>OX336890.1:2812497-3456664 GCA_946959425.1 Argyrosomus regius
CTTTTTCATGCTAAATGGGAGAGCTTCCTATATTTTTCTTTTCTTAGGGGAAGCGCCTTCAAACGGGAATTTAAAGACTGTCATCGCGTGTTAGGGCAAAAGGGGGATGAAGCTCAATGACCTATTTGCATTTCTGTCTGGGAGAGAGGAGAGGAGCAGGAGCTATATAGTGGAAGGTTGCAAAAACGGCGGGCTTATTTATCATTCATCCTTTATTTCTCTTGTATTAGTGAGTGGAGGTGTCATGTTTGGCACATCGAAACTCTGTGTTCTGCCAAAGAGATGTGACGCCAAGAGAAATAGGTGTTGTTTTAACCTTGAGCCTGATTTAAGCAAACATGAATATATTACGCGCAGTATCCCTCACCCCCCCCCAGCTGACGTGCTTGCACTGTATTCTTGCGATGCTACTGTATATTAAGTGCAGTTTTTACTGCAGACAGGAATATGAGGTGTCAGGTACTGCACAAAGGACAGGTGAACCGCGGCTTGACAGCTTTGCTTTCTTTCTTCCTTGACAAGGGAAAAAAACCTGGAAGACACTCTGTAATAGATAGATAGATAGATAGATAGATAGATAGATAGATAGATAGATAGATCATTTATTTCTTTACTCACCTGTGAAGCTATAGAAGAGCAGATGGGACAGCGTGCTGGCCTACTGCTACGTAAAAAGTGTGTGTTTGTGTGTGTTTGTGTGTGTATTTCCGCGTGCCATGGGGACAGCGCAGTAGCTCACGGTGCTCCGACAGGTCCACTGTGTGTGGTGTTCTGCAGCATCAGCAGCCGGACAGGGGCCAGACGGTGGATTTATGATGCCAGGGAGCGGAAATGACCCGCTTCTGTCATTGGGTGTGTGCCCCATCACGAGAGGCCCTAAACTATATTGGCACAGCGCTGACAGACATGTTTGTCATCCAGTCAGTTTTGAAGATACCAAGCAAGGGGTATTAGTCCTTTGACAAGCCCTTCCACTCAATCTGTGTGTGTGTGTGTGTGTGTGTGTGTGCCATGTCTGTCTACTCTTTCTCTGTTTGTTGTTTTTTTCTTTTCTTTTCTCTCACATCAGCTGTTTTGTTTACAAAAATGACATCTAATTCTAAAGAAATACTCATCATAACACTAATATCATAGTGTTAGTGCATTCAATTACAGTAGCGCACTTGTAACAAGTATTAAAGTATCTATTTGGACAATTACAGCACCTCATATTAGATTATAAATGATTCATGTGCGGTCTTTAAATGTATCAGGATGTTTTCAACTTTCCATGATTAAGTGTGGAAGTGCTGCATGAACAGTGACACCTTCTGGCATTCAGGAAAGGCCAAATATGATGACCGGATTTAAAGTTTCCCTCACCTGGAGAGCACACAGTGGTCACACGGGCAGAATTTACAATAGGACTAATAATTAGCACTTTAGCTGTGTCTCTAATTAGCATGTTGCTGTGTGCAGTTTGTGATTGTTGCAAGAGAAGAAAATAAGATAAAACCTTTATGTTGAACTGTTATGCAGCAGTTGCAGTGCAAGTTATGAAATGTAGTCATACTTTGCATTGAAGAGCATTAGCTTAATTAGCTAGTTAGGGTACATAAAGGTCCAGTAAATACAGACATGTTCATTTAGGTGATGATAGTGACCGTGTGGTAATACGGTATGAACTAGCTGTCAACATTTCATCATAAAGTCACATGTTAGTTGGACAAAGAACACATTTCTTTAAATATACATCTTAAAGAAGCTCTGATTTCTCTTTTTAATGATAAGTCAGGATGTCATGACCAAACATTGCTTCAGCAAATCATGCATAACACCGCTATGCTGTCCGTTTCTTCCACATC
This sequence comes from Argyrosomus regius, assembly GCA_946959425.1. Taxonomy (NCBI): domain Eukaryota; kingdom Metazoa; phylum Chordata; class Actinopteri; family Sciaenidae; genus Argyrosomus; species Argyrosomus regius. Next base: position 2,814,342 of record OX336890.1, read on the forward strand.
AGTTTATCTGAGATATACTGTGCCTGCATATCCATGCCAGCAGCATGCACTCCTGAGAGGAAACCAGCTAATTGCCTCAGCATTTGTGTTTTAAAACCTCATTACTCACCATTCATTTTGTCAGCCAATTATCAGATCAACAATCTGTATTGAGCCCAATTTGGTAATGCATTTGTTTGTTTATTTTTGATGCAGGTTGAACACAGCTCGCAGTCAGCCAATTGAAGGAAGTAGGAGAGTGGCAGACTGTTGTAAGACACATAAGAGATAGCTGTTGTAACAGAAAAATGTGCAATCATTGCAGCACTGTCACCACATGGTTATTTAAATGTGGAGAATAAAAAGAAGCTAACATTGGCAACACAGACCACAGACTGCCAAGTGGGTAATAAAGGATCCAGCTGTAATTTAATCACGATCATATCTTAAATCAATCTTTTGTCAGTGTAAAATGGATGAAAGATGCTGTAACAAAAGCCATCTCACAACAGTAAATCACTTGATCAGCTCATTTACTAGATGCACACCATTTATTAAAGGACAAAGAAAGCCGCTCATTAAATACTTTGGACCATCTCTTTAAGAGGAGTACAAAATTCCAACAGATTTTTTTCAGCAGTTTTGGCATTAAAACGTCTGACCTACTTACGTGATTTACACAGCAGACTACCAGATTCTTTTTCTATCCACTTGAACTTCCAAAGATTTCCTCCATCACCAAGCAACCATCTACAGAGCCTTGCCTCACCCATCCACTCCAATGAATATTTTATAAAGATGCAAAGATTTCCTCCTTCTCAGTGTGTAATCAAATGCACACAGTGCTGCAGGGATTTAAAGAAGAGATATAAAGTCACATCTTAAGGAAGAAATCCATTTTTCTCTAGCCTTGCATTCATTTAGGAATCAATGCGCCTCTCAAGAGACTGAAACACACACACACACACACACACATGCACACACATGCACACACACACAATTGGAAACCTTTTTGTTATTATTCTGATCTTCTGGCTTTAAATGCTTTCAGACAGCGAGCATTAATGGACTGCAGACACTTAGTAATCATGTAATGGTGCTTAACTGAAACATGTTAATGCAGAGAGAAAATAAGGTCAAAGCAGTGAACAAAGCACAATGCTTTCACATAATGTATACAGTTTGCAGAAAAAGAGTCACAGTCTGTTATTTGGTGGTGGAGAGAGGACTGAAAATGTGCAGAAGTACTGTAACATGTCTGAAATACTCTAAAAATACTGGTGTTAAGTAGAAAAGTTAGTGTTAACCGTTGATTTTCAATGCAATGAAAATTTCCACTTTAAACATTCTTTTGGACAAATTATAAAAGTTATGGATCAAACTGAAACAAATCTAAACAAATATAAAGATGAAATGAAGAATTTTGTCTGTTTAAAGCAAACTAAAAATGTTTTTTAACCTGCGTAGAACACTTTTAATTAGTCTAAATTGCACTGCAAACAAACAGCTAGTCTGGAGCCTAATCATTTCATTTCTGCCTCTTCAAATCTTCAGTTTCTAAAAATACCGCCGACTTCAGCGCTCGTCAGTGTAAAAACCATCTAAAACTAGCTCTGCGACCGAGCTGTGAGTCTGTCTGAACGGCGCAATCAACGCTTCAGCGGTGCTTCTGCCTCCTGTGTGTCCTTGTGTCCTGAAAAGTTTGGATATGACTTAAATTGTAGTGATTAAAACATTTAAAAGTAGCAAATTAGACTAAACAGTGTCATGCATAAGTAAGAGTACTTCTGGACTTGGTTGTAGTCCTGGATGACTGAGAACCTTCACAGCTTTAAATAAAAGTAAAATGACAGGCTTGAAAAAATACTCCTGAAGGTACAAGTACCCCCAAAAAATGACTAACAGTAACATGAACAGTTGTAATTTGTCGATTCCCTCCCTGCTATTACTGTTATACATACAAACACTCTCATACCACTTGATAAATTTCACCATGATTCTGGCTTGAAGTGACTAATGTAATAACTTTTCTCCTTCTTGCTCAGAGCTGATGTTTGTGATTGAATCTCACGATTTGCCTTCATTTTACAGATGCTATTAGAGAAACAGACAAAAGGCAAATACAGAGAAGTGATTAATTTAATACGCATATTTTTATTTTTACTTTTGCTATAATTATATTTTTTTCTGCACAGCTACATTTCCATTAGAGTGAATTCAGTGCCCGTTGAATATCTGATACAGTGTTTTTCTTGGAACTATTGGCACAGTGTGCAATCCATTTGGGTCCTCTTGTTATTTTTATTGTCATGTTTGAAATGCTGTAAAGCTGAACTGTTTTAATTAGTACTCTGCACTTTATGGAGATCATTGTTCACGCTTGCCTAATTATGTTTAGATGGCCCAAATCTCCATCAAAGGAAACCATTATCCTACATCGATGGTAAAGCGACGGGATTCCATCTTCACCCCCTCGACAAGGCTATTACTGCTCTGCCTCGGCTTGGACACGCTAAATAAACACATCAATTTCATAGGTCTGGAAAGTTAGAGATTGTTGTTATCAGCTGCATATGGTTGATGATACAGATACTGTACTGTACATCACAAGTGTTTTTGTACCGGATGGATCGACCAGCTCAGGCCTGTGCTCTGCAATTTATCTAACCTCTGTTAAACCACAAAGCTACTTTGTGATGGGAAACCAGTAGAAAGAAATGAAATGCTATACTTCCATTACTTACATATTCCTTTGTAATGCCTTCCTAATGGTGGTATTTAAGAGCAGTGGGGGAGGAATATGATTGGTGATGTAGTCTTTTCTTTTTTCTTTTTGCATGCATCCTTGCCTGAGAGCCCAGCGAATGTGATGGTTTCAGATTTGATTAGGCAGCCCAGGGGCCTCAGCAGTCCAGCCCTGCAATAGGCCAGCAGGGGCCTTGTACAGGCGTCTCATTGCTCACCATGCCTCAGTGGTGATGTACACATCGAGTGTGACCGCCCGCTTGATTTAAACAGCAGTCCAGCCTCGATGTGGGAGTGCACTCACTCAGTGCAATATTGTGGCCCATTCATCCAGGAACCGCTGGACATTGGTCTCTGCCAAATACGTCGGAGCTTGCCACCACATTTGTGTTCGGAGTGAGAGAATCGATGGCGTACGAGCGCCGTGAGACTTCATGCTTGTGTGCCATGTTCCCCCCCCTCAACACTGCATGAAACAAATTTCAACACATATATTGACAAGAGGAGATTCAGTGCAGCGTCACAGTGTTCAATCCAATGAACTGAAACTTTATTTGAAAGGCTCTCTTTTGGGCAATCTGCATGTTTTTCTCTTTTTACCTGCTACCTGGCTCGCTACAAGCCTGACAAGTGACAAGTATATAAGGCTAGTGCAAGTAGAACAATAGTTCGAAAAATATCCTGTTTGTCCAACAGCCTGTAATTCCGTAAACCGAAGGCTCATTGTTTCTTAAAATACGGACTCTGGTATCACCAACTTACATGCGTAAGTTACGTAACAAACGTAATTATTTTAACTCAAACCATGATCTTTCCCCAAAGCTAACAAAGTTAACAAACAAACGAAACTGCAATTGCTTCACAGTGTAATGACCATATGTATATTAGGTCACCTGACTATTGTTACCATGACGACAAAGGTCACCCAACTTTCGTCTTTTCCTTGCATGTGCAAATGCGCTATAAGATATTAAGGGCAAAAAGCTCCAGGGAAACTGTATTTCCAGAAAAACGGACCTTCGGAGCAGCGGGCTTTTGTTTTCAGGATAACGGGCTGTCGCACAAATGGGCTTTTTGGTCCAATGGGACATTTTTCGGACTAATGGGTTTTTGGGAACAATGGGCACTCCCCCATTCGATAGACGTTGGTTTGTAACTGACATTGCTGAGTTAGTTTGCTGACTCTTCTCCATTTGTGCTACATTTTCACTACGTTTTAGCATTTAGCATTACTCCATAATCTCCACTTGTGTCTACGGTTACTTAGCAACTGAATAGTCAGAAAACATAGCTTAGCAAATAGTTGCACTGTAACACATTGGCATAAAAACATAGATTAGGGTTGTAAATATTCACAAAATTCATGGTTTCACTTGGTACATGATGGTGGGGTTTATAATTTAAGCTAATATATTTACATATAATACCTGAGAGTGCATTGCATTTCCATTTTTTACTTTTCTATAACATTCAGCCTAATAAAAATGTCACATTCCAGACTTTAGAATAAGAAAAGCTCTGCATGACCCATTTCTGTGGATCCTCTGTGGATACTTTAGATATTACAAAAGAGAAAAAAAGAAAAACTTTGATAAGGAGATATATTCTAAAAATATGGTGAATTGTTCTCTTTACAATGTGAACCCTTGTACTGAACGACGCAATACATTAAACTTCACAATACTGTCAATGTATCCCTGCAGTCTGGGCGAAATGAGCTTCACTATTCAGTGATGCCGGATCCTTTTTGCACCGGGACACAGAGGAATGTGGGAGCTGTTAATTCTGCTCAGTTAATCCAGAAATGACTGTATGTGATGATGTTTGACTGATAGTATGCACTACAGATGAAGTAACCCACTGTGGGTGCCCACAAACTACTGAAAACAACCAAACATACTTCCAATGCAGCATATCTCACTTGCAGAGTCACTAGCTCGTGCCCCTTGTACCCACAAAGGGTAATGAGGAAAGGCACAATGAAGTTTTTCTTTTCATGTTTCGATTTAAATCTCATATTCATCGCTCTGCACCACAAACAATGATTCTATCTGCAATTTAGTTTCTTTGTAAGCTAGCTCATCACACCCACATTTCTGAGAGCATAGCAGCCCGTTAACCTACGAAGTTATATTTAGAAATTCAATTCTTTACTCAGACCCTCAGCCTAGAGGCCTTTGCTTTGCACAAAATGAGCAAAGTTATTTTCATTTCCTAATGGTCACCACAGCCAAGCAGTAATGAGCAGGGCCAAGGAGGATTGTTATTTTCTTAAGGACCAAATTAAAAAAAGAAAGAGAAAGAAAAAAGAAAATCCTGAGTAGTTCTATCATTACAAAGGGAAGCCTGGAGGAGAGTTTGCAGTTCATTAGTCTACACGCTTGGTCCTCCTGGTCCTACAGGGTGAGGGAATATGGGTGATAAATTGTGCATCCATTCACTTCCACAGTGTAAGTTGTCATTAAAGGCCCAGTCTGGAATTGGAATATAGTGCCACCTTTGAGATCCACCTGCTGCTGGAGCTGTGTTTGTATTTATTTTGTAGGGCTGGAGACTTTTATAACTCCCAGAGAGAGTGACTCAGTCCCTGAAATAAAGACTACCAGGTATGTAATAGCCTTTAAATGCATTTTGAAGCCAGAATGATTTAGCTGTGTAAAGTTTATAAACGCTAGAAAAAAAATGGAGCCAGGTTTTCTTTTAGTGAGGCTGTTTATAGAAGAGTAAAAGGCAGATTCTCGATGTGACCCAGGGCCCCGTTCTTCATGCACGCATGGATGACTGAGTTATCCAGATTGTCGACAATTTAACACGAGTCTGGATCTTTCGGTTCTTACAGTAAGTCTTTAAGTCCAAACTCAGCAAAAGTGCAGACTTATGTGACTGTTAACTGGATCGTGATCGAGATGTTGTTGGGTGATGCTAACTTCAAATACAAACAGCTCGCATCCTGAATAAGTGTTCTTATAAATATGACTTCAGACCTGGTATAGTATTTCCTGTTTTATGTTGAAGGAGTCTTTCCTCAGGTGTCTTCCTTTCCCCGCCTGTTTTCTGTGTCACCTGTGTGTAATTAGTTAATTAGTTCTCTTGTATTTAGTCCATGTGTTTTCCCTCTTTCCCTCGTCAGGTCGTCTGCGTTGTTCCGTCTTGGTGCTTCTCGTGTATCTCAGTTCTGTGTTTTATTTTGTTGAATCTGTTGATTGGATTTTATTTGGATGGTTGGATTAGCTTCGTTTTTACCTTGATTCCTCAGCTGCCCTTTGTTATTTTGTGTTAATCTGCGATGTGCGCTGTAACCTGTTTGTCATTCGACCTTCCCGTCTGCATTTGTGTTCACTTTCTTTAACTAAACCAAAACAAGTGCAGACTCAGAGGGTTCCCAACACACCTACCTCCTGTACCTGCAACCATAGTGCAATCATAGTGCATCATGCACTCATCATGAACTCCTGCATGCTGGATGGATACATCCATAGGAATTAAATGTACTGGTTGACTGCTGGTTCTGGGTCAGTGCCGTATTGCTCATAGGTGATGCTCATCTGCTTTGTTCACCGCTGTGTATCAAACCGAGCTGAAGTATTCAGGTAAACAATGTACTTTTTACAGTTTGGGACTCTTCACTGTGTCGCTGTGATGAAGGTTGACATGTGAAGTATGACATCATGCCAGTGGGCAGCTTCTTTTTTTCTTTTTTTTTGAGCTCCGCACCAGTGAGGTCACTGGTCTCCTAATGACTTCCTCGGGGTTCATAGCCGGCCTCCTTCTCTGCAGACCCCACAGGGTCTCCCCCCTCCATCCCTCCCTCCTTCCCTCCCTCCAACCCAGCGCACGGCTCGCACGACGTGGGCAGCTCGACGCTTGGCTAGCCCCTCCGCTCATTGTTCTTAATCAAAAAATGTGAGGCATAAAGATGCAGCAAGTGAGTTCATGCATGCCCAGTGGGGTCCTTTTTTTGTCAGACAGTCAGATGAAGCCGAGTGGAAAAAGCTTCTTATACTGTGTAGACACACACACACACACACACACACACACACACACACACACACATACACATACACACATGCATGCAGAGGAATTGTGTAGAGAAATGGCTTCCACTGGCTTGTTTGTATGTGAGATGATCGCATGAACATAAGCTCTCGCACATGATCTAGTATTGAATACAGTTGTTGTACATTATGAGATAACAACACATCCTCGGATCTTCAAAGCAATGCATTTCCAGCACACTAATATATTTATTCTTGGTCCAAGTAATGGACCACAGGCCTAGAGTGATTTTTTTTTTTCCTGCATCTAAAGGCAGGATGAGAGGCATGTAAATCAGGCAGCCCATGTACTTCTTTAATATTTAACATAGGTTATTAGACAGGGCAAAGATTTGACCCCCGAGCGCTTCTGCACATCACATGAATAACTAATGTTGGCTGATTATGTTAATCAGTAGTACTAGGCAGTGATGACCAGGAACGCAGCTACCACTGCTGCAAGGAGAGAGCTATAATCTCAGACACATCACAAAAAACACAGCCCGAGCCCATCATTAGCTCTGAAACACAGCCCACTGCATACTGTGTGTGCAGCGCTGGGCGATTTACACTTCACATGCTCAGCTTGAATTTTCCCTTTTTTTAATATGTATACTGGAGATAAACATGCTGCATTTGTGGAGCTACTAGCTGTGATTTTCTTTAACAGATAATCAAATATTTGCATAATGATAAGGACACCGAAGCTACACCCGGCAACTCTGCGTGTCGGCGGTATCCAAATGGCAGCGAGGGAGGGGGGGGACTGTGAAACTTCCATATCTAGAAATCATGTAATGTGACTGCAACTCAAACACATCACGGCTTATATTAGCAGCCATGCTTGAGGCCAAATTATACCAAAGACACGACAATAAAAAGATCATCGGAGGGTCCAACGCATGGAAAAAAAGTCTCTGAATATATTTTGCATTTTATGCAGGTAGATCGGTGTACATGCTGAACTTCAGCAAGAATTTTTGTTGGGGAACTATTGCAGAACGACAGCGTAACATCCCAATTATAGACACCTCTGTCTCTGTCTCTCCACCTGAACCTATCAATTAGCGCTACTGATAGCAGCTTTCTGTAGGAAAACTCTTCAGTTTGTGTGTCTGTGAGCATTCATGCCAGCTCTGACATTTTTATCATATGAGTGAGTGAACTTTAGGTGAGCCCGACGAAAAACGCCTACAATTTTTTTTTTTTCTTCCACACGCGACAGTGCTGATTTTAAAAGCTTATTGCTGCGTCATAAAGCAAGTGCCTGTCTTCTCTCCTGTTTGTTTTGAGCCAAAGATAAAAACATACTCTTGGAAAGCCATTTAGAGGTAGAAGCGGGGTTGATCGTGGCTATATTCCATCCCCATCACCAGAGTTCTTTGGCCTCCACCATAAAGAATTCCAACGAGACAATTTTGCGCAGTGTGGGGTGAAGCTGACAGGGAGTGTTATTAAAGCGCAGGGTGCTGACCGCTCTCAAAGTTATTAAAGTGCTGTGAGATTGTGTCTGTGATAGCCCTGCCGGTCGGGATGTCCTTCACACACACACACAGGTACATTACAGTGGGGATGCGGTCATCGCGGGGAGAGAGGGGTGAGGAGGGAGGAGGAGGGAGGAGGAGGGAGGAGGAGGAGGAGGGGGGTGTAGACACACCAGGACCCACTATGGAGCACTGTCATTGTCTTCATTCTCCCATTAACGATAACCATAGTTAACCCCGGGCTGAAGATTCTCTCTATTATCAGTGTAAATTATTCAGGATTATAGCCTTTCAAAGTTCCGCGCTTGATGATCATACAGGACGTACGGACATGAAACCTATTCTCAAATGTAGCATAGTCAATTTAAAGGTCCAGTGTCTGGATCTATTGGAATATAACATTTCATGTCTTTTTGTTACATCAGAATGAGCTTTTTATGTCTACAGAGTCCGCCATGTTGAACAGACAAACTAAACACTGGCTCTAGACGAGGCCTTGCGCGTTTTCTGCAAGTTCTGCGATCACCGTAGTTCCTCCTGAATGCCTGGAAGGGCAGAGTGAGGCGAGGGGTATATATCAGTTGGTTGCAATCTGCATGTTCACCACTAGATGTCGCTATATCCTACACACTGGACCTTTAAGTGGAATGAGTTTGGATTTTTGTAACAGGAAATGTTGACTGCTACGACTTGAATAGTTTTCTTCTTGTCAACATCAAAAGCAGCAATTAAAGGGTCAATTAAAGACACAGCTAACAATGTTTTGTCTTTTTCTGGTAAAGTTCGACATGTTGGGAAATGTAAATGTCTTAATTTTCTTGCCAAGAGTTAGACAAGAAGACCGTGATGCCACTCTCATGTCTGTACGGCCAATTAGCTTGGCTTAACATAAAGAAACAGCTAGCCTAGCATTGTTTAGGTAACAAAATCCACCTATGAGAACCTTTAAATCTTGTTTGCTACAAAAAGGGGTATCGATCTATCTACTTTAAGTTTTACTTTACTCTTCTTTCCTTGACTATATGTTGCCATTCTGGCTCTGACTAAATTCTTCTTCCTGTCTTTGTTTAAAGGCAAGAAGAAAATAATATTTACCGCACTAAGACAGCCAAAGGCTCGACTGCTCTGCTGCTTGTCTTTTGGTTCAGCCCCTGGGTGAGTCTCAGATTTGAATGTGGGGGCAGCTGCCTGTGTAAAATGATAGGCAAATGGGAGGAGGGCTAATGGACTGATTCTGTGGGTTTTAGAGGAGAAGGAAGAAGCCCGAAACATCAATCTGCTGTCAGCTCCCTCTCAATCTGTTTCAGCTCCACTCTGACATGACAGCATGGGGGACTACAGGCCTCGATTCATCACCGGGTCTGGAAATAACAGGACACCTCCAGTTTGTCATACTAGATTAGTCTGTGGCCCGTAACCACTGTCCTTAATAGAGTCTCCAGCGTTTCATCTGAGGTGTCCACTAGACCACCACTGTAGACCTCAGGGGGAACACACAGGCTGTATTGACATCTCTTGTACTGGCTTACATGGAGACACTGCTGTGGTGTATTTCACCTCTGTTGTGTAACATTCATTCACAGCTTCTGCCATTAAAAAAAAGATTTGCATGGATCATCATTGTTAAAACTGAGCTACATGCAGTGTATTTCAATCCCACAGAGAAATTGAAGCTTTAGGCACAATTCTCCAGAGCTCATAAGTCTGTATCTTGCACATAAAATCAATTGATTGTAATCCATAATATTTCTTAATTGGCGATTAGCTGTTACTTTGTGGATCACAGGTCCCGGCAGAGGAATTAGCCTCGGTCTTTAATAAGCACTTGACCAGCCGGTGGAGGAAGTGTAATGGACAGTGCAGGGTTAGGCCAGGACTGTGATACAGTAGCTCCTCACTGTTTCCCCTCCTGACCTTGACTGGCAGTATGGCTCTTTGAAAATCTAAGTGCCCATCTTACAGTATGCCTGAAGCAATTTAGAAGTCCATACACATTCATATAAGTCCTACTTATTGATTCTTTTGCTGCTGTTCACACACAGTCTGGCAATGTAGAGTTTCAATTATCACTATGTGACCTGCCATTGTCTGGGAAAAATGTGATCTATGGCCTGAAAGTTTGCAGGGAAAAAAAGGAGAGATTCTGTGAAACATCGACAGCACCAGCATGTATTCAATAAAGAGACGTTTTTTGACCTTGTAGACATAACCGTAATATAGCCGGCAACTTTTTTTTTTTACACATACAGATGTCCAGGCTCACACACAGTGGATACCTCAGCTCTCCAAGAGCAAAGCTGAATTTCCAAACAAACATAATCATGCATCAACCGCTCAATGATTTCTCCATGTAACTACTGTCAATTTTGTCTGCAGTCATATAGGCAACACAGTGAGGCCCCCTGATGGATACAGGACTGCTATGGGGGGGTTGCTTATTTAGTCTGGGATGATGTGTGCTGTCTCCGGCTCCAGAGGCTGCCCCTCTTCCTGTTTACCTGGGAGTCCTTTGGGGTGAGGTTGAGCTGAAAAGCCCAGTCGGAGCCAGTCAAAGGGAGCGTGGCGCAGTCTTGACCCTGGCGCTCCACTCATTGTGTAGTGCAGCGGTGTAATGAGGCCCTGTGTGGATATTGATATGACAGAACAAAAGGCCAAGGTGCAGTAAGGACAGCAATCCACACGTTTCACACCATTTGTTTTTCACACCGTATCCATCACATTAATGGGTCACCTTTCTGTGACAGCTCATGATTACCTGCTTACCCATGGAGAGAAAAGGGGGTGAGAGAGAGAGAGAGAGAGATAGAGAGAGAAAGCCTGGTAAGTGCAGAGAAAGAAAGAGAGAGAGAGAGATAGGCAGGAAGATAGGGAGCGAGGGTGCTCCAGTACTGAGGGTAAAGGGTGAGTTGGGGTTGGAAGGGGGCTCAGGGAGTCGGGGGGATGGGAACCTAGTGCCATTTTTTTTATTCTTTCATGAAGATTGGCTCCGGCCCTGTCATCATCCCCACAGAGTGAATTTATGACAGGTCAGCTCTCCATGTAGTCACCTGATGGATGGAGAACATCCAAGTTTATTTGGGGCATAGTGGAAATGGACGAACAATTCCCTAAAGCACCAACAGATTTTTTTTTCCTTTTTTTTCTTTTTAAGCGAGGCGAACGCTTCCAACAAAAAATCATTGTCAGTAGTGAACGCAACATATTTTGTATTCTCTCTGTGTTTCACCTATTTTACCTTCCTGAAGTAGCTTTTTTAATTGTCGAGTTTATAAGAAATCATAAGAGCACAATGCATCTATAATGCTTGGTAAGTGAATAATTATTGACAATAAAATACTAGAGAGCAAAGCTTTTTCTCCCATTGATCACATATCTTGATATGAAGTGTTATGAAATACGAATATTTGCTCTGTTTTCTCTCCATCTCTTCCGTCGATTATTGCCCATGCATGGCTCATTTGCCGTAATGTCCGGCAATTTCAAAAGCTGAAACTCTTGACTGGAATGTATTTTATTGCTGCAACAACGAGTCTGCTGCTGATACTTTGGAGGGAAGATTTATGCGGAATATCAATTTTTTTCTAATGAAGCCTGTTCTGACACTTGCTCCGGCCTCACTTGGACATTACTAACTAATGCAGAGGTATACTTAATGTTTGATTTCCAAAAGTCGGAGCACAGCGTGGCTTTAGACTCAGCAGCGTGCAGTGAATACAAAAGCAGCTTTTGTTCTCGCCCACTCACAGTGTTTTAGAGCGTTTTTCACGTGTAGTTTTGCTCGGATCTTGCAGAAATATTATGTTCTGCTTAGCTCAACAGTTATTGATGCCTTCCATTCCCAAAGCACCACCACCGGTGTCATCTATGAAATCTTAAGTCACTTAAGACGAGCATTTCAACTTCCAGTCATTGCGGAGGGAAATGGCAAGATCCCATTTTATGATAAAATAAGACTACAGCTATGTATCTTTGGAAAGGCCTTAGCTCAGCACATCAGGTGAGAGGCAGGGGAGGATGAAAGAGGGGAGAGAGAGATCACTTTGTCCCAAATTAAAAGTCAGAGTGTCATCTTTCGGTCTAATTGCCTGGAACCATTATTGGACACCGCAAAAAATTGTGTCTGCATATGCATTTATTTTGCAATCCATTGATGTACTTCACTCTGAGCTCAGTCTACGGGGACCAAACCCCAGGCATGCAAACATGCTCTTTTTGTATGAATGGGGGAAGGATTGCAGCCTATACTGCAGAGAGACACTTTGCCATATGTCATAGCAGCCAGCAGATATGAGGTGATGGTGTCAATACATCTTACGTCTGCCCAGTGGAGGCTCACTCTGCATTACACTAAAACATGAATTATATGAGTGAAACAACGCTGTGTTGGACCGGGACGTAAATCAGAAGGGAGAGAAATTGCTGACAAGTTTTGCTATTAAAAGATAATTGTAATCAAGGTGCAAGACGAGCAATGAAGTGGTGATAGCAGATAGATAGACAGCTGCAAAAGATGGATTGTTTTAATTTGCACCAATTAAATTGAAGTTCACTGGATCATCTTCCTCAATCTTCATGAATACTTGATTTTCTGGCCGCTACAAAGCTATTAAAAAGAGTGATTGGACTCTAACACTTGGTATACCATATTTTATGCTATACTTTCATTAACCCTTTGTAATAATACTTTTTTAATAAGAGGCACTAAAAGACATACTACTAAGCACAATATAGTATGCAGATTAGGTATATTGTCTGTAGATCTCATGATAATAATAACCGATGGCCGCGTCGGAAATTTGGTCTTTGTTTGTGTCCGGAGGACTCTCGGCTGCATCACACGCACTGATCCTTGAAGACTTTGGTCCTCTTGGTGATGGTGGAGGGAGATGTAGCGGCAACGACAGGGAAGCTATTTCTTGATCGTACGCAAAAGACAAAAAGTCACAAGAATTAACTGAAAACTCTTCAAATTAAATACTTTTGAGATTTGAGCAGCATTATGAAACAGTTTGAAACATTCATCATCAAAAAATCTGATCAACTTTCAGAAATAAACAGAATAAACAAATTAAATCCAGTAAAAAAAACTCATCATTGATGTAGTCGGAGACAGTTTTAATAACTAATGGTTAGCTAACTTATTATAGACTGCTAATATTAGCTCACCTGGACAAATTTTCTGTTCAGTCCGGGCAACAAACGACGGTTTTGTAAAGCAAATATTCTCCGTAGATGTTTCATTGTACATTCTGCAGTTCACAGCATCAATTAATGATTGTTCCAGTAAGTTTGAACTTCATTGCACTTACCGTGTAGAACTGCATGAGAGGAGGAAAATGGCGCTGACATGTCTCCGTCTCTAATGGATGGATGGATAAATATGATAAATGTGCTGTATTGAATGTCTTGTGGTTATGTTGTGGTGTTTCTATGTATCTATGTATGTATGTTTGAGGCTCTGCACAGACTGCGGCAACAGTATCTGTCTATCTGTGTAACCAAAGAAATGAAGTCTCTGCAGAGATGATATTAACACTAGGTTAACACTGGTGCGGTTCACCAGATCAACAACATTTAAATCAGAAAGTGTTAAAGTTACACTTTGGGGCTTGAAATCAACTCAGAAACGTTTAATCCTGAATTGTTTTAATTAATCAAAGTGCTTCTTTTGTTTGTTTTTCTTGTATTGCTGAAATTCAGATTCCTAAAGGATCTTATAATCAATAAATTCCATAAAAATACCAAAGTCAACAATGCACAAGTCCATCCGTGAACACTTTTTTGTCTTCTGTACTCTCTCTGTAGCACTCAGCATCTTAGCACAGAGGCGACTTGTTTCCACTGACGACGTAAATCCTCAAAACGGGGTCATAAATATATCGTTTCATTTTTATAAAAGGTTCTGTGTTTTCCAAACAGCTGGGCACTGTAGTTTTTAGCCAACATTACTCAAACTGGAGTAAATACGTTTGTTGGGGACCGTTTTCAGCTGTTGATTAATACACATTTGGCACGCTAGAGAGTATTTACAACAGGGCTGACTCAAAATAAACTACAGTTCCCTCATTGGTTCATTGATGTATTTTAAATATAGAAATCAGCCGATATTGATCAACTCATTGTTGATTTTGTGTCTTTTCACTGGCTTTGTTGACGATGACAGAAATATGGATCAGCCTCGTTCTAACGAGCAGGTTAGGCGTGTCAAGGTTTGCCTCTGTCCCTGTTACTTAACAACATATTGAACAAATTACAAACCTCATCAGTCGTTAGGAACATTGCTAGAGGGTGAACGTAAGTGGTCATTATAATACCTTCCTTATGGTTATCCCACGGATGAGAAGAGAGCAACTTAACGTTGCACACACAAACACAGGCGCACACACAAACACAGAAACACACTTGCTTGCACGTATAAAACACGTGCACGTATGCACATTACAAAACTAAGTAAGTAATATATTGTTACTCTTTCTTGAACCTTTCAAACGGAGGTGGAAGACAAATTTTCATGGTCAATTTCAAAAGAATCAAAACAAAGTTACAGACGTGTGTGTGTGTGTGTGTGTGTGTGTGTGTGTGTGTGTGTGTGTGTGTGTGCGTCTGAAATGTTTCTCCGTTAATTGATGCTGATCCTCTCTTGATGGTGACGTCGTGTAATTTGTAAAGGTCAGTGATCTTCGTGTTTGTTTGAGTCTGATATACGGTTACAGTGTGTTTGAAACAACCTCAGAGGGAGAACACGGACCCTTTGGAGCAGAAACTTCATGTGTTTAAGGAAAAGTTATTTAGTATTGGCAGATGTAAATTGATGTTGTAAATCACAATTTCATACACAGGAAAGGCACAGAGCGTGTGTGTGTGTGTGTGTGTGTGTGCGTGTGTGGTGAGGCATTTCAGCGGGGGCTGGGAGCAATGTTCCACAGTGTTTGCTTCTGAGCCAGACTCGCTCCAAGGCAGGGGTGATTAGTGCTTGTTGGTAATTTGGCAACCTTGACCATGTAACCTTGCTAAAGCTGGATTAACATTTTACCCTGGAAAAGCCAGAGATGCCTTAAAACATGTTCCATTTTTCTGCTGCTTATTACCAGACAACAGCCTACAGAGGCTATTCAAACAGAGCGCCCGTAGTACGCTGCATGAGCACTCAAGGAGAAACTCTTATTAGACTTAAGCATGCTAAGTGTCAAGAAAATGTTGACATATCCATCTGATCACCCGCTGAAAACATCACATGCATATCACTCTACGTATTGTGAGCACGTCAATTTCAGGGGTTCACAGTCAAGAGAGACACAACTTAAACATATGTGTGTATGAATTTATTATATAAAAACTACACTTTCTATTTAACGTCTATAAGAAAGTGGCAGGTTTTCAGTCATACTATACTTCATTCTATGTTGTTAGGGACTGTATGAAAATTATTGGGGTGGGGAGGGGTGCTACACTCTTTTAAAAAGCAATGCCCTCCTCTGCATTTGCTTTGGACCCCAACTGCGTAAGAATTGAATATGATTGTGTATTCCACTTAAAAATGTAAATATGTTAGTGGGGTTATCATTTTCACACAGCCTCCAAACCACACAATAGAAGTGGAATTAGCAATTTCCAAAAATTCCGCTTCCTGTTTATTAAAATTTGACATGACACATTTTTAAGATGCAGAATAAAGTGGAGGTGGGCGCTGCTAAAGGATCGTGACAAATGACGTGCTCCCCGGAGAGATAGCGTTCAATCACTAAAGCACCCTCCCCCCAAAAAACGTACGCTCTCCCCCCTCCGCTTAATAATTTCCACGCTGTCCCTTAAGTGGCCGGTTCCACATTAGCCTTTCGTATTAATTGTTCCCCATTTTGCTGAAAGCCCTCTTTTTTCATTACAATACAAGGTTGTTTGCTAAAGTCCACCTCCTGTTTTGGTGACATTGGTGTATCCAAGGTAGGTGCTCCATTGCCCTCCTACAAAAAGCTGAGGCTTATTATTGAGCCTCTTTATCTTTGCTGTAGCTAAGTTGTTAATTAGCTAGACCTTGAATTAGATTATTTGCATGTCTGAACAAGGGCTAAGGTATTAATGCTCCCTTAGGACAAACTGTAATAACCTCTTCGGTGGCTCCAAGATCCCTGTGGAGGGGGCTGCGTGGACGCTAGCCCCTGGAAGGAGGGGAGAGAGCACAGCCATTTCATCCAATTAGCTGTGGATTATACTGCTCCTCTCCCTTTGAATCCTATTTGCTGTGATAAGGTGTTCTCCTACAGGGACAGAGCTGAGCTTTGCTATCAGGAAAAATGATTAATTCACAACCCAATATTAAAATGCAGTGCCTTCCATTTCACACTGTCTGACATAGGAGGAAGAAACAGCTCAGAAATCAATACAGGCACTAAACAACCACACAGGAGAAGGAGAGGTTGGCCAAGTAAGAAAATACCCCTAAGAATCTCAGAAGCAAGCTGCATTTCATTCTACACATCACACTTATACGGCTCTCTGTGGTATGGTATGTCCTTGAATTATTCAGAAGCCACTAAACCGTGGGAATGGTTTTAAGACTAATGTGGCACAATATCATGGTCGCTATTGTTATTGCATTGTACTGTGCAATTTTCACAAATATTTATCTCTTTCTTCTGATCTTCCCAAGGGCATGTATTTTAATTCTACAATTCCACGCTCCTTGCACCTCTTTGAATAAACAACACGGTCACATATGGAATAGAGAATCAAGGCGACATTTTCCTTTTACAGGTTTTTCTTGTCTTTTTCTGGTCTTTAACTGGGATAAGTGTGGAGGATCCAAGAGTCCAGATTTATATTTTCCAAGCCCTCCGACGCCGCACAAATGATGTTTAAACACCCAGCACCTAGGGTTTAATTAAGTCCCTCTAATCGTGTTCCAATCAGAAGCTTGGACTGATGGGCTGGAATTCCTGATGTGCATTTCTGTCAGTCTTAATTGGATAATTGATTGCCAATTTGAACCTGGCCACACACTGCATACACAATAAAGCGCCTGGCCATGTTCCTTGAGGATTCATTTTCCATCCGAATAAAGATGCTGCTTCGATAGGCAGAACTCCAACTATTGGTCTTACTGAAAAATAAGCCCTGGCTGCTGATGCAGATTGGAAGTCCACTTATGAATTCCTTTTGAATTTTTTTTAGTCCATGAGCACAGTTTTTTGTTTGTGTCAATGCATTTGTATTGTCTCCTAGCTCTTTGTATGTACACCCGTGCTGCATATAAAGACGTTGGGAGCTGAATCTAGCAGTTCCTCTTGTTGTTTTTTGTTTTTCTGTTATGCAAAGAAGTTTTTAAGGTGTTTTCTTTGTCTAACTCAAAAAAGAGTTAAAGCACTTAATGGGAGAGTAACACATCCACGATGGCTCCACACAGATCTGATGTAACCTTCCTCACATAAATACATGAAACAAACACAAATGTCTGATTTACTTCACATTTTCTGCATTGTTTTCCACAAACTGCTGCTTAATTTATCTACATCATCTTGTTGCACATTCTTCTTCTGGTTTTCCAACTGGAGAATTGGCACCACCTACTACTTCTGTCTTGTGAACCAACTCCTAATATTCACATAACAGTAATGGATGGAAACAAGCTATTTATTCACATTTTCTTATGCCAAATTCCTAAAGTGTGCTTAGGCACGTATGTTGCACATTAGCAATCACCAAAAAATCTTTAAGGACAGCACTGTCATTAAAAATGCTGAACTTGAATGACTATATTTACACATATAAACACTAGCAGCTACATTTTTTAAATGACAAATCTAAGCAGAATTTGAAGGTGAGCTCTCCTGTTTGTTGAATGAAATACAGGAATTTGTACAGGAAGAGGCAGCTTCAGACTGACATGAAAACTAGGAAGTGTAACGTCCTAGTAACACCAAACTCAGTGAGTTAGAATGGAGTTGTCACAATCAATGGATTCGCAAGAGAACCGCAAGCAATTTTTTCACATCAAATTCAACATCAGTGAAGTTTGCCTGTTTGCACTGTTGCACTCTTTTTGACCTCTGGCAGCTCGACTGTTCCGTACCTCTATATGTGTAAATGAGTTTTTAAAAAATCATTAGAAACACTTTAAACATAAAGTAAATAAATAAATAAGCCACATCACAAAATTCAGGCTTAGATTAGACCATACAGTTGAGTCAATACACAGTTAAAGTAAGGATGCATCCTTGCAGGACTTGTGTGTGTTGCACCGCGTTGCATCATAGCAGGTGTTTCTATTTTTTGGCTCGCTGTATTTTGTTGTCGTATTTGTGTGTTTTGTTAACGCAGCAATAGCTGGGAAACAATCAAAAGGTGATGCTGAAAAGGTGAAAAGGTGATAAAGAAAGACAAGGAGAATATTAATATTTATCAGGTGAAATATATGAGGTGGCTGTGAAGGGCTTTGTGGATATACAACATGGAAATATCTGTTGCCAACAATCATTTCTCCAGGCAGGCTTTCTGTATACTGTACACCTTTTTTAATAAGTATACAGCATATGCTTGAATCCACAGTATACCTAGAGGATGTGTACTCTTGAACTTAAAGATTCCTATGGTTTTTAAAAAATTCTGTGATTCATTAAGACTAAATTTTCTGGCAAATTTTGAGTTTCATGAGGTATGAATTATTGAGACGCTGTTTGCAGTGAATTGTTTTCTCATAAAATCATCATCTTTCATGTGCAAAAGAAAGCATTTATACTTCTAACTCGTGAGGCATTTTGATAATTGCGTTTAAATTTCTGGGCAAAAGTCTGCGAACACACAAGTCACGAGTCACGTCACAGAACGATAACACGCCGCGATAATGGCGAACAGATTTCTAAATATCTTTATGCACTTATGCACATTTTCCTTGTCAGGGAACATTTCTCTGGAGGATCTGAGCTCACAGTGGTTTGATGGGAAACAGATTTGAGGAGTCACCGCCAACACCGAGCCGATCTCCTCTGAACTTACTCATCAGTGACCGCATCGCCTCTCTTCTGGGTACAAAATGTGCATTTGGTTCCGTTTAACCTTCCCCCGCTGAATTTGTGCGCTTGATGGTGTCCTTCGCTATCAAAATGTCACCAAACGCACCACAATTTAATAATTTGTAAGAATAACATTTTCTCAGCAGAGTGAAATTCTTTAAGTTGAAGGTACCAAACTGTTTTGACATGCCAAGGTGAAAGACTCTGGAGGCTTAATTTTGTTTGGACAGCCACAACTGCCTATGAGTCCCACTCTGGGTGGGCTTGCACCGAGTTATTCTTGTCTCTCTCATCTACTCTACATTTCCTTGCACTGTTTTCTCACAAGAAATTGCTTTTTCTCTCTAAATAAGAATTCTTCCAAGGAGCCAAATGGTAAAAAGAGAGAATTCTCCTATTATAAATGGCCTTTCTCAGCCCTGTAACCTCGCTACAAGTTTTAGCACTAAAGTGCAACCCTTGGTGGGATTAGATATTTTGGCCACCATTTGTACAGAGTGAAGTTTCTTTGGAGTCTCCTTGAGACAAGTGACCAGTGCAGGGCTAAGTGAAGGCCTTATCAGTCACCCCACAATGGTGCCACCCCATGAATTATATTAGGGACGGATGTGGCTCGCCAAGCCACTGCATTGTGGACCATCTGGGTGACAATAAACATGTCGCCACATGGTTTCCTCCATCACTCAAGTCTAGATAGCAGATCTGGACCTTAACTATAGCTCACTATCTCCTGGATCTCGGCGTGACCTGTTAGAGAGATGGAGGTGAGGCTCAAGGATATCTCTCAGAGAGTCTGCTCCAACACCAGGAGGTTATTATAGCCATGGTGGGGGGAGGCAGTCCGTCTGTCTAGTGTGCTGCTCGCTCGCTCTCTCTCTCTCTGTATGTGTCTATATGTTATACAGAGAGGGGAAGATAGTGAGAGAAAAATGTTTAAGACACACACGTAAACACGACTAAATATAAAGTAGAAAAGGAGCATTTGCAGAAGAGAGGAGGTTTGCAGCTCTGCTAACCTTCAGTTGATATAAACTGCATTCAGTAAATATCAGTTATACATATTTTACCTTTGCACCCAATAAATCAGATGTGTGGCTATTAAATACTAACAAAACAGCTGACTTCCGAAGCATGAAAATGAAGAGGAAGGAATGAATGAAGAATTGAAATGAAGAATTCTTTAGACCTGCAATAATAATGATAATGATTTTTGTGCCACTAGGGGGCAGCGAAAAAAGGTGTGAATACAAAAGTGACATATTATCACCATTTTGGTTGATAATGCAACATTAGCATTTGTTAAAGTTGTGTTTCTGGCCACACTTTCAAAACCAAATCAAATATTTTACCTTTGTTTTGCCGTCCACCAAGTCCTGAATGAAATATTTGACTTTTTAGCTGCTAAATGATTAATTATTATCACCATCTAGTTGCTAATTTTAGCTGTCGGTCGCTTGCTGCTGGTTGAATAGCATTCATTCGGATTTTAGAGCTCTTTTTGCAAGTTTGCATACAATCAGTCATGTGATCCATAGTTAATATAAAAATATTGATTACAGCTGCTTTAAGGTCCAACACTTTTTCATAAATTCACTGTTAAATTGACAGATTGCATTAATTATATCATCAGGTAAATAATAAACATTTAACATAACAACATAACAAACATCATCAATATGTTTTTAAGCAGGATTTCTGTTTTTTCATAGATTGCATTTAGACATTTACCTTAAAAAGCATTCTGTGATGTAAAATTAAACAGTAATTGTTCAGACCTCTGATGGAGTGAAGCAATAAATGTTTGTTTGATTTGAGCTCTACATGCATCTGACTTGACTCTATCAGCCCACCACTGTGGCTGCCTTGAACTGCGCATTAAAAATATTGGTGTAAGTCTTCATATTCTCTCCGCTCTAAAGCTCCTCGTGAGCGAGGCCAACAATTGGATTGTTCTGCAGACTTAAACGAACATAAACTTTATTAGTACGAGTATTTGCTGTTGGTAAATCCACCTGCCTCAGCAGATGGGTTTCTGTAGTTACTCTCTGCTGTTTGTTTCTGATAGAGAAACATACAAATTAATCATTCACAGGGGGAAAGGATCCAGTGGGCAAAAAAAATAAAGCGAGGTTCCACAAATCTGGCATGAGGAGAAATTGGCTAATTTGACTTAACATGCTAACGCCTTGGTGATGAAACCTGAAGTGAGACTTAAATGAAGCGTGCTAAGGGCAGGCAACACAAAAACAGTGGAAGACCAATGAGGAAGTGAAAAGTGAGGCATAAACAATGGCATTTAATGCGATTTCATAAAACCACTTATAGCACATGACAGGGGCTCACATGTAATCACTGTAAGTGGAGACGAGGATGGGGGCTGCGGTGTCGTCGTCACGATGCCAGGACACTTCTCCATGACACGTCCCCTGCTTCTTCTCATTAATCCCCTAAGCTACATTCATTAACGGTCACTCCCTCCGCTCAGCAAGCCTGCACACCCGAGTGAAGTCACACTAGCCATCACAAAAATAACCTGCTGTTGAAATGCAATAGGATAATTTGTTATAGCTTTCCAATCTTAATACTTTCATTTTAATTAATTAGTACACACTGTTACTTTATTCATTATTGTAAGATTTAAATGGGGGAAAGGGTATTATGCATGGCTTGGATCCAGGTCAAATCAGAACAAGCACATTTAGACAAGTTGGAAAAGTGCTGGGAAAGAAACTCGTGTCCCTGTATTTCACCAGACAAACAGTGAAATCCGACTAACAGCTGACACTGAAGGACAGTTGGGTAAGGATGGCAGTCAGGGGGGAGAGGTACAAGAGGAGATGATAAATACAAGAGATTTACAGGTCCTGGGAGTGTCAGATGCACTGTGGAAATAGTGCTGGGTGTGCTGTTATCTAGATGGGCCAGTTAGTGGCTTTTGGAGGATCCCCTGTTCTGAATAGGGCTGTAGTTTCGGAGGGCAGCCTTTATGGCTCACCAGTGCACTGACCACAGCCCATTAACTCAAAGAGCCTCCACAGGAGCACTGGAGCAGGGAAAGGGGCCGTGACCTGCTCGAGACCATCTTATTACTTTAACACATTATGTCTCCCACTGCGATCTTTTTATTTAAGTGACTTCAGCAGAACGCATCATCTCGGGCCAAGTCGGGGACAGACAGGGGCTTCTAGACAAGAGGCAAGAGGAGGGGTCAAATGATTTATTGGAAACGTCTGCTATTGGGTGCTACGGAAAGGGAGTGCAAGGATGGACAGTGAGCAAAAGTGCGTGTGGGGGGGGAAACAGTTAGTGATGAACCTGACGGAAAGCTGTTTATGGCGTGAAGAGGCCGTGCTGACCCCAGAACAGCTCCTAGGAGGATTCTCAAGTTCTCACTGATGAGCTTTTGCAGCCCTCTGATGGCCACATGGCCCAGACAGTAAGGAGTAGAGGGGGTGAGGCGTGGGGAGTAGGGGGGTCCGGGGTCGAGGGAGTGATTCATTTTACCGCCATGTCACTCTTTATGGGCCACACCACTAGAGATGGCCTCAAATGTTACTGTCCTCAGGAGGAAGATCAGCGCGCTTTGCCTAAGTGTTACTGCAGCTCAGACAGACTTACTCACCTAATGTGTGCTCCTCCTGGCTTTGTATGTTTGAGTTCACCGTTTAAGGGCGGCTAACACAATGTGAATCCTTGAGATGCATGAAGGAAGGTCAAAGGTTAAATTACAGCATTGCATTTAAATCTTTCGCCGTAACAAAGACGGGGCAGAAATGGGATGTATGCTGACGATGTGACTGTTTTTAATGAAGTTACTCAGTGTCACTGAGGCCTTTTTTCCCCTTGATGATAGGAGTTTATAGATATATTAGATATGTATTGGTTTAAAAATCTACCCTATTCACCTGTAGTGCTTTTGCAAAATGTATGGAATACATATCTTTAAAGGCAGTTTTCTCTGAGCCAGTCTCCACTTACATACACCAAACCTTCCAGTTTGATTCCTATCTATATTCTGAAGGTTTGCTTATATATATTATTCATAGTATTTTATTATTCATAGTATTTTATTGCTAAAAACATGCCAAAATTGTTTGTTTGTTTTTTTACGGCTATTGACAGTATCTTCTGATTTATGGAATGATAAAAAGATTACTCTAATATGTCATCAAAATGAAACAAGAATTTTTATCCTGGCTTTATTGAATGTTCACGTTTACGTTCTGGAAAATTAGATAATGCCTCATTTTTATATTTAAACATAAAATTACAGTAAACTTGTAAACTAACTGTCTTAATGTAAGTAATCAACTGGGGAATGGTGAGTGTACTCTAGTCACTTGTACTGTCCAACTAAAATTTCCAAAATATACTCCAGTTTTGTTTTGTGGATACATTTTAAATGAATACTCATAGTCAGTACTTCCTGTGACTGCTTCAAAATAAAAGCTACCTCATGTTTCTCCAGTTAAATATTTATTAATTTGAAGGAATGGCAGTAGGAAAATATTCGCTTTGCATTAGCAGTAACTTGTAGCTCTAATTCAGCTGTAGGAGCTGATGTGTTATCTTTTTCCAGTTTCAATAAAACTGATTGATTGATTGATTGATTGATTGATTTATTGATTGATTGATTGAAAAGTTAACAGTGAGGCTAGTATCAGTGAGATGAAATTACAAACTGATTGCAATGTTACCTGTGAATCCTTGTCCTGAGTAAATTCTGATGGAAAAATATGCCTACTATAAATAGTATTAAAATGATGTTTGATTTCATGAATATCTGAGGGATTCTATCTTTAATATAGATGCTCAAGTAATGAGCCTTCGCAGAATCGGCCAATATCAATGCTCTGTTCTGGTGACAACACTGAAATTTATGTAGCACAGGCATGAGAGAAACGCAGGTCCGTACTAAAATGAGTTGTCTACAATATCAAAATGAATATTTACAGTTCCATTCTCATTTCGTTGCAGCCTACAGTCCTAGAGTGCATACTCGTCCCTCAAAGCGCAGGAAATATTCCCTTTTTCCTGCTCAGAATCTTACAAGGCCTCGCAGGTTCATGACATGGGTCATGGACATTCCACCATGGCTGATTTATTTCAACCCATTAGGATTACAGAGACAAATCTGCAATCCTCCCATTTTCAGAGGCTGTCCCCTCTTTTTCAGCAAGCCTTCCCCGACAACCCACACATCAAAACTACCATTACGTTCTTGTTAGTTCACACTGTCGATTAGAGAAGGGCAACATAGATTCATGCCAAGGGCTAAATGTGTTTATTCTAATTCCTCCCCCGTCTCTGCTTTGTCAGAGACAGACACCCACAAACATAGAACATCTGAACGGCTCCAACAGCTCACATCAGAAGGACTCAATCCTTCAGGAAGTGGAAGTAACCGATTAGATTATGTCATTGCCACAATCTGTTACGAAAAATAAACACTGGGCCTTTTCATTAACCTAATGAAGACGAAGCACGTTGATGAGCTCTTAAGTCAATTAACGATATTTAAAAACAGGCGGTGCAGCCCCAAGGTAAATTAGCATGCAGAGAGTGAGGAGGACCCAGGTTCAAACAAATTGTGCGTGGAACCCTCTGGTTCAAGCCGCTTGACTCTCTCTCCCCTAATGTACACCCCTCCTCTTCTGCTCAAACAAGCTTTCATTAGCCATAATTAACTGCATGCTTTCTGTCTTTGCAATACCAAGAGAGTTCAAGTTGAGACCGAGGGTGAGGATGTGGAGGAGAAATGCGAAATGGGCTCTTAGATGGCCCCTTTTATAGTGACCGATTGTAATAATAAGTATAATAATAATAAACACAGAGAGAAAATCTCAGCGGGTAAATGATTCCAGAGTTTGTGGACTGATTGTCTTTAGTCACCAGTCAGGCTCTGAGAACAACCAAAAAGCCACCATCAGCTGATCTAAGAGTGCATCCAGGCTCATAACGGGTTAATAGACGTTTTATATAAGTAGGGCTTGGTCATGTAGCTTTAAAAGTCAACAACAAAATTTTAAAATGAATTAGAAGCCAATGCAAGGAGGAAAAAAAGATTTGAAAGAGCAACAACCTTCTTTAGTTGCTGATCAAAATAAAGGCCAGAATCAAATGATACACCCAGATTTCGTGCAGAGAAATGAGATAGAGGTTTAAGACCGCAGAGTATCTGATGAGTGTGTCCCTTTCATCATCGTTAAGTTTGAAGTATTGGGATAATAATATATATATATATAATAATATTGGGAAAAACAGGTGGAAGGTTGGGTTAGCCTTCTGTGATTGTGGATTGAGACATATAACAGAGTGTCGTCTGCATAAAAATGTTGCTCAACATTATGTTTAATAATGACTTGATCCAATGGAAGCATACATATGGAGAACACTAACGGACCAAAGACTGACCCTTGAGGAACGCCATTAGTAAAATAGAAAACAGAAGATTTCCAACAACTACAGAAAAGATTCTAGCATACAGATAAGAGCGTAATAAATTGAGAACAGACCCCTTTGTAGTGTTTGGTCTTTGCATGGTTTCAAGAATAATCTACAAGATCACACAGAGAGCACAAAACGGTTGAAATAAGAGCATCTTGACTCAAAAGTCTGCTTGCTTTGTTTTCATGCCTTTTCTCTCTCTTGCTGTTTTTTTTTCTTTCAGTAAACTTATTTGAAATCCTCCAGGGTTTTAAAACCTCTCCTTCTCTTTCTCTCTCTCTCTCTCTCACACTCACTTGGTCTCTTGGCTGCAACAAGGTCTGAAAAGATTGCAGTTCATTTCGACCCACAGTGGATGGAGGCCTCATTTAGTGGCTGCTGGCAACTCAATCAGCCTGCCTCACACTGATGAGTGAGTGACTACTTTCAGAGCGCCAGTCAATATGTGTCTGCCGTGATAGAATGTCAGCACCCATGCCCTGTGTTCTCCTGACCCAATGTTATGGCTTTTTTATTTTGTCTAATCAATGATATATGAAACAACACAGACACATTTCAACAATAGATCTTTTTTTTTTCCCCTCCACACATACAAACGTTCGGTGTGATTTCTGGTAATCTAACTGCTGTGATGTTTAGGATTAAATAAGCAGTTTACATTTTTTGTAGCCTTTTCTTTTGGCTGTCTGGATTCAGGCAGAATTCAATATAGATGGAAAACAAGCAATAAACAGTGTACCAAGAGTGATCCAAATAAATGAAAACACTTGCCTTCTCTCAGCCGACTTGCTTAACAGTGGTGGCTCTGGAACTGGTGCCACGGTTTCAGCTATCGTTTTGAAAAAAGAAAGAAACAGCACGATTGCAATATAACAATAAGTATTGCATATCCTTAATGCTTCAAAGCCCTAACCGAGAACAGTGTCTGTGCCATGTTGTACTCAGTGAAATACAGTGTGTAGATATTTTCTTCTCAGGTTTGTTTATACTGTTTTTCTGTGCTGCGAGTAAAGAACAGCCTGTGTTTTGAGGCTGGTCAGATGAGCCGAGCTCACTGTCCCCTGTGTCCTTTATTTCACACAGCCCACTGCACATGCTCTGCAGTCTGCCGACCTCTTGACCCGCCTGTCACTGTGATGGCCTCTGTTATCTGGAAGTAGTTATTTCATATAGATGGGCTCCCTCACTGCTGCTCTTTTATTGAAAATAATCATTAGAAAGATTACCTCAGGAGGAGCTTGAGAAATGGACTTTGAAGTAATATTTGACTTAATATAGAGGATTTTTATTATCTGTACATGCTTATAAATCCATTAACGGCCACTACAACTATCAGTGCAGATGGAAATTCCAGATCATGACGTGTCTCTTTCATATTATGTTATATCATAGAGATAATTCACATTTTGCCAGTTTCACGTTTTACAGATGCATTTACTAAATGACTGTATGAGCAGTCGTCTTTTGTCCTCACTGACTAACTGTTTTGTTATATGAAAAGTGTTGAGGAGCTCTATGTATGATAATATTGTAAGATTTACATGGGCACTTTTCCTTTTATCTACTGTCATTTTTTAGTTTTTCTTTGCCTAACACGTTCTAACTACCAACTTGTCAAACACTGCAGCTTGCTCAGTGCTTCTACATTTAAAAATACGATGCTGTAGCATCATTTCTGGACGTGCAAGTCTTTGCAGTCAAGTTAGCGAGATTAAATATGCAAAGTCTGGTTAGACTTTCAATTTAAAGCTTGCACGGTTAACGTCAAATGCCACATTTTGGTTAGGGTAAGGCACAAAAACTGCTTCCTTAGGTTTAGCCACAAAACTACTAGGTTAGATTCAATAAAAGATCATAAGTTACGTTATTATGTACCTGACATAACTTAAGTAGAGTGCGTTGGATAAGTTCCGTTACATATCTGATGTAACTTAAACCCTGATAAGGATAAGTGGTTACAGAAAATAGATGGATGGATGGATGTATATAGCCCTACCTGTCCATACACCTGATGAAAGTCATAGACGTTAATTTTCTAAATAAGTATAACAGTAGTAAGTATGACAGTGTGCAAGAGTTATGTTTCGGTTTTATCCAGCTGTAAAAGACTAACGTTATCACGGAGAAAAAGTTCTGTTCACATTTATTCAAAATTAAAACAAATTTGTTTTGAATTGATTTACTTATTGTGGTAATATTATATGATATTTTACATTTTTGAAAATATTTTGGCAAATTCACATTATCTGTTTTCCTAACTTTAATGTTTGTTTGTGGTTTGATTGAAGCTTTTCAGCAAAACTCTGTAAATTAACGCTGCGGTTGTAAATCTTTCTGTAATTTTAATGTCATTGCCACACAGTAAAGTAATGTCGTCAAAAATAAAACCACTCATTTGTATGGATGGAATTCAATGAGTACCAGAGAGACGGGCCAGAATTTGTGATTTTAAAAATACACTGTTATGATGCAAGAAAATCTGTTAAAAAGTCATTTGACATGAGCAATAATACCCTCATGAGTTTCCTAAAGTAATATTTGTCACAAACTAAAATGCTGATTGTATTATCAGCTACGATATCACATTTATAAGATAATTAGAAGGTAAAAATCAGAAAGCCTGCCACAGTAATGAGATATGGGTTTGCTAACTTTTTGTTATCCCCAGTAGAGTCAACAGTGAGCGTGGTGTGACTCACTGCTTTTATAAATAAATATAAGTTACTGAAGTATTCATACTGGCCATTAAATAAATGCTTTGAATTCATGTGAGGCAGAGGTGGAAATTATATAACTGGAGTTCAAATACTTTTTTTTCCTTTCCTCAGTCTGATTCATCCTGTAGACCTTTAGGTTTAATTGGGTATTACCAGTGCCCAGGAAGCAATGATGACCACAGACATGCAGGATAAATCAGAAGGAGGAGTCACAGGTCAGGAACCTGCATGAGAGAGACACATGTACAGGAAGAGAGCGGCAGACCGGAGGAACTGCCATTAACGTCCAGAAAAATCATCAGGTTACAACAGCAAGATGAAGAAGTACAGTAGATACTTACAATTAGGAAACTTATAAAATGTAAAGTCTGCTATAGAGACCAGATCTACTGTTATTGTGGTGTGAACGCTGGTTATTAAAAACACTAATAGATAGTAAATCAATCAACGTATGGACGTCCTGCCTTCCTCGCCTTGTCTCCTTTAGTGTGTCTATCAGTAGATGCATTCAGCAGAGATTTTCAATTTATTTCTAATCAAGCTTTATCTAATATTCTCTCGACAGGCAATTAAAAATTCAAACTACCCTGAAAAGCCATTGCTCACTTTTCACTCTCTCCCAGTGTTCATTTAAGGATGTTATTTCATTAAAAGCTCTTGTTGATGAGTTTGAGGTCATTTGCAAGCACATTTGATTACCATATTCTGCATTCGCTATTACCGTGTTCCACGGGTACTGTCTTGATTTGTTTTTTGTTTTTTTTGTTACATATTTTTCATCATCTAAGTGGTTTTGGGGCATAAATTCTTTATTTTGTATATCAATGACATATGTGAAAGCTTGAAATAGATGGTTTGATGGTTATTTTATCATATATATATTGAAAGAGTTGATTGAATTTAGATGTTTTGGTAGATTAAAAACAGGATACTGTCATGTAAATCTCATATAGTACATATAAATCAAACATCTGTGTTTCTGTTTTGACCAAAGCAAAGAGTGTGTTTGATTACAAGGCAATGAGAATCACATATTTAGTGGGGCAGTAAGAATTATTCATAAAGTGGACTGAGGAAACTCAGGACTATTTAAACTTAAAGATTTAGTTGAGTTATGGACATTATTAGTTCTGGACAGGGCAAAAAGCAGAGTGTGTTTGCTGAGCATGTTACCATTTTAAGCATCAGTATGTGTTATTCAGTCAAACTGTGATAAAGTTATAGAAATGTCTTTCAGTTCAAGAAAATGTATAAGAATAATTCAACTATATGAATGTGACAGTTTCCAAGACCAATGGATGTCAGACCAATGTCAGAACAAGTTTCCTTGGTTGATGGTGAATCGTTGGTCAGTGTTACTGTAAGTATTGGTTTTTAAGTAAGTGTATTTGACAGTCCATCTATTTCTATTGTCTATTTATGTTTTGAGTGAGGGGGCAGACAAGATTCTTCTTTCGCTGCTACATATCCGTCATGGAATGTGTAAATAGAGTTGTTTCTTGTGTGGAATTGTGCATTACTAAACCGTCAGATGAGAACCATCTTGAAGGTTATCGTTGGAAACTGTTTGAAAAAGGGCAGGACCTTTAAAAACAGGCCAAGTTTATCATTGACTA
Organism: Argyrosomus regius; assembly: GCA_946959425.1. Taxonomy (NCBI): domain Eukaryota; kingdom Metazoa; phylum Chordata; class Actinopteri; family Sciaenidae; genus Argyrosomus; species Argyrosomus regius. The sequence goes on from OX336890.1 coordinate 2,844,370, forward strand.
TCATGTACAAACTAATCAGATCAACGAACCATAGAAGAGCGAAAACCAGCACCGTTCAGTGTCGTTCTTTGCTCTTCTTTCGATGCAGAAATACTTGCAGCATCTATGCTAATATCTTTAGCAGCTGCCATTGTTACTTTTCACACATATCACACATTTAGCATTAAACCATGCCTACAGCTCATGCCGTAGCTGCACAAGCGCACAAAGCCTGATTTTGATGATCTTGTGAGTCCAGCTGTCTTGCAAGTTTAGTGCATTACCAGTGGAGTGAAATGAAGTCAGAACATCTACAGTGAAAGTTGGAAGGTGGTTTCTGCAGCCAAGACAAGGACAGCACTGATGTCCTGTGTACACCATTTTATTTGTCAGCAGTGTCGCTGTGAGAAGGTATATCACCATCCTGCCCGGTGCACTATACCTCACCAGGTTTATGGCCAACCATGCACAAGCTGAATCCTCTCCACACAAGATAGAGCTTTGAAATGGCAGCAAATAATTGCAAAGGGTGAATTTGTCATTACGAGTCATAATGAGATTCTCCTGGAGAGAGAGAGAGAGCTTTGTTTGGTGGTGTGAGAAGCTGCTCCGTTTTTAAAACCTCATAAACAAAATGCCACAATGTGCCTTTTTTCTCTTCCTAAAGGATCAGCCGCACGGCCTTTTATTCTACACATCATCACAACTTGTTTATTCAGAGAATAATAATCCTGTCCTTGTTTATCCTCTCAGGAGTAAAATAATGTGGCTGCAATTAAATTAACAATAAGTCTGAAGTTGGTTTGGATTCGTAAGGAGCAATGATTGGATGTTAGACCTTGTAAAAATCCTGGTTTTACTCAAGATGACGGTCTTAAACTGGAGAGAGAGAGAGATAGATAGATAGATAGATAGATAGATAGATAGATAGATAGATAGATAGATAGATAGATAGATAGATAGATAGATAGATAGATAGATAGATAGATAGATAGATAGATAGATAGTCGAGCATTTCTATTCTCATCCTGAGTTGCTTAATCACTTGGCTTCTTTGATTTTCATGCACTGCTCCGTGCAGCTGTGATGTTGATGGGTACCAGGGGCGTGCAGAGCCTACAGCTAATGTGAAATAAATGCCTGGAAGGGCCTTGATCAGTATGTGCTGGAGGTGCTTAAAAAGAAGAAGAAGAAGAAGAAGAAGAGAAAAAAAAAAACACATGGAAAACAAACCACCCTTGAGTGCTGCACGCTCTTCGCCTATTTAGGGCAGCCATGTCCAGCAGTGGATTTGAATATGCATGACTATCCCAGCAACCCTTGCAGCACTGCAACGCTGTGTGCAGGCACCAGGCACCAGCCTTTTTTTTTCAGAGAAGGAATGCACATGCATCACATTTGAATATGTTACAGGCCCTGTCATACACAATAAATACATGTCTGTGGAAAAATATTTATTGGGTAAATGATGGTGAAGGACCACAAAAACAAGAGTGACACTGAGTTTGTGTAGCAGACAAGTGGATGATTGCCATTAAGCATAATTTAACATTTTTTTATTTAAACTACTTTTCTGAAATAGTTTAACCCCTTCTGTTCAAAGCATAAATAAATATATAATATTAGATATGAAGCTACTGCAAGAAGGCTCATTGTGTTACATTCAAAGACAAAGCCAGGCTAGCTGTTTCCCCCTGTCTCCAGTCTTTATGCTAAGCTAACTTAGCTGGCAGCTTGCATAAACATAACAGTGATATTAATCTTCTCTTCAAAGGGCTAAATTCCTCCGAACATAGATGCAGCACGTTCCATGTGCACCGTGGCCGTTCTAGTCAAGGCTTCAAACCCGCCACCAGAAGCGACGTGGTCCGGATCTGCGCTCGAGTCCACCAAGAATACTGTTGGCTGTTTGTTTTTTTAGCTCGAGCAGGAAGTCGGTGAATTTTCAAAATAAAACACCCTGTGCAAACTTCCAATCATAAAAACAGCCAAAAGGGAAATCATTTACCAATGTAGCATATTAACATATTGAGAAATATATTTAGGAGCACATAAACCAGGAAAAATGACCAAATCTGAGCAAGTTAACAAAGTCTGCCGTGCAAAACACTTCTTCCCAAAATGTCACCCTATTCCTTTAAGTGATTTGTCATCAATTTGATGCCTTTATTAAGAGATTGCTTCATAAAATCAGTGTCAGTATCTTATGTTTCCCTAATTTTTATTTGCCAGCACTGTCACTTTCCCGGTGTGATCTTTCCTCATTTATTGAGGTCATACCTCGATAAGTGTGTCAGTGCGGCCATTGCCTCAAATCCCACCTGAGCGCGAGGCGAAGATGCATCTGCGTGTTAGCGATGAGCCGATTTTAGAGAAGCCAAGTCGGCACATTGTAGCTCAGAGCCACGGGGCCTCTGCAGAGAGAACCCGACTCCATTCCAAGCAACAAGTACTCATATAATACACTACTTGTAAGCCAGGGAGCAGGAGACCTCCAGTTTACATCTTGGAGACTTGGAAGGTGGCAACATAGTGGATGTGAAGCTATCTTCCTTGGTCCCTCTGCTAGACTGGCTAATTAAATACTAAGGAAGGAATAAAATCTTAATGAGAAACACAAGCTTGTTGTGGTGTTTGGCACTGACCAGCTCCCTCTTATTAGGTGTACTTGCCCATATGTGCTTGGGTGAAGTGCCCATTAGAGCCTTCCCTAATGGATCTTCGTCCATGGCACCGAGATGCTAGTGGAATGTACATTTCGGCAATTTCCGAACTTGGCAGATGAGCGGGCCCCGCTATGAAATTTCTTAGCCACAATAAATATTTTATGCAAATTAAAATTAAATTCTTTGCTTAGTTTAAGCAATTTCTCCTGTAAGTAGTGTATCTGTGAAGGAGATTACAACATTTGCTGGTTTGTTTATAATTTAATTTTTTATGTTGTGGCTGGCGGTGGGGAAAGACAGAACACCTGTGAGTGTTTATAATGTCCCATCTCCCTCACAGCTGCTCCTTTTCAAAACACCTCACTGGTGCAATAATTTCATAAAATTTCATGATTTACCATCTGGTAGACTGAGCTATAAGCACATGCAATAAGCATTTGTATGGCGCCGGTCCCAGAAAGGTACAATAACTGTATATTTTAACTTAATGGCTTTTCGGGGCATGCAAATTTCTACAGAGCAGATTGCAGAGATGCTACAGTGTAAGTCTGCTCCCGTCTGTCTGCCTCTGTCTCTCCCTCCCTCCCCTCTCTCCCTCCTATACAGTACATGCCTCCCCTATCATGTGCTATAAAACATCCACACACACACAGACAGCAGCAGCAGCAGCCATCTATTGCTTCTTCTGTCTTTGACTGTGAAGCAGCCCATGTCAAAAAAATCTAGATATCAAACTCTGGAGAATGAGAGACACAGTAGGAGGTACAAGCAGATTATTTTCCTTTTAGCATCTAATGTCTCTGCATTTGGGTAATTAAAATGATTACTACAACAATTACACCAAGTAATTAGAAACTAATTACACTGGCATTTTTTGTGATTACAGGAGCAGATGAAAATAGTGTTCAAAATTAAATTCATTGCATATTCATGGAAATGAAATTAAATAGTGCTGGGTGGATGAGATAATAGAAGCTCAGAGAATGTGTGTTCTGAGGGGTTTGGGGGAACCGTCTGTGGCTAATGCTCTGAACAGGCATTTTGTTAAATCAGTGATAATCTTTTAATGGCCTTAAAAGAAGTTCATATTTAGAATACTGTCAAACGCACTAAAGGGTGTGATGTTTTCTCTTTTTCTTGGCTCCTCTCTCCTCTCTCCTCTCTCTCTCCGGCTCTGGGAATGATTAAACCTTTCAGCTGTACAGCACAATAGAAAACATTTAATCATTATCTTCTCAAATGAAGGAAAAAGCAAGAGTCTTTATGCCTCCTTTATGTTGCTTCATGCACAATGATTAAATTAAATATCCATTCCTGAATTCATGTTTTTTTTCTATGTATCATCTTCTTTCTCTGCAAGCCCCCATACCCCCCACCCACACCCCTGCCACCCCCCATCCTCCCCTCCTACCTCCCATCTATCGACAATAGTCAGGGCTTTAGCTGCTGCCATGATCGTGTAATGAGATTCTTCAGATTAAATAGATTTCCTGTTAAACTTGGGGCTTGGTAGATAGGGTGTCAGGAATGAATGGTTATTAACATTTAAATATATCACAGAATAAGAGAGAGCAGGGTGTGAGTGAGTGAGATGGGGGGAAGAGAGAGAGAAAAAGAGAGAGAGAGACAGAGAAAGATGGGAAAAAAAACAACAATATGAATTTTTCATTGTTATCGAGTATGGATTTTCCTCTTCACCAGATTTCTGTAGGACCTGATGAAACCAGAGTAATTAGAGAGACACAAGTGGGGCACCTAAGAGCCATTACAGCACAAAGAGAGCTCATTGTTTAGAGAGAGAAGCCAGCACAGCTTCGCTGGTTAGAAAAGTCCATTCTTGTTTTATCTGCTATCCTGTGCCTGTGCTGTGGGTTATTACACAATATTAACAATGTAAATTTCTCTGCTTGTGAAGGGACTCATCATGAAATTGATGGTCTTGTGATCTATCACCGTCTTGTCAAGCTGTTTTTTTTCATATTTCACTATTCCTCAAAGAGAAGATGAACCTGAGAGTGAGAGTGATTGTACTCGAGTATCAAAACTTGACTATGATGGAGAATGACAGCATTTGTCTTTGTTAATGCAATAGTGGAATGCTAATAGACGTTATTACAGCGATACAGAGCGGAGATAAAAAAAAAAAAAAGCAGTGCCACGAGAGGTTGTAGGTCATTACGTGTCAATCACAAGTGCCATCATGAGTACTTTAAGGTCTGACTGACTGAATGAATGTTAAAGAGTGAATACTATCAGCTGCAAGGTAATGATTCAAGAGATAAGTTAATCACAAGAAAAAAAGATATGCAAACTGCTCTATATTCACATTACTTAGGGACTGTAGGAAAATTATTAGGGCGGTATATAAATGTGAAAAATTAAAGGGCCAGTGTGTGAAAGATTTAGTGGCATCTTGTGGTGTAGTTGCAGATTGCAACCTCCTCTCCTCACCCTTTAGTTTATATTATGTAGGAGAAACTATGGTGGCCATGAAACGTGCCCTATTCTAAGGTTTATGAAGTTAGATCATATTTGACAGTTGTACGGCTCAGAAGTTAATATAACTAAAATGCATTTACAATAGTTACACAGTTAACTATTTACATATTTAGTTATATTTACAACTGCATCTTTAAGACAGTTAAGATATTCTGTTGAATCTTCCTCTCCTGATTCCCTCACGTTTACCTCAGTCTAAGTCCTAGCTTCTGATTGGTTAGTTCAGTCACGTGAGGAGTCCGAACAAGGAAGTGAAGTTGTAATGAAGTGTGTAATCGAGTAAAGTGCTGCTCAAGAAAGTTATCCATCTCCGTCCTGCTGTTTCTTCCTATAAAGAGTGATCCACCTCCCATCACACTATTTACAGCCAGTGTTTAGTTTGTCCAGTCTGGGCTACTGTAGAAACATGGCGGACTATGTAGAAGAGGACCCGTGGCATCTGTAGATATTAAAATGCTCATTGTAGGGTCATAAAAACATAACAGTTCTTATTTTAACGTGATTATACACTAATATATTTGATTTCTTCCCTTAATCTAACACACTGGACCAATTCCAATTCCACTTCTAATGTGTCCATTGGTGGATATAGTCTGTTAGCCTTATTTAAATTATTAATTGTGACATTAATATTAGATATTGTGCAGAAGGTGTTGCAGTTTTCATATAAATCAAGAAGACGGTACGACATATGGTTCAACCTCGCTCCCTGCCCCAATAATTTTCATACAGTCCCTTACTGAATATTCTCACAGATGCTAAGCTTATACAATAATTCAACCCTAAAAGACAGATTTTCCATAAGCCGGGCACGTCAACGAGCGGACAGGTGTGCTATTTACATAACACTGTGACTTTCCGGCGAGCAGTCTCTGTAAGTAAATGTCACATATCCACTTTCACTTGAAGTCGAGCAGCTCCAACTGACATCCATCAAAATTTAGTCCAGTCCGGCCTGTGATGTGTCTGCATCCTGACACTGTTAACTGAGTAAATAGCAGGTTTGGTATTTGATCCACAATGGTCAAACGTAAATGTTGCCTCTCATATTCTCGTCTGTCATTCTGAAGAGGAACTTATATTTATTTTTGCTACATGAGGGAAGCTTTGTGTGCGAGGAACGTACAGTTTATTTATTTTGTCATTGTTGTTAAATGTAAGACCTCATATGACACGATGTCATTCTGAAAAGTACAATGCAGAGCTTTACTTCTTTATTATCTGCGGTCTGATAGACCTCAGTGCAGAAATTAACATATGTTTTCCCTTAAAATATCCCTTAAAGTCTCTGAGACTCCAAACAGAATATGTCATTTTTAATGTCATCAGCTCCAAATCATGTTTAGAAGCAACTCTCAGGACAAAGAACTGAACTATCAAAGTGATAAAACAATTTCATGTATGCTTCCTGAGCTGTTCAAGAGCGTCCAGTGTGCCCAAACAAAACATAAAGATTAACGTCTCTTTTCCATGTCAGAGCATTTGATCTTAAACTGTAGTAATGTGGAATCCATTTCTGTGGGTTTGTTGACATTGACAAGGCTCTATAGTTTCCACTTTAGACTGGGAAAAGCTTAGATATGAGCGAAATGTTTACACTGTGTTTGACATGTGCATGTAAGGCTGTTTTAGCTGCAGTATATGTATGTTTATGTCATGCACATTGTTCTACAGCAGGCGAGTGTATTTGTGCATAATGTGCACATGTACAGCCCAAATCTGTGTTAACCAAATCAGAATTGCATGTTTAATGTTCACCAGTGATGTGAGCTACACTGTAAGCTCAACTATAATTGCATTGTTGGATAAAATCCTCTTATTAAGAGTCCTACGTTTGCTTTACTGACGGGACTAATGATGACAAAGCCACAGAATTCAGCTGTTTGTTTTTTTTTGTGGTCCTGAGCTGCAGACTGTCAGAAACTCTTGAATTATCAAACAAACAAGACAGGAGAGGTGGCTTGCTTTCCCTGGAGTTCAGCACACCACAAGTCATCCTTCATGCTGGGCCAGCCTGGCTCTGTGAATGTGGAAGCAGGTGTGGTGGCAGGACAGTGGAAGGCCCCTCTCCGGCTTTACCTTCACTGCTGCCCACTTGTTAATGACTGGGCTGTGGGAAGCTAGTCCTTTGTGTACGCTGTTATAAAGCACTCAAAGCCTCCAGGATGGCAGCAAGCTCACTCCTTGGCCCCAGGGCACTCTATGGAGAATAAGACACACCTCATGCTTTGTTTTCCTGCTCCACGGGATCCCACACCAGAGGAGAGCCAGAGTATAAAAGGAGCAGTGTCTCAGTTCTTTCTATTAAAAGTATACCTCTGCTTACACATTCTCCCAGGTAAAAAAAACTTTTCTTTCTTTTCATGCATTGTTTCTGATGTGTGGAATAACATATAGTTAATATACGTTAATATAGCAGAAATGTTTTAAAGAGTATTAAAACATAAAAGATCATTCCTGCTCTCTGTACGTTTGGATTGGTCCTGACAGATTACAATTTGTCTGTGCAGAATTAAAGCTCATCACAGATTCAATAAAGTCAGATAGAGCAGTTTGTATCACACAATCAATAACATTGAAGGAATACTCCAATATTTTGAGAAATACTCAAATCAGATGAGAAGATCGACACCACTCTCACGTTCCTTCTGTTAATATGAAGCTACTGCCAGTAGCCGGTTTAGCTTAGCATAGCATGAACTCATGAAACTCCATCTAAAGGTGACAAAATCAGCATAGCAGCACCTCTAAAGCTCACTAATGAACATGTTGTATCTTGTTTGATTAATACGTGCAATAACAGACGTATAAAAATGACAGTTATGAGGCAAACAAGACTCCACTGGTTGCTAATGCTGCTTGTACCAGATCAGACCTACATTACATTTTTACTGTAGAGATGTGAGGGTGGTGAAGTAATACACTTATTCAGCCAGTTTGATTGCTCTGAGTGATGAACCTACAGAGAAATAGCACCAGAATCTGCAGCTCCCATCACTTTACAGCACTTTATACTGTTTTGGTTGACTCTAATCGCTCCAATGGCGCCATTTTCAGCCACAGTAGGAACTCGTTTTCTGCAAATGCTTTAAAAGTCCACCATACACACTGCTCAGTACAAAGGAAAAAAAAAACACTTAACAAAAAAAATTTTAAAAAAAAAAAAGAAAATATAAAAAAAAAAAAAAAAAAAATTTCCCTCAAATGTTGGTAAAAAAAAAAAAAAAAAAAAAAAAAAAAAAAAAAAAAAAAAAAAAAAAAAAAAAAGAATTTGTTCACCTAGTGTTGCCCCCAAGTAGCCAAAAATCTGTTATTGCAGCAGTTTATTAGCACTATTTCCTCCAAAGGGGACGTGAACAAGATATATTTAGAAAATGTCCTCAGCTCATTGATGCAAACTACTGACTCCAGCTGGAGCCAAGCCGGCTAATCAATAGCATCAGATTTCACGATATGACGTTCAGGTGCTAACAGTGTGTGGCATGGATTTGTAAGTGTAATCTCATATGATTTCCAAACTGTACGTGCTGTCTCAAATTTTCTCATTTTCTTTCGGATCAATAAGAGTTTCTGTACAAGTTCATCAAGTTCATCTCTGGTTTGGTTTGTTAACCTCCTGTTTTTCCATCACGGACCGTCTTTCCAGAGTTTATTCAATTTATATTTAGGCTCTCAGAATTACACCCATACATTCATTTGACATTGTTATCAATATTTATCGCATTTATCACGTAAACATACAGGATTTCACTGGTCAGTTACAGAGACAATAAGACTGCAGACCAAGAACTCATAATATTTTGGTTCCAATTACTATTGATTTTACAATTGGTTTGCAGCAGGATGTTGTTTTATTACTAATATATTTAATGTGCAAATCAATAAGAACACTTGCTTGGCTCATTCATAGGAAGGCCATAAAATCAAAGATGTGGACTTCAAACAGCTGTGGACGCATTCTGATCCTTCCAGTAAATGACTGCAGCAGACGCTTTAAAGCAGCGGTTAGGGACGTGTGTTACTGAATAAAAGCACAGAGGAATCATTTAACCATAGAAGAAAAACACACACTTCAGAAAATTATCTTCCCACCACACACACACACACACACACACACACGCACACACACAGCAGGTGAAAGATGAGCATTTGGCTTTAGGTTGGTAAGTTGTCACATGTTTAAAGAGCATTGTGACTCTATTGGCTTGTTGCAGGGGCTAACAGAGAGCCAGCTGTGGGGTTTATCTCAACAAAAGACCGTCAAATGTAAGTGCAATTACTGCCACAAGCAATAAAACAGCCACTGCATTCCATAGCAACGGTGAGAGGGGCGCCTAGGAACCTGAGAGCTCGGCCCGGCCTTCCCGTGTGGGCCTCAGTTTGAGTGATGACGGCACAACATGATGGAGTAAGGCATAGAGAACCAGGCCGTGTGGAGTACATTTATAATCTGTAATTGATAATGTAATAAAGGCTGTGAATAGGCTCAGAGTGACTTCTCTCCGTTCGCAGTCACTGTCATGGCAGGCTTGTGTTTTTCATGCCTGGGTGGAGGTTGCTCGGCGATGTGGGTTCATTCTACCAAAATTACCAGCGTTTCTCTCTCTATCCCTCTCTATCGCTCTGCTTTCTGTCAGCGCACTCTTTATCACAGACCACCTCTACCTCTTTTTTCGCTCCGTGGACTGTGTGACATGGAATTGACATGTAGGTTCGGAGGCAACATGACGCTATTGAGCTGTGATGTAAAGGTAGCTACCAGGCTTCCTAAATACATCCATGCTAGAGCGGGCATCGGAGCAAAGGGAGCAGGCGGGCGGGCAGGCGGGCCCTCACCGCTGGGTTTCAGCTCAGCTGTAGGCCTGTTAGATCAAATGAACCGCTCCATGCTTCTACACCAGCAAGGTCAGGCAGGGGGATCCGAAGTGGAGGAGGTCACGTGATCATGTGGGATTTGAGGCTGCCGAGATGGAAGTCAACATTTATGAAAGCTGACAATGATTAACCGCGTAGGGGTGTTGTCACGGGAAAATATGGACTTACAAAGGGTCCATTGGAGTGACACAATACATGGCGCTGTTATGTAATTGGAGACATTTGGATAAGATGCCTGGGACATATAAATGATCATTAAAAAGAAATGGCGCACAGCTGTGTGAGTGAGTGCCACACATTGCCAATGCACTCTTCAGAGGCTGCTTGCTACTTGACAGTGTGTCTCGCTAAAGTGTCGAGGTTGGGGGGGGGGGGGGGGGTGTTGGTTGTAGGGCTCTAAAGTGAGATGGAGGTGCACACTGGTCAAATCGAAGGGTAAAGTGGTAGCTTTGGCTGCACTCCTTCCTAATGCCCTACGGCACCTCCACCATTAGCATTCCCCACTGCGACTTGAGTTCATAAGACTAATGGAGTTGCTACCTGGGGACATTAATTGTGCGTGACACCACTCGGGGGCTTTTGTGCACTCACACTAATATCACTGCGCCTGCCTGACAAAGCGCCCGAAAAGATTACAAACAAACCCCAAATAACTGCCAGTGTTGTGTTGCTGCTTGACAGCAGAGTATGTGTGAGTTTGGTATATATATACAGGTGTGTGTGCGTGTGTGTGCGTGTGTGTGTGTGTGTGGAGGGTTTTGGGGGTCGAGGAGGCAGCTCCGGTTCACTTACAGGACGTTGTACAACCTGAGGAGCCAAGCGATATGTTAAAGAAAAATAAATGTCTCACCCGAGCGTATGGATGACTTCATCATCGCAGGACGACTCCCCGACAGCGTTACGGCTCACATCAAACTTCTCCTTCGCCGTGACACATGCATGACATCATCCAATAAAAATGCTGCAGGCCTGGCCGTATAAGCAAAAGCTGCATGTGGAAGCCCCCAAGAGTGTCTTCAATCCACAGGGCACAGGAGGCAGAGGGAGGGAGGGCTGTAATGGAGGAGATGTGCAGAGGTGTGTGCTTCTGTGTCTGTTAAAGTTAAAGCATATTAATGTACACCGAGCTTTCAGTTTATTAGGACCACCTGTACAATCGAATGCGATCCAGGATAACAGCGCTGCGATAAATCCTGCTGGACCTTTGCAAAGTTAGCGACACGTTGATGAAGCTTCATTTATTAAACTCTTCTTCATTATTTATGATATTTAAGACATTTTAAATAAGTGAATAGATGCATGAAAAGTGAATTTTTCTGTGTGTGTGAATCATTTCTTTATTTGCTACATGAACAGTTGGATAACAGTGTTTACATGCACGTACGCATATGCTACTGCATATATCATACATCTGTAAATTGTAAATGACATACATGTCATAGTGGTAGTACTTTATTGTTGGATTCAGCTGAATGTTGGATCATTTTCTGCCATAACTTACATCTTAATGGTAGTTTAATAAAATGTAACTGCAGTTTGATCCAGTGTTTGGTCAACAGTGGTATGCAAAGCATGAATAACTTAATATAACTCTTAATATATGAAATGAGGAAATAATAATGTCAAGTTTTGTTGGCCAGAACTTTTGTCCAACGCTGATTTTAAAGGTTTGCATGAAGAAACTTTATAGGTGTAAGGAGCAGGGTCTGATAATCTGATTTTAATATTTATTTTATGGCAAAATATTCATTTATAGAATGCAGATTAACTCCTGTAGTTCAGCTTCATGTCCATATACACAGTTAAGACTCACAGTGAAACACTGAGTCACTTAAAATTAAGAGAAATCTCAGTGAAAGTGTGAAAGTGCTGACGGAAAATATTCAGAATTATAAATGCTTTAATCATAAATCATAAATAATCACGTTTATTTACCTACCTGTGCACCTTTAAACACAAACATAAGGTAAGAAATCACTTGATAAGAACACTTGGTGATTATTATTCATATTTTTTATTTATTTTTTCTGTGCATTTATCATGAAGAAAGGGGCTAAAGGACAGCGGCCTCTCTCCAGAGAGTCAAACCAATTTACACTTCCATAATTACATTTGTATTTACATTAGGACATTGAAAGTTGATTTGTCATTTCTGATCTAATTTTTATTTTTTTTTTTCCACGTCCATTCTCTTCATGGCTGGCACGAAAAATCATTATCCCCCTTTGTCATAGCATGTACTAGCAAGCCACAATAAAGCAAGCGTCATGTAATGAATGTCAAAACTATTTCCATCAGATATCGTGAAATATGGCTTCAGAAGACCCATTCAAAGAGATAATATGATAATTTGATTTCTCAGATAGGCTGAACGGAAATGCCTTGTCTGGACATTTTGAAAACCAGAATCCATTACTTATTCTTAATTCACCCTGGCATAAATTAAAGGATTTCTGCAGGCCATTAACTCATCCATTAATACCCAGGGTCAAGATTATTGAAGCCCAGGGTAAGGCAATATGAAGGGCTATTTCTTCAAGATGTGTCATCTAATGATTACAGTAGGGTTCTGAATCCTCTGCCATTAATTGTAAAATTATCTCCCCTTTTTGCTCCAGATAAACAGCAGGGAAAGATAATAGTCACACGGGTAGATAATCCTGTTGCAAAAAATTAATTTCCATTTCATTTGTTTTGTTATGTTTCAGGCAATTTCAGGGCTGCGGCTGATTGTTTCAGAGGATATGAAGTGTAAGAACAGGGGAAACTACTGAAAGGAGGTGTAAAATTAGGTTTGTGTCAGCACAAAATTGAAACCCGCTGAGCTATTTTTAATTTAGAGTGTTGGAGTGTATGATGAAGGTGGCTCCAAATGCAGAGGGGTATGAAGAGATAAAAAAACAGGGTGCAGAGGCTCCACATGTGCACAAATTGCTGTCCCGCTTGCCACCATAGACATAATGTACACTCGCTCTAATTTGTTTCATGTGTCCCCGCAGTGAAACACAATTGTCACACGACGTGCTCCTCACTCCAGTTTGACTGAGAGCTGTAGAGTTTTGCCAGAATGAATCCGCACAGAGGCTAAGAGCTGCTGTAAAAATCTTCTCTGTAAAGCTGGTGGAAATATGCTCAGGTGCTCTGCAGCTCTCTACCGATTTGGGACCTGTGTAAAAGAAGATGAAATTAAGGCAAATAAAAATCATATTAAAGAATATTACAGCCTAACAGCCATTAGTCTGCAGCTTCCTGTCAGCTTTTGATGGATTCCTCACTTAGTTCAATGAATGGTCTAATGACATTGATAAAATCACTTGCAACCAAACAGAAAGCCAGCGTAATCCACTGATGCACGCACGATACGGAGAGCAAATTCACTTAAAACGTCCACAATTATTCACGTTTTCCAAATTTTTATACAATATTTACATCCTGACAGGATGCAAACACAACCCCCATGCACAGAAAGAGAAAATCCTGTGCATTAAAGCAGCTTATATCCTCCACCCGCCCTCCACACTATCACCACCACCACCAGCACCAGCACCACTCCAACTCCCAGGATCTTCAGCCACACTCTGACACACTAAGGGGAATTAATTTTACAAGCAGGGAGTTCCTCCTTATTGCTTCCCGGTAGTGCCGAGGCGTCTGGCTTCAAAAATGATCCTGACATACACATGCACAATAGATGAGCTGTACGGATGCTCACAGCCCATGAATACAAAGCCGGACCTGCAGCCAGTGGAGTTGAGTGGAGTGGAAATCCTTCAGTATTCACTGACCTCTTTGCTATTTCATCCTCTCTCAACTATTTTTCTAGTTTGGGGAAAACACTTTCTATCACTGTCAGGTTGGGCAAGGATAAAAACTCTCTACTAGCGGATTAGCTGTCTGCCTGCTCTCGCCGCTGTACCGCAGCAATAAAACACAGGCTTCTTGCACAGCTCCCTTACCTTTAGTTTGAAAGCTGAATTGGGAATTGGATTTATTTTGTTTCATAATTTCAGCAGACAATGACTCCCACTGTGATAGAGTATCAAATTGTGACCAAGCAGGCTACATAGAGACGCACACACACACAGAGGATTTACAACGGTAGTTTAGAAATTATTGGCCAAAAGTAGGAATTTTCTTTGTGAGGAGAAGCTTTAAAGGCAGAAAGCTTACAACCTTTCCTTTCCCCCCTTTTATTACGCACATTATCCGCCAACGAGCTCCCTCTCTCTCTCTCTTGCCTTGTTTGTCTCAAAAAGTTGCTCTTAAATGTGCAGATAAGATGGCATATTTCTCCGCGCCCTGCGACGTGACAGTGCAAAAAAAGATATGAAAGCGTTCAATCTATTTAATTAAGACAGCTTAGTAGTGGCACCCGGTTGCAGGGTGTTTAAGCTAATTACAGTATTAATTACAACATTAATTAAATGACATAATTGCCTTTCAAAACAATGACTCCTGTATCCCTGGCAAGGTAAAGGGTTAATTTAGTGTGGAAGCAGGCATGCATTATTTACATGCTTGGATGAATAATACATTTAAGAAGTGGGCTTATAAATTTACTGGCACAAAGAAAAGCAAAGCTTAGTAGCTAAGAAAGGGCTGATTTAAATATCTGTCTTAAATGAATATTTCTTTGAGTTATGGTCACAGCACAGTGGGGTAAATCTGTTTGCTTGCTATCTGTGGGGACTCGGGGGAATAAACTTCACTGTGTAAAGAAATCAAATGTGTAATTTCATTATTCCCAACGCTGTGTATACATTCAGCGCAGTGTGATAAATTAAAACATAATTTGCAAATGTAATCATAGATATAACTTCTGCAGAAATTCATAGTGTTTGACTAAGTTCTGGTGAGGCATCATCATCCATACCTTGACTACATTCACGTATAGTCTTAAAGGAATATTTTCTGCAGTCGTTAGCGCTTAATAAACGTTTCCATGCGCTGTATTTATATCTTATTGTATTTCAGATTTACAGCATAAAAGCGAGAAATCTTTGTGTGTGTGCGTGTGGAAAAGCGAAGGCAGGCTTTCCAAACAGCGGAGAGGTAAACACACTCACAAAAATAAAAGAAAAAGAAGCAAAAGGTAGAAGCCGAGGAGGTACCACGCTGAGCCAAAAAACACTTTCAATTTCCACGGAGCAGACATACGAAGAAAAAAAATTACATCTCAGTCTGACGAGTGACTAATCAAGGCGAGCGAAATGGTGCTGCAATAAATTACTCCACTGTGAAATAAACCACACAAACAGACTGATGATAATAAATGTAAATTATTTCTGGGGAGAAATTTTCCTGGTACATGAGTAATATGAACCATCAGGAAGGAGTCTTCCTTAACATTAATTACAGAAAATGACAAGTGAGCTGACAAGCAGGAAGGCTCATTATCTGAAAACATATTCACAACTTCGCAATTTGCGCAAGATGGACTCCAGCTAAATTAATCTCCTTTTTTTGCATGAGCCCCTTCTAATTTTCATGTTATTAACAGGTTTGCAGTATCACTCAGTGCTTGTCACCCTAATCAGGTTTTTCGGCGTGTTCGGGAAACCGTGGTGTCATTTGAAAAGGATCAGGCCTCATAATGTGCTCTCCATCACGCGTCTGAATCTACAAGGTTGCTTTTAATAAGGTTCCTTAATCATTTCTCCTTTTTTGCTCAACTTTTGGCCTGGTTGGCTTCTATTATCACTCTTTTCATGGAGAGGCACCATTAAAAGAAGAGCTGGCTTATCTGAGGAACAGGAAGCATGGGAGAAGAAATTCATTGGGTCATTATGTGATAGAAATGTCACATAACCTCCCACACACAACCATCATGGAAATGTGATCACATATTGTTTTTTTTAACAAATATGTTTCACAAATATGTGTGAATGACTCCAACAAAAGTGTAAAACAGAAAAGCTTTTCTCTAAATCCCCCAGCGCCAGAGTCCAGGGATCATTTTTAACAAATCAAAAACCATTTTTCTTAGAACGAACAGCTGCAAACCATAAAAACATGTCTCTGTGTCTACAAATAAAGATGTATGATTTAATTTTGTACATTCATAAAAACAATACCGACTACAACTCTGCCACAAACGTGAGTCATGTTTGGTTGAATTCCAGTTTGCAGCATTTATTAGCTCAACAAAATGTCTGCCAATCAATACTTATGATGACTGATATTTTGGCTTTTAAAGGTCCGGTGTGTAAAACTGGAGGCCTTTATCTTCAGCGTAAGGCAGACATGGAATATAATATTTATAACTATGTTTTCATGCATGTATAGTCACCTGAAAATAAGAATCTTTTTGTTTTTGTTACTGAATCTGAAATCTACAGTGGGAGCGGGTCCTCTTCCATTCTACAGTAGCCCAGAACAGACAAACTAAATACTGACTCCAGACAGGAGCCTTTCAAGTGTTGTTTCTCCTTTATACCCGGTAGACGAGGGCGATGTGAGGAGATTGCAATGCAGCGATTACACCACTAGATGCAACTAAATCCTACACACTGGACCTTTAAACCAAGATGAGGAAATGAACAAAGCTCCAAAGAAACCAGTCACATGTGCCTTAACTGTAGGTGCATTGGACAACAGCAACAAAAATATTAAATATTCTAAAGGAAACATTGACAGCTCTGTCCCCGAGAAATTTGAAACAGCAAAGATGTTTTGAAAGAATCAAGATAATTCAGAATTTTTGTGTTTTCTCGTCTTGTTCGTTGTGACTGTTGCTGTGCTCCTGTTTGATGTCCACTACAAATACTATTATTATTACTATTGCTGCTACTATTCCATTATAATTATGGTTGTAGTTATCATCATTATTATTATTGCTGTTGTGCATCTTTGTCTCTCTAAACTCAGCCAGCAGATGGCAGATGGTTTCAGCCTCTTAAAGGAAGTCTTTCCTTGCCACTGTCACCAAGTGCTTGCTCATGGTGGGAATTGTTGGGTCTCTGTAAATAACATAAAGAGTACAGTCTGGACCTGCTCTGTATGGAAAGTGTCAGGAGATAACTTAACTCGTCTTCTTCTTTCACATATTTAATTTGTTTTTTTACAGT
This sequence comes from Argyrosomus regius, assembly GCA_946959425.1. Taxonomy (NCBI): domain Eukaryota; kingdom Metazoa; phylum Chordata; class Actinopteri; family Sciaenidae; genus Argyrosomus; species Argyrosomus regius. The sequence goes on from OX336890.1 coordinate 2,861,456, forward strand.
CCACCGTTGTTATACAATATCTGGTCATAGAAATCGGAACACAACACAACTTATTTATGATTTAGGCGCTGAGCGTTTCATTAAGGTTAGGAATACTTTGTGCTTTTTGTTAAATATTGAAGTTAATATTAACTTTGAGCACAATACATCATGTGTTTCCATAACCAAAGTACTTTTGTTGCATAAATCTCACCACATGCAGACTCAGGATGTGAACCCCAGACGCTGGTGTCAGAGTGCTGCACTTTGTACACCCACCACCTCCATACAACGTGCATAAATGTACATACATTCGACATCAGCAAAAACATTTAAATGAAACCAAACCCAGGCGGCCATCACGTTTCCTGACAACAACACAACTAGTAAAACTAATTAGTGTTTTTTATCACGTGTAGCATTATTTAGGATTGCAGTTCTTAAAATACTTTTAGGTAGAGAGAGGTGATTAATGCAACTTAGCTTTTACAGCATGTGAAAGCCAATGAGATTTCATTCAAGATGTCCCTTTGTCCTAACTTTGGCACCAGCACAAGCAATGCAATTGTATAGAGCTGTTATTCCAACACACATTGTAGCTTTAATATCAACAAAAGTTGAGACACAGTGCTCACAGTCTCGCCAAAACTTCCTCTGCAGTCCGATTAGCAACTCGATACACGAGAACGACAAGAAAGACACATTTCTGCTAACAGATATCTGCATGTAAAGATTGTATTTCAGTCGATGTGTTCCCAATCTTTTGGTCTCCGTACAGTTACCAGCTCGTACAAACTGACTACAAACAGAACACTGGTGCCAAAATCTCAGTCCCTCGTGTGCAGATTCAGTATTAATATGCAGATATCTATTTCTAGGGATCATAGTGGTCATAAGACACAAACAACAATGATGAAGCTGCAGGTTAGCTTTACAAAACATACTGTACGCTTGTTATGTTGCCTGATGAAATGGCATTTTAAGAAATGCCAGTGACATTTATATTATTACAAATTCAGTTGAAATACTTGAGAAATTCATTTTTGTCTCCGTTGTTTCTGAATTCTCTCATGAAGTAATCTACGTATCCATCATCCCAACACTTCCTCCACTTCTCTATCCATCTCATATCTCACATTTCAACATGCACTGGGCACACCGGCAATAACAGTTGTAAGTAATGCTGTGAGTTTTGTCTGACTTGAATTAATAAATCACAGCAAATATGAGATATCTGCATGTCCAAAATGTAATCTGGAAATTTGCTGTATTGCAAACCCAGTTTAATTCACAGGTAGCCTCATGATAGCTGAAGCAGAAATGCAATATGTCATGCAAAATTAGTTCAGAGAGAATAAGTTTCAGGGGGAAGCAAAATGTTATGAGGGAGTCCATAATGGCAGAGGCAGCTTTATCTGTGCTGCTCTCTCACACACACTCTAATTACATTTCACAGATTGTACTACAATAGCTGCTGGTAACCTTTAGTGGATGGGCTTTTCAATAATGCAAAGTACACATTTTCATATCTATTTTTCCCACTGTGCTTCCCATTTATTAATTTGCTGAACACAATAAAACAAAGACTCGACGTAATGTGCTCCTTTGCTCAAAAGGCAACCCAACAAGATAAAAACACAAAGCCATCTCTCCGTAATGAAGAATGGGCCCGCATGCAAACCAGCAGCATAATGTCTGACGTCTCCTATTTGAAAGGCCATTTGGTTGGTAACTGTAAAAACGGGGCGCGACGTTCCTTTTGTTTCTGTAACTTCTAGTTTGTATTTATCTCCCCGTTCAAAATAATTCATATCCTTTGCCACAATTTACCCTGTAAACCCGCGTATAATACTGCATCATATTCAGATAATACCCCAGCATACATCATATAGATATTTTAAAACAAATATGTTTAGTGCGACTCTATTGTTTCGCTATTTGTTTGTCCATATTTTTGTAATTTATATAGACATATTGTTTGGAAGGAAGCCAACTGGACACATCGAGCTATTAAATCAGAGATCAGAGGCAGAATCTAAAACCACTGCCCCCGTTACACTTTCATTTTCCATGCACGGTTTATTATGTGCAGAATGGAGTTTTTTCTCCTTGATTTGTAGCTAAAAGCTACAAAATAAACTCCTCACTTATTAAGAATTTTGTAAAAAGGTGACATTGAGTACAACTGAATGCAAATTTATGACTATGAACTGACAGAAAGGGGTTGTGGGTCGCGGTTAGATGATTGGTTAGGACAAAGTTTATTGTTTATTGTACATATGTTCAAATACAAAACACTGTTATCTAATCACATATGATAATAATAATAATACGTTATATTAAAGAGCACTTTTCTAAGTACTCAAAATCATTAAAACATCATAACAAGACATAAGTTACACATTAAAAGCAGTTCATACTGTATATCTGGATAACACACACACACACACACATATATATATATATATATATATATATATATATATATATATGCACTGTTATTTTCATATCCCTATACATAAGTACTGCTGCTTTTCGCCCTTCTGGTTAGATGCTAAACTGCATTTCATTGTCTCAGTACTTTGTGCAGTGACAATAAAGTTGAATCTAATCTCTAAAGGTGTGTTTCTGTTTCTGGGATTTGAAGGAGGGTCGGTCGGCGGAGTCACAGATATGTTTGGGGAGGGGAAGGGAGCAGCTATGGAAGACGGCTCAGGTTCGGTGCTACTGTACATAAACATGCTCGAATAAGACATATTTGAAGAGAGGAGGTCAAATGTTATTTTAGTATTCTGCTAACAAACACACACAGGAATGAAATTCTATCTTCACGTTAACCCGTGTGAAGCTGCAATGCTCACACACACACACACACACACACACACATCACAAACACGAACAGTGGACATGAACAACAGCTTTTTTATACGCTGCCTTTCAGGTAATCCATCTTGGAGGAGTTTTGACAAGAGACGGCCGAGCAGAGTGACATTTGGATTCCAGTTTATAGTAGATTAAGAATGTGCAGCGCGTCGCTCCATTACTGGTTTTTCCATCTTCCATAAAACCTTTGCTGCCAGAATGAAATGTATCCACAATAATGCTACGTTACACAGGTCAGACATTGTGGGCGCAATTTGGCAAGGGACGCTGCCTGCAGTTAAAATGTAAAGTTGAAGTTTGTGAATCTTTTTTTTTATTGTCAAAACTGCACGGACGGTTTATAGTCAGAGGAAAGATTATCATTATTTTAATTAGGGGGGGGAAAACAACACATAACTTTATTGGCTGCTAATAAATATATAACCAACCGCAGCCATTGGCCGCGAAACTGCAAAGTTCAGCCTGAAGAGAAAAGTCACCTTGTTACTAAAACAAATCAGCTGTATTCTGCCAGCCCTTCATGCCTCCTCTGTACTTAGGCTCGGCTCTTACAATGGGATTTCTGGTTGGAAATGTACTTTAAGGCTTCTTTGCAAACGTGTGACAGCCAAAAAAAGACACCATACAGGCATGTTAGTTAAAAAAAAAGGTTGTTATTTCAACAACTGAGAAATGTTCTGCCTCGAGGACAGCTCTGCCTTCCAGATATTTTACAACCGAAACTCCATTCTACAATCCCACATGCAGATACTGCTGTAAGTCTAGCAGCACGGTGATAAAACTCACTTAAAATCAGCAGCGAGAGGATCGGTGTGCCATAGTTTAATGTAACGAAAAGTAAAAAATCAAAGCAGAGATGTCATTGTGAGCATGTTTTCAAAGGATGCAGTGTGCAGGTACGATGATACTCTCTGCAGAAAGACCGGATTGTGGCCCTCGGTTAAACAATTTGCCTCATACCACAAATAACATGTTCCTTTGATCCAAATCAACTATGGCAGCTGCTACAAGGGATTTTTAATTGAATGATTATTGTATTAAATAGTTGCTTTTAATGGAGCGTGCACCTCTGCAATTATTTCCGCTTTAAGAACCTGAACTCTGGGCAGGTCTTTACAGCCACGGGCGTTCGGTTTGCTTCCAACTGAGTGGTCACTGTTGGTGTGAAGTCAGCCTTTCATCTGCGACAGAAACGTATAGAAGGAGCAGACTAACAAGCTGATACATTTATGTAAAGATTCATACATACACATACTGCACACAATCATTTACAAGTACAGTTTGTCCACAAATGCTTGGCTGTGACTCGAGCCTGGCAGCAACGGCGATGAACAGATTCACAGCACAGAAGGCCCTTTCAAGTATTTTGTCTGCCTTATCCTTTTTACAAGGATAAAAAAAGAAGTCTAATAACTACTAATAGAACAAATCTGAGTAACTTCCATAATCCTGTGATACTTCTCTCTCTCTCTCTGATAGGATCAATATTTGCCAGAACAGTCTTCTTATCTGCGCGGTGTGATGAAATATTGAATGCACGAAAGAGGTGATAATGTTAGCCACAGCCTTTTCTAAAGCCGGGCACGATCCCAGATTATGGGATCATTTGTGAGAGATTCTGCCGTTGTCTGAGGTGATATTTCCCTGACATTAGAAAGATGGAAAGCCAATGTGATCAAGCATCACAAAGGAAGCCTCCTTCATTGTTGCAAAGACACTAAAGGAAGTTTCAGTGCTGAATTTCTCTTCATTTTGACTGACATAACCAGAAACGTCACATGTGGACGCTTCAGATTTCACCTTTCCTTCACAATTACAGGGAATATCTCATTTGGCATCCTGGGATCGATACTTGGGGACAAGTTTCTTTTAAATGATGCATTTTTGTACACTATAAAAAGTCGTTAATGTGACAAGTTTTAGCGGATACAATGCCTTAATTAGAAAGTAACTATCTTGGCTCGGCTCAGTTCAACAGGAATTTACAGCTGCCAGTACCCAAATTATCTCACTAACTACTAAAAACTGTACTGACGATACTTGAGTCACACCTAACAGCCACTGTGAACAATGATTTGGAGACGGGTGAATGGCACGATTTGTGTCCAGTCCTTGGCTTGAAAAGAGGCTGTCATAAGAACAATTTAACACATATCAAATGGAGCTTGTCTTTATCAGTATAAGGGTAATTTACAGCAGTGTCGCTGCTAATAATTGTCTCAAATTCTGATTTATTAAAGACGCAGCGAGGAGAGATTCATTTACTGCCAGAAGTCTCTGCACCTTGGTGGTAACTGTGGGAGGAAACACAACACGCCGCTGTGACTCACTTCAACATCCCCAAAGTTTTTATGCCCGTCTCTCTCATGAACAGATTTTATTCTTTTGTTTGTTAAACTGAACGTGTTTCCACTTGATATTTTTCTTTAGAAAATGCAGTATTACCAAATTGTTGATCAGATGTTGTAAATGTGAAATTATATAGTAAAGATGAAGAAATAGTCTGACTATTAGCAGCGTTTCCATCTAACTGACCCTCCCTAAGTCCCGTCCCCTTTCACTCCAATCAGAGCTGAGCAAACTGTATCAGTAAATACCTTGTTAGGCCCAAATTCTGTGAACACAACCTGCTAGCAGAGTGGTTTAATATTGCCTTATAGTGTGGCTACCATTGTGATAGTTAACTCACTGATTAAACAGCATCCACTCCACAAAGAGAGAATCAGCTGCAGATCCATCGTCACCATCTGAGGATGTCAGACGGGCTCAGAAAGTGGCTGCTAAGTCACGGTGAGAGTGATAGCAGGTTCTAAATACTATACTGCTCCTGTGTTGCAACAGATTGTGCTTTTGTGCAACTGTTGGAAACAAACTCACCTGAATTCTGCAAAAACATTCATTTATCTTTTGTTATGAAGCTCACAAATCCAGTAATCTTTCCACCTTTCTGCCCCATGTATAATGAAGACCCACAAAATCAGACTGATTACTCAAATAACCACAACAGATGCATGTGTTTACTTGTTGATTCAATCATTTGTACAGGTTAAACAATGAATGTATTAAAAGGGAAATTGGCCCACTGAGGCCGCATATGTACGGTGCCTAGACTTTTGTGCTGTGCCACTAGCTTTGGAAATACACACACACACACACACACTTGGACCAGACTTTGGCTGTCAGTCACTACCAACTGTGGGGCCGCAGCCTGGCTGTTTATTTGGCGCACGTCTCTATTTGCTGAATAGTTTTTTTTTTCATAAACACACAAAGGCTGCCTCACGGATTACCATGCATTTAATGCAGGTATTGCCAGGTGACAGCGTGTACAATCTAAAATATTTTCAGGCAGCCAAAGTCGTCATATTTCACTTTTTTTTAACATTACATCAAAGTCACACAACACAAAGGTTGATTTTTGGACCACACGTCCATGAAGGGGGATGAATGGGCTTCACATTCCCATTAAATCCACAGTGACTGCCGATACGACTGACTTCAAGCTTGCAACATAATAAAAATGTACACGATTCTTAAATAAAAGGTTTATATTTTGGTGCAGCAGCTGGCCTACAACACTGTGCAACTCAAAACTCACTTGAAGTCAGTGAATCAGAAATTCTGATTTTCAATGCACAGGAAGGAAAAAAATAAAAAATCTGTGTTCGGAGACCGCCAGTGTGTTCAGCATGCCTGCAAGGCCATTGTGGTGTGCAGACCATACATACACATCTGCGAGAATACACATATATAGGCACACACACACACACACACACACACACACACACACACACACACAGACTCACAGCAGTGCTATGGCTGCAGGGCATGGAAATCTGAAGGTGTTGGGTAGAGGCTAGGGGGCATCAGTTGTCAGCTTTTTTTCCAACATTCAGCTGATATGCTTTAGAATCTACACGGGATCATGTGACCACAAAAGCCTGTGCGTGATTAAGACCTGGAGACCTGGGGCGAGGTGTGTGTGTGTGTGTGTGTGTGTGTGTGTGTGTGTGTGTGTGTGTGTGTGTGTGTGTGTGTGTGTGTGTGTGTGTGTGTGTGTGTGTGGAGTGAGGAAAAAGAAACAAAGCTCACATGCCATTCATTGCAAACACCCAAATTTCACTTAAAGGGCCAGTGTGATTGCATACCCCTTGCCTCACCCTCTCCTTCCTAGCATGAAGGAGAAACTACAGTGGTCATGAGAAATGCAAAATCAAGAGCCAGTGTTTATTTTGTCTGCTCTGGGCTACTGTAAAAACATGACATAGATATAAAAGTCTCTAGTTAAGGTAACAAAAACACAATTTTCAGGTGATTATACACTAATGAATATACAGTTATGCTTATTATGTTCCATCTCTGCCATATTCTATAAATAGAGCCCACTAAATCTGACAGACTGGACCTTTAAAGGCGCTCGGGGAAGCTTTTTAAATACGTTTTGAAAATGAAAAATGTAGAGATGAACGCCTAAAATATGATAATGTTTAAATTTTCAGAAGTAAAACGAGAAATCAGTCATAATATTTAAATCCAGTGGCCAAGTGGCCATGTTAGGTGGAGTGGCGGTTGGCGGAGCAGGGGTAACATTAAGCACAGACAATATTATTTCCTTCCTACATATCTTGAGGTCAGACAGGACCCATTTCTCATTTCACTGTCTTTGATTTAATAATGCACCCATACTCTGGAAAATGAGTAACACGAGTGATCGCTTTTTTACGTTTCTCTGAAGTTAGCTTGTCATCGTCTTGCTCTCTCTCTCCTCTTTAACAGCCCTACCCAAACTTAAGTCCACCCTCTTCCCCCAGCCACTCTAAAATCCATCACCACACATCTCTGTCAGTGCCAGGAGAGACTCGGGGAGTCGGGTGCACTGAGTTGTCCACGCTCACCCAAGCACCAGTGGACCTCCGATGGGGAAATGCTTGGCTGCAGAGAAACCTGCACGAAATTAAATTCTCCACTTGGCTGACTAGGGTGACTCGTCCTGGTCTGCCGGCCTGTTCCTTCATTATTCCTGGGCTGATAACTGACTGAACGGGATGTCTTGTCTGTTTAATGCCAGCTCAGCTGCTTCATGGGAGGAACGGGCTTGTCACTCTCCGCTATAACACACTGTATTACCATCTCCACTTCATTTATTTGGCTCAGATTCCGCACGCCCGTCAAGCCACCCGTCCCCCCAAAGACACTTGCAATTCACCACTGCTCAACCTTCTGCATCTGTTAGGAAACTATTCAAAATAACCTGTCTAAAATTTTCATTAAAATGTCATTTAGATGTCACACCGACGGCTTAGATTGGAAACAATAAAGGTGACCTTAATTGTAGTTTTTCATACCCCATCTAGTTCTCTGTGGAGAGCTGCTTGGATTTGAACGTGCGCCTTTTATCAGCAGATGAAACGCTATCTCTATGCATTAAGCACCAAAACAAAACAACGAAAAACACCCACTGACCACAACAAATGCTCCCACAGAGGTTTGGCTTGTTGCTGGAGCAGACAGTAAGCTTTGCTTCCCTGCATTTATGAGCATTGAGTTAAAGGTTTCTGCATGAGGGCACTGCATGATTGAACGTTGTGATATGGAAACGCAGGCAGGCAGCCACTGTCAAAGACACGGCTCGCACTTGACCCCGCAAAGCACTCAGCCGCTGGCCCCCACCCACTTTAGCCGCTACCAGAAATGGCTTTCTCCTCTCTCTCTGCTGTAGCTTTGTAGCATTTGCAGAATTAGAATATATCCTTTCCTAATGCACTGGTATATCGTATACTTATCATAATTCACAGCCTTAATGTAGGCTTTTAAGTGCACATGGTGGTGTTGAGTCTTCGGCGCTCATTAAGGCTAATCAATGGCAAATGCTAGTGTCCTATTGGCACGCAGTCGCTCAACGCGGAGCATCAAACATAATCGAAGGCCCGCTTCAGAGCAAAACCATCTCGGAGTGAATAGTAATAAGAAAAAAAAGAGAGAAATCAGTATTTGGAAGTCATTAAACATCCAACGCCCACTCCTTCTGTGTAACCACAAAGCCAATAGCATTGTGGGACAAAATGCTTTCCAATGTGACAATTGATTGCTTTTTGAGGTAGTTGTTGGTTGATTTCATAATTGGTATAATTTTTCACAAGTACATGAGTGTCATGCCATGATGGGCTTTAGAATCCTGGTAATGCAATGGCCCGTAGTTCAACCTTAAGATCAATAATGTATTAAAACCAAGAGCTTATTGAAATAATAGAGGGTTTTTTTTTTCACCAGGGAAGAGAGGCAAGGAAAGAAAAATGCAGCAAAGAGGAGCGTTTGATTCAACGCCAGGCCTTTGCTGTGAAGTGCATTGTTTTCATGCCAGTGCTTTTAGTCCAAGAAAAGAAAAAGGACGGCGAAAAGTCTCAGCGATGTGAAAACTCTGGACACGGTGTTATTGATGTACGGTACAATGTGCGAGCGCCATAAAGCAGCACTTGATAATTCAGAGTCCAAATGAACTGCAAAACCAAAAAGCTGTGAACACAAACTGTTCATTTTTTTCTTGTTTGGATTGCAGCTCTCAGCGTGTTGATCAAGTAAATGATCCCAGACCGGCTCTTGCCTACACAGGTCATTATTCGCCGTGCCTGATCAGTGTATAACATTTGGCAATCTGTGGCTCCCTGCTGCTATCTCTTCGTTGTTGGATCTCCCTGTTTTGACAGTGTTTGAGAGGAGGAACACTCTGTGAGGTGTCAGGTGAAGACTACATGTGACAGATTTGGAGGGGAAATCAAGAGAAGACAAACAGGCAGCTAAATGCCTGGGAAATGTCTCGGCGCTCAGACAGAAGGCGATAAGTGCTGTTGACGTGGACATGACAAGCTAGCAACAGTAAACCTCAGGACACGCAGTCCCACCGGAGGCCCGGGGAGTGGACACAATTCTCGATGACTGCTGAATGCGCTTAACGGCTCTTATGAAGAGAATTAACAAGAAGTGGGAAGCACTCCCACACACCCCCACCACCCCCATCTCAACACCACCACCACCACCCACACACACACACACACACACCCACACACACACACACACACACACACACAACTTCAACCACCCCTGCCTTTCTACTGTACGCTCTTTGATGTCTCCCTGTTTCTCCTCGACAGTCAGCTTTGGTTTTGATCAAGGTTTGATTTCCCGTGACATATCTGATACATATTATGAAAGCAACACGAGCCCTCATAGAGACGGCATTGTGTCTGTAAACTTTAACTGTTGTATGCCGAACAGGGCAATGACAGAAGTACATCCTTCATCCAAACTGAATCTGCGTCTCAGAAGTCATACAAGTGAAATGAATGTGTAAAGTTTCTTCACACTGGTGTAGATTTTTGGTTATGGCTGTAGAGTCTGACAGAGGAAAGGGAATATTGTGCTTTCATTTCAAGGACATCAGAAGACCGGGCTTTACTATTCCAAACACTGACGAGTACAATGCAGAATCAGTATCACGTACAAGCTGTAAAAATAAGCCTGTTTTAAGTCGCTCAATATGTATATATGTAATATCAATAAAAGGCTAAATAGCCTCCATTTATTCAAGTACTAATTTTAAGGTACTTGTAGCCTCGTTTAGTTTAGTTTAGTTTGAGTATTTCCATTTTATTAATATACTTTGTACTTCTTCTACCACTACATCTAAGAGTTAAATGTGACACATACTTTTTAATCACATTTATTTGACAGTTGTTGTTACAAATGAGTTGGCATGTAAGGATTTTACACACAAAACATACGATGAGCTTATAAAATATACATTTTTATTGATCGAACTACCCGACAGTATATAAAAAAGGTAATGGGGTATTTTATATATTGTATTTTGGCCACTTGGTGGCAGCAGAAACAAGCTGTGAACAAAACGCTGACATATTATCACCTTAAAGGTCCAGTGTGTAGGATTTAGGAGGGGGTTTATTGGCAGAAATGGAATATAATATTCATAAGTATGTTTTCATTAGTGTGTAATCACCTGAAAATAAGAATAGTTTTGCATATATAGAGGCTCCTCTTCCGAGGAGTCCACCATGTTTCTACAGTAGCTTAGAGCAGACAAACAAAACACTGGCTCAAGATAGGGCCTTATGTGTTTTTCATGAGTTCCACGGCCACTATAGTTTTTCCCACATGCCTGGAAGAAGAGGACGAGGCGGTGGGGGTATTCAGTTGGTTACAATCTGCAGTTTCACCACTAGATGTCACTAAAACCTACACACTGGACCTTTAAGTTGAGCAAATATAGTTGTGGAGGAGCATTAGCATTCATTTCGAGTCATGATTCTGATGAATGTAAGTCCAGTGTTTGCACTCCTTTTAGCTCCTTAGCTGTTAAATGTCAGTTAGCTTGTGGCTAACTGTGTCTGTCAGCTGTTTGCAGAGCCTTTTTTGGAGCTTGTCGCTAAAGGTAGCTGCGTCTAGTGATAATTCTTTGTGAGGTCATAACTACGAGCGACCCCTGACACATTTAAATAGTCATTTCAGCCATTGTCAATACAGAAATATTGGTTATAGCATCTTCAAGTAAAGAATTGGAATGCTTCCTCCACCACTGCTGGATGTTGAACAGATGTTATGGCTTGCCTTATCTGCGAGCATCCCAGAGCCTCTTCAATAACACCCACATCACACAGCATTCACCTCAGACTTCTCCGCTCCATCAAAATGTATAAGGCCCGATGCGTACCCTGCTTTTAAAAAAAAAAAAATGTCTGCCCAGAATTGTATGGTGAATCAAAATTGGGATAAAACATTTGAATTACAGAACACAACTGTGATGTCTGCCCTCCTGGACTGCCAGATCATGAATATATATTGCATTATGAAGATGTGATGACATTTAGAGCAATCACATTTAACCCTCTCCTCTTGTGCCTCTGTTTCTCCTTCTCTCTCCGCTAATGCATTTTGTAGCAAGGGATGCATCTTAAAAGATTCAGGGAGAATGTCAGCCAAAGCAGACACACTGCATGAGAGCTGGGGTCATTTCAGACTGCTTTCTGAATTCTGGAGAGCACACACACACACACACACACACACACACACACACACACATATACACACAAGGGTGCTCTATCCTTCACTTCCCCCTCCACCTCCCCCCTTTTTTTCCTATTCCATTCTGTCTCAGCCTTCTTCCACTCTAAATATTTCTGTTGGTTTACCCTTGTCCATGTGACTGCTTTGGAGGTAGCTCAGACGCACTACTACCAACGAGAGAGAGAGAGAGAGGCTTGACCAGTTGGGCGCTGTCTCCCACCTCATTACCAGATGCAAATGAAACGGGTACACATGTTTAATATTTAGTGGCAGCAGAAATGTCAGGCTGGCACAAGATGGAATTAAACAGCACTGTCAGCGCAAGTGAACTCAAGGCTTTCTCAGCTATTTCACTTCATATTGAGTTACTGTCACAATTTATTTCACAGCGGTGGGACGACTAGTGTGAAAATGTTCTGTGATGCCTTTAAGGATGGAAGGGGAATCAAGGAAGAAGTGTGAAGGGTATTGTTCAGATGAAGCTTTGTATTTATTTCTGAGCTGTGACAAAGCTTTATTGTCTTAACAAAGCTCCACTATTCATCAGGAGTTTTTCATATATATATTACAGTCGTGGCATTTCTTTTTTTATTGCATGGCGTACTGATTAAACACAAAAGCAAGAGCTGGCAAACTCACAGCGTTGTCGAGTACAGTAATATTATGCACGTTGGACTACTGAGCCACAGACCTCCCAAGAGAAGGCTTTGGTTTAACTAATCCTGATGATCCATACCCGTATCAAATGTGTCATCCGGGCCACACCGAGAAGACACGGAGGAATTAAAGCAATGTGGCTTTGCCTTCTGCTTAGCATGAAAGTAATGTTTCTAATAGCTCCAAAACAGTGCAATATGTTGTCTGCAAAAAGATGTCCACTTGGATTTTTTGCACTCTTGTCACCGCACACCGATTCGTATTATCAGAGTCAGGGCTAAAGCAAGTTAATGTTCATTCTAATCAGCATGGCAGATAACACCGGGGACCCACAGGGACCTAATTAAAGATACTGTATATGAGAGGTTTATCTTCCCAGCACTGGCAAAAAAGAAAAAAAAAAGTCCCCCACACTGGTTTATCCAGGCAAAGTAGATTTTAGCATATGCTCATGATGCTTTAGTGTTATTTTAAAGAAATTCTTCTCTCATCGTGTCATATTTAAAGGCTGGGGTTAGATGAGGTGATGGGAGGTGGTCAGATGAAAGAGAAAGCCTTAGGAAGAGGGAAATGATTTTTGATTTTTTTAATTAATTCAAAGCATTACTGTGCTATATTGTGAGGGAGTGAATGGGAAATGAAAAAGTTTTGCTGTGGACAGGCAGTCAATGAACTCCCACTGCCTTCTAAGAGAGAGAGAGAAAAAATGAAGCGTTTCATTATTCCAAGGTGAGGGCTTTAAAACAGCATTTTAAATGTTACCCCGCTGTTCAAGATCATGAAAACCTTTAATTTCATGCAAATGAACAGCAAGGAGCATGGAGCTTAATGTAAACGAATGCTTCTTTTGTACTGCTGTAGAAGTGAGCTGGAGAGAGAGAGAGGCCAGGAAGAAAATTCCCAAGGATTCTTTAATTGCTATCTGAAATTATGTAAATCCCTCTGCTAGGCTGAGTGCAATTATCCAGCGCCTCTCGCTGCCAGCTTTACTAATGTCTAACAAAATATCGGTGGCTGACATTTAGACGTGGTAATGCAAATGAGAATTAATTTTTCTTCCAAGACAAAGGGCAGTCGAAAGATCACACCATTTTATACAATAAAGGCTGGAAAAAAAAAGTAGAGTTTGCAAGATGACAAAAAAATGTTGATCAAGAAATGAGCCAAGCATTGAAGCCAGTTTTATTTTATCAGTGCAGCATGATACAGAGTAACATTATTTTCTTTATTCTGCACTATTAATCTATTTCTATTGCCACAGAGAGGTGTGCTGCAAGCAGTAGACATTCATTTAGGCTTGGAATTAATTGCAGTGTGTGCCTCATTTTTAGTAACGATATGGGGAACCCTCCCCGCTCCCCATTGTTAGAACACGTTCCTGCCACGGCTGTGATGTTGGACTGTTTGGGTCACGTTTTTCCATTTATCTCCCCAGGTACAGAGATGGATGTAGGCCAGGCACTGCAGCCTGGCGAGACTCCCCTGTGTGCAGCTCAGAACACCTGTCCCGCTGTGCGTCGGCACCCCCAATCTTTACCAGGCCAAGGAGGTGCACCATCTCTCTCCATAACACTTTCCCCAACCCATTGTCTCCTGGGACCCCAAAGGAGCAAGATGAGGAGGAACCTAGGGACCGACGTTCACTGGGAGATCTGCCGCCCAAAACTGCATTTCTTAACCAGAAATCAAATTACAACATGCTGACGTGGGGGGAAAACTGGCTATGAATATTTTAGTATGGATACTGTGTGCAAACACCCCCAGCAGTGAGCATTCTCAGATGAAGGAGAAGAAAAAAAAACATTGTGATGCACCAACAAGTGCCTGTCTACAGTGCTAGCAGCATAATCTAACAAAGCTAATGTGGTAGCAAAAGAAACAAGCAGAGTAATGATGCACACTCAGTAGTAACCAGGTTACATCTTGTGGAGCTGCTGTGGGATAAAAAGCCATGACTATTGTAATACTTTGTGTTGTCTGTCCAGAGAAAACCATATTTCCAAATTTGGTGACGTTGAATTTTTTAGAAAAAACTGAAGGATTAAGTGTTCCTTTATGGATCGAGGAAAATGTTCCTACTTCTGAGGCTAAATAAGCCGTTTAATACCCCGGTGGATTAACTGAAAAATGATTTGTCACAAAGCTGAAAACAAGGCTGTTTTTCTTAGTGCTCAAGTTGATGTTTTGGAGGTGACGTAGTAGCTCCTACCAGCTAATTAAGGGCGATGAACCACATGTTAAAGGTGTAGCGTGTAGGACTTAGTGGCACCTAGCGGTGAAGTTGCAGATTGCAGCCAAGTGAATACTCTGCCACGCCTCACCTTTTAATATTTCACATTCAAAGCAAATGGACAAATCTAGATCAGTGTTTGGTTTGTCTATTCTGAGCCACTGTACAAAAATGGCGGTTAAACATGGCAGACTCCATCAAAGAGGACCTGCTCTCACTGTAGATATAACCCCGAAACCACACCAGGGTTTTGGTCCACCCTGCACGTGACTTCAAACCCAACCGGGAGCGTTTCAGAAGCGTTTAGCCCGCCAGACTTTGTTAACTTGCTCAGATTTGGTCATTTTCCTGGTTCATGTTCTTCTAAATATGCTTCTACATGTGTAAATATGCTACGTAGATAATTTGTTTCTCTTTTGTCTGTTTTTACGACCGGCAGTTTGCACAGGGTATTTTATTTTGAAAATCCACCAGATTCTCTATGCTATTTCTGTGTCTGGCTTCCTGTCAGCTCGAGGTGCTCTGTGTAAATTGACGCGGGCTGCTCACGGCGTCCGTCAAAAATAGAACAGCCACGTATTCAGCGTATTCACGTGGCATTGCGTGTCCGCGTCCAGTGAAATTTGGGGGTAAATGGCTCATTTTAAGACAACAAAAACACAATTATTCTCATTATCAGGTGATTATGCACTAACGGAAACATACTAATGAACACTGTATTCAATAAATACTCACTCAACAAATTACACACCGGACCTTTAAAGAGTAAAAAGGGTTAGAGAGTGTTTTCATTGGCATATAATGACCTGAAAATAAGAATGGTTATGTTTGTGTTACCTTTTAAATCTGTAGACGCTGCAGGTCCTCTTCCATGAAGTCGGCCATGTTAAACCACCACCATGTTTCTACAGTAGAAAGAACACTAGATAGGGAATTTCGTGTTTTAGTTTCTCCAAGAGAAGGTGAGACGAGGCGTTTGCAATCAGCAGCACCATCAGATGCTACTAACTCCTACACACTCGTCCTTTAACAGCCAAAACACCTGCAATGCTGCTGTTAGAAAAACTGTCACAAACACGACTTCCACAGGAAAAAACAAAGATGGTGCCGCTGCTGTCTGTATTCCTTTCCAAACCACTTCCCTCCTCAAAATCATCTCAGCTAACAGAGGAACATAATTATGTTTTTGTTTCCTATAATGTCAAGAATCTATACGGCATTGTATTATGTGTCAAACTTTGATGTACAGACATTTTGATTTCCTAAATTACTTTCAAATGGGCTGTTATCATCAGTCTGTTTCATATAGAGAACAAATCATCGCAGGTCACCAGAAATAGGCTTTGAGAATTCACCACACAGGGCCTTTATTTTGTTTCGGAGATGGCCTGTCCAGTTGAAAGCTTTATCGTGCATGCTAATGTTATCTCGGGGTTCTGCACCTACTGCTAATGTGCTGCATTTGTAGGTATTTACTATTGTATATAACCCCCACTGCACCTCATATCACCCTGCGTCTCCTCCTCATCTCCAGCTCTCTAACCTCCATCTTCCCTGCCCCTCCACCACCTGTACATCCATCAGAGCGCTGTCATGGTAGAGGGGGCTTCAATGCTCCTTTCCTGATGCGGCCATCAAGGCCCTCCATCTAACACAAGCCGACACATCATAATAACAGTAAGAGGCCTTTCCTGTCCAGTGTCATGCTTGGAGAGATTAGTTCCCCTCCACAAAACCCAGGTAATTTGCTTTTGCTGAAACACATTTGTAGATCGTATTCTTTCAGGTTAACTAGTTCATGAGAGGAGATGAGACACTTGCTGCACAGTGTTTGCTTCTTTGTGCCATTATTCCTCTCGTCCGCTTTAAGTACAAACCAAACAGCTTTCCTTCCATGCATGTGTGGTGTGCGTTTGTGTGTAGCTGTGTGCACACATCTAGGACATTTTATCTTACATACTGTACATGCATATTATATTTGGATGCATCTGTGCATGCAAATGTGCACCAACTTTTCTTAACATTTTAAATTTATGATACCAAAATACTGCAAACGTGTTCACATACGTGCAACATCCAAACACACACCGGATATTAAAAGACTTTAGAGAGACGTGATATCTGTTTTACTTAAAGTAGCGTTCATGTTAAATCACACACGGGAGAGAAGATGACCACTGAGGGACAAGTCACTAAAGCGTAGTTGTTTTATGGCTGTCATTATTTTCTACTGAATTATTGGGTGGGTGAGTTACAGATAGGTAAGGGTTTGAATATGTCACTGACTTAATGGGATATTAATCCATCTGTAATGTTGATGTGAAGACTGTCAAATATCAGAATTTGGTAAAGAATATTTAAAGATAAAGAGAAGGTGCATTGAATATAATTTTGGACCGAAAGAGGGTGAAAAAAAAAAAAAAAAGTCTTTGAGGAGGAGTTCATTTCTTTGGGTCTAATGTCTGTTTCATTCTTTATTAATCACAGAGGGATGCTCTAAATCCCCTCTGTGTATGAAGGGGCTGTGCTCTGTGTCTTCTCACATTTGCTGCATGATCATATTTCATAAACACTGCATTTGAATTTTTATGTACAGAGTATGCAATATTCATGATAAACTGAATATGTAAATAGGTAACCTTTATTTATGAGCCCCTGCCAGACTCGTACTCTTAAGTATTACTTTGGATGATAAGATGGATAGACAAAAAATGTTAGTTAGGGGAATACTTGTGTGGCGGTGGGATGATTGATAATTAACAGCTTAATCTAAACAGGTTGGACGTCATAATTCTCCTGCTTTCTTCTTTTTTTTTCAAGGTGGAAAAAAATAAATGGTTGAGTGCATATCTGTGAGTCTAAACAATGGCAAAAAAAAAAAAAATCTACTTTTAATCTTTCCATTGAACGAGAGACAAAAAAATGTGCTTTCATGCTGCTTGCTGACTTCTATTAGGATGTAGAATGCTGCTGCACAGGAGCTGAGAATATCTACAATTTTATTTGAATGAATCACCCAGGAAAGGAGCCCCCCAAAACTAGTCAAGTCTGTGTCTTTTAGTCACACATTTAATCCTAATGCTACATTCCATTACATTTCCAGCCTTGTAAGTGCCTCGGAATTACACGTCCCATTCTGAAGGAGTCCTTTTTCTTATTGTTTAGAGAGTGGTTAGCATGCCGGGGATGCTCCAAATACGATTTTACATCCACTTATGGAAATCCATTGTTCCTTGAACATTTCCACATACAAACCAATATATGCTTTTCTAAGAGGTCTAAGACCTCAATTACATCAAAGGCAGTTTGTCCTGCTGCCGGGCTGCTGCCTGCCTGCCTGCCTGCCTGCCTGCTGAAGGGCTTATACAACTGTGTCAATGCTACCCCCTTGTGACCGCACTGCAGCAGAAGCATTTCCTCAAAAGCCATCTTTCACTTGCAAGAAAATGGTCCACTTCAATAACACACGAGAACAAAACAACATGCAACATTTTAACGTATAAAAAAATGTCAAAAAAAAAACATATTTAATGCAAAGAATTTCAACATTGCTGCTGTTACACTGACACCCATTCTTCTGTGTAACACACCTTTATTACAACAGAGCCTGTGTGGTGCGCCTTGTTTTGAAGGGCAATTGTCTGACGTCTTCACTGTAGTTTGAACTATGAAACAGTGAATAATAAAGATTAAAAGAATCTCTGAGAGATTCTATTTGCACGATGGAATTGAAATGTGTCATCACAGCACCTACTGCATTTGTAGCTCCGAGATCTCTTTCATTAAAAACCAAAGACGTCTAGAAAGTTGCTATGCTGACGTGTAGACAGATGTGCGTGTCAGAGGCATGAGAGGGAATATTTTGGAGGGCACTCCTCCTGCTGTCCTAGCCCCGGCAAGAGAGAAAAAAAGCATGCAGTCTTTTATTGTATGGACTTGAAAAGAAATAATTAGACACACAGATATATAATTCTGCAAAGCCGCGTGGCTCACTTGTCACATGTGGCAGGAAGAGAAAAGGGAGGCTGAATTCTCTGAAGTGCAGTTTGCCATAGGCCGCCACTTTTATTTCCCAAGTTTGCTCTACCTTCAAAGACAGTTTGAGAAGATGGAGCGCGTTGGATTTTTTATTCTTTTGTTATTGTAGTGGAGTCTTGGGAAGCACAAAAAGGGGAAAGCAATTATTAGTATTTTATTAGGCACAAGATTCAAAACCTGGGTAAATAATCTTTAGCAGAGAGCTTAGACTATAGAATATAACCTAAATCTGTACATTATGATTCATACAGAATATTTCTAAGGTCATAACACCAACCAATGCTGCACCAGTGTGACTTAAAAGGATAATAATCACTTTAATTATGGTAATTTTCCATTACAAAATAAGATCCTAGTTGAGCATTATTTTAGAATCTGTGTAACGGAAACTGAGATGACATTTTCCATCAACTTCACAAAAGTGGGAGGAAGTGGATCATCAATCAGAGTGGATATGTCAATACTAACAAGCATTGATGCAGGCGTGTTGAGAGATTTGTGATCTAAAAGCAGGAAGAAGAAAATGGCCCCTATAAAACTCCCATTAAAGTTATTTGAATCCTTTTCTAAAAAAAGAGAAAAACTGAAGATAAAAACAAACCCACATGATTTCAATGAAAGCCTGTGATCGCCCTGTGCGAGTGCTCAGTAAAAGAGATGCAGGTCAGGGTCGTGCAACCTTACAGTCTCCGTCCATAATTCACCATGCTCCTATGACGACGGCGTCAGCCGAGGCCGCATTAGAGGGCTCTGCACTCTGTTGACATCTCACACAGCCCCCTAGGTTAGGCTGTGTCAATCACAGGACATGTGATTGCAGGAGTCCCCGCCTGCCCTCTCATTGACACCTCCCATTGACTTTCCTTCACACAGATCAGTGAGCCTAAACCATTTCATCCAGGGTGCCCCCCCCCCCCTCCCTCTCTCTCTCTCTCTCTCACACACACACACACACACACACACACACACACACACACACACACACACACGCTGGACAGGTTGATTTGTGCCTCGCTGGCAGGCTTCAACACAGCTATGACTTTTATCCACTTAAGTATGTATATTTTACCTGACTGCATGGTTCCATCTCTCATTAATAGTCCGCACACTGCATGGCTCCTAGCACCATGTATGCACGCCACCAAAACAATGTTCACTTCAAAAGAAGAGAAATAGTGTTTGAATTATTTTCCTCCCTGACCTTAGGTCCATGTATGTAAACATGTGACCTAATATCATGCTACTGCGTTGTTATTTATGTCATATAATCATTTCAACTCCCTCAGGACGCAGTCGGCACACAAACATGACCAAAATACATATTTAGATTTATTTGTCTGCAACTGTCCAATAAAACATATCCTTTGCATTTCCATCTCTGGGCTTTAGTCCCAGTGGGAGTTGCTGGCTGAGAAATGTTGTGCTTTCAAGCTTCAGGGAACAGCGATGTGAGCAATGTTCAGGGTAGAAAAAAAAAAAAAAGAAGTGGTACGCTGCCTAAGTGTTGTACTATAAAGAGAGAAGAAGTAGGTTTTCACATTCCAAAAGCCTCCAAGGGTTTTTAGCTCTGCAGTGGAATGTGGGTGCAATCATCATACTCATCTCAGGAGAGATTATAGCCGACCACTCACTCAATCTCTTTCTATCATTTTGCTTTTCTTTCTCTGTCTGCAGCGTCGATTTTCCTGCTTCTTTTAAGTTTGTCCATCTTCTAATGCGCCCCCCTCCCCCCACTCTCTCTAAACTCGAGCCATCTGAAGCACGGCATGTTTTCTATCAAAGAGGAGAGAAAGCATTCTGACATACCCAAATGAGCCTTGCTTGTGTCATTCCTGTTCGTGGAAATAAAATGTTCAATTTTGTAATGAAACAAGTCGATTGTAAAAGCGGAATGAAATATTTTATGAAGTGCTTATGAAGGAGGGGAAAAAAAGGAATGTCTTGATGAAAGCTGTGCCCTTCGGGTGCATTGTGGATTTCATCCTCATGCCATCCACACATGTTTTAGGGTGTTTGTGGCAGGAGAGGCATCCCCTCTGTGACCAGAGTCATAAATGAATTACTATAAAAAGGGTTACTCAAGGGCTGGATGGCTTTTACGTAATTGTGTGGTGGTGAAAGGGGGTAAGGGTCTTTCCATAAAATTTCAATAAATTGTACATTTTCTCAATGACTTGTTGCCCCAGCGAGTGGCGCGGTACGAATGCTGGAAGGAATGGGGTGCAAGCGCTGGCAGAGGCGATGTCATTTTGAAATGTGAACTGTTAAAAAGGTAGCAATATGCTTTTATTGTATGTGCATATTTAGGCTTATTTAAAATGTCATTAGAGGCCGTTTACATACGTGACATCTGTATAAAAATTGACTTCTAAGTGTTCCTGATATTCACAAAACGTGCCAGGGATAAATGAAATTCATGACCAGACGGCCAATCTCCCCTGAGTGAATCAAAAGCATTTCTTATTTAACACGCTTTAGACTATAACACCAAGTTAACTATGTTACAACATAATACATGTGTGGCTCGTTCTCTCATTTAGCGCAGAAAATTGAAAGTAAAGCAAATTCAATCAAATATTTTCAAGCAGACTGGTGCAGACACAGGTGAGCTCTAACAAAGAAATACTCTTTAAAGACCCAGAGAACATATTTTGAGTATGCTAAACTAATAAACTATATAAGCACCACAGTTTATGAATTAAACTTAGTGTAAAAAAGTTTGTTATTAAACATTTAATACCTCTATATGAGAAGATTAGCTATTTCTATTTGGTTATTCAGCCGGTCAGTGGGTCAGATTCCCCGTGAAGTCAGACAAATAGGAAGCAGGAGGAGATTTCTCTTTAGAATATTGTATTTTTGATGTTAAATTTGTGGTTATGGCTGTTGCTGGGACAAAAAAGAAAAGAACTGACCGAAGAGCAGGAAAAAAAGCGAAGATAGAGATAGATGATAGAGCACGGGCGAAACACAAGTCATCCTCGGTCAGTCATTCAACAGATGGAGAGAATTTCAGGATTTGAAAGGATTCAAACCGATCCTGACTCGGCCTTTCTTCCTCTTGGACTGGTATGTAATGTGCCAACAGCTGTTAGCTTGCACCTTAGCATATAATGCAAACAGTCCATGGAGGTGTAGGTCTCATTTTAATCTTGTTGTTGGCTTATTATTATGAAAACATGTTGATCATTCTAGCTTTCTCAACAAAATTACTATTAAAGAGCAATGGAATCTACATTGGCTTACCATTCACCATTCACACACCACTGTTATTTTACAGTTATTAATCTTACATAGCATGCATCCTGCAAAGAGCAGAGAAAAATAGTCTTACAAATAAGCTGCGTCTTTCTCTCACTCACTTCCAAAACAAACGTACGCGCTAACTAGATCACGATCTTTACAACACGAGGCACTACCGCTTTTTTCCAAAGTGGGGGAGGGCGATAAAATTAACTGCAAAAGTTCCAAAGTCAAAAACTCAGTACATCTCCTCATGGGTGTGGTTTGCTCAGTTTGCTTAGTAGTAATTGGTGCATGGAAGTAGGTGACATCACATTTCTCTAACGGAGTCCCGCCCACTTCAAACCAGCCAGAAGAGCTCAAATAAAAACACAAAAACCAGCAGTAACCAAAACTATTCAGACTTTGGCTGAAAATATGAAGTTTATATACAGGTAGGACCCCAGCAGTTACATTAAGGTGATTTCTTGTTTGGGGCCTTTTAAGTTTGTGTAATTTGTATAACTTAAATCATGCGTGTCATCTTTCAAACTGACTGATATTAAAACATTCTGTCCTGCGTCTCTGAAATGGTTGGCAGCTGCTCTCTGGGTGTCTGGAATATTGGTTTCTCCCACTTTCTGTAATTAGCAATGATCAAGAGGAATTATAAGCGGCGGTTAACAACATTGGACTCCTCAATGACCCTGATAGATGGTCAATTATAGTGATCAGGTCATGGCGTTTATTGGATTTAAAGTGGCAGTGATGGGCCCTTTTGGCCTAGTGTGGGTAATTATCACATTTATGCATGATTTAAGGCGACAGTGTAGAACGAGAAAGACTTGACTTAAATTGAATCATTTCCTTATCTATGTATTTATGCAAGAGTTAACAATGGACGGCCATGAGTGGAATAATGCAATGAGACTGGCATTAGTGTGATATCCACGTAGTGTATAGCAGCTGTGCAGGACATGTCATATCTGAGGCTGGAAGGAGAATTTACTGCTTCAGACAACTTGTGCCAGATCTGGGCTGTTTGCTGGAAACGTCTTGTTTTCTTCACAAATGCACAAGTATAATTCACTTCAGTCCGTATCAAAGATGTGTTTTTAAATAACACTTTAACACGTCTGGTTTTTCCTGTATTTTATTGCGACCTCCACGAGGAGCTCACATTTTCAAAGCATGCTCAGACTAAAACATCTCATGGTCAACAGCTTCTAGTTTTTGCTAGCAGGGGGAAATGCCAATAGAGAGCAGATGCTGTACACCGATCACACTTGTCAATAAATTTTTCTCTTCCTTCCTCATCATCCATTATTCCCTGCCTGTTCCACAGAAAGAGGCATCTCGCCACTCTTGCTTAGGCACCCACAGACAGCTTTCTGAATCCAGACACCTGAATATGATCAACTGAAAAGCTGCTGCTGCTCGGCTTCTCTGGTAACGGAGGGAATACATCAGTGCCTTGTTTATTTACTTTTCCCACATGCCAGAAAAGGTCAGAGTCAGAGGATTATACTGCACGGCCCAAGTAGAACTCAATAAAAGCCCAGCAATGAAAACAATATCATCCATATTTTAAACAGCTGGCACCAAACAGAGGGAGCCTTACACTAGGGTGCCAATTATTCTACTTCTCAGGGTTTTTGCAGCAAACCTCAGTAGCTCAGGTGTACTTCCCAAATAAAACCATTATTTCAGATAGTTTGTGATATTTCGTGAGACATGTGATCAAATATGATAGTTATCATTTACATTTAGGTGTTTTTTGTAATCATGTGGCACCAGCTACGTTAACGCTGAGGGTGGGGGTGGAAAAGAAATGCAGATTTATTGGAGTTTAAATGCAGATGTTTTTTTTCAGGCAGTGAGTGTGGTTGTTTTCATAGTCTGGGTTTGTTTTCCCTCCATGGACTTATTAAAGTCAGTGCAGCACAGTCTGTGCTCTATAATCCTGATGTATTATTAATCATGTCTTCCCGTGCAACTCCAAAAAACTTCCCTTTTTGATTTTTTAACGTGAAAGTGCACTAAATTTGAAACGGAGCCAGGTCCGGGGTGACAGGATGCTTTATTTTCTTCCTGTTACAGAATCCAAAGCAAGTAAATACAATGGCGGCATTGTTTGCTGTTGGAAATTTTTTTTTTTTTTTTTTTGGCACAGCGTATGCCTTGTCCATGTACAGTATAACATGTGCATGGAGCATGGTGTTTCTAGCATCTACCATTGTAAGTTCACAAGCGCTGTCATGCTATAGAGATAGCTGTTGACAGGTAGGTCAGAAAGTATGGTGCATAAACAAGAGATTTCACAGATGATCCTTCTGGTGGTGTGTCAAGACTTTCCAGCATTGTATTAAATTGTCATGTAAACAAAAGTCTGCTTCTAATAAGGCCTCTTCCCCTCATCGATTCTGTGGACTAATGACTTGGTTCATTCATATCTTGTCAAATGTTTCTCACGGGAACTTTTCTAAATGCCATCAGCTATGATGCTAAAAGCCAATACTTTGCTGTTACAATAGCCTAAAGCGCATATCTACGGTGAAGGCTGAAGGAAATCGTGTTTGTCTGAGGCTTCAAGCTACGTCAAAATAAAGAAAAAGAGCTATTCCGTTTGAGTTGAATCACTCAAAAATAGATTTTCATAAGACAGTCTGTCTCTGCGACATTTGATGAGGGAGAATTTCTCTTTTTTATCATGACTGCACAAATGATACAGATGTCAAATATGCCGAAGTTCTTTTATCAGAGAAAGTGTTAACTGTGCTTTCAGGTTCGTGCATATGAGAACAACATTGGGTCTGATCAATAGTCCTAATGTACATCTCTGCAACATTGTAGGAGTCATGCTCGCATATACCACCCTGCCATCATGGCAGGTGCTCATGGCATTTTTTTCTCCCTTTTTTTTGCCTTGCATGGGTAAGATGATAATCCAAGCCTAGTCCACTGACAGACTGCAACATGATTCACTTGGACAGTGACTGACTGCACATCCAATTTGTTTCAACTCCGGAGCAGCAGCTTATTATCTGAAATGCATGAGATGTCTGTGCATGAGAGGCGTGATCAGCTGGGGCATGCGCCGGGGCTGCTGGGAAAGTAATCAATAAGGGATTGTCTCTTGTAGTTTAGGTCGACACATTATGACAGAGCTGAAAATTAAACAGGCAGATATTAATAATAATGGAAATCAGAGGCTCACGGGTGAGATCGGGGAGGGGGGGGGGTGAAACTCAAAATATGTATCATGTTCGGCTGTGGGTGTGTACGTGCAGGGAGGGGGGCGGCGGTGTTGGTGTTTTCATGTTTTTTTTCTTCTTCTCTGGAAATATGAGACATGGATGGATGGAAGAGTGTGTGTGTCTTTGAAAATACACGAGCGGCATTGGCAAATATTACTGTGCTGCTCTTTTTAAACTTTCATTTATTAACCACGATTGTTTAAAAAAAAGGTTTACATGTGTACTTTTATGACGTTTCAGGTCACAAAATTCAACTTTTTGGCAGAAAGTTTTAATCCCTTTGTGGGTTTGTTGTTAAATTGATCAATAAAAGTTCATTTAAGATCAACACTCGTGATAAACAACAGCTGAAACGACATGAGAGAGATCAATCTGACTGTAAGTTATTATTTAATATGGATTTAATCACTTTATTTTCCATCTACACTATAAACAGAAAGCATTCATGACGGGAAACTAAACAAAAAAGGGTATCTTGTTGCCTGATATGAGGAGAAGTCATGGACAGTAACACAGAGAGACAGCTAAAGAGAGATTCCCCTGCCTTGTCAATTAGCCGTGGCAATCCGTTTCTATTGTTTGAGCAACAAACGCGCATTCTGGCTTGCGGGGGGTGGAGGCGGTGGGGTGAAGCGGAGGAGTTAACAAACTGCATTACAGGCCATTACAGATGCAGTGTCATTGATTATTTATACCCTTATAAAATGCCTGGCTCCCCTGGTGGACCGGGCTTGCTTGGCTAGCTCTGATAAAATGTTCCCTCTAAATCACCACACCAGGGCAAACAACACATTCAAACACATAAGAGAGCTGAGTGACAAAGTCCTGCGTGTATAATAGATGTGAAGATCACTGTATCAAGAGCAAGAAATAAAGAAACTGTTGTGATAGCTGGAGCACAACACTACATCTTATTAAACTAATAACTCTTTGTGTTGCCTGTGTTTTTCTGACGTCCTTCTGATATGTGTGATTTGATTAATTTTAGATGGAGCTTCTTCTTGTGAGAAAGAAAGGGGAGGGAAAAAAAAATTATAGATCACATCCCTCCTGGAGATTTGTCCACCGTGGATATTTTTGCATTAGTTAGCAGGGGAGCAGATGGCTTCCACTAAGCCGAGCTCACGCTCAGCACTTTTTTTTGAACTTTCATGTTGTAGGTGTCTGCGCTGGAGCAGGACCTTCTCCAACCAGTCACCTCACCATGGGAATATTCCCTCGCAGATATTAATGGTCGCCCTTGCCGGGCCGACCACCTCAGCACAAAGCCCACAGGGACGCAGAATAGCAAATGCCACACCTTTTCAAAAGCCTTGCTTCTTAATGACACTACACTGACATTGTGGCGCCTTCAAAAACTCCCTGAATAACATATATCAACCGCTTACTCAACTAAAACACCTGTGTAGTAATTTGACATGCTGCCCTCTAAATATTTGTTATTAGTAAGATATATTACCGCTCATGAAATGCATCCTTTATCATATAGGTTAAAGGTCCAAATACCAGCTGTCCCGTAACACGGCGAGTGGAACAACATGCAGAAGAAATGCACGGCATGTCTAGATAGTGACAAACGCATGCCAACTGAATTGCAAAGAGGCAAAGTAAGTCCATATTGGACACACTTCCCAGAGCACGGAAAGTATGAAAGAGAGGACAACATCTTGTATCATCTATCTTCCTTAAATGCTGAAGCCGTGACAAAGTGGATGGAGAAATTATGATAAATGATAAGACGTATTTAGTCAATATCTGTAATTCTCTTTCTTCACTCGGCTGTGTTTTTATCCGCACGTTGTTTAGTTTGAAAAGACGCCCCGTTCGTTTAAAGAGCACTTTGAAGGCCAGATTGTGATCAAATTGAAATGGGCATCGTACATGTTAATATCAATATCTCCACCCGGGAGATAGATTGTCAAGGCGCCTTTTTGTGAATTCATATCTTATTTACACAGTGAGAGAAGTATATCGGGATGCCTCTGACTGTAAGTGATTCTTTGAACCCACAAATGTGGATCACCAGCGTTGTGGGGCGATTCTGTTGTAAATATTTGACCACTTCATGAGCGCAGAGTGAGAACGAGAACCTGCATCATTTAATTCAATTAGAAGTATTGACTATGGGGTTAATTAATGTCATTAAACAATCTTATAACGGATCATGAGATTGTTCATGAGTGTCTCCATTTGTCTGTCCGTCTCTTTCCAATAAGTGGACAGATTAGGACATTGCCAAAATGAGTGAGCTAGCGAGGCAGGTGATACTCTGCATCTGTCACAGGTAGAGTCTACCCCCTGGGGACATTTTAGAGATTTTAACTTTAGAGAAATGAAGGCAGTGCAGCAACCCTGAACTGAATGAGACCCATGCTGAGCACAGATTGAGGCTGTGTGGACCCCCTCTAACAGCCATCCCCAGATCATCCCCCTCCCATGCAGATCTCACAGTCTCCAAAGACGGGTTTTGCAGATTGGACAGGAAATTATAAAGATAGGATACTGCACCCCGTCCCGAAGGCTCAAAGGAAAACAGAGTTTCCAATGGTGTATGTCCATCTCTGACATGAAATACACAGTGATGTCAGACACATTTCACACAAAGAAACGTGGAGAAATGATTTGTACCGGAGCTTGAAGATGAATCCTTTGAAACATTTCCAAGACTCGGATGGGCTTAAAACTTTCTGAATTTAATCATCTTAACAAATGCTGAGAACAAAAAAAAAGTCAAGGCAAACAATTAACTTCTCTCAAGGATCACTGTGGTGAGAAACATTAGCAAGCTTAAAATACTGTTGCCTGCACCACTAATGGCAGACTGAAGATAGAAATTACTTCTCATGTTCTCGTTCATCCCTCAGAAGTTTAAATCAATTCTCTTTGAGGTTTGAGGTCCATTTTTAGTGTTTTTATTTTTACCTTTAACAGTTTCAGTGAGAGCAATGATCTGTTTCTCGAGAACTCCTTTATGACAATTATGTAAACAGAACAGGAATTACACTGCTGAGGTATACGAAGTTAAATCCTGAACAAGCTGACAGATATATTAATGAGAGGAATCTTTAAACTCCACACCGGAGCCGAGCTGCAGCCAGTGAAGTTTGTAAATGTGGTGATGTTTGCACACTCTCAGAAGGATTGTAGCAGCACCGCTCTGAATATAGTGAAGCTTCTAAAGACTCTTGGCAGTGATCCCAAGAATGAGTGCATTGCAGTACTCAAGCCATGGACTTCTGTCCTTTCAGAAGGACTTCCAGCTTTATTTTAATATTTTTAGATAGTCACATAAATATCACCTTGAAGACAAAAAGACAAAATCGATAATTGATCCAACTTAGGTGCAAATTAGCTTTTTTTTTTGTATAATTCTTTGTTGACTTGACTTTTTTCAGCAGCAAATGCTGAATACATTTGAGTTTAGCCTGTGCTATTCAACATGCTACCCTGCTCATTAGTGTGCCACCTGTGCTTCTCCTGCCACAAATACATAAAAAAAATGTCCGTTAATGCCTCCTACTCAGCGTTTTATTGGAGTTACTGCTCAAAACTTTGGGGACCGCTGCTTTGTTCACACTGGATAGTGGCCCCCGTCTAGCCAGTCGGTAAGAGGGAGCTGCTCTGAGCTGGCAATGAACTGAGTGAGATGTGTGTCAGTATGAGCAGCCCTGGGAACCGAGAACATGACAGGAAGACGAGTGAAAAGTACCATGCAACACAACGCAACATCCCCTCCAAGGAGAAAGACGTGATGGTGCCTCATAATGTGTAATGTCTTGTTATCCTGCACACACACTCGCTCGCTCGCACACCTAACCCAACTACTCAGAATCCATAAAGAGTTTCAATCTCCGACACGAGATACCCGAGAAACATCTAATTACACGACGGAAGAATGACTGAAGGGTGTAGTAATGGACTGAATGGTGACGCTGTGAAACACCTTGTTACAAACTGTTTCCCGGATGCCATCAGTCACACTGCAGCCGGGAAAATACTGCAGCTGCAACAGGTAGCTGACTGTACAGTCGACGGACCCCAATCTCTCTGTGTGCTTTTACACACAAAGTGCAGGAATTCAAAGGGGAAGGACGAGGACGGGGACGAGAGCGAGAGACAAGGGGAGCTCATACTGCCCAAAAATGTTTGCAGAGTCGATATTGAACACCGTTGTTGAGGTTACTATTTATCTCATGCCAGCCAAGTTGGCACGCACATCTGGCGCTGGGTACTTAGTGCAATTATTTATGATTTCCTCCAAGATTTAAAAGCTCTTCGCCCGGCCTTGTAATGCAGTAACTGATTGCACTGCTAATGTAATTAAGGGGAGATTATGATGTCCACGTGGCACACCAGATGGTGGCATTCACAGCGATGGGGGAAGGCACAACTGGCACACCACTGCACAAGGGCAGTGAGGCGCAGTCAGTCGGAGCAGTCCAGACTCCCCACCAGACGGAGGAAAGTATATGTGTGTATGCATGCGTGTGTGTACGGTGTGCATGCACGGATGCGTGTGAGTGTATGGGTGTGTGTTTGATGATAAGTTGAGCGATAAAGTGTAAGCTGGTAAGAGATGAGTGTATATGAAATTCTAGCAAAGGAATTACTTGAGCTACACTGACCGTCTTTAGATGCACGTTAAGGGCAGAGACTCTCACATATGCAACATATATATCCATATCTACAGGGATGATTTATCTTTAACTACAAGTGTGAAGAATTACAGAATAAATCGGACAGGATTCCTGCATTTTCAACTTGTGCAACTCAGTGCTTTAGCCAAGAAAACAGATGGCATAAATGGAAAATTAAATCATATTTGGCAAAGCCGTCACGTTTCAGGAGATTTTTCAGCCAAGGCAACAACGAGACTGGACCAAACTGACCTTTAATTAGAAAAAAAGCATGATATTATAGAGCCTTGCAAGGCTGTATCCTATGGGGGCCACTAAGGGTAGGCTTCTTAAAGCTTGTTATTATAAGCTATTCAGGAGACATAGGGATTTTTTTATGTGTAGACAGAAAAGAGAGGAGGAAGGAAGGAAGGGGGGGCTGGATAAGGGTCATATATGAAATGAGACCTGCAGATTTCTACACAGCCCATAATGGGTTCATGCGGGTGACGGGGACATTGGGGCGCAGTAGATTTCCCAAGTTGAGATAGGGATATTATTACTCTCGAGGTGGCAACACAAAAATCTCCATCTTCAGTCCCCAGACTAGTGTCAGCAAATTACAAAACACGGTGAATGACCTTTACACATGAAAAGAAAACCTTTGCTGTTTTTTATCATTTGGGTGCAAAGTCGTTCACTAAGGTATAATTTTGGACCAAGGGCTCTTCTGTCATCCGCTGATTACCACTCACAACTCCACCATTGTTAAGAATAACCAGGGTATGGTATTTCTGTACATGAGAGGACGATCCGGTGCTTATGGGGGTCGACTTTAACTGAGACGTGTCATAAAGTATACACGAAACAAAGCGTGAACAAAGAAATCACAGTCTTAATGAACCTTTTCAAAATGCCAGCTGTAATGCCATGCATCCTACACCGGGCTGCTCCCCCACAGAAAAATCTGCCACAGCCATCATTCATCTTAGCACACAATCCTCAGCATGCAATGTGCCGCACATTAAAACACTGTAATAGCTGATGGCTTTCACAGTTAGCATGTGTTGCTGATATCTCCAGACTCTCGACGAGTGTTTCATCACCTATTCCATAATTAGACCATTACTTTAGCAGGTGTACCTCTTCTCAGTCAGAGCATGTGTTGGGTTTTTTTTTTTTTTCCCCCACTGACACCTGAGATTTTATCTTATCAACTTCAGCGCTGCCACAAATTCTACATAAAATGAGCATGCCTGTTTCAGTGGGCTGTCAACACCTTGATGTGGAAGCATGTGTAGGATTGTGCATGTGTGAGGTGGGTGGTGTTGATGATGAGATGGGGGGGTGTTACAGTAGCTGACAAAGTAAAAAAAGAAAATCCTCATCCACCATGTAAATTTCTCTTCCACAATTAAGCGTCACTGATATGGACATGCAGAAAGCTACGAGCATATACGATACGGTATGCAGTCATGTGATCTGAAGACTGTTTGGCGTCACCATCACTTTGTTAATGACATGCAGTCGGCTACACATAGAAACTCTGAGCCCTGATGAGCTATCACAGATGTTTGTGACAAATAAAAACACAAACAAGAGAGCCAGACTTTTTAGGAACTTTTTATAACTCTTTAAATGAGATTTAAGACCAAAGTTGCCATGGAAACACACCAAAATGCAAATCTAGCTGATCTTTTCCACATGGAAATGTCTGCACAAGCCCCAAGTCTGAACACATCTTTAATCCCGTCATTTGACCTGTATGTCTTCTGCTCTGAGTGTTGGTGTAGAGTCACTAGTCCAGAGTTCAGAGGTCAGATGATGATGTGTGATTCCACCACCTTTATACCCATCGTCCAAAGTTTGTTGCCGGCTCAGACACTATTCCTGAAGTTATTATACTGTCTAGACTTATAGACCAACCCAGCGCGGTGTGAGCCCAGCTGACTAAAACTTTTACTTCCTTGTCGGGCAACTTCTTGCTCAGTTACTCTCCCAGCTTCCTCCATCAACATCCTCTCTGGTCTCTTGGCCTCTGTCATGTCCATAGAGGCTGCATTGCCCACTAACTTGGCTCCAGTTCTGGCATGACACCAGTTCTGCTCCCCACTGGTTCTCCCTCCCTCACCCCGGGCCTGAGACCTCGTCCTCCCAATGGCACAAAGCTCCTTTGCTGGCAGTGTAAGTACCAACAGCTCCGAGCCTGGGCAGCACAGACAGAGGGTTGCACATAGTGCAGAAAGAGGCATACATGGAAAAGAGTGGGAACAACAAAGGCACCATTCACCCTATTACAAGTCAGTGTAACATCAAAATGATAGGGAAGCTGTTTTAAGGTAGAAAAGCTACATAATGTTGCTTTAAATGTACTGAGGAGAAGCAGAAAGTGGTTTTGCAAAAGGAAATCATGGCATAACAGTTGACGTGAGCTACTGGTGCAGCTGGTTTCATGCAGGCCTTTTGTTAAAAACTGCATTTAAATATACTCTAGCGGCCAGAAATCTAAAATCAGAATAGATACACGGGTTGTGAAAGCAGACAGCACCATGTTAGCTTGCTGAAATTTTCCAAAAATTAAAATTAGAAACTAACCCAAACACTTGTCAGCAAACACAGGCAAGATTTTTGCCACTTCAATTAACATCAACAGCGAGTGTGGAGGTGGTGAAAGTTGCTGGTCATAAGAGGTGGCAGTTTTCCACTGAATGTCTCCTCTCTAATTATAGAAATGTTATAAAAATGTAAAAAGAAAAGAGAAAACAACGGCAGGGAGGGAAACTGATCACATCATGTGCAGCCATGTAAACCCATAAATACATTTCACAGTTTGTGGCCCCAATGAAGACACCATGCCGGCATATGGCACCATGTCACGAAACAGAGCAACAAGTCTTTGATTTGAATAAATTAGGATAATAGTTGGGCAATGCAATAATTCATTTGATTGGTATGATGGGGGTAGAAATAATAAACTGGCTGATGGGAAGGCATCTGTCGCCCCTTGGTGTTTTGGACAGTCTACAAAGAGGCTTTCAAGTTTTGTGCTCTGGGAGATGTACATCCTAATGTTACCACTAAGCTAATACATTGCTCTTTATCTTACTTTTATCTGATTACAGTAATGACATGTGATGATTAGAGAGACAACCAACTGTCAGAAGGCGTGACCCGTACATGCATCCATGTAATGATAGTCGTTTAGTGAAGCACAACCTTAATTTAGTTACCGTAGCCAAATTGGATCTCAAAAGTTATTGCAAAGAAATACACCCACGAGTCAGAGTGGCATTGTTAGCTCGGGCCTTTATTTTCTGTGCACACACAACTCACGCTGACAAAGTAAATTGGCACATTTAGCATTCATATAGCTCTCTAATGATGCTTTCATAAGATGGTTCTCATCTGTTGAATTAAACGTCAAGAATTCTTCTGTGCTGCACTCATTGACTCAGCAGCGTCTTGTGAATTTTATCAGCAACTTGTGATTGCCAAGCATAAATGATAAAGTTATTACTTTCCAAAGGGAGGATTACTACGGAAAGCCCTGAGCGGTCATGCATTCATACATATAATTTTTTTTATTTTCCTCTGTTTTCTCTTAATTTAATTTAACTTGAGTTATTTAGGTCAATATCTCAAAATAACAAATGTTGTTATCCTGAAATATCAGGATGATTTTCTCGAGATCTCAACATTTCCATCACACGTGACGTCATGCCATGCTTGACCTGATGCTAACTGATGGATGTGACCCGCTGATTGATTGATTTACTCCTGCTCCTCTGACATTGCTCCACTGATGTTTCCTCCAATGATTTAATGATTTAACTCTCCTTTTTGTTTTCTCGAGATCTCGTATCAATTGTGTCGGTATCTCAGGAAAACAAAGTTTTGTTATCTCGAGATTATGAGAAAATTATCCTGTTATCTTGGGATGAAATGATTCAAATTCAAATTAAGTTCAGTAATTATCACAAGAAAACCAGGGAAATAAAATGTATGAATGTGTGGCCACTTAAGGCTTCCGTAGTTTACACAGTGAAAAGAGTAGACTAACTAACAAGCTTTATTTTATTTATTTTTAAATGTATGTATTTATTTAGACAATGAAGGAGATTCTACATGGAAATAATATTTCTATCATGGTCATGCAGGTATCAGTTTTGGTTAATCATTTATTTTCAGTCGTACCCGGAAGTACTTTGCGCGGGGCAAAGTCCGAAGTTGGACAGGTGACTGCACGCACGAGACTCTTCAGCCAGGTAAACACAAACTCAACGACATTTATTATGAGTGCACAGACAGATTCTGGTGATCTCACATGAATTATTGGTAATAATTTATATATGTGGCGGTTACAGGTCACACAAAC
Organism: Argyrosomus regius; assembly: GCA_946959425.1. Classification (NCBI taxonomy): domain Eukaryota; kingdom Metazoa; phylum Chordata; class Actinopteri; family Sciaenidae; genus Argyrosomus; species Argyrosomus regius. The sequence continues at coordinate 2,895,791 of OX336890.1, forward strand.
GTACAGGTGTAGCCGCCGTGAGTGCTCACGTGAGTGGACGTCTGTGAAACATGTCGTCACCTGTAGTGACGAGGTTTTCTGTTTCAGGAAGCTTTGCAAATTTTTAAATCAACAAATATTGAAATGATTATGTTTGAAAGATGTAGGTAGCAAAGAACAGGTGAGGATGAATAATACTGCTTATGTTAGAGAACAGATGTTTAATTTTATTTCCACATCTGTAAATGTGCAGATCACAGTGGCTCCTGTTTAACACTGAATCAGCTGTTTAACAACATAATTATTTACAATAAGGGTACAAATCATATTCTCCACTCATTAATGAAGGATGTGACATGAATTCCTGTTGCTCTCCACTAAGAAATGATCAAGTTACTGTGACTTTATGTGATTCATTTACAACCACTTCATGCAGTAATTGATGTTTCAGTGCAGTTTCATTTATCTATGTAGGTTAACACAGGGTCAGCGTTACAATGAAATGTGTCAGCTCAGCATTAAGAGCATGAGATGCAAAAAAGTGGATTGATATAAATAAAATATGTATAAATGAACTGTGTAAGTACGATATACTGGATAAATGTGTGTAAAAGGTATTGAAGAGGTATCACTGTATGAATAAACATGAACGTACTATAAAGATAAGATATACTAGACTATGTAAATATATGAAAATTTAGGATTGTGTGCAAGAGTAAAGCGAGAAGTCTGCACAGAAATATTGAGAAGTATCATGTTATATATATGTGTTGGCACAGAAGTATCAGTCCTGGTACAGCAGCAGCAGTTAAAAGTTTATTATGTTTATTATGTAAATGTTTGCATCTGATGATTAAAAATGAAGCCTCGTATTTCTATGAGAGCAGATACTGTTCTGCTTTCAGAGAGGCTGATTGGAACAAACCTTTATTTAACCATCTAATGTGATGACTTATCAGTTATTTTATAATGTAAAATCATATCTAACATTTAATTATATGTTTATTTATTATGTGTTAGTGGTGAGCAACAGCAAATTATGATACATCCTGCATTAATGAATGCATGAGCATTAGTTGCATGTGCATATATGTATATTATATATATGCGGATGTTAGCTATCTAACTGATATTGTGACAAGGTGTATATCCAATACTCACACGTGACATAAATTTGCATTTAGGTGGAGGTGACGTTTGCTGCTCACAATAATAATAACAATAATTACTATATAGAACAATTGAAATTAAACTTGATGTTTGCTGTAGTCATAATGAACCCAGTATTGAATATCACGGACACACTATTCATGTTTCTGCAGCAGGTAAGAGTCCACGGTGGCGTTTTCCTCGTCTGGAGCTGGAAATAAGTTTGGATGGATTTTTCTTTGGTCTCTGAGCCTTAATGTTGTGCTGGAAAACAAAGCTCATTTTGAACAAATTAATGTTACAAAGAGATCCTTCATTCTATTAGCTAATTTGCTATCCTGTTTCATTTGAATAAGTACAGCTCTCTAACATTTGTTAAAGAGACAGCTGTTTCTGGAGTAAATCCCCTAATTTGATCAGCTTAATTGCAATAGATTTGGTAAACATCAAGATTGAATGCAGCAACTTTGTCAGTTAGTACAAGAATGCTTTAAACCTAATCTAATAAAATTGCGTAAGGGAACCATTGCAAAGCCACTTACCCTGTAAAAGGCTTGCATACCCATTAGGGAAAAATTCCCTTAGACAGGAATAGATAGCAATTGATTGGGACTTCCTTGAAAATATGTGATCACTCCCTCTAATTTGTGATTTGGTGAAGTCATTGGGTGGTCTCCAAAGGCTGTTTTGTCGTTGGTCTCACTTGTCATTTGATCCTGGATTAGGTGGCCACTTATTCTTCTAGATCCTAATAAGCCTCATCAAGAAGTCAATAATGTGGTCGTCTTAGCCAAGAAAAACCCCGTCGCTTCTCCGTGTAATGACCCTGAAGGGTGCAATGCTAATTTTGTTCCACTGTCTGCATTTTGTGCATTTATTCAAAGTTTTTTAGATTTAAGATAATCACACGTTTAACTGCAATGCTGTCTCAAAGCTCTGGTGTGTTTAAATGCACTAGTATTGCATTGATTGGCACAACATATAAATGAATTTCAGTATGTTTTCTGTGGTCGACAGTGTGATGAGGCTCTTCTGTTTTTCTAAAGCAGCTTCGACATGTCTGAAGTGAGCAACCAGCTGCCCACAGACCCCATCTCTGCAGTCGGAGTGGTCACTTCACTCAGCAAGGCCCCTGACGGCTACTATGTTGTGAGTATTCATTTTGAACTTTAAAGTCCGACAGGCACGGATGCGAAGCGTTCTGTGTGCGCCGTGGCTGCTGGAGCTAATCGCAGCTGTTATAGTCAATGTTTCAAACCCGACCAGTTTCAGAAGCGTCTCTCCACTCGCAGCTGTTCTACTCTTGACGGACACCGTGTGCAGCTCGCGTCAATCTGCACCGAGCAGCTCGAACTGGCCAGAAGTCATACGCAGAAACAGGATAGAGAATCTGGTCGATTTAAAAAAAAAAAAACACCCTGTGCAGACATATGATCGTGACCTAGCATCTTTACATATTTAGAAGCACATAAACCAGAAAAATGACCAAATTTGAGCAAGTTAACTAAGTCGGGTGGACAAAACACTCCTGGTGGAGTTTGAAGTCTCACCAGCGTTGCAAGACATCGGATTTAATCTTTATCTCCTTTATTGTAAAATCCAAATTTAAAAGTAAATATAAAAATAGGAGGAATTATTATTTATTTACTCTTGTGAGACTTTAAAATGTCTAAATAGCCTAAATGAGATTGATTTGAAAGTCTACTCTGAAATCTAATCCTGTTATTTTGGTCTGTTTTTTTTGTTCTTGCTCTCTGCTGTTGGTAATTGTTGTAAGTGATTGTGTAGCATAACTTTGAGCCGTGTTGGCAGCCTTCCAGTGTGTTTTTGTCAGAGCTGTTAGATGACTTATTCATAAAGTTTACTTTGATGATTAGGAGAGATTCCCTTCCTGACACTGTTATTGGTTACCACCAGTATCACAGACACACCAGAGGCAAAGGTTTAATGATGTTTGGTTGATGCCCACTAGAGTCATTTAAGTTTAACTCCATGTTTCTCTCAGTAGAACAGCAGCTTCAACAATAATAGGATGTAGTGCATGGCTGAACCTCTCTTGGTTGTGAAGGAGTTGGAGAGGGTTAAAAAGAAAAGAGTTGAATTCAGCACAAAACCAGCTCAGGGGCAGATCTCTCTTCCTCTCGCTCTCTTCCTTTTCAGACTTCTTCTTCGTCTTGTCTTCACCCTACGCCCTCAAACCCTCCCTGATCTCTCTCCCCCCCCTCAGTTTCTATCTCTTCCTGCTCCACCCTCCACACCCAGCTTGTTTTAATCTCTGGCAGATGATGGTGGGTTGGCATCAGAACGGAGCCACTGGCAGGGGAACTGCACACACACCACACGGTAGTGACAAACAGAGAGAAACCCCCATCAGACTTCCTCCTCTGCTGCTCCGGTGCGCCAATACATTTCAGATGATGTGCAAACACTGTGCATGTTCTGTAGCTAAAAGCAAGTCAGTGGCTGGTAATGACGCTGGTTTCTCTCTGTAGCAGACGCTCACTAAATTGTAAATACTTTTTGTTAACCCACAGGCAGTACACCAGCGGTTTGAAATTTGGAAATAGTTTAAGACATCATAAGACATCTGAAGAAACTTGTTTTTTCAGCCGTGCTATCAGCGTGGATCGAGGGCTGTTGATGTTGCTCAGCATATCGGTCAATCTATCACTTTGGTCCAGACTATAACGTGAATATCTCGATAACTTTATGCTAAATGTTCCAGAGTTCTCTTGAAATTTGGTACAGATATCCATCGTGCCCACAGGATGAATGATGAATCCCAATGAATGAATCTTATTACCAGCAAAAACAAAATGAGATTCCCATCAGCCTCAGCTGTTACTTTGTGCTCGTGCTAATTAGCAAATGTTAGCTTGGGGTGCCACAGTACACAAAATTCATGGTTCGGTGTGTTCGGTTTTAGCGTCGTGTCCGGTGCGTTTTTGTTGGTGCAGGGAAACAAAAAAAAATGTAGAAAACAATGTTTGTGTCTTTTATTTTGAAAAAAAAAAACGTTCTTACTGCAGCATTGAAATACTGGCATATTGTAACTCCAGAAGCAATGTAGCAGAGCTCAAGCACTTCGACCGCATTTTGCATTCTCCAGACTGAGTCTGGTCATATATCTGCAAACCCTCCTGTAACATTAGTTACTGCTTTGGTCTGAATGTGTGGTGAGAGGCTGCTGGAACGCTGCTGGGGGAGACTCGTTCTGCTAATCAACACATTCGAGTGATGCTGTCATGAATGAATTGAGGTGTTTCCACAAGATGGATCCGACCGCAGCTGAAAAATGTCAGCATACACTCTGACACTGATCTTTGTCCATTTTCACTCAGAACTAACCAGTAGAGCAGTGACACTAGTTAGTTAAACAGTATGTATTTGACTAACCGGGCTGAGCTGACTAGAACTCTGCATCTGATGTGAAACAACCGGTGCACTGCCAAAACGTTCGGGTTAAAACTGTTAAAATGTCTGTGTAAATATAGCATTTCAACAGTAGTTGTTTGGGTCACAGTGAGTACCGTACCGAGAAAGATGGGAGGGAGGGTTGCATGTATCATTGCACGACTATTGGTAACACACTGAACTAGAGAGAGTGAACATGGTAAACATCAACACTGTAGCATTGTCAAGATTGGCACGGTAGCATAGAAGAAAGAAGACGCGTTAAATGCGAACTGTGAGGCAGAGCTGTCATATCATGGCAAATATGGTCATAAATATACGTGTGTCTTTATGTTAGCCTACCAGCCTCCAAGCAAATCAAACCCAAATGGATACAAAGACATATTCGTCCATTCGTGTGCAACCAAAAACGTGATTTATTAAAATACAAAATGCGAAGAAACGCTGCGGTTGTTGTGAGCTCATCAGACAAGAGGTGCAATGGAGGTATACAGATCAGGTCACGCTCTTTGAATACTTTCACTCGTTAATGATGTGCACAGACTTGAAGGGCGGCCAGGAGAATAATTTATGAAAAATAAGAGGCGACGATATCGATAATAATTCACGTGTAGGATATTAAATCAGTACAAATCAGTGATGTCATGAATTGGATATTACACTGAATAGTAAACCTCCACTTCATGTCAGTGGTAATCTGTGATTTGGAGCATATTAATAACGAATCTGTAAGATATTTAATCAATTAAAAAATCAGTAATAATTGGTATTAGGTATTACACTGTGATAAAACATGATGCATCTTTCTGCTTTGTTCTATTTTAGTAGAAATAATCGTGATTGTTGCAGCCCTAGTTAGCACGCTGACATTAGCATATAGCTCAAAGCACTGCTGTGCCTATGCCTCACATAGCCATTAGCATGGCGGTAGACTGTGTGATGCGTGTTTGTAGGAGAACAGGGTTACTCCAGAGAGCTTGAAGTCTTTACTCCTCTGATTTTTACTGATATGTTTCAGTCTGTGTTCGTTTTTCTTTGTAAAAATCAAATCAAACAGAAAACACGCCCTTCAAGGTAATAAAATATCAAAAATCATTCCTATGAATAAAAAAAGTCAAGTACGCACATTACCCTCCGAGATAAGACTCAAGGCCTCTCACACTCTGAAGCACTATTTCAGATGCATTTGTCCCATCTTCAAGAACATCTTTTGAGCATCACCATGTGGTCTTTCATCTGCACACTTTAAAAACAAACAAAAATATCAGCGCTCTGCATCAGTGTACTAATGCAGCACTGAGGAGGGGAAGTCTCAGGATATTACGCCGTATTGATTTTTTTTCTTTCATACTCGACTTCTTTTGGAATTCCTCCTTAATGCCGACTGCTTACCATACTTACCATACTTTTTATACGGCAGATCAAAGGGCTGATTAACTCTTTTGCTCTCTGATACTGTGCACTCACATCTCTGAACTTGAGCAGGTTGTTCCAACACAAGAGAGCACGGGCCCAGATCAAACACTGTTCCACCGGGATCAGGAGCTTTTTTTTATTTTTCTGAAGCACCAAGCAGCCACCCAACATCAAACACCACGAGTATACTCACGCACGCCCAGGCTCTGTGCAAGGGTTGCAGAGGGGGATACGCGTGTATTTCAAATTCACCTGAGCGTTTGACATGTTACACTCATCAAGTCATTACTGAAATGTACGTCTAGTGCTAGCTTATGATTAGCCAGGATGCCTCGGTTTTACAAACCTGATAGCTGCTTGTCCAAAGCTGAAACTCAAAAATATGTCTATGGATGTTTTTTTTGTCAAGATGGGATCATCCCGTATTGAAAAATAAAATGCACTGTTTGTCCCATATTTTTGTGCACACATACTCCATACGTTTTCACATTCTTGGAATGATATGAGAGGAAGTATAGAATCAGAGTTTGAGGAAGACAATGACACCTAGAATGACAGGCAAGCTGTCTGTCACTCAGCGTCATCTTCGTGGTTACGGAGACTCACTTAAATGTTGGCGAATACCTCCACCTGTAGAAAAAGCTGTCCAAATACACATCTGAATGGCAGATATAGCATGAGCGGGTCAGTCCTGTCGATGGCAATGAATGATTAATAGAGTATTTTCTGTCTCCCATGGTGGGCTGTCCAACCTGTAAGGAACATTCGGCAGGGGACTAACACATCCGAGCAGTGTGAGTCTCTATGATTTGATCTTTTCATCCTAACTGATGCAACTGCGCTTTATTTTTAGTGACTGTATTTTCTTTTGCATTCATGTTAAGAGCAGCAGAGGACAGAAATATGTGCATAAAAAATCCTCTGAATGCAGGAAAAGAAGTGTCTGACACTCAAAGTCTCATGGGGGAGGACGTCCAGACCCCCTGCTTGATTTGTGTGTCCCCCGGGCATGGGTCTGCTGGCAAGGTGTCCCTTATGTTTCCACATTGAAGGTGGCAACCCTAGTTACAGCATGTCAGTCCCTCTTAAACCACACACAAAGAGATACAGTTTGCCTACATGTGAGCTTGCATTCCAGTCTTTAGCAAAGCTAAGCTAAGCTAATCACCCCCGGCTCTTACGTCAGCTCCGTGCTTTGTGCACAGATCATTTAAATCTTAACAAATAATCTAAACATTTCACAAAATCTCAAACTATAACTGAAAATAAGCAACAGTAACTGCTGCTGTAGTTACTTAATATATATTCAGTGTTCAGTTTATCTCTTTTATTAAATATTTCAGTCTCTATTTTCAGTTCTTCTGTTCGTTTTTGAAGGGACTAGTTTGTTCGCTGTACCTCCTTCATGTCTTCTCCACCTGCTTTGGCTCCCCAGAGATTTTTGATTGTGTGCCTTTCATATCTTTTTATTCACAGCTTCGCCTCCCAGTGCTTCATAGTAACTTGCTGGTGGTGTCTGTCTCCAGAGATCCTTTATAGCAGTATTCAGCACCCCCTAAAGACTTGTTTCACAGGTGGGCTTTTTAGATCACTGCACGCTTTCGATTTTAGGAAGTGGCAGTTGAATCTGTCATTGCGTTTTAAATCAAATGATACAACCGTATTTCAATATCAGAGACGTGACGTGTCTTATCAGACATGTGGCATTCTCCTTATTGATGTCTGTGTAATGATGGAGCCGTACAGTGGCAGACTTGAAAGTATTAGAGAGGAGCCACTGCAACTTTACACATGCCTCCTGTGCTGTGGCTCAGCAGTTGGCGTTTCACATTCAAGCTGCGTCGCATCCTTGCTGCCGGCGGCTGTGGCAGGATGATGCCTGAGGTGCCTCCTAGGAGGACCGTGCCCTCGTTACTCCTCAACTTGACTTTGGGTTTCACAAAGCGAGCCCTTTGTTTACGCTGACAGGATGCGCTGGCTACTGACCTGGAAAAAGTGGCCAAGACGGGTTGTCTTGTAAGGAAGAGGGAGGCTGGTGATGTATAGGCTCCTTCTGGGACCTTTCATGGAACTGCTGTTGGAGACGCCCCGCAATCCCTCTCTCTCTGCTCATGCTCCGCTCTTTCTCTCTCTCTCATCCCGCTATCTATCTCTGTTCCCCAGTCTAGTCTCCGCTCTCATCCCATCTAGTCAGTGGTGGTTTTTCATGAATCTCCCCATGCCATGTTTCCCCCCACCCAGTCACCGAGGTCATTCATCATTATTGTCAAGGGGGTAATGTGTGTGGGTGGGTGCAGAGATCTATGACTTCTTCATTTGAATGAACCTCATTAGATTGACTCTTCTTTGTAAAGGATCCCTCTAGAAAATAACTCTGGCAGTTATTTAGGTGATTCTCACATGATGGCCAATGGAACATGACGCTTCAGCCGAGCATATTTGCTGGAACGATGGAAGAGTCTCGGCGATGCAGTCTGCGGGGTTATATTTTGCTTTATCATTCTGCCCTGCACACCTGCATTTACATAGCAATGCAGTGTTGGACCTTGAGCTTGACTTGTGGTGCCCACATGCTGTCAATATGATGCAATCTATTATTTTTACTGACTCCGCTGATCATTTACAACTCCGAATGAGCCCATTGTACAAGGACAAGCCGCTTAGGTCTTTGGATGTTTTAGGCATACACATGAAATCTCTTTAAATCCTCTGTAATTTATGCTTAGAAGACTTGTCTCATTAAATAATGGAACAATCCACATGGAGGGTAGTGCAGCAGCAGTATTTAAGGTGCATGTGTGGTGATTTTAGTTTACCTGTGTCTTGCTCAGGGGATAAAAATTTTAAACAAGAGATATATTCCACATTTACCCCCCAAAAATAATCCCTGCTTTCCCACAGAAGCACATTGAAGTTTGGTTTCCTTATTAGAGCAGATCCTTGTCAGGGCATCTTTAATCAGCCTGGTCCCAAGGGATGATATTTTTAGCCACCTTTTTGGAGGCTAAGACTCCTTTACCCACGCAGAGCACTAATGAGATGGAGTGCTAGTGTTGGCAAGCGTTAATTAAGGCTAGTATGCAAGGGAAGAGGCAAAAGCAACACGCTCATGGCATACATACATTAACTTTATCCCACCTCCTGCATGTTTTTTTTTTCTCTCCTCGTTTTTTTTTTCATCTCTTTTTTTTTTTTTCCACGTAGGTTGCACAAACAACAGATGGCTCTGACGCCGACCTGTGGAAGGACGGCTTATTCAAATCCAAGGTCAATCGCTACCTCTGTTTCACCAGAAAAACTGTAAGTGCAAAATGTAAACTTCTCCCTATGCATTCTGCGCTCATCTGCAGCACCTTTTTTTTTTTTTTTTTTTTAATAATGTTTGCCGGCGGCTATTAGCTCACTCTTCTGCCGCTTGAATATCGTTATGCACTTTGCACTTTGATCAGTGAAAGTCCCGTTTTTAAAAAAAGGCCAGCGTTGGCAGTGCAGTTTTGAACTTTTACATATAATGCATTTGCATGCATATTCCAGATGAATAATACCTCGGCGAGATATTTTTCATGTTGTACGTCCTCCTGAGGATATTATTTATGTTTATTCATGAAATAACAATGAGCTGTATTTTAACTATTCCAATTTATTCAATCAACAGCGTCCCTGTAGAGAAACTGGTTACCAACCAGTGATTCTTGAAAGCTGATGCACACATAATTCTCAATATGATAAAAATCCAGCTTTTTATGTAAGAAAATTACTCCACAAAAAGCACTTTTCAGTATGGCCGTGCTATATATAGAGCAGCCAATTTGAGCAGCTCGACTCCTCTGTGTGCTGAAATGATCTTTGAGCGTTTCTCATAATGCTGTTGGGTCATTTTTGGACTCGTCTCTCCCGCCTGCAGCCTACAGCTGATGTGTTGTTGCATGGCTGTCAGCTGCTGTGTGTGGCCATAAATACACCTGCTTACATCTCCAGGATTATCAACCTGTCTCGACCTCAGCTCACACAGCTTTACTATTGGCTGTCTATTAATTTGCCTCCATGGGCTGCAGGTAGATAACGCAGACAGTATTGTAAACAAAACCTGCATTTTTTATTATTATTCTGCATCAGCTCAATCTTAGGACTTAATCAAGTGATCTTTATTTTTATTTATTTTTTACAGTATGCCCTCTAAAAGCCAGGTAACTTGGCAGCAGCTGCCTCGAGCTCAATCTGCTCCTCAGTTTAGTATATAGCATACAAATAGCCTTCCCCTAGTTCCTGTATATTATCTTAAAATGTGTGTCCACATTGTTTTAAAGATTTTGACACAAATAAAACATGACAGAGCCATCAACAAAGGCTATTTTGTCTGCCAGTCAATGGAGCTCCCGCTGTAATTGTCTATGACAAAAACAGATTCTGTAAAATTAGCCCCTGAATTACGTGGGGGGAAGTAAATAGTTTGTGATTTATCATACTCTAGGTTGGAGGTAGAAAGCCCCTTTTGTCAGGCCCTGATGGAAGAAATCTCTCCAGCAAAAAAAAGGGGAAAACACTAAAAAAGGTTCCATGCATAGTAATAACATTCATCCATATTCCTCCTTAAGTCAGTGTAAAAACTATGAATAAAAAATGTCTCTAATGGTAATGACTGTCGGGCAACAGTAGCAGTGAAATCCAGCCTTTTTCGGACGCATCAAGTCACGCCTGGCTCGCCCCACTCTCCACCGCCGCTGTGTATTATTGCAATTTATTATGGCAAAAAATGAAAATGTAATGGGAGGCAGGGAAGAGAGTCATGCTTGAAAATGTCAACTACACAGTCCCTGATTGTTTTTAACCAGTCCCATTCTGTTGATTAGACTGCCTACTCTGTCTCCCATCATCCCGCAAGCTCCTCGCCAAAAAGGTTGAGAATGATTACAAGTTCACAGATGCGTTCTCTCATTGAAAAAAAAAAAAGCTATTAGAGAGTAATTACTTCAGCTATTTTGTCAACCCTTCTCTTTAGAGGCTTCCTGAGCTTTTAGTAAATCATTGACTCTTATTATCTCTACATTTTCCTTCCTGACTCCTCCAAAAAAAACCCACTAACCTTTTCTTTTTCTTGCTCTCTGTCCTTTTTTTAAAAGTTGAATTTGCATACATGACTTTAAATCTGCCGCCTGCCTGCGCCCTCTGTCTTTTTAGGGGCTTGACGTCGTCGTCGTGGACATGAAGGTGATCGACGTAAAGGAAGCGTTGCCGGAGGGGTTCACACCTGTGGAAGAAACAATGGACACAAGTAAGTAAACAGTCAATACGGACCACGAGCTTGCTCGCTCCCCCACCTCTCTCCCCTCTCCTTGTTTTTTTCTTTCTTCGCTCTCCGACCAGCTTATGCGGAGGTCCTCAGGGGCAGCTTTGCTTGAGATAGTGAATGTTTTATGGGTGCAGGTTAGCTTAATTTATGGCAGACTGTGGGAATAAAATAAACATTTTGCCCTGGAGGTACAAGAGAAGAGAATCATGAGTCATTGTTTATCTCAGCTGGAGCTGTGCTTTTCTTTATGAGGGGCTTATTTATTTATGTATTTATTTGGGGAGAGGACGAGTGGATGGGGGTTATCTAATATTAATGAAATGCATTCCCCAATGCTTTAGTGCTTTTTGAGTGCTATGTATTTCCCCCTCACTATCCATGCCTTGGAAATGTAATAATATTTTGGTGTGGGGAGTGAGGACAGCTTGTTTATTATTTTTATTATCATTGCATTTACACTGCACTTTCTAGTGTTGCAGGGGAAATAAATGAGCGAGGCACAGATGCAATATAGGAAAGCATGGCAATGCTTTTTTTTTTTTTTTTTTTTTTTTTGCCAGAAAGAAGAAAAGAGATTATGTTTTGTTTGGCTATGTTGTAATTTAATGTTTTATTACTTTATGTGAACCCATGTTTAATGTATACATGTGACATTATGTATGAGTTTCTATCTGAAATATCCAGTTTAAATCCCTGTTGTGCACTAAAGCTGATGGAGGATTCACTTGCTTCTGTCATTTCACCTACTAAAATGATAAAAATGATAATAATGCGCCCGGATTTTGTGGCTTTCCTCCGTCCACTCATTTCCCTTTGAGCGCAGCAAGTCACCCACAAACTGATATTAGCTCATCTCTTATTCTGAGGCTGGTAATGACTAAATAGCACAGCATAAGTGGGATTTGTGAATATATATTTCTCCTCAAGGTTCAATATGTCCGTAGATTTTTTTTCTCCATTTTTTGTAAGCTTGAAGCTCAGAGATGACAGAATTGGATACGCAGACGCCAATTCCTGTCTGACACCCTCATGTGTACCTGACTCATCAGAGGAAACTGCCATGAGGAAGAGGAGGCTCTGTGTGAAAACCAGCCCTCGCGCGGCTGCCGTGACGGCTGTGCATGACATCCAGATCACTACCAAGTCCAAGTACCAGCTTGTTAACTACACCTGCATAGGGTGAGATGTTTGACACCGGAAATAAATGAATTCATGATATTTCGTGTCTTCTGTCAATCACCATACTTTTTGATTTGCATGAAGGATTACTAGCCCAGCTGTTTAAAACTCTGTGTGTGTGTCTTCTTCACCTTTGCACAGTGAGATAAACAATATGGGGGTGTGGTATCGAATGGGAGATGTTCGCCAGCCGTCCCAGGAATCGTCCAGTAAAGCTAAAAGTGACGCTGCACCCAACACAACAAGGTAACAGTACTCAGCCTCTTGGAGTTAAACTTTCCCGCTTTGCTTTGTTTTGTATCTCACACCCCCGTGCACTCTTGTTACGCTCCCGTACCATATGTACGACAATGAAGACACAAGCAATTGATCACTCCCGGGCAATCTGCCGTAAAGGTTGTGGCTGGACAACGAGGTAGCGAGGGTGAACCGGAGAGACAGGCTAACTAGACAGGATCCCCTGAACAAGAACATGAGTTCAATGAGGGCTAAACTCCTGCTATTTGTGGTGTGTCCCAGGAGGCAGAGGCAGGTCGCTCCTCTGACTGCGGTGACAGGAGTGTTGCACTGTGCAGACAAAGAGGAGGAGATGTAGCCCGGAGAGCGGAGCGACAGCTGCAGAGGAAAGGGAGGAGAGCTCCAAGATCTCCGCCATGCTGGAGTGTGTGTTGTGAATGTGTGTGTGTATGCGTGTCCCCTCCTCTACTCATGCTGCTCAGGCTTCCTCCGCCTCAGGCCTCAGAGTGAATGGAGCAACCCTTTGTACTGTGTCCAGATCAAACAGCTCAATTATTTATCGCAATGAAGAACTGGGGGATTTCCACAGCAAATTGTAAATAAACAATTGAGACTCCTTCGGTGTGGCGGCGCTGTGGAGAGGGGGAAAGCTTGGCACGGGGCGCTGATGGGTTTGCCAGCTTGAAGTGCTATGCTTTGCCATCCTGTGCTGGGCTGAGTAAAAGCCACTTAAAAGCCAACAACAGGCCGGAGCGGTGGATGCCAGCAGGCGCATTCAAAACAGAGCTTCTGTTCACATGAGCCACTCAGCGGGGCGAGTACAATAAAAGGGACAGCCGTGAACTGAAGTAGAGTTTTGCGAATTGTCCATATTTTTGGACGCGGATGGTCAATAATCTTTGATGTGCCGAAGCGATGGTCGGCGCCCGGGCTCGCGCGTACGCCTTTCGCAACTCTTACCGGTAAATCCTCCGTTCTTTTGAAGCCCACTTTCAAGTCGGTAAAGGCTCAGAGGTTGGAATAAATTGCACCTCGAAGCGACTCGCACCCCCTCCCGATGCCTGCTGAGATCACAGGCTGCTGTTTTTGTATTAACATTAAAATTCATTCCACAGTCAGGGAGTCTTCTTTTGAGAGTATTTCCATCCATAATGCACTGACACATAAGGACGGCACTGTGGGCAATTTAGACAGCGGCGGTTCTTTGACTATTTATCTGGCATCCTTTCTGTGTAGTTACATGCACTTTAGACATCCATACATACAGTTATAAATATTTCTGAGCCTCCTTTAAAGTCACAGATTAGATAGTTTGACACAGTGATTTATAAACAGCTCTTCAACCCTCGCTGATTGCTTAAGTAAGTACAGTACTACAGTGTAACTGTCTGTGTAGTATCATCCCACTATACTTTATTCATATTCAGCAAGAGAAAATTCTCTCCTCCATGCCTCCTTCGGGCTATCTATAACAACTTTATGGCCTTTGGAGAATAGCACCTCTTAAATTTAAGTGCTCTTTACAGTCGGTGGAAAAGATGTTTTAAATACAGTCAATAATGTGTAAATTTTTAATGACCCTTATAATTTTGAAAGCTGCAGTGATCCCTCTCAAATGTTAAGTTGCCTCAGGCAGTGAGAGCTTGTTAGAGTTGTGTACAAACGTAAAACCGCAAATCAGGTTTTTTTTTCTTCTCCTCAGCAGCGCAGAGCTGCAGTACACAGTAACTGCAGGGTGTTGCATCATTATGGGATGCACACACAGTTATTGCATCAAGGCTAAGGTGTTGTATTTGAATTGTGTTTGTATTGTTTTTGTCAGCTAAAAACAGGATATCTGCAGGTCTTGAGAAGTTTTTAAAAAGAATTTAAAAAAGAGGCTTTGGAAAGTGTTCGTTTAGAAAAGTTTGAAACAGTCTCTCCTGCCTGCTGTCCACTCGCAGTAATGTTAGTTATGAGATGTTTGTGCATCTGATTGCAGGCTGTCAGCACACACTTCGAAACTCTAAAAGTGGGATTGATGCAACAGTGAATTGTGCACACAGGAGGCTGTTAGTGTTTGTGTGGGTTGAAGTTTGAGTCTGCACAATCACTACTGCTAGCTACAGTAGCTAGGAAGCTATTATTGGCTATAAACGTAAGCAGATTTTATCCAAATCCAACTAATGATTATTTTTCCTTATGGATTAATGTGCCACTTTCTCACAACTAGTTTAGAAATGTCAAAAAAGCACCACTGAAAACTCTCACAGCCCAAGAGAACATCTTCAGATTGCTTGTTTTGTGCGTCAACAGTCCAAAACTCAAAAGATATTTCATTTACGATCATGTATGACAAAAAATAAAAGCAAATCCCTAAATCTGAGGAGCTAAAACCAGCAAATGTAATCAAATATCAAGATAGTTGACCGTTAAAGGTCCAGCGTGTCAGGTTTAAGAGGTTGTATTAACAGAATATGACAGAGATGGTATATAATATGCATAATTATGTTTTTATTAGTGTGGAATCACCTCAAAATAAGAATTATTATACTTTTTGACCTTACCTTAGTCCGCTATGTTGAACTACCATGTTTCTACAGTAGCCCAGAACAGACAAACTGAACACTGATTCTTGATGGGGCAGTTCACGTTTTTCACAGCTTACCATAGTTTCTCCTTCGCGGGAGGAAGCAGAGGGTGAAGCAGGGATTGCAATCAGCAACTGCCCCACTAGATGCAACTAAAACCAACATTGAACCTCATTGATTAGTAGCTCCAAGTCACATTAATATCAAAACACACTATACTTACTTGTTTGTGCAAAGCAATACCGTGATTACTTTGCAATTCACATTTTACTCACGTTTTTCCAAATTCAATATAAAATTGTGACAATTTCAGTTTACCTCTTCAGTGAACTTCTTTATTTTCTCTTCTTCTCTGGCGTTGATCGTGTTTTTATGGAGCGACGACAATAATACCACTTGGAAACCTTCATGGTTGGAGCTGAGAAGTTGTCTGTTTCCACTTTAATTAGATGAATTATATCACGAAGGAATAGTCGTACTGCTGGGAAGAAATGTGATATACTAATAAAGAATTCTAGGCTTTATCGTCCCCACTGCTTTCCCATCATACTTTCCTGGTATGATTGTGAAACTGGTATTAAATTGTGCTCTATGTGGTATTAAAAAGTCTTAGAGAGTCTTAGATTTAACTCAGTGAACCCTGCTCAAACCTTGTAAAAAGGAACTTTAGGAATTAGTAAAGGAGCAATTATTTTCCCAGTTTTATCAGTTCAGGCTCAGGGATAAACACTAAACCCAGAATAGTTATTTCTTATTGGCTCAGGCTGTCGCACCATATTGAGCCACTAAAGACTGTTCGGGTACACCGGCTCTTAACCAGTCTGCTGTGCAAATGCATTTGAACCTTGTGTGTTTAACGTCTCTTTATCAAGTTTGTCGACGGCGTTCTGTTTTGATTCATCGCTGCAGCTTGATGTCAACCACTTTGGCTTGTTCTCTGTCAAGACCGACCGTATCAGCCGCTCCCCTGACTTTATAATGTGGAAAAACCTGCACCATCCGGTCAGCCCTTTTAATATGTCCAGTAAAGTATCCCCCTCCTTTCCTTCTCCTGGCCAACGCTGCCATTTGTTCTCCTGATAAAACTGTCATTGCTGAGGCTGATATCTGACCTCTACAGTGACTGCTAGCATAAATTAGCCTTGTCCTAATATTGCAATTTCTTTCGCTTCACTCAGAATCAAGGTTTTTGACATTTCTCTTAGAATAATAGGCTATTGTACACACAGACACTTTTTAAATCAAACTGTACAGCGATAAAAATGTCAAGGCCGAGTATCTTTCCCTTTTTTTCCCCCCATCGCATACTGTAGTTGGCTTCCTCTTTAACACGTGAAGCCCAGAGAGTCATCAGTGTCAGAATTGGCATGCATATCAATACGTTTAGGATTTGCACTGTCTCCTACCTGTGACACTCCACACATTGCTGCAGCTCTGCAGGAGTATTGTATCAGCTTTTATTGCTCGCTGGTTAACCAAGACTTCCTACTGCACGCGACTCTTGAGAGAAAGAGACGACACCATGACTGTCAGTGTGTCGCCTGACAGATCTCCCATCTGAAGTGCCGAAGAACAATCACTCCCCCGGCTCAATCTTACTCATTACTTTGTCGCGTTGCGAAAAAAAGTTGCGAAAAAAGTAGCGGAGATCAAGTGAAAGGGACGCCGAGCGGTGCCAGGGATGATCGAATGATCAGCCGAGATCTGATGGGCTCAGACGGTTCAGTGATTTGCCGCCAAATTCAGAGAGATCCTCTTTTTCAATACCTGACACGGAGCTTAAAGGAGGATAATGATGGGTGAGGAAGCAGCTTCCACAAAGCAGCACTGTCGGCACATAGAGGAAGGTGTGGAGATGTTGTCACGGGAAAGGCTGGATGTGTGTCAAAACAAGAGCTTCCAGCTCTCTGTATCGCAGCTCTGGCTCTTCAGTGATATTACTCTCATCCTCATCTTACCTCTCCACTGACTACCGCTTGTCTGTCCCCACTGTCTCTCCCACTTTCTCTTCCCCTTCTCTTTTTTTTGTAACACAGACAACTCTTTTCCTTATTCCACATGGAACAACTTAAAGAACACCGACGCGAAAAAAAAAATTCTGTTGAACTGTAATTCACGTTGTCAAGAAACCCTCAGTGTCGTGGTTTCTAATATGATTTTAACTCCGGCAGATTTCACGGGAACACAAGACTCTTGATCTGCGTTGTAATTACGTAAATCGTTCAGGCCGTGTTCCCAGTTTTACCATAATTTGATGAGGAACTACGCTGTAATTGAATATTCAAATTAGGAATATGTGTCAATATGGCTCTCCTTGCCCGAAATGAGGATTAATTGTTGTCAAAACTCCAGTGGCCGACATAATACGAGCCCCAAACGCTGTCGTTGATTAGCAAATGCACTTGCCATGTTTTTGTTTTAAGAATTAGTTGTCTAATTGATTTGCCATATGTTACCCTCTCCAATGCACCTAAAATTGTATTTAGAAATCACCAATTTGGATTGAGACAGTTTTGTGTTTCAAACAGATGGGAACAACAACCCCGGAGGTTGCCTGTAGTAATGCGTTTTATGAGCGCCACTTTCTCTTTTCCACATATATATATATATGTAGATAAATAGCCAGACTTAATTCTTTCTGTTGCTCCCTTTGTTTCTTCAGAGTACTAATTTAACAACACAAACACAGACGCCCTAAAAAGACATTTAAACCATTTCCCCATTTGCTTTTATCAGTCCGCGGGATGTCTCCGCGCTTTTGAAAGATGTGTACCTTTCTTCCTCAGCGGTGGAATCAACCTTTGAAAGGTAAAAGAAGTCTGTTGCGTCGAATATGGCAATCGTTCCCACAAGATTGATGCCAACCTTTTAAAAATTCACCATTGGCCTGGATTTAACATGGCCAAATGCTGATGTAAATGAGGAAGAGAAAAGTCGACCCTTTCATTGCAAATAAATCTGAGTTGCAGGCTTCAGCTCATAAATACCACAGCCTGTCACAAGTCTTGTTTTATTGCTCTTGATGGAAATTATTGCATTTATTTATCTCACCCGAAGAGATAAGGCTCGGAAAGCCACAACTCATGCATAGCACCCTTGGAATATGCAGATCTGCCTTTAGTCTTAAATTTTTAGGAATTTTTGATTTTTACGCCCTCCCCTCGAGCGAAGAATGATTATGTTATCCATAAACAGAGCGAGTGCAGAACATGATACACAAAACACACAACTTCACACCTGCTCGCCCCCCAAATCTTGTCTTGTCTTCTTATAATTCAGCGCCGTCTTCTTTGTCTTTAACAACAACAAACCGGTCCGCCTGCGTGTCCTCCAATCAAAGCAATTCCCCTTTTTTTAATGATATCGCCAACTACTTTGCATTATCATTATAAGATCGTTTGTTTTATAATGTCATCCCGGAGCTCATTTTACCTCCAGAGCATGTCATGTTATGCAGCTCTCTCTCGAAGCTGTGAATGTTTTTTTTTTTTTTTTTTTCCTGCTTGCTGTGGATTTATCGATCCGTAGGGGTGAGTCACAGGGTGTGATTCATGATAGCTTGATTGATGAGGATTTCAATCTTATATGGTTTGTTAACTTCAACTGCCCACAAAGTGCATTCTGTGCTGTTTTCTGTAATACAAGGCCATGAAACGGGAGGGGAAAAAAAAACAGACTTCCCTTGAATAATGGAATCTCTCAGTTCCTCCAGAATTAACAAGATCCTGTTCCAAACCCTCCGTTAAAGGTCTGTTCGAGCCCCTGGGCAGCTGAGGCACGCTTTAACTTTTACCATATTTCTCCTCTTCAGATTCATCCTGTTATTTCAGTGCTCTGTTTTTCCTTCAGACAGATCAAAAAAGCCCTTGTGTAAGAGAGGAGTCTCCATGCTAAAATCATTCTCTTGCATTATATTTTAACGTCTGAGCGACGTGTCCTTGTCAAACACAAAGGCTCACATGTATTTAGCGTGTTTTAGCATCGATCGGCTGAGAGAACGTTGTTGCTTTTTCTTTGTTCCAGACAGAGGACCACGAGCAGGCCGGACTGTGAGCACCAGAGCAGTGGGAACTACACCATAACAGGTAACACTTTAAATGTATGCAAGTCAGTACCACTCTAGACGATTAGAGGAATAGTTTTCCCAAGATGCATTAGGTTGTTAAACTGCAGATCTCTCGCTTTTAGCCAACTCGCTGCAAGAAAAAAGCTCCATGTTTTTGAAGAAAAGATTAAATACTTATGGTTTCTACGTACACTGAATGTCTTGCTTCGCCTCCTCCTCCCTGTACATAAAGGCAGCTCCTCTGGTACTTGATCTACAAACGCTCTACGTCTAGATCTCCTCACTGATGGATACTGTACAGAGGTTTGCTTATCTGAGCGAACGTGACTTCCCAGAGGAGCCGCGCATTACACTCAAGAGAACATTTAACAGCTGTCAAAGATGATCCATCACATGCCATACTTACATATGTACCGTGCATGCACTGGACGAATTCCCCTCTCTTTGTCAGGGGAGAAACTCGACTATAGCACAATGCTCCGGGACTAAAACAGAAGAAAGGCTAATTCGTTAGGAAGCAGAGCTTAGCTGTGACAGCCTCAGAGCCACAGAGTCAGAGCCGAGCTGAGCTGAGACGCTCCAGCCTTTTTAAAAGAGCGTGTGATCCACCCGAGGTGAATGAGGCAGGCAGGTTTTTATCCAGCTGGAGAGAGACACCATGTGGTGAGGATTCCTCCTGCTGCTCAGGCAGAGGCACACCCAGGCTATGGCCATGTTACACCCTGCAATTGATCAACTGCACAAAGAAATGTTTGAATAAAAAAAAAAATTAGAATTTTAAAATCTGTTTAATTTCTTTTTTCTCAACATCCAAAAAAAAAAAGACAAATGGAGTGTAATTAATAATAATAATAATAAAAAAAAAGATTAATACATCACTGTGTCATTATGACAGTCATATTATAAGTTAGTCAAGACAACTGTGCAAAGTGTGGCCCTGAAGGAGCAAACATTAACACACAGCTGAGTGCTTTGTGGCATTGGTGTGTGTGCGATTCCTCCGCTGGGACGGGGGTTTGAGTGACAGTGAAGAACATGCACATACTGTACAGTACGCTGCCAGCAGTCATCACTTATCTCCAGGAAAACTGTCCTTTGCAGCTGTACAGCCTCCCGTCTTTTCTTCTACCTTCATGTGTCCGTTCACGTGCCGGCGAGATTTTTAAAAGAAAAAGAGGATAACGGAGTTCTTGGCTTTTATTTCTTGAGACTGTGTACTCGTCAGCCTTTACAGCATCACACTGTGAATGTGAGAGAACGCAACTTCCCTTCATTAACAATGTGATAGCCTGCAGACCAAGTGTGAGGTCGTAGCCGACAGCCTATTTGTGTTAATTGTTAGCGGTGGTAGCTCTGCTGTGTGTGTGTGTGTGCGTGGGTGCCTGCCTGTGTGCACGCGTGTGTGTGTGGGCTGACAGCTGGCCAGGTTCGAGTTGGTCTAAAACCATGTGCGCTCTGTCAGGGTTGTACAGGCGCCTTCTTTAGGATTGATGAATTGCCTGCTTTCTTGATTAAACCCTCCGTCACTTCCCAACAAAACAAAAACCCCAACACACACGGAAAAAAAAAAAACTGAGCGAGTTGAGGGGAGGAGAGGTAACATGTCTGGGAAATCTGTCATCTGCAGTCACATCATGTACAGATGTGATGTGCAGGCGCTTTGACATTTATTACCAGAATATTAAAAACTAATTCACGTTTATTTTGCAGCCCTCTTTCACTTGACAGTTCAAGCTCATTTGAAAAGTTATCAAGTTTTCATCGCCGGCGCCAACCTTTTGCGTTTCTCCTCCACCACCACGTTGCTTTGATCCATGCCAAATCCTTTTGCCAATTAGGTCTGTTACTCATACATTGACAGAGAAGCGGGATATTTTAAAGGTAATTAAAGTTGCATTCATGAAATGTGTCTAAAAAAAGCACACGTGTGATAAAAATAAACGTAAAGGTGTCGAAAAAAGTCTAAAACTCCAAAATGAACCCACACGACGTGGAGTCTGCCTCCGTTACCTACAGAGCGACATATAGTATTCAGCAGACATCCACCTGATAAAAAGGTAAACATAATAAAAAGTAATACATTTACATATCTATTGCATTAATCAAAAATAAATCCTGACATTGGCCCTGATCTAACGTAATATGGAGAGCAATTATTTCCCTATCCATTAGAGGAACTTCAATTAACAGACACGAGACAGTTCATCCTTCAGAGGAGGATGAGGAGGAGGAGGAGGGGGAAAAAAAATAGGAGGCTCAAAATTAACTTGGGTTTGCAAAATATCTTGGCAGGATGACAGTGATTTTTGATTTTCAGGAAACAATATTAGAATTCTTATTAAACTATGTGCATCTGCTTTTAATTTGCTGCAAATAATTGGAAAATGCAATGGAGCTTTCCAATTAAAGCTCCACTTTATGCTGTTTAATAATACCCTCATAATATTATAGCTTATGAAATGACAGGTGAGTTGGTGTATGAATAAAACATAAAGCCCTGTAATAAGAGACAGGAAAAAAAAAAAAAAAAAAAACGAGACAGTTGTTGGGGGGCTTTTAAATGCTCGACATAATTTGCATATATTAATCTCCTCTTTTCAGCCTTATCAAGTATTCCACTGTATTTGAAGTTAAAATAGTCGTGACAGGCAGGGGTACGCTTCGTTTTTCCAAGGATTTATTACTTGTATAATTCTGGATCTTTAATAAGCCAATATGACTGATCCTCTGAGTTCTGTGGAATTTGGTTAATTGTTCCAGATGGTGCTCACTGATTATGCAAAATTACTTTCTTTCTCCTCTTTTTTCCCCCCCAACTACACCATTTCTTGATTGACTAACATGGAGAAAAAAGATTATTTTTGGCGCAGCACTTTCATTAAGAGGGTTCTCATCAGGTTTCAAACAAAAGTTCCATCTTATCTCCCCGTGTAGTTCTGGGCGAGGCTGTGCTGGGAGAGGGAGGAGATCTGCCCCGGCTCTTATCTCCAACCGTGATGGATCTCAACTTGCTTCTGCACCACTGGGGTTATATTTTAGAATAACACAATTCTTTAGGCTGAGGGATTAAAAAACATGACCTCTGGATAGTGACACAAAAGTTATTATTAGTGTACGCCGTTCTCTTCTTTCTCTCTCTTTCCCCTCTCTTTCTCTCCCAGAGATTGATGAAATTACTAAGCAGCGGGGTTGGTCCTCCACTTGCAGCCCAGGCTCCATCCACAACTCACTAACATTCTGTTTTGCATCAGCTAAACTGAGCTGAATGAATCATTTATGGAAGTGTTATGGGGGAGTATAGGGCAGATTTACTGCCGAGCTTTTACTTTAGATGGAATGGGATTTCTATGAAACCGATCTTGATGTCTGAAGTAATGCCAAAGCTTACATCAAGACATGAAAGGAACGCTCTTAAAACCCACGTTTTGCTTCTTAATTCCCCTGGTCAGCAAAAGGCGAAACAGAGAGAGTGAGAGAGGCGGGCGGTTCAGCAAGGAGAATAGTATTTACACTTAATGTATACTCACACACACGTCCTCAAACTGTTTACTGCTCCCAGCAGCTAATGGTATAAAGGAGTGCTGAATTTCTCCTTAATAATTTGATGGCTTGTAAATGACACAGTGTTTAAATTCGCCGTAATTTAAGTTTGAGTATTGAAATAGCAGCGTAGCTTCAGCGGTTTGGTTTGAATAGTGCACAACTGAACGAAAACAAATGCTCGATAACCACACGAGAACAGAAATCCACGCTAAGAAGACAAAAACAAGACGGTACAGAGATGTTTGGAGAGTCAGAAATGACTGAAATGATGTATTTAAAGGTGTAGTGTGTAAGATTTGGGGCCTTTATTTTCAGAATAATGCAGACATGGAATATAATATTCATAACTATGTATTCCTGCATGTATAATCACCTGAAAATCTTTTTATTTTTGTCACTTAAAGGTCCAGTGTGCAGAATTCGGTTGCATCTAGTGGTGTGATCGCTGCATTGCAATCTCCTCACCTCACCCTCACCCTCACCTTCCTAGTGTAAAGGAGAAACAACACTTTAAAGGACCCTGTCTAGAGTCAGTGTTTAGTTTGTCTGTTCTGGGCTACTGTAGAAACACGGTGTTTCAACATGGCAACCTCCATGTAAGAGGACCCGCTCCAACTGTAATTTTTAAGCAACAAAAACAAAAAGATTCTTAATTTAAGATGATCATACACACATGAAAACATAGTTATGAATGAATATTATTGTTGTTTGCCTCACTCTGAAAATAAAGTTCCCAAATCTTACACACTGCTCCTTGCAGTGATTAGACCACTAGATGCAACTAAATTCTACACACTGGACCTTTAATTCTCCTCAAAAAAGTCATTTTAACACAAGATTTGTCTCCATGTGGAGAAAATAGTTTGGAGGGTTAAATTGGACACATTTGTCTTGACAAATATTTCCTTGCGTGTGTCTCTACATTTATTTTGTGTGCGTGTGTTTTTCAGAAAACAAAGTTTTTAAAAAAAAATCATCTTGACCCAAGTGGTCTCATGTAGGAGTTTTGATCTGAAAGTCAAACATTAGAAAAATGTCAGAAACGCTGCAGAACAGTCTAATTTGTGGCATTTAAACTGAGACCAAAACCACACACACCATATAAAAATCTTAAAGGTTTCTGTTTTGTGGATATCTTCTCACTCAAAAAGCACTTTTGGATTCGATAAAATCCCGTTCAGCCCAGCGATATGTCAAGAATCCTCTCGGACTGTCCAGGTTATTTTCAAAACATGATCGATCCCAGTGCGATGGTGCCATTAAGTATTTGGGGATCAATCCTGAATGACTCGTAATGGAATTTTTTGACTGGAGCCTGGAGGCCCTCAGGCTTTTTTGGACCTTTATTACAGTCAAATAAGAGACTTTAAATGGCTTTGCATTTGCAGGCCAGACTGGACTCTGGAGTCTCATCCCTCATTGCTTTCTATCCATCCCTGAGATAGAAGCAGTGCTCCATTAGTTTCAGTGTCCAGACGTGGACAGCCTCAATGGATGGGCCTGTCACGGCTCCCTCATTTGCCCCATGTACAGCAGGGTTTGTTATCACACATCTAATTAGAACTTGATAAAAAATATTTCACAAAAATCCAGTCATTAAATATAGTTTAAGGAGATTTATGGTCAAATATGCCTTAAAGATCTTTTAATGGCTCTGCTGACTTGTTAAGTTTGTAATTAATGATCTTCTAATACATACTGTGGTGTGATTTAGAAAGCACAATGAGATTCTGGGAATGAAGTCGTTTTGGAAAAGGGCATCTGGGGCTCCCAGAAGCTATATTAAATAGTTCTGCTCAGGCTGGTTTGCTTAGAGCCATGAAGTCTGCTGTGAAAAAGTTCAAACACATCAGGGTCTTTTACAGAGATGAGCCCATTTTTATGTTGGCGTGCGCGTGATTATGAAACAGTTGCTTTGTCATTTCGTAATAGTCAATTAGCGTGTACAGAAAAGTCCCGGGTTCCTCTGCAGCTCTAAGTGCAGAGTAGAACAGCTTTATTTAAGTAATGGAAAACACCTCTTTGCAAAGTCCACTAGTCCACCCACAGTGAAACTAATAAACAAATGCATATGTATCAAACTGTAAATGCATTATACTAATAACAGTCGCCTGTTTCATCAGGAGAGTAATGGTGTCCTTATTAGCATAATTAATGACAAATGGCAGAGCAGCATTGGTGGATTGGTTCTAGGGGATGATAAATTGGTGGATGCCCAGGTTAGTGGCTGCCAAGGAGGCCTCTTTGGCTGTCATCCCTCCTGCTTCCACTCTGGCACAGTTCATTACTCACCGTGTGAGATGCCACTTTACATTGCCTGGTACTGTGAGCATGGAGAACTTAATAATGCCACCCATAACCACACAGGGCCTGCTGCTTTACCCACAGTCCAGAGGGCAAGCAGCTCAGCGAGGGCTAGGGGTCGCAGGGAGCACGGCGACGTGGGAATCGTCTCCTGCAGCTGCGCTGATCAAAACAGATCACGCGTCAGTCACTACTTGAGGGGGGGAGCCGGGGCCATATGACCCAGTCTCCAGTGCTGGTGAGTGTTTCTTGTTAGGATTTCTGGGGCTCGCCACATCCCTCGCATCATTACGGGTTAGTTTGCCCACAGAACCGCTAATTAAGAGGGGATTTGTGTAATTGTGCCTTCTGCTGTGTCCCATCCGGCACATGCAATTTACTGTCAGCCCTCTGCCAGCTTTTACACTTGTCCAGAGAGGCGTACCCCATTTATACACACATTCTGCTGCACATTTACCAGCAGCCACAGCTGGGGATCAATGCCAGTGCCATGGCAATGTCTTAAAAGACACTGTGCTGCTGATTAAAGTCTGATTGTCCATTTAATTTCATGAGAGCTCTCAATAGCTAGCCAGCAAAAAAAAAAGGGCTCTCCCAGTACTTCTCCAGCACTGACTGCTTTTAAAATAGAATTACACCAAATCGTCGAAGACTTTTTGGTGCCTACCTCACATTAAGTAGCTCTTAAATGTCTAACATATAATACAATCCCGTATTGGCGAAGTTATCGCACATGTACACACCTCCTCGGAGCGGTCGCTGTTATGCAGCGGTGTCTGCGGCCAACTCACCGTAGGTGTTGCTGGCTCTGCCCACTTTCTGGAAGACTGATGGACCAGCGCCCGACTGGGACTGCCTCCTGGCTCCCTACCCACAACCAGATTTCAAGGACTGCTTGTCACAGATGGAAAAGTAAGTGGGTCATTCTACATAAGCTTGCCATTTTGCATCCCTCTAGTAAAAAAAAAAAAAAAAAAAAGTTGAATTTTAATGCTATTTTTGTAAATAAACCAGTTACTGCAGATGGCATCTGGAGTCTATTGTTTTTGTTTTCGAGGTTCTCACTTTGGTATTTGTCTTATAAAACTCTTAAAACATTACCATTATATAGACTATAAAGGCTAATTTGTGCATTTATTGCTGCTTAATGGTGCTTTTAATATTTTTACAAATAAGTTAAAACATCCTAAGATGATACATCTTTCTTTTTTTTTTTTTTTTTTGCCATAATGGTAAAAATTTGTGGGCAAACGGCAAGCTTGTGTAAAAAGATTCAGCTTCTCGTCTGTTTTTTCCTTCCACAGTTTCTCTCCAGTCTCCAGCCTGTCGTATGTTAATGCATACCACTCGTAGCATTAAGAAACATTTAAATTTGTTTACAGTTTTTTGAACATTTGGATGAGATGAGATGAAATTAATATTTTAGTATAAACTAACTGACTCGCTCGTCAGGAGAATTGCAACAGAAGCGTGCACACACACACACTGCAGTGAGACCGGAGGAAACGAGCCGCACGCAGCCGGCAGAAACAAATAAAAATAGATGATCAGAAAGCCTCAACATCATTTTACTGCGCAATCTATTTTAGTATCAACGTTATACGCTTTTTAGAATGTTAATTGACTCCAGAGTAAACATTTAAATAATTCAAAAGTTACACTTCCACTTTTCCAAGTGAGATTTTTAATGCATTGAAAAGTTTTTTTTTTTTTCTTCCCTCCACTCGTCTGTCTAGAGGGTTTGAAAAAGCAGAAAAAAGATAAAAGAAAAAGAATGGGTTTCATAGAGCCATAGTCATTAAAAGAATCTGAAAATAGCAACTCGCTATCATCTGTTCTCATAGCACGGGTCAGGAGCTCTGACACCTCCAAAATTCCTCCTGTCAGGGTAGGGGGCCATTTGTATTCTCTCTCATTAGGCAATTTGACTAATGACCTGCCGTGGCTGCAGAGCTACTGAGGGACCCGGAGCCTCGCGCCCCTCTCTCTTGCAGCAGCCTGAACACACACCCTCTATTGGAATGGCACAGATGGCATGCCCGGGCGACAAAATAAACTACAATATGTCTCCGAGATGCTGTCAGGCCTGGGCACTATTTCTCATGTCAGAGTGGGGCTAAGGGCTGTGAGTGGGCATAGGGGGTCCTCCTCCAGCTCTCTGTTCATCTACTCACCATTATCTGCAGAGGTGACAGAGAGCGGGGTCTGCAACTAGAATAGCATTTCCATGGTCTGCATAAAGAATCCGCCTCAAATTGAGAGTCACACCGACAGGAAAGGTATTGCAATGTCTAGCCTGGCTACACAAGGAGGAAAGGCAACATCCAATTGTTTGGAATATGAAATACAGCAGGTTCCAGATAAAGCTCTAAGTTTTTCTTTTTTTGGAGAAGCTTTACTTATTATTTCTGGTTGTTTTATGGCATTAAAACAATAGAAATCGTCTCAATCGTGAGTAAAAAGTCGTAATAGATTCTCATTCGCACTTTCACATTATTACCCCTGGCTGTGACTTTCTCACTTAATTCAGGTGCGAAACAGATTCACCCAAGTAATCATACTAGACAGAGATCAATGCAATTCTGCTGAATTAGTGAAGTGTAAAATAAAAGTTCATCAACATTCCTAAAGTGTTACTCTTGAGTCGTGGTTCAGGTAATATGGGGTATGCTCGATCACCCACGCATATTTTTCCATCAGTCAGTGTCGGAGCACAACTCGGTGTGGTTTACGCGTGTCTGTCTGTGTGTGTATGTGCCGCCCGTGTGCGCGGCCATGTCTGTTAGAAAACCCGGGGAAAATGCAATGTATGGCGCCGCCGAAGTCCTGGGTGACAGTGCATCCAACAATGGAAGAGTGAGGGATTAGTGCTCAGCCCAGCGTACGAGGGAGCCCTTCCCGCCCCTGAAACAGCCATTCATCTGTGCCCAGGGGCTGGAGATGACAATGCAGCCATTGCTCATCGCACCTGACGGAGCCATTAATAAGGCAATGATCCACACGGGCCCTGTGCTGACTCCGTTCTTTACACTACAATCACTCAAGCCACAGGGTCCTCCTTACTTAACGCCACCTCTGCGCTCACCGCCATCATCATCACCATCATCATCATCATCATCATCATAGTCATTGTACCAAATTCCTGCCAGATGTTTTCATATTGACTGCACTCACACACTCCAAATGCCAAATAACTACCCAATTCCCCACACTGCAATACACTCATGAGTTAATGGAGTGTAGCCTGGCCATTTGAGCGGCTAGAACATGCTTCACTGTGGAATTCCTGGTCAGAAGATTGGATTTACATTATTTTTGCCCTGTGCACCTTTGTATTTCTCCATGGTATCCATTTCTTACCACCAAGTCATCTCCAGCGCCTCTCCATTTGTCTGGATGTAAGATAGCCTCTCTAGTATAGATGGTGGAGGAATACAAAGTGAGATCTGGTTTTAAATGTAATCCTTGAGCAATAAAGAAACTCTCTGGCCTTCAGCTCTGTGCATTCATCTGTCCGTGCCACGCAGATCCATCAGCAGCTGCAATCTCGGCTTCCCGTTCGCCGGCTATTGATTCAAATGTATTCTCCCTGCCTATCTGTGCCTGGTGTTGGTGCTCCCAGCGACACAGTAGTGCATGTTTATTCACTTGTTTTTTTATGAGCTTAAACAAGTCATTGTACCCACCCGGTCGCTTCGGTTTGCTTTGCTGCTCCAGATAGCCACGCAACCAAAGGCGCTACAGGGAGGTGGGTGTCAAGGCCGGGTTAACCCGTTCACTCCTTGCACTTGCACTCCTTTTTTTTAGCCATGACTCCAGGGGTGGCAGCATCGGCCTTTAGGTTGACCCAGACTGAAATGTATCAACAGCTATTTGGCGAATTGCCAAAAAAATTTCAGACAGACTTTCGTTGTTCCCACACAATGAACTGTTGGGTGCTTGCACACCTAACTTGTTTGTCTAGTTTAAAACGAACATCGCTGCGTTTGCCAGGTTAGTGCGGTTTGTTTGGGCTGGTGTGAAAGCTGTCAATCAAACCAAGCTGCGGGAAAAATGCAAACATAAAGAACCAACCACGAGATTTTCCGATAGCAGCTATCTTAGCATTAAAGAACATAAACGTCTGTCAGTCACCTGTCCAAACAACAAGTTACCCGACCTGTCAGTCTGTGTAACTTCATGTTTGATCTCTTGGTTTGTTTGTAAAAAGTCAGTGTGAACAGGAACCGGATCAGAACTAAAATGTAACAATAGATCATTTTTTTCTTCTCGGTCCGAAATGAACCGAACTACACGCGTGAACGAACCTCTAATGACTTTGGTGTTTGCCCGACTTTTCCTCAGTCCCCACCATGACATTGGAATTAATGCTTTTGAGTGAAATATCTCAACTGTTACCCCCCCATTTCCACTGGGCACAGACGTGCAGCGCTGCGTGTGTGCAGCAGTGATACGCAGCCGTTCCAGTCAATGTTTTAAATCCCACCGGCTCCCCCGCGGTCCGGTCCAGAAGCGTCCCAGAAGCGGGCCTCTGCTCGGCACAGAGCACCTCGAGCTGGCAGGAAGCCAGACACAGAAACAGCATAGAGAATCCAGTGGATTTTCAAAATAAAATACCCCGTGCAAACTCCTGGTTGAAACAAATGAACTACGTAGCATATTTACACATGTAGAAGCATATTTAGAAGCACATAAAGCAGGAAAATGACCAAATCTGAGCAAGTAAACAAAGTCTGGAGGACTAAACGCTTCTGAAACGCTCCCGGTGGAGTTTGAACTCGCGTGCAGGACGGACCAAAACAGCGTTGTAGCCATGACTTGACAGAGACGTGTCCAGTGGGGTTTTGGGGTTAGATGGCCATTGAATCTGGTGCCAGCACTTGCCTCCCCCTCAGGATTAATTGTAATGATTACTGAATTTTTCATCTCGCCATCACCAGGTCAAAATTTCAGTTTCCTCGGTACGTTGGGTTATGACTAAATACTTGCAAAGCATCAACTGTAATGCCAACACGCTAAACTAACATGGTGAGCATGGTTCATATTGCTAGCGTCCCTGTAGACTTTTACTGTGGGAGATGACACGAAGCCAAGAAAGTAAATAAGCTTTCCTGTGGTCACGAGGGCGAGGGTCACGCTCTGATTACAAAGATTACATTGTACTACACCCGTGTGGAACGTGCCAAACCGTGGATCTGTGTAATAACCAAGCAAAGGAAAGCAAAGTCACATAAGTGTCAAAGTGAGGGATATTTTAGAATTTCATACTTTTAAATATTGCTGTGAACAGGAAAGACCAAAAGGGGTGTCGGCTCCAAAGCGATGACTCATGAACAGCTCCGGCTTACATTTATGAGTTCCTTTTCCTGTGCCAGCGGCCTGATGGACTGTGGGTAAAAGAACACCAGTTGGAAGCTTGGCCTCTTGATATTTGGGGGCTCCTGTCGAAGCCAACGGCAGCAAGTTTTGTGCCTCCAGATTTGGGAGTTTTTTAATGAAGCCAAGCAGCTGCAGTTTTCCCTTCAGTCTGGAAACGAGAGGCTTTGTGTCCCTTGTCACCCTGTGTTAATTTGGGCCCTAATGTATTTTATAAACAAAGGGCTGCTCTCTAGCCTGACAGTCGTGACACCTTGATTCCAGTGCAGGATGCATGCAGTACGGGGTTACACCATTAATAATCAACTGGCAGCCATCACACCATTTTAACCACGATCATTATGATAAAGGGCATACACTTAATTACAGGCCTGCTTAATTATAGCTCTGTTGAAGCTCGTTTGTTTGGTCAAATGCTAATTATACCACCACGCTCTTGGCAAGTCCTCATTTCAATCCACTTTTTGCCGGCTGAACAGTGTGGCTTATTTTCATGCAAATTTGATATCTGGTGAATGTTTTGTCTCCCTTCTTTCCGCTTTTCTGTGCCTAGTGTGAGTGTGTCTTTGTTTCGGAGGTGAACATCTCTCAGACAAGACGGAATCGGGAATAATCAAGAGTAATTAAACTGGAAGAGGGTTGGGGAAGAGGGCTGGGTTGGAGGAGAGAGTGGAGGTGCTCAAATACAGCGGAGAATAAAAAAAAAAAAAAAAAAAAAAAGCCTTTCATCTTCCCTCCATAGACGGAAGGAGGGGAGGCGTCGGGGCGGCTGGGGATGTTGATAGCTTTGCTGTTCTATAAACCCACGTTTAGTCTTGTGGAAATACACAGGCTCAAGCACAGGGAGTGATATTTCATTTTCTTTTCTGTGAAAGTCTTAAACTTTGTTGTTTCTTTTTGCAGCTCTGGATGACGTGCCCTTCGTGATCTCTGAGAAGTTTTTCGAGAAACCCAAAGAGGTAAAAAAAAAATCTTTGAGGAACTAGTGACGAAATGCAAAAATTATTGATTTATCAAATATAATATGATCGGGGCCATGATGATTACTGTACAGTTACTTGTCCTGCAACCTGTTGTGTAGTATGGGCCACATTAAGGTCACGATATTTGGGTACTTCAGCCCTTAGGCCCTTCTACCTATCCTTTCCTTTCCTCCAGACTGAGTGATGAATGCGTGCAGTCAGGCAGAGCTGGCTCAATGCAGTCCATTTGCCTGGCTGGCAGCGGTTGTCACTATAGCCCCGTTTGTATTGACACCAAGAGGGAGAGGATTAAAGATTTTAAGCATGCTTACTTAGCCATGAGCCTAACCGCCATGTTTCTTGTGTGTTTTTTTCTTCTTCTTCTTCTTCTTCTTCTTCTTCTTCTTCTTCTTCTTCTCCTTCTCCCCCCCCCACCCTCCTCCTCCTCCTCCTCTCCCCCGCTTTTGATTTCAGATGCAGCAAGTCAATTTAATGGGCATTACGATCAAATCCCTGGCAGAGATCGAGGAGGAAGTGAGTAGAGGCTGCAACGCTCGGCTGCCGCTGACGCCGCTGGCCCAGAATGCAAAGCAAACGGTCTTGGGGTTGTAATTAAGTGTCTGAGACAGCGAGGCCCTGTTGGCTCCACTAAGCCCCAATTGAATAAAAGCATGGCCAGGCTAGGCAGCCATTCTCTCTTAAAAGCTTCGTCTCCTGTTCCAAAACACTTGACTTTTATTCCCCCAATTCTTCTCTCAGAACAGCTCAATCTAGCATCTCGCGCAGTGCTGTAGATCTTTTCTGCTCGGATTCTGCAACTTTCTCCCCCCCCCCAAATCAGCTTCATCTTCAGTAGCGATAAAGTTAGAGATCATGTAGAGCAAATAAAAGCACTTCAAGAGTCCTCCCCATTTTTGATGAAACACTGTAGCCTGCAGGCATCCGTAGGAAGAAAATCAACTGTGTGCAGCTCCTTCTTTTGGAGCCCATGTGTTTGTGAGTGCAAGAGAAAGAAAGGGAGTCAGTGTGTGTGTGCGTGTGTGTGTATATGTGTGTGTGTGTGTGCGCTTTAAAGAGAGTGACAACCCCCCTTCTCTCTCATTAGCACGGTATCTTGGTATCAGAACTGCCAGGAAGTGACAGACCACTGTAAAAGAACAGGTGCTGTTGGGTTTGAGATGTGTTACAGAGCAAACACTCCCTCATCAAACCGGGTGTCTGTTCTGCACTCTGCCTCTGTCTTCTGTCACATACTATCCAAATCACACAGAGTCGCCATCTTGTCATATGGTCATCTGAATGAAGCTCATTGTCAGCGAAGGTATTAATGGCGTGTATGTGTATGTGTGTGTTTTCCAGGGGTGGAGACAGGCTGGCTGCTCATCCTATATGCTCTTGTCTTTTCTTTTTTTCCCTTCCTTTTTCCTCTCCTCCTCTCCTCCTTCCTTTCTTCTCCGAGAGTGTGATTAGCAGGAGGACACATGGTGAGCTGAGCAGGGGAAGGGAAGGGAAGGGGGCATGAGAAATCATTAATTACAGCCGCGCTGGAGCTGATGAAGTAAATGTGAGATAGTGTAACACACAGGATTTAGTGAAGTGGACGACAGCACAAGATTAATGGTGGGGCCAGGCTGATGAGGATGAAGTCACAGCTTAGCTTGATAATTAGTTTCCAAGTGGAAACATCCCTCACCATTGTGTTATTTTTACTTCTCTCCTATTATTATTACACCACGATGATATCTGCAGAACAAGGAGGGTGGGGGAATACAGCCGGTGATGTTGTCACAAACATGTCGGACAGCAGAAGTGTTTCTTTTAGAAAGTGATGCGTGTCTGTGGTGTTGTGTATTTTTGTCTTTTCTTTGTCTGGCTTTGCTTCCTTTTCCTCTATAAATGTAGTATCCGCAATGTTTTCTGCAGAGGTGGCAGCTCATTCTCTGCAAAATAAAACAAACAAAAAAAAGTCTGAAAATTTGAGACTGAGAAGCTGTTTTTAGTGTGAAACTGTAGCTCCAGTCTTCAAAATATTGTTCAGTATTTTCTCCTTCTGTTGTCCAGAAGAGGTCACTGTCTGAGCTCCACTGTGCTTCTTCCTCTCTCTCTCTCTCTCTCTCTCTCTCTCTCTCTCTCTTCATAAACTAGAGGCACTTTCAGCACAGAGTCTAATTGCCTCGTTTCTAAACCCATTAAAAAAATATAGATTCATGAAAAAGATGTACTTTCCAGAATTATACATATGCACATGTAATTGAGGAAAACTGTTGTAATCACAGCCAACAGTTGTAGATAAGACCATTTCCTAACAGGCATCACTTAAGCCGTGTCTCGGATGATGTTGGTTCCAGCAATTAGGCATTCTTTTCATTTCCCAAATGACTCACAAAACTTGCGGATATTATAATTGCTTTTAGCCACGCATATCTAATTTGTGTCTTTTTAAGTGTTAATTAGTAAGCGATTTAAAGTGACATCTTTATGTAGTTTGCTCTGCTGAAAAATGTTGTTGGCGGCTGGCTAATGATTTTCAGAGGGAGTATGCTAGGGTGGAAAGAAGTGTGTGTGCACACATGACAAGATTTTCATTAGCACCTATGTATGATGGGTTTTCAGTGTTTGTAGGAAGTTATCTGTGTGTGTGTGTGTGTGTGTGTGTGTGTGTGTTGCCACGTGAATGTATGGAGGGGACAGTAGTGTACAGGGGTATGTGAGAGGTGTGAGAGGTGTGAGGTGGGAGAGCTCCAAATAGAGGTGGAATTAATGAAGACAACATGTCACATATTTTTGGCAGTGGAGCAGGGACAGGAAATGAAGCTCGGCTCGTCTAGGTGACTGCCGCCCATGTTCTAGTGTGTCACTGTCCTGTCAGCCTGTGTGTAAAACTGGCAGACATTGATACATGCTCTCCCTGATAACACCCCATTCCCCCATCCATCATCCACACACACACACACACACACACACACACACACACGGACGCACACACACGTACACACACAGGATTATTTATTTACCGTGCCAGATGTTGAGACTGGATTTTTTTGTGTGTGTGGTTGGTGGTGGTGGGGGGGCTGAATTTCTTCACAACTAACAGGCTTGTGATATGTGACAGGTTTTGGGTAACTTGCAGCTTTCCCCTCAAGTAGATGAAAATCAGGGAAGGTGGTATTTTTGATCGAGAGAGAGAGAGAGAACCCGGTTTGAGCCATTGTGGCTCCGTTGGCTTCTGTAGGGAGATTTGGGAAACTTATTTCAGTGATCATACAGCATCACCTAGTGCTGTGTGGCAGTAATACAACTGTCTAAGTACTGAAGGGAGAACTACTTTGTGTCACAGAACTTCAGTGTTAAGCCGGTGAAAGTGCACCCACAATAAAGTCACAAATGTTTTTATTATTTTTAAACAGAGTTTGACCAACTCATGAAATATACTTTTATTACACTGTGTACTGTTTGTTATTCTAGTCTCTTTGTCTTCCTCGTTATCATTTCTCAATCATTTGGATTTATAGAACAGATTTTGGAAAAATAATTCTTATATTAAATTAAAGCTCTGCGTGTTTTTGCTGATGTTTTAGGGAGATGCAACGTTTGCTCCTCCAGCACCTCAGCTACCTCCGATAGCAGAGCTCTCACTTTCCCAGATTTAACATCTGTATATTTGACTGCATGAGACGAAGAAATGTGATTTTTATGTAAGAAAACTTGAGGTCAGAGGTTGTAATGGATTGCAGAGAAAGTGTTGAATTTTGTCACGACATCAACAAAGAAATGATTATTATTGTAGATCTGTCACATTGTGGTCTGTAGGTTTGTATCAAGGCCAAAAGCGCCGTGATGTTACCTGTGACCTTCAATACGACCTCCATTTCTTATGTTTGGGTTTGTGCCAAAATAAAAAAATAGACTTCTGGCAGCAACATTTGAAATGTCGACTCAGCGGGGCACCAAAAGTTGATCTTTAAAGTAGAAACGAGTTCAAATGATGATTTTACAGAATCAGTGAAACAGAACAGAAACGACACTTTGCTGTGTTTTAATGCCTCCATGAGGCATGAGTGTGTGTGTGTGTGTGTGTGTGTGTGTGTGAGTGTGAGTGTGAGTGTGAGTGTGTGAAGCCCTCTTGCTTTTTCTAAAGAGTCATGTCCACAATGAGCCAGAAGGGGGAAGTGTTTGTTTGTATTTCCTCTGCCTTCTTTCTGGACGACCTCTAATCCTTCCTGATTTTAACACTTTTTAAAAAATGATACATTTAACCTGAACCTGAACTAAATTTTCAAAGTTTAAATGATTATTGCAGGACGAGCTCACAGTGAACAGGAGTTTATCACAGAGCCTTCACTCTCCAACAGCCTCGTCCTGTGTTAGAGAAGTACGCTGTTAAAACAACCAAAGAGCTCAAAGAACAGTGAGAAGAACACCGCAAATCTGTCAAAAAAGAAGCCTGTTAAGTATAAAAATGCAAAAATACATAATACAGACAGAGAACTTCCCAAAAATATCAGGAAAACTCAAATTCACAGGAAATAAAGTTCATCCAAATTGCTCGTTTAACACAAACTTCCTGCAGTTATTGTGTTCACTAATTGTTCAGTTTATCAGCTGTTCTGCTCTGTTATTGTTGTGCATCGAATATAATTTGAAATCATAATTTTGAATCTATAATTCAGTCTCAGACATTCATAAAGTTGTTTAAATTAATGTGATCTACGTTTCATTGCAGCTTTTTATAAACGTATATGTTTTATTGATTGGTGTTATTTTCTTTATTTGTTATTGTTCTTTTCGTCTTGTTTTATTTAACTCATCAGCGTGTGCTTTCTCTCTTTCTCCTCACACAGTTTAACTACAACTTCAGCACAGAGCGAAGCATTGTTGTGTAACTTCCTGTCCAGCTTTCACAACCTGACGGACAGAAACACGACGAGGACTGAAACGCTGCAGATCGACTGAAGGGATCATTTGTAAAATAAAGAACTAATGAAGTGAAGAAAAAGTTCTAGGACACAGCTGAGCTGTATTTTATGTAATTTAAGACAGAAAGATTATTTTACCATGATGGAATTGTATAAATAATTCAGTGCTTTAAATACTTTTGCAAATGTAAAAATGTGCACATTAAATTTTAGAAAATTTTCAACTTATTTATCTTGAAAGTGACTTTTCTAAACCTGTGTTTTGTCTCATTTTATCATGCGGACTGTAATTAACATCCCTAGCTGTGACTCACATTTTGTTCATCAGAAAAACAGGGCCGTGCTGACAGTGAGAAGCAGTCAGGGAGGACAAACCAAGTGAACAGAGGAGCAGCAGCCTCCATCACACGCAAGCGAGGCCCGGTTCTGACGTTCATTTTCCAGCAGAAGCATCTTTCCATCACAAAGTTCATCATGAGCAACATGCAGCAAGAACGAGCAGCGCTTTGAGACACGGGAGCCTCTTTTTTTTTTTTTATCCCCAGACGCCCACCCACGTCAGCAAGCAGTGACTCCTCGACTGAATCAGGTCTTTAAGAATTGAACGCACCATTGCATTTCAGCTTTGATATGTCATCCCTATCTGCAGCTGTATGGAGGAGGATGTTGTGGTCATTTTTTACAGTGTTTTAATTACCCACAAACTGTAATTTATCAAAAAATTCAAAGTCCGGTAAATCTGAGTGAATATTTTTCTCTTTAACAAACTCGACAACACCCTGCTGACACTTCGCTGACACATCCAGGAGCAGAATTTACACTTGGATACCGAAACATCACTATCTCCTCTCTCCTGCTCGCATGTGTCATTTGCCACTAATTAAATTGTCAGAATCCATTTGCGCGTTTTTGCAGGTGTAATTAGTATTAGAAACTCATTAATGGATTAATGTCCCTATTGTTAATTAGACTCTCCTCCTGCTAAGTTTGTGAACTTATGGATTCTGCTAACAGTGCAGGGTTTTTTTTTTCCCTCCTCCTGACCAAAGTTCCTAATGGCTCTTGGTATTCACAGGTGTTAAATGAAGCGTTGAACAGA
Organism: Argyrosomus regius; assembly: GCA_946959425.1. Taxonomy (NCBI): domain Eukaryota; kingdom Metazoa; phylum Chordata; class Actinopteri; family Sciaenidae; genus Argyrosomus; species Argyrosomus regius. Next base: position 2,933,291 of record OX336890.1, read on the forward strand.
TGACAACCCTCTGCGAGCGTTTTGCGTTAACTCCTCTGTTCTGCCGCTGAAATCAGAGCGACGGTCTGAAGAATCCTGTGCAGAGGGAACAGCTTTCACGCTCCTTCATGAAGGTGACACTCATGTCAGTGATGCCCTGCAGCACAGTGACAGGCTCCGACAGCCCTTCCTCCCCGCTGTGCATAAAGTGCACATATACAGTACGCCATATGTATCCACATTCACACACACAGGCTTTACAAGCAAAAAGGTGGAGCTGTGCTAACTTTTCATTTTACACCATCGCCCGTTTGACTGGCGTGAGAAAAAGTTTGCAACAGCTATTAATTCTAATCCCTAAATCCAAGATTTAAGATGATGTTTTCACATCTTCCAGTGTTTAGACTGGATGTAACTCACAGATGGTATCTCAGGTCAAATTAAAAACAATATTTAGAAGAGGCGCCCAACTACATCATAAGATAGTAGGCCTCCATTGTTGCCCCAAAAACTGTTAAAATCACATCAATGAGCCGTACCATTGCACCGGGTGACGCGTTCCTTCATTACAAAACACAGCCGCTGTAGTTTATTTTGAGTCCTTTCCAGATACTGCTGTAAATCCTCACTAGCGCACCACATCCACAGCTGAAAATAGTTCCAACAAATGCACTGTTTATTCCTGTTCGGGTAACGTTTGCTAACAACTTCGGTTCCCATGTTATTTTAAAGAGTGAGTAAGATATGAGCGACTGAAAGAGACTCAAAGCAACTACAGACGTGTTGTTTTTGTTTCTCTTTATTACTACGGTTTTAGTTCATCTTGGTGGTCTTTTTGCATCACTTTGTTGTCAGTTTATGTTTCTTTCAAGTCGTTACGTCAATCTTTGCTCTTGTTTTGAATCTTTGTGGTCTTTGTTGTCAGTTTGTGTCTCTCTGTAGTCATTTAGCGTCTCTTTTTTCGGTCATTTTGTCTCTCTTTGCTCTTGTTTTGAATCTTTGTGGTCTTTGTAGTTTTGTTTCTGTCTCTTTGTTGTCAGTCTGTGTCTCTTTGTAGTCATTTAACGTCTCTTTTGAGTCTCTTTGCTGTTGTTTTGTGTTCTTGTGGTCTAAAAATGAATGTCTATATTCAGATTTACATCTTCTGCAATGCATACTGCTTGTTAGTTTTGGTCATAGTTACAAAAATATAGATTATTGTCGCCATTATCCTTTTAAAAATGTGGCCCTTTTTCTGCAGAACCTAAACTGTAACATGTCAGTGTTGGGCCCGAGTATGAGCAGCATTCAAGGTGTTGCCGTTATCAGAGGTGGACAGCAGGTCTGTGACGTTAGCTCTGCGGGTCAGATGTGAGCGTTTAGATGGAGCTAATCGCCGGTTTTGCGTTCATGGTAAGAGAAGCTGTGCGGCCAAACTCTCCAGATGGGCACAGAGCAATCTTGCTTTAAGAACCACAGCTCCCTCGTGAGCCCTGCCCAGCATCAGCCATCAAAAAGCTGCCTCACATGGTTTCACTTTTCCTTTCACTCCACTTTATGATATGGAAAATAATGACGATTTTCAGAGACCGCATTTTAAAATTAAAATGGAAACAACCTTCCTCGTCTGTAAGCTCTGCCGCAGTTTAAAGGCTAGAGGAGTAGTTAAGGGCTGTTGTGTGTCTTTAAGCATTTCACATATGGTGAATCTGTTTCGAGGCATCTTTTAAACTCCCCCTGCTATCTCCAACCTACCAAACCCACTTCGGGCTCCTCAGTAAGCGTTGCTCGGAGGATTTGGCTCTGCCAAAAGTTGAGCTGAACTGCAGAGCACATCAAAGCCCCACCCTCTGTGAGTCGGCCAGATGTCCCGTGGTCATTTTTAAACTCACACCCCGGCACATGACATGGAGCAGTGTGTAAGCATGTAGACAGAGGTGGATGGGCTGCTTGGAAATTGGAAAAGGAAGCCTGTATTTATGAGGTGGTTTGAGGTGCTGTGTTAAGACAGGCTTAGCCTGCCACTCTCCCTCTGACAGCCCTGTTTCCCCCCTGAGCTGGGGTGACCAGAGACACAGAGAGGTGAAGGAGTGAAGGCAGGAAGCCTGTCAAAGCAGGTCCAGACCAGACCTGGACCCGCGGTGAACAGACTCGCAGGGCAGGTGATGCAGCAAATCACACTGACAGAAGATGTAAAGCCACGTCTAATTTTCACCGGACTTTTGTTTTTGTAACAAGAACAAACAGGAAACAGAGAAATCCTGCTTCCTAATGTGAGTCCTTCAGCCTAGTGCATGCTGGGACAAAATAAACCTTCCATGACCTTAAACAGGAAACACTTTCTAACTAATATTAATGAATAAGCAAGTGCCCTCCAGAGACACACAGGTTGTTTTACTGATTACCTCCAGCAGTCTCTGGTGTCTTCATTCCACGTTGACGTCATCACATGTCGGAGATTTAAAGCGGGAGGTTGGACGTGTGGTCTTCTCCGTACCGCCACCTTAACAAGCCCCCGGGCTGCACTCCGAGGGGAGCCGCACATCAAATCTGTCTTTTCATACCTCAGCTTAGAGGTACGATGAGTGATCTCCCAGAGCAGGGATCCCCTCTCCTCCCCCACACAGCGGCTCTCCTCCCCTCTCTCTCTCTCGCTCTCTCTCTGCCACAGCGGCCAGCCCATGTGAGTCAAATTATTGTAATTGAGCAAGGATGGAGTCGGGTGTGAGGTGATCTCTCTCTTCATCCCCTCCCTCTCTCTCTTTCTCTCTCTCAGATATTTCTGCACATGTTGTGAAATGACCAGCAAGCATCTCTCTCTTTTTTTCTTTTTTTTTCACTGCCTGTAACACAGAAATCAATTAAGTCCTTTCAAGTCAGATCAAAGGCCCAATACACCATCCAGGTCTTTCCAAAAAAAAAAAAAAAAACCTGTGGGACAATTAACTCTCCCCGTGGACAGCGACCAGGCCGGACAGATGAAGGGAGGCTGCTGCCACCGTTCACTTACGTGTGAAGTAGTCGTAAACAAACGGGAAGTGATTGGACATGATTTCAACTCGCAGTCCTCCCTAATTTACCACTTAGGTGTGCATTAATACAACATGATGATGAAAGGTTTCGATTCATCCGCTGGGGACGTCGTGACAAAAAGAAAAGGGACGCTGGACAGAGTTTACGACAACGGGCCCCTGGGTCATGTAAAAAAGCCCTCACCTACATAGAAGCAAGACAGGAGAGCCTGTAGACTACAAACAGCGTGGCTGTCATTTGTAGTTGTTTTGTGTCTCTTTGTATCATTTTATTTCTCTTTGTTGTTGTTGTTATGCTTCTTTGCGGTCTTTTCACATCATGTTGTTGTCAGTTTGTGTCTCTTTGTTGTCAGTTTGTGTCTCTTTGTTGTCAGTTTGTGTCTCTTTCAAGTTGCTATGTCGCTCTTTGATGTTGTTTTGCATCTTTGTTGTCTCTCTGCATCTCTAGTTTTGTTTGCGTATCTTTGTGGTCATTTTGCATCTCCTTCGAGTCGTTTTGTCTCTCTTTGTAGTTGCTTTGCATCTTTGTTGTTGTGCTTTGTCTCTTGGTGGTCTTTTTGTGTCTCTTTGCAGTAGTTTTGTGTGTAATTTTTGTCATAGTTTTGCATCCATTTGTGGTCATTTTGTCTCACTTTGTAGTTGTTTTGTATCCATTTGTGGTAATTTTGCATCTGTTTGTAGTCATTTTACGCGTCTTTATAGTCATTTTGAGTTTCATTGTAGTGTTTTTGTGTCTCTTTGAGGTCTTTTTGGCTCTGGCCCAGGGCCCCAATGAGTCAGGGGGCCTGTGTCCGGTAGGCCCATTCAGTAATGCTTCCCTGGGCATGGTGGTGGCACAACATAGGAGTGTGACATCAAACTGATTGGACAAGGGGGAGCGAGTGCAGCTTTCGTCCACAGACAGGTGCACTGACCCTGTCCACCCCTGAAGGTGCCACTTGCATTTTATTGGACATTTAGGGCCGGCCAGAATTTTTTAACAGCCACCTGGATGCAATAAAGGGCCAGCTCCTGAGCTCTGGCTGCCCAGAGGATTTCCCAGCAGCTCCCGTGGGACCTCTGGCTAGTTAAGATGTTTATTAAGCTGAAAGTGGTCCAGTGGGAAAACACAGCACTTCTGAGAGATTCAGGCCAGCAGTTTTCTTGTTAGTTGGAGCGCTCCCCAGAGGATTGGGTTTCTTTTCCTTTCAAACCTCGGAGGGAGGACAGGGTCAGTTCACAGGGCAGGAGGTTGACCAACTGGTAACTAGGCACATGAACCCAGGAAGGGAAATATCTTGAGACCATCTAGGTCAGCTTGGAGCAATTCCCACAGTTTCCAAACTGAGAGTGTTAGTGAAGCACATCATAGTTGGCTCCCAAATGCCACTTTACAAATGTAAATGTCTAAACTTCCAGGAAATATCTAAGTCAGGTTTCAAGGGTCCCGTTTGTGAGTGAGCAAACGTCTACTGAACTTGACCCTTTTACCCTTTTTTTCTATGATTGATTATATGAAGCGAAAATGTAGCTTAAACTCATAGTTGCCTTTTTTCTTTTTAACACACGGCTCAAGTTCTTTGAAGAAAACGTCCGTCTAGAACATTGTGATGTTAGCTCTGCTCGCTGTTTGACAGATCTTGACCTCGCTAAGCTGTGCTGGACCTCTAGTTCAAAGCGCTGGTCTTTAGCCTCAGGGCGCTCTGCCCTAATAACTTCAGTTAGCCCGTTAGCCTTTTTGTTTTTGCTTTCTAAAAGTTTAGCAGCCACATTGTGCTTAAAGAAGAAGCGTGCAGAAGAAATCATAGAGAAATAGCATAATTAAAAGTGCTTCTTTACTGCTCGGCTTGTTTAATTCTGAACTTTTCTCGCAGCCTGCAGTTAGCACGCTGTGAACCGAGCAGCACATGCGGCCAGTGATGGGTTTTTAGTGCTCTCTGCCTAATGTTCAGGACAGATTAGAAATGTTCGCCTGTGACAGATGCTGTCTAGATCTTCACTACCAGATCCACCCAGCTGCAAAACATCTGGTGGATTTCTACCTTTTTCTCTGAAGTGCAGCCTATTAATGACACACCAACAATCGTACACGTGCACACACACACACACACACACACACACACGGTCAGTACACACAAAACACAACCCAGCGTGTTTTATTGAGACAGAGAAAAAAGAATCACACATACACAGATGTCTGATTATAAGCATAGTTTATTGCCGCCGGCCTAGGTAGCCAAATCTTCTGCATATTTTGTTTCCATTGCAATAATTCATTTATTATTTGTCATTTTTTTGTCCACATAACGCGTTGATTGATGCTCGTACCGGGTTCTACTGATTCTCCGGTGTGTGCCATGAAAACAGAGCCATTCTGTACCACAGCCAGCATGTATGTAGATGTATTTAGAATATCTTTCACTACTTCAGCCACAAAATCTGCGAGCACATGCAGTTTATTCAGCAGGCACAGAATTTATGCATTCCACATGAGGAGCGCGGGTAGCGAAAGGCCTTTTTTCGCTTGTTGTTAATGGCACACATCCTAAAATCATGCTCCTGGCCTCCTGCAGCCTCCCTTTTCTTGTGTCAGAGGAAACATTATTTTTGCGGAGACAAATCCACTGAATAACATGATCGTCTGATGAAAGGCCGCTGCAAATCTTTGCCTGAGCTGCAGATACTTTTTGCTAATGATGGAAACAGTCCCGTAACAACAAATGCCGAGTATCCCGTCGTGACACGACGACGTAGTGTCAGTTGCGTGTACACACATGAGCCAAAGTTTTTTGCGAAAGACTTTTCCCCGAGGTCAAGCCGTTTGTTTTGTTTCTGTGTCGCTCCTCCACTCATCACCTCCGTGCGAGGATATTAAATGATGTTGGGGAAAAGATTTAAGATTCTTTAGGCGCTCATCAACAGTCAGAGGAGCTCACAAACACACGTGGGCGTGTGTGTGTGTGTCTCATGGAGACATTTTGGAGAGCGCGGTTTAATTTAGTTTAAAATGACCGTGCAGTAAGTTGTTCCTCATGTGTCTGGACAGCTTAGGCTCACATGAAGACTTGTTTGGCCGTCGCCTGTGTGAGAAGTGAAACAGAAGGGGGAACGGGAGATCCCCACATCACAGAATCAAAAGATTTTGTTTTTGCTGGCTCTCGTGATGTATCATCTGTTGCCATGTGTGAGCCAACTTTGAGCAACTTTTTCAAAATGTTTTGAAGATAATCCTTTGGAAAAATAAAAGCATTCGGCAGGTTTTAACAAAACATTTGATATTTGTTTTTTTATTATTGTTATGTGACATAATGCAGAAAAGATTTCTTCATTTTTCACGACTTTAGAATGAAAAGAAAAACTTGCAAGTCAAATGAATTATGACAAGATGAAAACTGTTGGAGCAGACATAATGAAAACATTTCCCATTTTTTACAATAGCATAACAAAATTCTGACATTTTAAAAACACAGAACTTGTGCAGCACATTTTTTGTCCAGTTGAATGAATGAAAAATAGATATTGTTTATGTTTGTTTGTCCAATAATAATTTGTCTTTTTATTGTTTTAACTTGAAGCGCATTATTCTCTGGAGGTGTTTGTCATTGCAGATGCAGAGCAGACAGTGAAAAGTCAGCGTGAGTTATACTGAGAGCGTGCACAAACATCTTTTCATCTCCAAAAATATATTTACACATAAATATGTGTCATTACAATGCAACACGTCAGAGGAATAATAGCAGAATGTTTGACAGATGAACACATCGACAGTCAGAGACGAGAGAAAGGACAAAACATAACATCAGATAATACACATGACGTTAAACTTTGTGGTGAAGTTGCATCTTTTGGCATTTTAATGTCAGAAAATTGCAATTTGTGGTTTTGAGGGGAAAAAAATGCAAATTTCTGACAAGTAATATTACTTTTGAGACAATATTGGAATATATAATTATGTATAATTCAAATGATTCTAATTGACAGCATATAGAGGTCAGTGAGATAAATCCCAGAGATGACGGTTCTATTAATGTTCTCATCAGAAAGTGATTTTAAAATTAGAAATGAACATGACATACAAGTATTAATATATTAATTACTAAGTAAGTATTTAAGATATACAAAACAATTATTAAATGACTTCCTGTAATTTTCCTAATATGAATAAAAACATAAGTAAGAATTATGAAACAGATCTTGACACTAATATGAAGTTAAAGACAAACCCAGTGCTGTGTCCTTCACTGCACGTTGAGCTATTCTCATAACCTATATTAGTAATCTTCATCGTGTTTAATTAATATAATTACAGCATGTAGTCCTCCTGTCTCTGGCGTCTTCACAGTATTTCATGTCTTTAAGTTCTAACTGGAGTTTTTTGCTTTAGAGGAGCAGAGGAAGTTGTACTGCCTGGTTTTGTCCAGCAGGGGGTGATATTGTAATTCAGATAGCTGCTTTAAAGGGGGTTTTCGGGTAACATCAGCACACACAGCAGTGAGGTTGGTGTGTGTGTGTGTGTGTGTGTGTGTGTGTGTGTGTGTGTCAGGGGACCAGGTGCATTAATCTGACTGCATCCCGGATCGCTGTCATCAGATGAGCCGGTCTGTCACTGAGACTCCACCACAGAGTTTGTGAGGAGGAAGTGACCAAAGAATTTGAATATATTTAACAAACATGGCAATTTACTTATCATGAGATATTGAAGTGTTTTGAATATTATTCTGTTCTCTTTTCTGTTAGAATTAAAGTTAAATTTTCCTTATTGAAAGTCATCTGAAATAAATGTGAACAAACGGGAGATGGAGGACTTTAAACAGGAACATTTACACGTTTAAATACTGTTGTATTTACGTATTATTACAGTTTTTCTCTGTAATTCAACGGTTCATAACTCAACTGCATCTAAATTATAGAAGTTTGTTTCAATTTTACACAAAATGTAGCAACAAAACTGTCGACATCAACTTTTAAATTGTGAAATTAATTATTTGAATCTTTTGAAAACCATCTATCAAATGATCTGTCTATGAATTTATTCACGTTTGGGGACTTTTACTTTTCTTTTTTTTTTTGAAATACACACAATAATTTTCAGCAAATGATTGTTTAGTTTCAGATTACATTAGCAGTAATTATTTGAGTATAATTTCATGTATAAGCATCATTTTATCTGTTATCCGTTTTATTAGTGTTGCAGTCTGTCACTGGTTGGGATTAGGCTCATGTTATATTAGATCTTATGTTAATGAAATTACAGCTCAGCTCAGCTCCACACCTCCACAAACACAAACGCAGGTAAACAAGTTTTCAGACTCACATTTCAGACTTGTATGTCAGCCGGCTGTCACACAGGACTGTGTCAGGCCATCTGTCAAGAACTCAATAAATTTGTCAGTGGGAAGAAAAAAAAGAAAAGAAAGATAGAAAAAAAGAAGCTGAATCCAATAAATCATAACATAAACAAATCTAGCCACGGGTTGACAGTGCTGTATTATACTTTGTCTTAATCCTCGGGGAGTTGGGATTATCCTGCAGTATCATTTTTTTTGGCTGTCTCAGTAAGATGGGGCCATGTTGTTCACAGCAGAAATATGTGAGTGAGTGAGAGGGAGGAAGAGGGGGATGTGATGGAAATAACTCTTTTTATCCTGTTGTGCATCTGTGGATTTAAACATTTAATACCTGTAAATAAAAGTTTCAAAGAAATTCAAATAAATAAATTTTAAAAAACACAAAATCAAGTCGACCTGATTTAAATTAAAAATAAAAATAAAAATAAAAAGGAGTTCTTATTGGCTACTTTAATATTCAGGGGCCCTGAGGCCTGTGGGGTCCTCTACCTCACAGCCATGTTTGTTATTACGCACTCGTTTTTTAAACTAAAGGAAAAATATTAAAGACTCAGCAAGGACAGATGAAATCAGAGTTGTCGCAAATTGGCGCAGTGCAAACCTCCAATCAGCCCAAAAAGAGAGAGAGAGGGACACACAGACGTGTGAGTCTCCAAAAGACGAATATCAAACGACATTTCACCCTCAGATGAATCGTTGCATGCATGTCGCTGCAGACTTTGAGCTGCTGCAGTCTGTTTTTTGGGGGGGGAGTGCAGCAAACAAATTAACCTTCTTTAAAAAGAAAAAAGAAAAGAGCTTCGAAACACTCATTAAAACATCAAAGTGAGTTAACTATCAAAGTCCTGCAGTCGTGCAATTTAGGGAGCCATTATGTCTTCAGAGTTTCTACTGCGAGGAGGAGAGGAGGAGGAGGAGGAGGAGGTGAAGTCTCCTATTTTTATTTAAAATTCTTCTCTGTGCGTTTTCTGTGCGCCATCATTAATAATATTCATATTCTAACTAAAAAAAACAAAAGAGTTTATTTCCACATATTCAATTTAATATATTTTTACTCTGAGGATTATTATTATTATTTTAAAACATTGATTATAGCCTGAGGCTCGAGGCCTGACACAGACTGAACGGTGTCTTCTAATGTGATTACAGCGGATAAATTATCGATATGTTTCTATGATTTATCGTTTGATTGATGCGTTTCTTTTCATTCGATTCATATTGTAACGAAGTGCTGAAATAATTCGATTTATTCGTGGCATTAACTGATTTAAGGTCAGTTATAATTTTTCCAGAATACATTCACATGAATGATTTATTGAAATAGATAATTAGCACTTATAATATTAGATTTTTTCTTGTTATTGACGCACTTTTCTCCAAACTTTGCGCATTTTTTATATATAGAAGTCAAATCTGCGCATTTTGAATCCAAACTTTGCGCATTTTTTCCCGCTTCTACATTTAAATATTCACATATTTTCGCCTTTTTTTCCCTCCCAAAAATAATCTGCTCTCCCACACCACCTCACCTCTTCTTTAATATTCCCCCTGATCGAACACAGCCTTGTGCGTAAATGCGCACAGCTCCAAAGACGCGTTATAATCATGTCTTACCTCTTTTCTTTCCTCCCCCTTTGCTGGATGCAACAGTTCTGGATAATTTCTAAAACTTTCAGAGTTCGTTGCTTTGTGTGACTGCTGCACACACACACACCTGCTGCAACGTTTACTCTCAATCTTCCCGTGGAGGAGGGCTTGTCACGCGGAGCCTCATTAAAACACCGCCGGCTAAAAAGAAAAAAAAAAGTTGGTGGATTGATTTATTGAATGAATGTTTGATGGCCGATAACTGCTCAATGGACGTGTGTATGTGTGTGTGTGTGGGAGGGAGGGTGATGGGTGAGTCAGGGGGGTGACACAGGCTTTATATGTTTCTATGTATGTATTGATTATGTTGTATTGATACTGCTCTGCTCATAATGCTGCTTAGTGGAAAGATAATCCAATATAGTGCGAGGCGGAGGTAATTGACCCCATGCTGATAGAAGTGCTGGAAATAGAAGGAACGAGCCTGGAGGAGGTGGTGGAGGAGGGTGGAGGCGGTGGTGGACTTCATGACAGGCAGGTATGGACTGATTTTAACAGAGTAAATATAAATATGTGTGTTTCTATGAAAAATCATGTTTGAAACATGCAGCGGTGCCTCCATCCTTTCTTTTTCTTCTGTCTGTATCTGTGAGATAACTGCAGCTGTTCTCTCTTTGAACGGCAGAGGGCAACGCCAACAATCTGTTCTCTGTTTGTGCTCAAACTGGGCTACAGGTCATCGCCTTGATGCTTCACAAAGGGACAGCGGGAACAGCGCGCAGACAGGCCCGTGGACCGAAGGTAAACACACGGTGGGGACGGTGTGGAGACACACGTGGATGCGCTTTTATTTGTCCTTTAAGAGAAGTACAGGGACTGTTTTTTACAACATCATTTCAAGTATCAATGATAGTAATAATATTGTTATTATGTCTTTATTATCTTTAATTGAGCAGGTCGGTTTTTTTATTATTCTAATTGGATTAAAGCGCATCATGAGGCCAGCACGAGCTGATCACAGCATATAGACATGAATATGGTTTCTCCTGTCTGTCTGCTCTCGTCGCCCCTTTTCTTTCTTTCTTTCTTTCTTTCTTTCTTTCTTTCTTTCTTTCTTTCTTTCTTTCCTTTTTTTTTAAGAACTTGATCACAATGAGTCTCTCATGCAGCGTGACACGAGAAGCGGCGCACAATCCCATTAGCAGCCCTGTAATTTCAGACAGGCCTCACAGTGCAGAGAGAGAGTCCTCCGCACCTCTCAGACGTCTTGATCACATGATGACAAAAAAAAGAAATCACTCAGTTATTCCTCAAAATTTTAACTTAAAAAAAAAACTGGAACGTCCATAAGCAATATATACATATACATAAATATGTGTGTGTGTTTAAATGATGGTATTTGGATTTTTTCACGTGCAGACCTGCAGATCTAAAGCTTGACGTGTTCCTCTAAAATAAACAGGCCTGTCAGCATTATTATTACGATTATTGATGTCATTATTATTTTCTGGATCTGATCACGGATCATCAGGACGTGGATGGTGGATCGTGGATCTCGGTGGCCTCCTCAGGCCTCCTCTTATCACCGCTGATCGCCAGGTGCATCAGCTGAAAAGAGGGTGGAGGGGTGGAGGGACAGCAGCAGCAGCAGCAGCTTCCACAGGAAACAATACACAAAAGAGCAAAGACAGACAGCACGTGATGCTCATCTGTCTTTTTCACCTCTGACGGAAAATCTAAGAAATTCTGATGAACATGGAACCATATTTTAAAATTCTCTTTAATCATTTTAATAATTTGGCTAAAGACATTTGCCATTGATATAAATGACATAAACACACCTAATAATTCAATTATAGTAAATTATAGTGTATCATTATAATAATTATTATTGTTGTTGTTGTTGTTGTTGCTTCAGTGTCTTTTCAGGCCTGTAAAATATCATTTTCTCTTTCTAGTCTTTCATTCTGTGTGTGTGTGTGTTGTTATTGGACTGTGTGCACTGTACTCTGCTCCAATAGCATCCCAATGGCAGTGAATGGAGGGAATGAAAAAAAAAAAGTGTAGCCATGCATGCAGGAGTGGGAGGATCCACTCGCTTCAATCTCGAGCTCAGACTTTTGCAGCGACAGGGGCACAAACCAGGCAACCGTCTGTGTTACTTCCAAAGAGTTAGCCTGATACTGCCGGGACATCCACACACACACACACACACACATATACATAAACACACACACACGTAAACACACTGCTGTTTTTTTTTTTTTTTGGTTTTTATTTATGGGGATTTGTTGTCAAGTTATTTTTCTCACCCGCAACAAAACTGTTATTGCGTGATTTTTCTTTCCACCCCGCGCGCGTTCTCCTTCTTCTCTCCCTGCGACGGCTCGTGGACGAAGAAGATAAAGCTTCCTGTGATCCTAACAGGTGACTCTCCACAGAGTTTTTCCACCTTTTTCCTTGTTTGCTTTCTGTCTCTCCACGCTCCTCTCACGCGTCGTGGATCTGTGTAGCCGGCTTTAGACCTTCCTAACTCCTCCCGAGCATCAGTTTTTTTTTTTTGTGCGTTTCTTCACGGAACTCTCAGAAAACGCTTTCAACAGGTTTCCTTCCTCCCAAAAAAGCCAGAAAAGAAAAAAAAATCTTTGTGTGCCGCAGGATTTTTTCCCCTTGTCGAGTCTGACCGTGTTCTTATGGATATTGCAACAGGTCTGGTGTCACTGGAGCGCCTCTCCGCGGGAGAACAGTCCGAGACGTGCATCATGCTGGACGGCATAAAAATTGAAGATCATCCCCTGCGATCGGGACAGGCCACGCTCGGTGTCATGCTCGGTGAGTCTTCTTTCTTTCTTTCATTTTTTACTGGATGGAATCAGCGTCGAGCTGCGTGCACAGGTCACACTGTTATTCCTGTATGGATGACATTACTATGCATGCATGCATGCATGCACACCGCTGCTTTGTTTCCTGAAACCTACACGAGCATGAAAGTTGATATTTACGCACGCACATGCGTAAAACAACAGTATAATAATGAGAGAATAGTTTTATTCTCGTGTTATTGTGATTGATATACAACCTGAGAGATCCACACATGTGTAGGCTTTATGAGGGATGTAACCTACAGGCCTTTATTGGACAAAAAATATCAAATTCATCCATTCAAAGCAGCTTTTTTATTTAATTATACAGCTTAATTGATGTCTTTACGCACGCACAGCGCAGGCCTTTAACGCCTTCTAATTCAGGCCTTCCTCTCAATTTATTTTTTCCTGACTGGTTCCACAACTGCTCCGCCGTTTTGTTTCATTCCCAGGCACCGACTGTCATCATCCATCCGTGTGTGAAGGATGCCAGCGTCCCATCTCCGACCGCTTCTTGATGAGGGTCAACGATTCCTCATGGCACGAGGAGTGTTTGCAGTGTACCGTGTGTCAACAGCCTCTCACCACCAGCTGTTACTTCAGAGAAAGGAAACTTTACTGCAAACACGACTACCAACAGTAAGCACAAACACCGCGGAGGGAATCTCTGCTCTCTCTCTCTCTCACACACACACACACACACTTTTTCTTTGCATTTCTTTACATTGCTTTGGTTGATGTGCAGTGATTTAAAAAAAAAAAAAAAAAAACACACACAGACACAGTGTACGTGGTGGCTTTGGCTGGTCTGGAGGCCTCGTGTGTGTCTCATAGAAAAAAGCTAGTGTGAAGTCTCATTTGAATTTCTGAGATTTAATTTGTGTAAAAAAAAAAATCAAAATCAAACATGGAGGTTTGACAGAAATGAAGCTGCTGCTCTGCTGAAGTTTGATGCGAAATTGTGAAATCAGTGACAGAGCAACAGGAACAAGGGATTAAATATTTTAAAAAAAACAGGATGAGAAAAATGGAAAATGTGCGCAGAGTGCTCACACTGACCGCAGGACGCTCGCATTAGCGCTCATATATTACTGTCATATGCTTTGGCTTTATTATTGTCACAGTGGCTCACGATATTTCCACGTTTTTGTCTCTGCGGAACGAGAAGATGTGATCCCCACTCAGGCCCGAGAATGTGCAGGCGTGCAAAGCCTTATTTTATTCCACTCTTCTATCTGTCTATCTATCTGTCTGTCTCTCTGTCTGTCTTCCTGGGTGTGCATCATGTGGCCTTTTCCATCATCATCACCATCAGCAGCTTCACGTTCATGCAAAATATGGAAAACATCATCCGTGAGCGCAGGTTGGATTTATTTTCCGATCAGCACCTTTTATTTTGAAAATCTGCTGCATCAGTTTGCGTGAAATATTTTTAAGTTTCTTCTTTTTTTTATTTTAATTTGACGGGAACAAATTTATATATATTTTTATTTTTATTCTTATTTTAGTTTAGATTATTTTTATTCAATTTTATTTCCGGCTATTTAATTTTATTGCAGAATTCGGCGTTTGAAAAAAATAATTTTAATGAAGAACTGTGCGCGCTATTTACGCATCTCCAAACCGAACGCGCCAACGTGGATTTAAGTAAAAAGCCTAATAATAGAAAATAATTAAAAGTTCAGCCATTTGCGCAAGCGCGACATTCGCACACACACACACACACACACACACACACACATCCAAAACACACACACACACACACACACGCAGACACTTTTAATTTTAAAAGCATTAATAATTTAAAGTTAAATTGCTGTTTCCGGTTTGAAAACATGAAAACAATTTGGGACTTATCCTGGAGTGTGATTACAGCTGCACACTCTGTGATTAATGCAGGTTAAATTTGATCATACAATAAAAATCATATAATAAAAATAAAAAAGCAGCATTTTTAATATTAAAGCTACTGAAAAGAATAATTGTGTAAATTACAGATCAGTTATGATAATGTGAGAATGAACCTCCTTTGTGTTTATTGATTTTTAGAATAAAGTCTGACTCTCTGAATGAGGCCTCATTAGCCGATAAATTAGCAAATTTAATTATTAAATTATCACATAATATCAACAGGAGCAACAACACTGAGGGGTTGCTGTCAGGCCCTGCGAGGACCCCGGGGCTCTGCCCTGTGTTTCTCATCGCATGAGCGCTTTTCATGCTTGTCACTAAATTTCCAGCTTTTTGTGTCGGGCCTTTTTTAACAATTCAACTTCGATTACCGGGACATTATGGCTCTCTGCTAGATACCTTGCGAGCAACAAAGAGTTACATCTATTGCCATGCGTGCCATTCATCCAGCCTTGTGACAGCAGTGTAGTCGGCCGATAACAATGGGGAAAATTCATAGCAGTAACTATGGGATACCAGAGTCACGGCGTCACGGCTCAGAGGTGGCTGGAGGCTGAGACGGTCCGGCGGTGAGAGAGGGGATCTCTTTCTCATGCCTGTTTCAGGACCGTCCACTTGTAGATTTTTTTTTATTTGTTTGATGTGTGAAGAGAAGAGAAACGTACAGAGACGGACAAGATTTTGCTCCCACGTCGTTGCTGGCGTTTTTATTTCTGCTGTGCTGCTTTTGAGGAACAATATTGGGTGTATAACCGAGCGTTTCTCTGCTGCATTGAGCTTGTGTGGCAAGTCCGATCATCCCGGGCCAAACACAACAACCTGCTGGGCAACACACTGTTATTCATCACATCTTTTTAATTCTTCACCCTCCTTCTCCCACCTTTTTTTTTCACCCCTCCCAGGTTAAACGTTAGCTGGAGGGTCTCTCCATCACACAGACACAAATCTCCTCCTCTCTCTCTCTCTCTCTCTCTTTTTTTTTTTCTTGTTTATTCCATTTGCATTGATGGGATACTTAAAGATGTAATTGGCACCTTTTTGACTTTTATGACATCCATTTAAGATGCATTTGTCAGCCCACAAACTGCTTTGGGCTGCAAGGAGAGCTCCTAGCCTTACAGAGGTCTTCGTGCCTAATTACATTCCTACAGCAACTGATTCATGCCCCGTAATCAGCTCTCACTAGCTATAATAAATCAAGGAATTGGCAAGCAGTCTTTTTTGGCACCTTTGGAACACGTTTAAGTGCAGACAAGGGAAAACAATTGTGTACGGTGTTATTAAAACTCCCACCAACACCGTTCAACACACCTTGCTCCATATAGTGCAATTATATAGTAACAAGATTGGATTTTATTAGCCTTTATCTCGTATGTTTGCCTCTTTTTATGCCACGCAGCTGACCTGTGTTCATCGTCCCTGTCTTGATGTGAAATTTGTGAATGAGGAATATTTTTTTACGGCTTCAAGAAAGAAAAAATCAAATGTCCAGACGTGTTTTGCAGAGGGGGAAAATAAAATAAATATATTCGAGAAGAGGAGAAATTTATAGCAATTTATAGTGGGGTTTTTTTGCACGAATATTTCAAGGCAAGTTTGATAAAATTGAGGGCAAATACGCAGAGCTGTCAGTTGGACGGGAGCCATAGCCGTAGAGGAGGAACAAGCTCGAACGAGACGGGGCGGTATGTAAAAGGTAGAGTGGAATTACACCACCCCGAGAGAGTTTGTTGTGCCCTGGTGTTTGGAGGTCAATTATACATCATTAGAAAGAGGGAGATCTTTTCTCCCCCGGGGGGAGAACTTTCCTCTAACCGAGCAGATGCTTTGAAGGGAGTCATGTAATAAGGCCTATCACTGACCCAAGTGTTGGACAACACCCCTGTAATGGACTGCCTTGTTAGAAGCTGCCATGGGCTCCATCTACAAAACATAACATTAACTAACAGTATCATACACCGTGCTGCTGCCTACTTTTAGGTGCATTCCACATTTTTATTTTTCCACTCTATAAAGTTTTACTGTCTAGCAAAATGTTATTTTAGAATGTTTCATTTGTAACGTATCCAAACACGTCAGCACGCACCAAATTTTTTAATTCACAAGCAAAAAAAAAAAAAAAAAAGAAAAGAAATTTAGGTCACGGTAGTACGAGTAGTATAAAAACACACACACAGCGGTGGTGGTGGTGATGAAGCCATAAAAACAGAGCTCCCAGAACCTGTCTCACCTCCCCATGTACGCTGGACGATCCCCCGGTGTGCTGAGAGCTGCTTTTTTTTTTTTTTAAGAACTGTTTGGAGTGCCCTCCTGTGAAATTGTTGTTTTTTAATTAGCCGTGCTTGGGACGCTGCTGCTGCAGCAGTGTGTGCATGTGTGTGCCGGATAGATGCTGACGGCTAGGTTTCTGTGTTAGCTCACCAAGTGTGTGTGTGTGTGTGTGTGTGTGTGTGTGTGTGTGTTTAACTCACTCTAGGACACTCCCGCGTGGCCTGGCACTTTGTGAGCACTCATATGCACACCACAAAAAAAAAACAAAAAAACGAGGATGTACTTTGTGTTGTCAACCCAGCTGGGTAGTTTTGCAGTTAATTAAAGAGTGTCCTCCTCCTCCCTCCTCAGTCGTGCTACAGTATTTTCTGATCTGTGGGTGTGCACGTTCCTTTGTGCAAAACTTGTGCAGCTATACTTTTTTTTTTTGTCTTTTTTAATTCTCCCTAAAAAGGATAAAAATGTGTCTTTAGCTGCGGGTAAAAAGAGGACCTCTACAGAGAGACAAATCTAATGTTAGAAACACTAAGCCAGATAATATTGCTTCAGCTTGCTAGGATTTTTTAGTGCTCGGCAAGGAGCTAGCTTGAAGCTGGCCCCGTTCCTCTGTAAGGAAGTATTGGGTTTTATGTCAACATGGCTCGGGCCTGTCCCTGCAGCATACTAGGATGCATCATCTGTCATCTCATGGTTTGCTAACTGCCCCCTCCTCAACATATTTAGACCTATTAAAGGACCTGTTGGAGTTGTATTTATTTGCGTCACTAACTACATCTTGGATTCTTTTTTTTTTTGCTGTGTGTGTGTGTGTGCTTTCCGGTTCCCACAAATAGCTCTTTGAGTGATAAATATTTGATTTAAACGTATCGTTTTACACGAACTCTTGTATATATGAATAGTGCTGTGATAAATTTTTACACCAGCTACATCCATGGAAGCTGTTTACATTCAGCGCTGTCAGTAAATCTTCAGTATTATTTCATGAAATCAGGTGATTTTCACGAAGGCGTTGTGTTTTAGCAGGACTGTGTGGGGTGCAGAGTGTGTGTGCGCACACAAAGCCACTTTGCTGGACGCTATGGGAAGCCACAGAGGCTCAGCCACGGTAATGCCCATCACCACTTTAGAGGCCAGACTGGTGGCGAGGGATGTGGAAAGAGGTCTCTGTGGCTTTGTGTGTGGAGGGGGGAGACAGAGAGAGAAGCTGTAGTGCTGGGGAGGAGAAGGATCTGCAGAGGGATCTGCCTGGTGTGCTCACATTACACTGGATGATAGCAGAGGGGTGCAGAGGAACTCAAGCATGCAATTTGTTGGTAGCCACAATTTAACCTCATCTCCTAAAGCCGGCTGTTAGGCAGCCAGTGGGACATGTCAGTCAATCGGGAATGCTAATCAGTGACGGTGGAGAGAAAGCCCCTCGCCTCGGTGCAACGTACTGATTTTCATTACTGGCTCCAAGTCCTCGGGCCTTCAGGTTTATTTTCACAGCATGACAACTCTTCATAACAAAAAGGAAGGCTACCACAAACCATTAAATGCAATTTACAAATTAGATTTTGGCTAAATCTGTGAAATACTGTAATAGGCTTCTTTAAAGCAGCCAGCTGAGGAATACACACACTCAGCAAATGTTTTCTGTTTCAATTTGCCAGATTACATGTTCAAATCAGAGGAATGAAACATTTTTAAGAGGCTGCATTTTCATTTTTTCCTTTTTGCTCCGCGCTGAAATTCTTCATTTCAAATATCTTTTATGGTGTGACGGTGAAAATGTTGCATTGGCACAATTATTTTCCCACATTTTCTCTCCTGATTTTTGTTTTTTTAAAATCACATTTCAGGTCTGTTTGTCTCATTTCTCTTCTATAGTTTTGGAAATAACCCCCGCACTTGTTTCTCCGAGGCGGCTTTGGTCGAACGTGCATGAGAAATTGAGACATGGCCTCTTGCTTGCTGGCTCGCAGTATCGCTGCTTGGCCCCAAACTGTGTATATGTGATCCCACTCTGGAATGTTTTTCCAACACGTAGGCTTTTCACAGATACACTAGAGAGGACTGGCATCATAGTGGCAAGTGCTGCATTCAGACTGTTGTGTGCCCAAGGCTTACTCTCACACTCGCGTCACACATTCTAGCTCTACATGGGAATGGGGCAGAGCAGTGTGTTTGTCTACATACACCCCAGGTTTTTGAGAGGGTGTGGGCGCATGTGTGTGTATATGTGTGTGTGTGTGTGTGTGTGTGTACACTTGCTTCCTCTCTCTCTGCTGCTTTCTTTCTTTGTCTCTAAGCTAAAGCTTCTTCCTACTGCCTCACATTCACTCTCTGTGTTTTAAAGATACCTCATCTGAGTTGCTGCATGTCAAATTTGGCTGAGTTTCAGCGGTATAGATTTTTTTTTTTTTTGTACAGATACAGCAAAACACTCTTCTTCTTCTTCTTCTTTTTTTTTTACCCCTTTTAATCTTCATCAAATGAGATTAGCCCCCAAATACCGGTATTCCTGCCCAAAGTGACTGACAGAGATTTGCACTTTTATCATTAAGTGTGACACTAAGCTGGTCGGAGCTTTGTCTTCAATGGAGGGTCTGACGGAAACGGGGGCTCCTAATCCTTTTATTTGTGTCAGGCCCAGAAAGGGGGGAAGAATGGGGCCGGGGTGTGATGGGGCTGCAGAATGCCACGGCCCTTAGTCCCCCCTCCAGACCCAGGCCTCCACAGCCAAGTGAGCATGAGACTCATCTTATGTGGTCTATGCACTCGAGCGGACGCGTAGACACACTCATGCGCACACATTTGTGCATCTACAGTATGTTAACATGTTTGCTCAAGCACGTGCACACGGGCGTAAACACGCCGCCTCATGTACACGTGCATATGTTCACCTACTTCTTCGTCCAATGCATGCGGGGACGCACGCGGGCTGACGTGCACGTTCCCGTCGTACCTGCTAGCAGCAGAGCAGAGCGAGCATGCGTCTTGTCTGCAAAGTGCATGGGTCGCAGTAGCAGGAGGTTCAGTCTAGGATGAGATTAATAAAGTTTGCCGGTTCCCTGGTCGAGGTCCAACGCTAGGCTTTTGTCTGCGGCTCACATCGGGTTGTGGGGCTTCAGCTCCTTTTGTGTGTGCACCCTTGTGGTAATCCATCTCCAGCGGGAGTCCCCTGGGGCACTTTATTTACTCATTCAACTGTTTGGAAGTCTGTTAGACTGCAGATCAGATGCAGTGAAACCAATGTGATTACTTTAACCAGCACTTCCAGATTCCTGCCCAGCACCTCTTCTCACCCTGAGCTGGTGTGCTCTGCAGGTGGGAGGGAAGGTCCACACTGACTGACTCATCCCCCCCTCTCTCTGTCCGGCCTAGTTTCGTGGGCCTCTCCAATATTCTCTGTTATGAAGATTCTGCATTAAGTATTGAACCTCCTGTGCCCACACACTGTAGAGCTGACTTGATTCTTTCATTATCCTTCTGTATTTGTTATTTTCTCTCTTGCATCTCCGAAATACAAAATCCAAAAACCGGTGGCTTGGCATTTGTCAGGTCTTTTTCTCACTAGATTGTAATTCAGCACCAGAGCAAGTGTGGTGTCACAGTGTAAAAACTAACATATATGTTTTATTGCAAACAATGAGATGGATTTTGTTATCCATCCATCAACATAAACCCAGAGCTATGTATTTGGGGCTAACCCCCGTGTTAAACCATCGCAGGCTGTCAGGCTCTCTGAATTTACTCTCTGTCTCTTCCCCTCTTCTGGTGTGGCTGGGGAATATGGTTGAAATCAGCTGCCAGGACCCGGCATCTACAGCGAGCGCTCCCTTAAACTCGCTGTTTAGAACCAGCCGCTGATTGGTGATGGCTGTCTTGGCAAGAAAAATAACCCCGTATGAAAACAGTGCAGATTGGGTTTCCGTGCGTCTGACTCAGTCCCGTCTTCTCTGACCGGCCCCCCCACGGCAAGCCAGCATGATTTGTGCATGAGGTCCCGTGACCTATGGAAGCTTCAAAAAGCAGCGAGGGGAAATATTTGGATGATCCTGATGGGGGAGTGGAGACGTGGGAGGGAAGGGAGGGATGATGATGGGGGGGGGCGCTGCTTGGTAAGAGCAGGGCTAAGCGGTGTAAGGCGATGCAGATGTGGAGAATCTGCAAGCGCAGCCGTGATGACAGGGGAGTGTGTGTGCGGAGAAGATGGCTGCCCACCACCACCACCACCACCAGTGTCCCTCAGGACGGCTGTAACACAGACGTCATGTTCTGTGTAAAAAGGTGGCAAACAGTAGAAGAAACTGTGCACAGGGGGGGTTTGGAAAGAGATGCAATAGAAGAGGCATTTTATCATCAGGTACCACGCCATGATACTGATCGTCTGTACCTCACCCCCCCCGCTGTACACCCCTGATCCCTTCTCCTCTCCCTTTACCTTTCCTCTGCTGGCTGGATATTAATATTTCCCAGAAAGCTGCTACAATACGTCTTCTCGGGGAAATTCCACGACTCCTGAACGCTGCAAAATGATCTGGTGTCTATGAAAGGGATGGATAAGGGGATAAAAAGATTTTTCAAAGTGTTTTTTTTTGTGCATACGTGATTTCATAGCGCTCTCTCTGGATGGAGATTTCTATTCGGATGCCTCGATAAGAAAAATGTGTCGCTGCAGGTGAAGGCTTGGTTTGTTTGCTCTATTCATCTAAATTTTCTCCTCTAGCTGATAGCATTGTTTGATTCAACCTCGTGGCCTTACAGCACATTATTTATGCACAGAATCTGCCTCTGGGGCCGGTTCAATGGAAACCCCGCTGAACAGAAATAGCTGTAGTAGGCTGAGAGGTTTTGATACAAACCCAAACTCAGCATTTAAAAAAGCGAATCTGCGGTCTGAGGCTACCCCAATCATTCTTTGGCCTCTGTGCTTGTCGCTGCCTCCTCCTGAGAGTGGGTGGGTTGACTGACCCTCCTAGGGTGTCTGTCTGCCTTAACGTTTGGCCCTGCAGGCCCAGCCTCACTCACAGGGGGAGCGCCAGCCCCCTCCAGGCCCCGGAGCTGTGCTCTGAAACCAGAGCTCCAAAAGTTGTGTTGTGATCCCAGCTGGAGAGACAGCTCTGGCTCTTGAGCGGAGCCCTCTCGCAGCGTGCAGCCGGGGTCACCGGTGGCCTCTCAACCTTCATCACTCCGCCGTGCTTCTGCGCAGCACCAACTTAGGACGGCGTTATTTATCGACCCCCGCAAGTCTTCTGCTCTTCTAAGACTCCGTCTCGCAACAAATATCGGAGAACTGAAGTTTTGATGAGGTCATGTTATCAATTACATCTGGCTCGGGAGGTTAAACTACACAAAAAGTTGGTTCTGCCTAAGCAATTTTCGAGATGAATGTTTCACATGACTCGTGCTGTCAGTAATAGCACTCTGTCAGTGAAAACACAATGAGACCGTCATCTGTTATGTCTATGTTGGATCGTCTCACTTTTACTTTAATCAGTAAAGTAACCAGAAAATCTGGTTTGAGGAAAGAGTTTGAGTGTTTGTGGTGTGGATGTGTCTGTGTTTTCACAGTCTCTTCTCTTACAGTATGTTTATCTCATGGTGTCTTATAGGTTCCAGCTTTACTCGTGCGTTTTTTGCATTCCTGTGTGAACGTGTGCGCGCGCGCGTGTGTGTGTGTAGCCGTGCGGCGTGCACGTAGTTTGGGGTCTGTCACACGGCCAAACGTCGGACATGCTGCTGGCAGGCGACACAGTCTGTGGATTCTCCTCTTGGTCATGCTGTTCTGGAGGCAGAAAGCGGTGCGTGCCACCCCAAACCACCATCCACCACCCCCACCCCCCTCTATCATCAGCAGCGCGGCCCTCTCCCTGCTCTCCTTGCTCTCCTTTTCCTGGGCCCCAGAGCCTGGGCTGTGGCCTGTGGATGAGTGCTACATCCTGGCTGTCAGCACAGGGGTTAGCTGGGGATTGGCCTGTGGTGGAAGTGCAGTATCAGGCCCTGTCTGTCAGCTCCTCGTTCCACTTCCTCCCGCCCCCCTCAGCACGGGCTGCAAGTCAGTGGCACAAACACATACGAGCGAGCTGTGACTGACTCAGATCTCTGGCTTGAAAATGAAAGGATCGCCCTCAGAATAGGCATATTCATAGCCATGTCAATGAAAAGAGGCTGTTTAAAACCCTTAAGTGCTCGGGTGTTGTGTTTTTAAACAGACCGCGAAAGCTTTGACAGACGGTTTACTATTTCACCCAGTATTTCATTTCAGGTACTTTTAACTGTCACTTTCTGACTTCCGAGGAACAATCACTCACCCGCAGCGTGTATTTGCATACACTTACAGCTCTTTTGCAACCCCTTTTTTTGGGGGGGTGAAGACCAATTTTATTAATTCGATTGATAAATCTTAAAAACGTCGCCGGAGATATTTTATTCTCCAACTTGTGGGTCGTATATTTTCCGCCAAGATTCTGATTTTGCACGCGTGCACGGAGCTTTACCTCCGCTCTCTGTGCGAGGATCATATTATCTGACACACACAGGTACATTCATGCTTACACACACACACACACACACACACAAACACACACACGGACACACATCTGTACCGCACATGGCCGCGGACAGGCCTACACATGTCGGAGGATTTGCGACTATAATCAGATTAATTGGTCCATCTCTCCTTGGAAACATCACATACACACATGAAGGCCTCTGGTAGCTTTCAGCTGGATGCTGCTTTACACTAACCAGAGGCCAGGCAGCAGGCGCAAGGTCGGCGGGGTCACGGCGCGCTCTCCGGCATCAGCATCTCTTTACGGCTTACATGCTAGAGAAATTATTACAGCCTCGTTCTGTCTGACAGAGAAGGAATTTCTATCTGCTCCTCTTGAGAGTTCCGGCTTATTTAAGCTGCACTTTCTTTTAGTTAAATTTGACACAGGGACACTTTTTCCCCCCCGCAACATAAACATTAAAGTTGGTGTTGCTTGGCAGAGGTCTCAGGCCTCTTCAAAGAAAGTGGCAAAACACGCTTGGCCTTTGCGATGAATATTATAAGTACATTAACCATAATCCTTATTAACATTCTCCAAGCTGCATGCAGGTTCAGCGCCTCAGTGCACGGCGTATGTTTTTCTTATTGCCCACAAGTATGTCTATGTGAGGGACTATCTACACACATGCTGCCATTCATGATTTTATTATAGGTTTTAGCCTCACCACAACTTATACATAGGAACGAGTAATGCTGTCCGTCTTTTCTTTCTCTTTTACAAATGGTGTAATCTCCGAGTAAACTGCACAAACTTCTCTTTGCGTGTTAATTATTATGTGTTGAGGGCACCCAAAGAGTCATAATTACTGGCAGTAAACAGTGTTAAGGGTCACGTCACGCTGCATCGGTGATTTCCAACCAGGGTTACTTGGTACCCGGTTGGGTGCAGTCGCAAGGGGGGGACATGGAAAGGTCGCGGTAGTAGCTCGAGTAATTTAATAAAATAGAAATTACAAACACGTTAAGTCAACTACAAAACTTGGAACACGACTAAGAGTGCATGAGAACTAGTAGTTGAAGCAGTTAGCTTTAAGCAACAGATAAATGCTAATAGATAAATGGTTAAAATAGCTTAAACTAATGGGAAAATGGTTGAAGTAGCTAGCTAATGCTAATAGTAACAGCTGGAATAGCTAAAAGCAATGGATAAACTTCTCTACTACTCAAAAGTGGTTGCACAAACCAAACCAACCAATTAAAAATTAGCTTTAGCCACATTGAAGGGTACTGGAGTTTATCTGGCTGGGCTGTGTGGGGGCGTTCGGGAACCAGCAGGTTTAGGAGGTAGAAATGTGATATTTATGCACACAAGCAAACTCACCCCTCCCCTCAAAAAATAATGGTTGTATGAATTTTGTTTAGTGTCGTTTATTTTATCCATTCCCGAAGAGCGGTGGGATGTGGTTCACCAAATCATAAAAATTCAGATGGTGTTAGGTAAGCTGTCGGTCACAAAAAGACCAAATTAACCTTCACATACTTCGTCGTGATTGTCCGCCTGCCTGCCCCGCTCTCATGTGGTAAACCCCGGCACTGCTGGCACTTAAAGACGAGCTGAAACAACCCATAAAATGTATTTTGCAAATACAGTTTCGACCCAGCTCTGGTTTTTTCACACATTCTGGCACTAATAAGCTCTGACACACCCTAAACAACCACCCTCTCAAAAGAGTACATCTAGTGTGGAGCGGCGGTTTGGTGTCCAGGGGAAGCCTGTGGTTCTGGAGCCAGAGAAGGAGTCGTGCCCTGCCGTCCCACAGAGATGACAGGAAGATAAGAAAGAGAGGTGGCCTCTCCGCACAAAAACATCCCACCAGGAACTAACCTAACCTGGGGGAGAAGCGGAGGGCTTCAGGACCTCTTGTCAAAATCTATCCTCGCTGGAAGAAAACACACAGCAGAGAAAAAACATTGTGTCTTGGAACGTTAGCCATCCAGTAGCCATCAGAATCCACTTTAAGATGTTCTTGCGGTATCACAAATATCCATATCAAGTTTATACTACAACAGCATGCCTCTGTATGTCACAACTTTGGCTTTGTGACATGGCTTCTCCTAACCAACAGCCACAGAAATAAAGGAGGCGGGGGTTGGGGGGAGAGAGAGAGAGAGAGACGGGGTGGGTGGGTGGTGGACTAAGTACAAGCGACAGACTCTTGGCAGACTCAGGCCCTGCAGTTACAGTATAACTTAGAAAACCGCTTATACTTTGCAATATTTGAGAAGGCGAAGTGAAAAGGTAGCCATTTCTCCTAGACGATGCGTAATGAGGGAACCGTAGGGGAAGGAGAAAACAGCGAGCGGTTTGTGGAAGCGGCACTAACACAGGGATCAGCAGCATTAAAAGAGATTTACACCCCCAGCTCTTAAACAGTTTTCTTTTGCTCAATGGTTCCTCTTTTACAGATATTTCAAGGAAGTAATAAACTGCACTGACAAGCGTTCGAGTGGCTTTGAAACATCCCTCATGGGCAACAGAGCTCCATCACTTCTATCACAGTGCCTTGGCTCTGGATCATTATTTCTGTAGAAGTCAGCCTGTTTCTCTGTTAACAGCACTTGGCCTCTCCTGGATATTATGATCAGCTTGTTGTTGTTTATATCAAAGAAATGTTGCGTAACTAGCTATAATGCATCAAGCGCCGCGTTCTCCCCCCGAGGGTAAGTCAGTTCAGCATTTATCTCGTTGTGAGTGGTTCTTTTTTTTTTTTTTTTTGCCGTGCGGTTTAGGCCTACAGACTGTTTTTCCTGACGGTTAAGTTCTTTTGAAGCTGTCTGCACGGTCCAGAATGAGGCCCTGCACAGTGTAAGATGTCATACTCCCACTGTGCTGACCAACATGCTCTGTGGGCCTTGATGTGCCCATAACATTTAATGGTGCTTTGGCAAATGCTAATGGAAACTCTTACTTTGCCTAGCAATCACATTTCATTCCCTTCTCCTCTCTGGTTGTTGTTTTTTTTTTGTTGTTGTTGTTATTTACCATAATTATTCATTTGCCTCTTTGATATATTTAAGTATGAACCCATGGCTGAGAGAAAAGAGTGGAAAGAATATGCATTATCTGCTAATTATTAAGATTAAGGGTGGGATAAATAAACCAGAACGAAAGGGAACATTTGTCTTGAGTAAGGCACGGTTTTTTCCCTCACGTCTCGCTGGGATAGCAGAACATCACAGAGTGTCCCCTTTGGTTGTGGAGCTGGGACCAAGGGTTGGCGAGGTACTGAGAAGAAAGAAGGAGAAAGGAGGAGGTGGAGGAGAGGGGTAGGTCATGCCGTGGCACGTACGCGTCTCAGTGTGGGATGAGGAAACATCTCGACCTCGCACAGGTTCAAGAAGAAGCGGCCTGCTTCTGATTAGTCACTCTGATCCGCAGTGATAAACAATTCCTGTGGTCTCCTGCTCACAGAAACATCACTGGCAACGACTGAGTGTTCACGGGTGTATGTATGCTCAGGCATGCAGGCTTTGAGTGGGCGCTTTTGTGTATTTAAGAATAGCTCCAAAAAAATATGATCTAATTATTAATATCTTAACAAAAGTAGCATGAATTCTGATTTATCCGGCTGGATGTGGATCTCTGGTTGTATTCGTACAAGCTTGAAATGAAATAATGTGATGTTCTTCTGGTCTAGAATGACGACAGAGTCGTAATTTGCAATCCAAAACATGAGGGCCTTGTGGTGATTTTATTAACTAAAGTTAGATAGTCACATGTTTCAATAGCAGAAGAGATAAAAAACAAAAGACATGCACGATAAATCCAGTCCACAATCATAACCAGAGGGGTGATGGAGGAGTTTTAAAGCGTTTCACTCGGAGAGTCTGTTGTCCTCTTTGCCCTCGCTGGTAGAACTGGCAAGTTTATCTGTTGCTGCACTTCCGCGCAGATGCCTGGCATCGAGCCTCGAGGTGATAAAAACGTCTTCGGGAGGTAAGTGTTTACGGTGAGGATCCATAAGGTTAGCAGGATCAAAGCTCCGCTGAAAGGACATTAACCAAAAAAAAAAAACACAGGAATAATAAACAAAACAGCCAGTTAGTCATACAATCGGATTTATGACATGTAGAAAAACATGTCAGGGAGAGGCAGATTTCTGTCAGGCTATTCTTTATTGCTGTTAAAAAATAACATCCTCTAAGTCCGAAAAAACAGGCCGGTTAAGTAAAAAAGAACAATAGCGACGAGGAAGGGAGGGAAGCTTTCTGAGATTTCACACCACAAATATACAGCCGATCTTTTTTTGGCACTTTATATTGCCCTTTGTGTTATTTTCCTCTTTCTTGCAGAAGATTGAAATAAGACGCTGATTGGAAGAAAACCGTGTTTGACTTTCTCGGTGTCTTTCTCGCAAGGCAAAGTATATTTTAGCGTCAGACAAGAGGCTTGTGTACGCCTCGGCTTGTGTGCCGCCTCGGCTTGGGTTCTCTCTCTGGTGCTCGTCGACCGGGGGAACGGCTGATTGAGTTGACTGTTTTAGCTGGGGTATGTTCGCAAACGCACCGCCCCAAATCCCGACCAGCACTCCAGCGCCGGATTACATCAAGGGCAAGGTTAATAAATACATTTTAGACCTTTTAGGAAGTGAAATCATATATTTGTTTTTGTTATGTTTTCACGTTCAAATCAGGTTTTTAGGAGTTTGGCCCACTTTATGAGCACTTCCCACTGTGGACATGTGTTTTTTTGTTTTTTTTTAGTGTAGCCTGTAGGAGTCCTGCAGGAGTGGGAGTGGTGTACCACCCGGGCCTGCCATTCCCATCCTGTCCAGTCATTTGCTCGAGGCTTACAGCTTTAAGTGGGAATTATTACTTGGGAGATAAGTATGGAGATAAGGCGGTCCTTGCCTGCAAGATGTATGAGGTGTCTGGACACTGGGAGAGGTGCACCTGACCTGGAAATGAATGGTGTGAAGGTACAAGTGCAGCACATGAACCTCCTTTTTCACCCGAATCCCCTGTCTTGTAAGCTCATGGCCGCAGATCATCGCAGAGATATTACAAGGTGCAGATAGTCTGTGGGGATTATTCAATTTTATCTGGTGTTTAGGTCAAAACATCAGCACGTTTTGTATCATAGCACTGAATCTATAAGGGACCGTGTTAAAACTATTGTGTGAGAATTGAGGTTCAGCCTCATGTTTGACTTTCCCTCTTGTTATTAATATTTTATTTGGACCTTGACTAAAAAAAAAATCTATAAAATTGTCCCTGTAATATCTCAAAATAATAAATCAGTATTGGTACAACTTGATTCACCATTAATAACTAAAAGAAGTAAAGCATAAAGAATTTAAGATGCCATAACCTCAACATTTAACCCAATTCATTTTTTTTAGATAATCTGCCTAAAATTCAACTTTTTTTCACAAATAATACTGTTTCTGATATGACACTTTACAAAAAACATGTTGGTTAGGGTATGTTCATGAATTGTGACCTATAAAATAATCTGTTGAACATCTACAGTCAAAGAAAATTGAACAAATACTCACAAATAAACATGAAATATTACAGGAAATGTTTATTTTGTGTTAGAAAAAGTTAAAAAATTGTCCCTTGCTATCCCAAAAAAGTCCCTTTAGCAAAAAAATACATAGAAATATGTAACTCCCTAACCCCCCCCCCCCTCCCCAGCCTAATCATTTCTGTACAGTCCCTAAATGCTAACTTCATTTTTGTATCTTTAGCTGCACTGCATGCAAACAGAATTCAGTGCTCGTGTCTAAAAACTTCAATTCTTCATGAGAATAATGAACAAATGCACAATTAAGCATGCAGAGGTTCCTTTTTTCGTTGTTTTCAGAGAAGAAAAATTGATTAGCTTTCGCTGCTTCTCGAAGGTGTGTGTGTGTGTGTGTGTGTGTGGGAGAAACATTCCTCCTCTTGCTTGGTATGTTAATTCACAGCTCCGGGGCCTGTACCAGCCGTCGTTCTTTGAAGTTTCTCCTCGCGTTGCCTTCTCCCCATCAGCTGAACCTTTGGCCTCTTAGCATTTTTATTTATTAGACAGTCCGTCACATGTAAAAGATGATAAAGTTGACACGTTACAGGCAGTCGACGCTTTCGCACGTCGAAGTAGAGCTCTTTGTTAAACACCCCCAACAAATTTGAGCTTTACGTTCGATGACACTTACATGCCAAAGGAGTTTGCTCATTGGACGGCTGCCAAGACACTAAAAAAAAAGAAACCAGACCAGATCATTATGATCTTACAGTGTCAGTGAAGCAAAGTACCTAGAGGATTATTTTGTGTTTACTTATCTCTATCACTTTTTTTGATTTACAAATCCCTTCAATCCCTTTGATTCATTTTTGAAACTTGCGGCACATTTCTGCTGGTTAGCTACCTGGAACATTTCCTCTCCTCTGCCAGTATTGCTTTTTTTTTTTCTTCCCTTCCTCTTCTTCTTCTTCTCTACTAAGAATCATTGTCAGGCAGCCAGCTAATGTCCAAAAAGGTCACCCGCTGTTATGATTGAAGCGAGCACTGGTGGTTTGACCCACCGCAACAAAGAGTTATAGGTGGCCGGTCAGCTTGTCAGTCAGGTTGGGTGGGTTTTTTTTAATCATTTCATCTTCGCTGGGGGGCTCTCCTGAGACCCCTGCAACGTTTAGCAGTCTGCGGCTCAGGACCCCGGGGCTCGTCTAAAGCCCCTGCCTGTATCCGTGCTGCCATTATTAGCTCTGCTCTCCAGAGCACACCGCTCATCTCTCCCCTGAGAGGGCGGCTGAGAAATGAAGCGCGCTGGCTGGGCGCGGCAGCGGAGGGCCAATAGCCCAACATGGAACAGTAATTACTCCATTGATATTCCTCACACAATAACACTGTCATCTCTCATTTGCATAACCTCGCTTTGGCTCGCCGCGGCAGATGAATGCATATGATCTTGTCAAGGGGAGGGCTGCAGGAGTTTGGATGGCATATGAGCGGTGAGGGTTTTTCACCTCTTCTTCGAGGTGCCAGTTTTGTTTCAAACACTCTGGATAAACTGTTTGATTATGATTAAGTTAGCGGAATGAAAGAGGAAACCACCTTTCAACTCTTCTATATATACAGCGCTCTCTGGCTCAGCTGTCTTTGTGGTATTAGAACATAAACAACAAAATGGAGAGAGGAGGCTGTGGCGTATCAGGTTTGTAACAGTGTGTGAGTCCGCCTTGAGAGAGAGAGAATGAGAGTGTGTTGAGGGGGTGGGGGTGTCAGCGGATGTCATAGGGCCCTGTCTCAGTCCTTGGTTAATGGCCATTGGTCATAGGCTGTCTCCCCTTTATTTCTTTTGCTCTCCTGCTCTATCCTTCCAGGTCTCCCACTGGAGCAGCGCCCTCAGGCACCGCATCATTTATTGCTGTCAGGAGTCACAGGGGAGAGAAGAAGAGGGAGGGAGGGGGGTGTGCAGGAGGAGGGGGGAGACAGGGAGAGAAGATGTGCTGCAGAGAGAAGCCAATGGAGGCGATGGGGAGAGGCAGGCACGCTAGACTGTCAAATCTCAGCCGTTGAATATTTAATGGAGCCTGGAGTGTTTATTTAGTTAGCCTGTCGATTTTTACCGCTCTGTCAATAGCGGCTCCCGTGTAGCCTGCTGATGATCTTTAGTGTCTCTTCCCCCAGGAGAGGCCAGGCACTAAATGCAATTATGGATTTTCCTGCACCGCAATGTGTTTGATATTTTTACTGATCTAATTTGCAATCTGGTAGTTTATTGTTTGGCATTTTAGTGGCGCTCAAGTGGCGAGGCAAATTTGATTTCCCCTCATAATTCTTTATAACTTCATTAATGCTGTTAGCACATTGGCACAGATCTTAAATAAAGCTAGAGAATCATCGCATGGATGAATGCATTCCTCATTTTATTGTCTCCATGCCCCATTCTTTTTACTGATTCTGGTTCTAATTAAAAATCATCCTAGTGGTGTACTGTCTTTGTGAAATATGAAATCATAATCGGATTTGAATGGCTCCCTTCACAGAGGCATGCGTATTCAACCATACGCCCGGATCTGTTGTGGGCAGAGCGAGAAACAGAATCAAAACAACTTCCTTTCAGTGGCATTCAGCAGCTTCGGAGACAAATGAGGGTATTAGCAGCAGAGCAACAAAAGTAACAGAGGCAAAATAATGCGGGTGATTGTCTCCGAGAGAGACAGCGGCGCTTCCACGTGTTTCCGTGGAGCCGTGAGGATTTTCTAGCCCCCATGACGGATGTGTTAGTTAGAGGGGCAGCATTAGCTGTAATGCTGTTAGCATGTAGCCGCGTGAGTGATGTGCTAGTTAGATGCCCAGCAGTAGAGCTAATGGTGTTAGCGTGTTGAGCCTTCAGAGGGATGCAATCGGTTAAGGCCGTGATGGATGAGTGTCGTGCCGCGGAGGCCTGCGAGCCTCCTCATTCGCCAAAGCTGTCAGCTTCTTAAGTGGACGCGCACAATTAGTGCCGAAATCAGAGACTGCTTAATCTGATGGCAGGCTTAACGTTCGGTAGAGGGAAAAAAATGGCTCATCTAGCCGGTGGTGAGTGAATGATGGCCGCTGTAGAAAAGACGAGTCAAAGCGGTGTAAGGGAGAAGGAGCTGATACACATCTTTTCTCATTCAGCAAATGTACAGTTAGTAGTACACGATGCTGAGACTTGGTCTTGGTTGAGAAGGCACTGATAGAGGAGAGCTTTACTTTAAGAACTTTATCCCCGCTTCCTCTCCGTTTTCAGATTAAAATAAAAAACTGCCTTTGAGGGGATTGAGCGATCTGTCATCGCTGCACTTCTCCGCCCGCTGAGTGACAGACAGACGCTGTCGTGGAGAGCAGTATACACATTCCACTTCAGGGGTAATGAACAGGGCACATCATACAGACATATTCGTGCATCACTGAGTTTCCAAAACAAACAAAGAGGAAATATCAAAGGCGTAAGGCAGTGTGTGTAGCCTCCACACTGAAACCTGTTCTCATCTGCCCCGGCACTGTGCACAGACACATAGCTGTCATTACCGGTCCAGATTATTATTGGCTAGACTCGGCTGTTGTGCCACGATGAGAGCAAACCGCAAATTACATTATTGTGTGTTTGTAATATCACATTCATTCTGCCTTGATCTAGTGGTGAATTGACATCTTAAGAAGAAATCTATTTATTAATTGTTTATTAGATTAGGAAACTGTTGTTTCTCTGGCTGTCTTAATTACTCCTCAATCAATCAATCAACCAATTACTTAATAACGTCTTGGAATTTATATGACATGGAACAGGATTTGTTTGCTCAGGCAGGATTTGAATCAGACGATTAAAGTGGTATTTGTACGTTTGAGGTTTAGATAAGCTCTCTGTGAGATGATATAATTTATTTACAGGCGCTGCCATAAATCTGTCTACTAGCTATAAATCCTGAGAATCTTAATTGGGATTATTACCGTTTCTGATGACTCACTCAGAAAAGATCTTTATGTAGCTCTCTGCAGTGTTACAATCCGTATTTTTACAACAGAAAACATATTGCTTTTATTTGCAGTAATCCCTTGCAATTGCTCCCGGGAAGGCCCAGTTTAAACACACAACTTTTATTTTGTAAAGACTTTCCTGACAGCAGAGATCCCCCTCTCTAATTGTGGACTGTCATCGAACCGGCTGCAACTTTCGCCCCCCTTCCACTTCTCCTCGCATCACTTGTGGTTTACAGAGGAGCACGGCCCCTCTCTCTCTCTCTCTTTCTCACTCTCTCTCTCTCGGTCAAATCATAATGATATGAGCTGAGATGAGAGATGTTTGTGCTCCAGCCGTGTCTAAAATTCATTGTCCTTATCAGCTGGGATGAGACGGGGAGCGAGGCTGAGGAGGATTTCTCTCGGCGCAGGAAATGTCATTTCTCTGTAATAGTTTATGATTCATCCCTTCACCTTTGACTAAATAATGAGGGATGACAATTAGAGCGGACCATGGGAGTAAGAATCAAAGGGCTGAGATTCCCCTTGGCAGAGTCGGGCCCTGTCTGAGTGTGCTTCCAGCAAACTGGATCCAGATGTCAGGGTATGTGCTGCTGCTGCTGCTGCTGCTGCTGCTGCTGCTGCTGCTGCTGCCACAGCCACACAACGGGCTCTTTCTGCCAGCCAGCCGGCCACTCAGCCAGCCAGCCAGCCAGCCAGCCAGTGAGCCAGCGAGCCAGCCAATCTCTCAACCTCCATGCTTGCAAACATGACAGGAGACTCTCCCGGTGAGAGCCTGGGACAGAGGGCCCCGATCCAAATAAAAGAATTCCATCTCACGACCTTCACAGAGCCAAGGGCTGCAAAGTATAATTTCTTTGCATGCTGTGGTTTATCTAACCTTCAGTCTGTGTCTCTATCCCCTCTTTGTCTTCCCTCGTCCTTCAGTCTGCGACTCTTTCTGCCTGTTGTGCATGCATGCAAAGAAAAAACATTCAGGCTTTTAGCAGGTGTAATATATTTGCAGGTTGGCATGAGCACGTTCTAAGAGTGCCAACAGATAGGAAATTTATTTATGTGCTCTTTAATTATCATCCAACTTTTTGCAGCCCACGTACATGTGAGTGATTTCATGTGTCTGTTGCTGCCGGAGAGGATGAGGAGGGGTGGGGGGGTGAAGTCGAGTGGGGTCGGGTGTTGTCACTCAGCGCCTGGCGGCTGAATCAATGGTCCGGTGTGTGTGTGTGTGTGTGTGTGTGTGTGAGGAGAGAAAAAGGCCAGCAGAGCGCTATTGATATGTTTAACAAATTAGCCCTGATGACGGCAGGTGTGATTGTGAGCGCAGCTCTGGGGTCAGCTCGTCATATGGTGGCTAACAGACACGATATTGCTGCGTGTCCTGATCTCTCCATTCCCTCACAATGGCATTAGGGGCACCCCAGGGAAATAAAGAGTCCCACTCCCCTATCCCCAGTGCTCTTCAAATTAACTCCCCAGAAGGTTAAGCTCCCTGATTCATAATTATTCAAGCCCTCCACCACCACCACCACCACCAGCCCTCTCCACATCCACTTCCCAACCCCCCCTCTCTCTCTCTCTCTCTCTCTCTTACTCTCCCTGCCACTTCTCCTGAGTGGCACTTGGCTTTTTGTGGGAAAGCCCAGGAATTAGATTAGCTAAGCCTGACCTGTGAACGTGCAGCCACAGATGACGGGAGAGCGGGATTGGACTTGATCTCTGCCTGTCTAGCTGTCTCTCCATTCAATCTAGCTGTCTGTCTCTCACACGGTGCGTTATTGCTTGCGAGCGTCCCTATGGATGAGACATTTTCAGCCGCAGTTATTCCTGCAATTGCATATATAGCTCTCCGAGGAGCGGCCAGTGTCAAGAGTACATCTCACTTGCATGGACATGATTTGAATGATGGGAGGTGTGATTGGCCTTCAGTTCTCCCTACGCGGGCTTGTGACGGTCTCAGCGCTGGTCTGCTCATTAAATAAATGCCAGCATCAAACAAAACGTAGCGACTGTTAGGCAAAAGGTAGAAGGAGAAGCCTCTGCACAAACTGTAGATGCAACGGCCAAAACAGTCTCACATGATTGCAGTTTGAGGTTCTTTCCTCTTAGAGTATTATTTTTTCTTAATATCTATGATCTTAAGAGGAATGTTGGCGGTCGAAAGCAATGCGCTCTACTGCTCTTAAAAGCAGTTTCATTTGAAATAAAATGCACCAGGATTATCCATGGTTTTTAAGGAATTCGCTTTTTTTTTTTTCCCCGAGCTCACTTAGAGTCTGGATTTCACTGGAAAACAAAATCTCCGAGTCAAGAAAGCGAACCTTCAAAACGCTGAGTGGTTATAACGACGAGAATTTAGGACGCAAGCGTCAATTAAAATCCAAAATACACACGAGCGACTTCTTTGGGCCAGCCTGAAACACACACACACACACAAAAAAGATGCTCTCACCCTCAGCGCTTTGATTTTTACACCACCGTTAATAGTTGTCACACTTCTCAATCAGTGTAGGTCTTCTTGGTGGAGGTACCGCGTGCTCTCTGAAGTCAATTGGGTTCCTCTTGAGGCCTCCGAGGTAATGTAATGAGGGACCACTCCGACTGAGGGGCCGGGGGTTCCTTTTCTACTACAATCACATAATTAATCTCCTGATTCTACCACTCACCGTGTCATGACAGATACGTTTGTGTTTGGTGCATAATGGTGAAGTGTTCTGCGCTTTCCCCGCGTGCCTCCGTTTTGGAAAACGGTTATAAAGCCCATTCCTTTACGGCCTACAGAGGGTTACGAACAAAACAACTCTCCCTTTGGGCCCTATTAGGAGACAAAGAGAAACACACACACTTCCCAAGCAGGTACCCTAATAATATGTCGGCAATTTAGATAATGACTGGGAGTGAGATAAACTGAAGTGTGTATTACAGGTAATTGGATCTGCAGTGTGTTGGCTACCTAAGCATATATGGGCTTGTGCATCGTGAGCCGGTTCTTCAGCTTACAAGGGGCACTAGGAGATGGACTGTCAATGATAAGTATTGTAAGGCTCTCTAGCATATGCGCTTATAATGGCCGATTTGAGATATTTTATCCGCCCACACCCATCATCAGAGCCCGAAGCAAATCAGAACAGGCTTTTTCTCGGATATCTGGCTCCGGACAAGGCAGACTTTACATCATTTCTCCTTTAGATCCCCGGCTCCTCTCGCGAGCACGTCCAGTTAGTCGGAGGATGACAAATACAACACCCGGGGCTGTCAGAATGATCAAGTTGAGAGAGTTTTTTCCTCCGAGGTGAAGCCTAGAAAAGTTGGAGCCATAATGAGAGTTGTCAAGCCTGTGAGGTGAAGCGCAGAGTGTATAGCAGGCAAGGCGAGGCGAGGCGGTGGGAGCGAACTCAAAGGGTGCCTTTGGGGGCCTGGTGGGCTGGATCTCCTTGGCCTTTAAAGAGATTACCTTGGCAGTGTAAGGAGCAGGTCTACCCAGAGGGTTTAGAGGGAGATAGGCCAAGTAGCCCATTACCAATACTGCAGAGGACCCTCACAAGCTTCATTAATAATCTGATGATGAATCACTTTAATTGGACCTTTATAGCTGTTGCCTAATCCCTCGTCCCATCTTCTCAACTCTATTCTTAACGGGCTGGTAGTTTGTTTTTATTTCTCGCAATAATATTTGTTTTAATTGATTAAGTTTTTGTTACTTATTTCATGAAGGATGAGTCGGACGAACAAGAATCGCGGCCGATGCGATGACTTCTTTAACGGGAGCGCTCCTTTCCGTTTCAAAACGCTTAATTTGCGCTCTTTGTTCAGATATGTCCATATGGTTCAAAAGCAGTGCCTGTTTTTAAGACTACACACAGGGTCAGATTTCTCCCACTCTTAATTAGATGAGGGATGGTCTAATTAAATCAAATTCATTATCCTCAGCTCTAGAAATCAAGAGGCTCTATTGGAAATAAGGTTAGGCTCCCCCTCATCCATCATGCC
Source organism: Argyrosomus regius (assembly GCA_946959425.1). Taxonomy (NCBI): domain Eukaryota; kingdom Metazoa; phylum Chordata; class Actinopteri; family Sciaenidae; genus Argyrosomus; species Argyrosomus regius. The sequence continues at coordinate 2,970,205 of OX336890.1, forward strand.
CTAACTAACCAATTTACGGGCCAGCCTTTTGCATGAGGCATTATTACCTTGTCATAAACACTTACCTTTAAAATCCTCGAATCAAGCCGTGATATGCTAAGCTTTTATCACATTAGTTTGTGCTACTGTGTCAGCCTCTTTCTGCCTAAGATAAAGTAGGCTCCCAATAATTATATTAGCCACATAAGGCAGAGACAGTGCAAACGACTGCTATTTAAAGCCGGCTGATAATTCTGTATAATTAAGACATAGTACAGTTCCTCACGCAGGAGAGGGATCGAGGGCTTCTCTGTGGCCAAACAATGAAAAACACAACAAACAGCTCTGTTTTTTTATTTCTTTTTGGTGCTATAGACTGAAAATCAGCGAAGAATTTCACTCCTGCGTTTAAGTCTCACCGCCGTTAACTACGCGCTTGGCCACAGTGTCTCATTCCTGCAGCTGTGAGTCACGAGTCACCCGGCGTCCATTGTCTCGGAAACACAAAAAAAGCGACCGTCACGATCATTCCGAGCTCGACCGATCTATCCGAGCAGCGAGAGAGCCGTTCATCACGCGTCTTTGATATCACTGATGCCCCAAAAAATGATTAAAACTCTGCATTTTTAATAAAGTGTCGCAGCACCGTTTCACTGTTTCCATCTTTGCATATTTATATCTGATTAGCGCGGGTTTAGCATGTGAATAGTCCGCTTAAAGATGTGAGTATGCTGCTGCTGCTGCTGCTGCTGCTGCATAAAATTTATAACCAGTCCACCATAGGGCCACAAGCCCTTTAAAAGCCGTGCGCGGTGGTGGAGCCATATTCTCAAACACATGAGGCCTGTCCTCTGATCTGTGTTGGAAAGTGAATTAGTAAGCTCCATTCTAAAGCCAGTGATAGCAATGGGCTGAGAGCAGTGATTTGTTGGCAGTGTATATTACAGCCCACGGTCAGGGAGGGTGGGATCAGAGAAGCGTGTGTGTGTGTGTGTGTGTGAGGGATAGGACAGGGGGCCTTATCACTCAGTGTTTACTCACAGTAAATTGAGTTGAAATAATAGTCTTTCTCTGAGGCCAAACAATGGAGCAGGCTGCAGGCCGAGGGCCCAGGCTGGTGCGGAGCTGGCCTGCGCCACTTCAAAATGAAAGGCTGAGCCCGGGGGCCATGAAAGGAGGAGGAGGAGGACACGGTGGTGGTGGTGAGGCGCAGTGGTGGTGGTGGGGGAGCCTTTATGTGGACGGCTACACCAGTCGCGGAGCAGACACCCCTCTGACAGGCACCTGGGTAGGACAGAGAGAGGAGCGTGGAGCTGGGAGAAAGAGAGAGGGTGGGGGGTGGAGTGATGAGGCCTCGGGGCTCTGTCATTAGGTTGGTGGTGGAAAGGAAGATGACTGCCCCGAGGACAAGAGGAGCGACAGGTCCCGGTGGGACAGCGACCGCAACCTCTCATTCCCCTGGGTCTGTGCTGGGGACTGGTAGGACTGGTGTCAGTCTGTTAGCCCCCTCCTCTTCCTCGCTGCAACATGCTCTCATAACCTCTGGCTATGGGTGAGCACCAGGAGTCTAACCTACAGAGTGTGTGTGTGTGTACGTGTGTGTGGAAGCAGCAACAGCTGAAAGAGATAGGTGTAAGGGAGCATATCCACGTAGCACGTAGACCCTCCTATGCCATTGTTTCTGCGTGTGTGTGCTTCAGCTGCACCTCAGCTCTGCCTCTTCCCCTTCATTTATCATTCTGCAACATAAAGTGCTGCCACAGCATTATAGAAACAGCTGCTTTTTTCAGACAGCCACGGAGAATGGGCTGCTCCCCCCAGCACACAAAGACACTCCTGGACCTAAAGAGAGTGTAAAATTGGAGGGTGAATACAAACCTTTTTCCTCGCTGAGAGGGCTGACCACGGGGTGTCACTGCGGCGGGAGACATTGTCATCGCGTCCGAAGACAAATAAGCATCCATATCGGCCCAATCATGTGTACAATGAGTGGCAGGGGCACCGGCGAGATCGGCCCTAATGTGCATAACTACAGCTGCTGCCGCATCACACACTCTCTTGAGGATTCATATCAGGCGGTTTAACCAGACCTTGTATGTATGACTCATCCGAGACACCTGTGAGCTTCTCTACAGCACAATGCCAACTTATTGAGCTAAAAGGGAAAACAAACCCCGTCAGTGCTCTGTTAGGGGTCATAACGCAGTCACTAAAGGGCCGCCGTAGGGCCACAGAGTTGACTGGAGGTAAGCGCCGCAGGGCCGTTGCAGATACAGTTGAGTTTTTTGTGTGTGTGGGGAGACCAGACGTGCCGTGCCATGCTTCACCATTCCACTCCGTGCCTTAAAGGCTCCACGTGCAGAAAAGGGAATTTTGTCGAACCTGTTCTCTTCCAGCTGGAGAGAACAGAGATTTTACACTCCGCCAACCACATGACAGAGAAGTACTCTGTGTGTGTGTGTGTGGGTGGGTGTGTGGGAACAACAGAGGAAAACAGAGAGAGAGCAGAGAAGGGCATCAGACAACTCCTCTGCCAGACCACCTGGGGCTAAATGCATGCTTGAATACTTTAAGACATGAACAAAATAGTTTCACAGTAACATTAGCTGCTACGATGGAGAGAGAATTTCCCTTTCAAGATTAAACACACAAACACGCACACACACAACGCAGGCTGCAGCAAGTCCAGACAATTCATTTATTGTTCTTTTGGGGTCATTTGTACCTCGTGTGGTTGTGTGGAATGTATATCACAGATAACAACGATGAAAATATCAACAGAAATGTTACGCGCTGCAGGTGTTTGCTTTAAAGCTAACAGTAACGCTAAAACAACACAACTTTCCTCTCCGTATTTCAGATGTAACAATGATTTGTCTCCGTGCATCATTGTACAAATAAACACATATTTTTGCATAAATGTTATATATCATATGTATTTATCAGTGGATATGTTACTTTTATCAACATGTGTGCCTTGGCCAATCATAGAGGACACTTTAGTTCAGTAAAAGTAGCATTACTGCTATAAAAAATTTTTTTAATTACAAGTAAAATCTGCTTAGTTTCGGCTTAAATCGGCTTAGTTTTTGAAAAAATATATAAAAAAATATAAATAAAAGCACTCATAATTCAAGAATGTGGCCCCTGTGACTGTTATACTGTTATATATTATATTATTGCATTATTAGTTGTATTTTTCTGTATTTAATCGAGGTGGAGCTAATTTTATATCCCATTGGGTCATTTAAACAATGCATTATTTTTATAAGATCATCATATGTTTTCCCTTCTGAAATGTAGTGGAGTAGTGAAGTATAAAGTGGCATTAAATGCAATTTATAATTATAATAATAATCAAGTAAAAGTACCTTAAATTTGACTCATGTATTGTGATTTTATTCTCTCACTTTCTCCGGCATCACGCACTTCAGAGTGAGGAATAAAATCACGGCCCCCACCCCACAATTTTTATCAATTATCACCAATAATCATCATTTTGTGTATTTTCTCTTATTTAAATCATATTTATTCATCTTAGTTTCTCTCTGTATTTTTCCACTGGTCATCCACGCCCCCCCTGCAGAGTTTCAGTGGTTGTACAACCCCCCAGGGGGGCCCGACCCCTTGATTTAAGAACGACTGGATTAAGTAAATGTAGTTAGTTACGTTCCATCAGTGGTTGTTTGGAGTATAATAAGGAGTATAATCTATAATAACCCGATTTTTTTATTCAGTTTGGTGTCACATATTTTCCCCCCTGGTCTTCCACGCCCCCCTGCAGGGATTGTATAACCCCCCAGGGGGGCCCCGCCCCTCAGTTTGAGAACCACTGGTTTAAGTAACTGTGTTTAGTTACATTCCACACATTCCATGTAGTAAAATAAGGAGTATAATCTATAACAACCCAATTTTTTTTTTCAAAAACTATAAATCAGACAACAGTTGGTGTGATTACGTGTGAACGCACAAACAGAAATCAGTGTCTAATTTTAATCAGAAATAAAAAACGACTGCGTTGTTGTTGCAGATTAACTCTTAATCGCTCTCTTGATGTAAAATAGAATATCAAGTCAATTACAGTAAATTTAATTGGATTACTTTTAACACTGTGTGTGTGTGTTTGTGTGTGTGTGCTCTGTCTGAACTGCATTTTAAAACCTCTACCTTCATTTCAGGCGTAACTGACCGACCGACGGTAGATAAAAATGGAGAGCAACTTGGCATTTAAACACAGCGTGATTCTTTTTTTTATTCTTCTAATATAAATTCATCACTTTTATGTTTGACTCCCTCAGGAAGGCGCTCTTAAATCAAAGCAATTGGGAAAGAATGTATATATTTTAAAAAACGATGATGCAAAATGACCTTTTTTTTTTTTTTTTTTTTAAAGATCTCTGGAATTTGTAGGTGGTCTCAATAATGTAGCTGATGGTCTTTAGTGAAACAGCAGGTTTTTGGTTTGCTCTGCGGTGTGTGTGCGCCCCTCTGTCTGTTTGACACATTCCAACACTGCACCCCTTCTCCAAGGCTCCTAACTACCAGTCAGTCGCCATGGTTACAGCCATACATCCATGCCAGCCCTTCACACTCAAAGACATATTTGTTTGGCTAGTGTAGCTACGTTCCCTGACAAAAAAAACACACAGCTTTTTAGCATAACACCTGCTAATCTTGGGATTTAAGCTCTTTCGAAGAGGATCGCTGATCAGAAATTCAAATATATTATTTGAATGCTAATCTGAATGTTAATCCCTGGCCCCCCCGGGTCTTAAAGCATCCTGTCTTTCAATAACAATGTTTATTTTTCATTTGCTTTGCCTTTTTTTCATTTTCTCTCTCACCCCTCGCCCCCCTCCCATCCCTTATTTGGCTCTCTATTCCCTCACGGATACTAAAGGTGGACTCATCTTTTAAAGTATGCGGTAATCTAAGAGCGTCGGATGCATTCGGACGCTCGTGCAGACGTTGGATTGTTATCATTGGTTTTGATGAGAATTGAAGTCGGCGATGAGGGGTCGCTATCGATTCTGCAATGATGCAATTGAATGCATCCGACGCCGCCATCTTCTGATTTTTAAGATTCAGTCTAATTTTCTAACGTTCAGAAAAAGGTAATGCCATTTTTTTTTTTGCACCATTTTCATATTAGTTCTCGTTTATTTTCCTCGATTGCTGTTACCATTTTCCTGAGCTGTTATCTGCACGGCGATGTATCTGTGAGGCAGCTAAGACAGATGAGCGGGTGGCTGATCTTTAAATTATGTTTTAATTTGGATAAATAAATGAAATAAAGGAAAACAAAAAGGAGACGTTAATGAAAGACAGAGCAGAGACCAAAACATATACATCCTTACAAAAACTACCACTGCTTATTGACTTGTGTGAGTAGTTAACATGGCGTTACGTCAGCCTATAGCTGCTGACTGTATGTCCTCGTCCAGCTTTTGTCTTGGTTGAGACGCGCAGACAGAGAATCAAGGGCAGCAGGATCACAAACACATGAATCCGGATCTTGTGAACAACGTCTAATTCCTGGTTGCCTCACATTCTCTATCTCCCCCCCCTCCACGCCTCCTCAAACTAATTTTGGGCTTAGACTGAATCTCTGTTAAGTAAACAGGACCCCCCTTCATACAGGCAGCCTCCATCACAATGATCTGCAGATCATCTCTGCCCATTAAAACCTGGGCAAACACTTTACTTCACACCAATATACTAAAGATTGGAGGAAGAAACACACAAGGGCTCCTCTTTTTCTTTTTTTCTCTCTCTCAGTCTTTCCCAGATTGTCTCTCTTTCTCCTTTTCTATCTATTAATCCAGTATCTTTCAGCCCTGGTAAACTCCTCAAGATGGACATTGCTTGGTTCAGGGTGGAGAGGGGTCAAGCTCCACTGGCCTCTGCACAGAGCTGTGGAATTTTTCATTAGTGCACAGCTGGGTCACAAGTGGCTCCAAAGCCGTCTTAATATTGTGTAGGCCCACAGATTAGGAGCGCAGAGAAAAGAAGCCAAAGCGTGATGCTCTCCACCAGACCCTGTCTTTGCATATTTGCAGACTTGTGCTTTAGAACACCTCATATTACTGTTTGTTTTATTTCTTAGGACCCAGAACCTCTGGGTCAATAGTAATTATAAAGCCCTCCAATCCAAATGTTGTTTTTTAACCATTCCAGCGCTGAATCTGTAAGATGAGTCCATTTATTTTCTCACAATAAAGAAAGTAAAGTTTCTCTGCGACTTTTTCACTCTGTGATTTAATCTAATCTTTGAGAACTTTTTGTTATTCGGACGTGAGATCATAATTGTTTTTATTTCTCCGACTCTGATATAAGCATTACGAATAAAAAAAAAAAAAAAAGACAGACTTGTGTATCTGTGGGCAGTTATAGTCAGCAGCCATAGCTCTATACCATGTGATAGCCATTACACTTATTGTAGCCATCACTCTCTTTTGCTCTCCCAGCTCTTTCAGAAGCAGCAATCACTCGCGGTGGCTCGTCGAGAGCGGGCCAAGCCCCTTAATGGTGGGCTCTGCTCCACCTCACGCAGATTAGCTTGGAAGGAGAGGACGAACAGAGACCCATTGATAGAATTATTTAAAAAATATATATATATATATAAAATGTCTGCAGATGATTTTACAGGTGCTTTTAATGGGGAGCTGTGCAGAGATTTTCTGTCCGCGTTGTAAACATGTCAGATCTCCGAGCGTTGATGGCTTCTTAGCGGAGTGACAAAAGGCAGAGCACGGCGCTTTAGAGCAGCCTTGTAATTCACCGTCTTTTCATTTATTTGCTCGAGGATCAAGTCCGCTTTGAGAACAGGTAAAGAATAAGCAGGGAAATGCAAAAAAAAAAAAAAAAAAAAAAAAACGTACATCTTTACAGTCGTCGTTTCCTCGCTCAGACGGAGCATTGTTTGTTCTGAGCTCTAAAAACTGAGTCCAAACGCGATGTTGCACTCATTTTACATACTCGGGGAACACCAGCTGTCCAAACAGACACACATCATGTGTTGCCTGCCTGCTTACTCTTGTATTTAGATGTGTACTTAGCCTCCTCTGCTGCCCAATACACTGTCCTTTTCACTCCATGAGCTTTGTTCTACCTGTGTGGCTGGGGAGGATTATTTCCACGCTGTTTTCCCAGTGACTCATTAGCAGATACATGCGGTTGGAGAAGCGTCGATTCGCCTCGATTCTGCAAGACAGCTCCCGGCGTGTCGCCTTTTTTTTTCGGGAGCTTTGCATGAACACGTAGCCTTATCTTGTGTCTCTCACGTCTCGTACGTGTAACATCAACAAAATTATGAAAGATATAAACACACTATTTGCATGTTTGTAATGCAAATGGAGTCGGTTACGCGTGAACACCTCACACTGTCTCTCTCTCAAACTGTCTCTCAAGTGTTGGGTAATCTGTAAAGCACACAGCCGCTGGAATGAGATCATTTGAATAACGACTTAAGGGTTAGGATTTCTTTGTGCAGCTGTGCGGTATAGCGTTATGTACAGATATGTCTGGGATGTCTGTCTGGCCGGGGGACTCGTCACATTCCAGCGCATAGGAGCTCATGCCGCCATAGAAATAAAGCGGCCATATTTATTTTCACAATAGCGGACGTGTGGGATAGACGATCCTGGAAACACTTCACTCCTGGACTAACTGTAACCGGTGTCTTTTTACAGATTCGCCGTAGTTCTGTTCAGCAGCCTCTTACTAAGTGCGTTCCCTCTGAGGATGTAGGGCAGGTGCATATGCATACACCAACCATCTCCTCCGAAACACGTCTACGCCATTATCTTTGCTATGCCAAGTGCAATCAGCTCGTCTCATTCCTCCCCTGTGAGCTCGCGAGGCTGCCGGCGCTGCGCTTCAGTGCGGGGAACAAGCAAACCCTGTGGCCAGAGCTGTGTGATGAAGAAGGCACCTTTGGGCCATTAGTGGTGTACACATCTCCCGTTAATGTGTTTTACTTTTACCTGCTGGGAGTTTAATTAAAAAACAAAGAGCCTCAATTTAAAGGCCATTATTATGCTAATGTAGTAAGCACGGGATGGTGATTAAGCAGCTTTTAGAGCTGACTGGAGCTGGCCCTTGGGAGCAGAAGGATGGCACTTTTTATTTGGCTTCATTACTCTCCATGAATCTAAGCTCCAAAGAGAAATGCTGATACTATGAAACAAGGTCAGCTACTGAGATCATTTATGGAGACAGTAATATCAGCCCCACTTTTCTGTACTGTACTACTTATGCAGACTGAAAGTTTGTTTTAACCTCCTTTTCACGGCCGATGAATGAATCAGAGGCTGCTTCTATTTACACGTGCAAACTTTCTTTTACTTTTATCAGACGTCCCTGCTGCAAGCAATCAAACTTAACTTGCATTAGTTAAATTCAGGCTGCTATTTTAAAAAAACCAGTGTGGTCAGCATCCACTGTCTGCTGCTTCTAGAGGACAACAGGACCGTACATAACAAAGTAATTTTCATGATGTTGAGACAAAGTTGAAAAGGCTTTCCCTTCAACATCTGGGCATCAAATGTTTTCCTCTTTTAGCTGGAGCTCTTGATACTGTTGCTAAGAACCAATTTTCACATACTAAGGCGCGTCTCATGAGGAGCCGAGGAATGGCTGCTCGGAACAGTTCGGAGACCTCTGCTGAGCCTTTGAGACAGATATGTTTGTTGTGTTTCCAGACAACAAAACTTGGACGTCAGACGAGGATTTCAGTCATTAAAAATTTGTTAAGAATTTCATCCAGGCGTGCGACGTTTTTTTAGAAATATGTTTTCTTTAAATGAGAACATCGATACATCTCTTATATCTGTCAGCAGCCAGTTAGCTTGGCTTAGCATCATGGAAAAAACAGCTAGCCAGGCTCCGTACGAAGGTAACAAAATCCGCCTAATAAAGGTCACTCATTAACACTTGTTTAATCCTTGTAAAACCAAAATGTAACGTTTATGTGTCGGACCATTTTTGGCTTTTCAGACAGAGCCAGGATAGCTGCTTTCACATTTTCACTTTTTATGCTAAGCTAAGCTAACCAACTGTCATATTTACCTATTTCTATTTTCTAATCGAACTCCAGCGAAGATTTCCCCAAATTGTTGACCTACATCCTTAAAGTTTCCCCGGCTGCAGTCGTATATTTATCTGACACATATGACAAGGCTATAAATCAGTCATCTGAACCTCGGTGAGAATGTGAATGAGCGTATTTCCCCTCGAAAAAACTAAAAATATCCTGATTCAAGACGAACCGGCTAAATCAGGAAATATCAAGCGAGCGCGTTTGACCGGTTCCTCCACCACACGCCCCCTTTCGTCCTGCCCGGCTGGCCCTTGTCTGACCTGCCTGCCTCTCCAGGCCTCATCTCTCACCTCGGCCGTGATTGGCACGGCCACAGGTTTCCCTTGCTCAAACACGAGAGCCCATCTTCAAAGTAATAGTTTACAGCTGCTGCCTGGATAATCCTCATCCCCTCTCTCTCTCTCTCTGTCTTTGAAGGGGATGCGGTGACATAATAGCCCTCCGCTATTCTTCTCCAAATTGTTATGGTGTTTCTCCGAGTGTTGTTCAATAGCAAAAGGGGAGTAGGTAAGACTGTTGCACGTGTTGCTAAATGTAGCATGATTATCAAGCGCCATAAGCAGCTCCATAAACCCCCACCGCCACCACCACCACCCCTCTTTCCCTCTCTCCCTCTCTCTCTCCCTTATTCTTCTGGGTTTCTTTTATCCCACCCAGTCCTCCTGATGCTTATCACTGCGGCAGAAGCATTAAATGTAATGTCTGTAGAAGGGAAATCATTGGCAACATGTGGTGAGAGCTTAAGATGTTGTCACACTTTAAGTTGCCTATAATCTGTTCAAAGGGAGAGTGCATAGTTCTCCAAAGTGCCTGGAAAAGAGGGGTGGAGGTGGAGGTGGAGGTGGAGGGTGGTGGTGAAGAAGAAGAGCAGCAGAGAGGCCGGAGTCTCTCAGCTGCACTTGGCTCGGCTGAAGTGTTCATCAGACAAAATAACTGTCGGTCCCTGTTGGCTTTTGTCTTCTTCATAATGCTCTTTCTCGACTGTGTTTTTTTTTGTGCATTTGCTAAAAACACAGCAGCGTGTGGCGTTACAAGCCTCGACAGTGTGATAATCTGTCACGGAGAGGAGGAGGAGGAGAAAAGCGTAAGATAACGTAAGAAAGAACGGACAAGGGATTACAGGTATGTGGACACAGGATTAAAAAGAGGGACGTAATGATTCCTCTGGGAGAGAGAGCAATGTGCTGAGACGGGCTCTTTTTTTTCTCATTTATGAGTCCAGTTCTGGGGGAGGCCTGGGTAAATATTGACAGTTCTCTCTCTCCCTGCTTGAGATGCGGCCATTGATCCACACCGGAGGGTCTCATCGGCCCTGATCTGTGCGCTCAGGTGTGGGGGGAGGGAGGAGGAGGAGGGCCGGGGACACGGTGGTGTTGTCATGCTGGTGGTCTTCTTTGTGGAGACTTAGCTTAAGGGTTGCTGATCAGAGCTGCCTCTCTGCTGCTGCTGCAACAACGGGAGTCATGTTACCCGAGCGGCTGAACGTCCAGAAAGTGGATTTTAGGTGAATACAAGTCTTAGTGCGTCGGGTCACTGGGATCAAGTAGAGGCAGAACGCGGTAAATGATCAGCTAAATCACTTTACGCTCACACCTACAGCACTTTGATATCTTTAAGATCCCAGCAGAGCTTCGCAGGGAGCTGTGGAGTCCTAACGTTATCAGCAGTAGCCCCTGTTGATGTGTTTTTCTATATATAAAATCATCATTTACATCTTCTCCTCCGTCTCCACTGGCCTGGTCCCTCAAACCACTAATCAGGTAATGTTGGGGAGGTTGAATGGCGTGCCTCCCCCTGGTCAACCTTCACTGCTCACACAGTGGTGTTGTTTTAAAGAGCATTCTTTAGCAGCTGAACTTGGAAAGGTATTAAAGTGGGATTAGGCTCCTCCACAATCCACTGCTTGTGTCATTCAGGGAGTTTGTGTTCTCCTCTCCCCACTGCCACCTCCCCACTCCTCCTCTGTTTGATTGTGGCTAGCCGCAGGAGTGGGACTGACTGTGCCTTTCAAAGGAGAGGGGTAGGGTTAAATCCCTAGTCCACTGCTCCCTGCTAATTCTCCTTGTTCCTTAGAGAAGGATTTACTTCTGCTGCCAGCTTCTCAAAGGCCTTCTCTGCCCATCCGAAAAGTCGCCGTTGCCTTCCTGTGGAGGTGTGGTTGCCATAGAAGGGGCGTCATGCATGGCTATTCCATCTGAACCCCGCTGAGAATGGGGACCGGGGACTGAAAACAGGCAGAAAGTCCGGATTAGACCCGAGGACAAAGCAGGACAGGAAGATTCCAGAAGGGACGAATAGGAATTACAGCAGCAAAAATAATGCAAAGTGACAGAGAGGGGAAATAGAAAAATAATGGCTTACAAGATTAGACTCGGCGAGGAAGAAAGAAGAAAGGAAAGAGGGCTGAATGAGAATGTTTTCATCGAGATGAGAAGATTTGAGAGAGCGGTCGTAGGTGAATGCGGAGTCCTGGACGTATCAAAACCGCGCTAACAAGTCATTTCCTCAACTTTTTTTGCTCTCTTTCTTAGCCTAAGCCGGCAATCATTAGCTAAACATTCGAGTTCGAGCTGGGAACTTGTCTTGACAGATTCATCACCTCTTTTTCCCTGATCCCAGCATGTAACACGCTAATCCCTCTAAAAACTAGAAACAAGCCCCCCGAATTATTAGTTTATCTTCACAGGAGTGCGTCAATGTAAGATTTTTTTTATTTTATTTTTTATGATTAATAGTTTAATAGTTCTTCTTGTCTTTTTGGGGTTTTTTTAAACGTCCCATCTTGGAGTTTGTTTAGAAGATAGATCCAGGTTGGCAGGTCACTTAAACTAGAAGCCCGCTTTGTTTGAGAAACATGCCAAAATTTTCTTTTTCAAAGGGATTATCCTCGAGGTTTTTCCATAGTTGAATAATAATCTTCTTAACTTATTGTAATAAATGAAAGATTAAAGGATTTTATGAACCCTGTGAGCGCCAGTTTCTGATATCTTCGTTGTTTTGCTGTTGCACGAGGGTTAAAAAGAAAATAAGACGCCGTTTTTATTTTCCACTCCAGATACAGGTGGTGATTTTGATCAGAACGGATGAAACCGGTACAATAACCTATCAACCGATGCGATGTAATTAAGATCAAATTTTGCTCTCCTGATGCCGATCTGATCAGAAGCGGAGCGCTTCTTTTTTAGAAAGCTGCGCAGACGACTACAAAAAACACACTATCTTGTTTCCAGCGTGCATACAGCTGCTCATACACATCCACTTCCATGTGTGAACACACACACACACACGCGCGCCATATCAGTACTCAATCAGCACCTATAACAACATTACCATAACAAAACCATCCTTTGGTTTCCCTCCGCTCATATTTACACATTATATTCATCACTATCGCTCATCCCTGTCCCGAACCAGCAGATGATGTCAATTGCTCCTCTTGCTGCCTCCCTGCCTTGCACAATGAAATAGATGTTCACCACAAATAGATAGGCGGTTGCCAGCTGTCTTCCAGACCAGGGCAAACAAAGAGGCCGCTAATAAATCCAGCTTTACGGCTGGACAAGATCAACCACACTCCCTGCCTTCTTGCTCCATTTAATGTGGCTTCTTCTGAACAACAGAGGACGAATTAAATGCCTCTCAGTCACCAATAAAACAATGCAAACATCTTCCTGAAAGGATATAAAAGAAGATGGAGGCGTTGTCTAGGAAATGGTGATAGAGGCAGTGTTGTGCCACAGAGGCGTGATATTAGACAGTAAGATGAAATATGAACAGACTAGAGGGCAGCCCCAGTAGTCGGCAATGAATCACGCTCTCTGATATGGTATCTGATGCATGTAAAGTATCGTGGATATGAAAGAAATGTGTAAAATGTCAGCGGAGGCTTGATTGGGATCATCAGGATTTGGTGGTCGCCGCACTAGAACATGATTTGTAAAAAAAAAAAAAAAAAGGGGGTCTGGGTGCCCATGACTGAGCTCACTTGGAAATGACACGGGGGCCGGGGCCCACCCTAGAAATTTTTAACAGATGAGCTGCTTGCCAAAGGAGTCACCTCCTTGGCTGCCCACAGGATCAGCAAGCCAACTTGACTCTTAATCAAAAAAAAAAAAAAGGCATAAATAAAGCCACACACCTCGCCAAAGAAAAGACTGAGGCATTTTAGCCGAACAGCAAAAAAGTCAGAGAACACACTCATTAATATCAGATAGACATTAGCCACCATAAGCTACTGGACCAACACCAAGAAAGGTTGTATTGAATTGAAGTTAAATGGTTTATCATTTATCAGTGTTCCTTTTCTTAAACGTTCCTACTAGAAGTTTTTGGCGCTGTCCAAATGCCTGTATTTTCTTATTTTGGGTTATTTCTGGGCCTCAACCTTTGGGCAGTGGGTATGTAACCCGGGGTGTGACAGGGCGCGACTCGTAGCGAACCAGGATCCAAGATCGTAAGCACGCATCTGAAAGGAAGCTACGGCGTCGTTGAGGTTCAGGTTGGAGCGGGCGACTTTGAATGTTTACTGACCCCGACCGACAAATCCAACTCGTTCTGCCTTTAAAGCAAGGTGCTGTAACTTTTGCTGGATGGCGGCCACTGTGGCCAACATTAGCCACCATAAGCTACCGGTCATAGCAGACCAAGGAAGGCTGCAGCAGCAAAACCCCTGAGTGTTTTGAACTGAGCCAAACTGCACTTTATTTCTTATGAATTTGACTTTTCATAATGTAAAAGAACTGATGCTCTATTTCTTCTTTCAGAAGTTAGACAGTATTGCTTTAAAAAAAACTAAATTTAGTTCATTTCTCTTGTTCTGCAGGTTGTTTGCGACCAAGTGCAGTGGCTGCATGGAGAAAATCGCCCCCACGGAGTTCGTGATGCGCGCTCTGGAGTGCGTCTACCACCTGAACTGCTTCTGCTGCTGCGTGTGCGACCGGCAGCTGAGGAAGGGCGACGAGTTTGTCCTGAAGGAGGGCCAGCTGCTGTGCAAGATCGACTACGAGAGGGAGAAGGACTTACTCAGCTCGGTCAGCCCGGATGACTCAGACTCAGGTGAGCGCCCCCTCTCTCGCACACCCTCTCGCACGAGAGTGAGAAACAACACCGTGGTGCTATCATCACATGGCACTAGGGTGTTGTATTCTGTATGGTCTGTTCCATCACTCTGGTAGCCAACATAGACATCCACCATAATAGATCTGGTTTTAGTGCTTTGGGAGTGATATTAAAAGAGGGAAAAACAATCATTTGTCCTTTCGCCAGATCATGTGCTGGAACATCTGAGATTTTTTAGAGATCTTGCATGCAGGCCAGGCAGTAAAAACATCTAACATGGCTCCGTCTGCAGCTTTTCAATGGCTGATCCTGTAGCATTCTAATTCAAGCGGGGGGCGTAGGTTTATGATACAGTAGGAAGTGGAAACAGGACGAAGCCAAGCCACCCTGTATTAATGGCTCTCCATGCGTGGGCAGGGTCTGGTGCTGGAAAGAATTAAATCACTGTATCATGGTGAGTGACAGAGGGATTTGGGGGCCTTTCTGCAGAAAGCCTGCTCCTCCACTCTTATCAGCTCTAGTGTTCCTCGCCTATAGCCTCCACACACAATGAGGCATCTCGCCAAGCCTCACTGTTTCACTACCATCTGGCTCACATTTAGACATGCACAAAAGCGGGGGGAATTTGTCAAATACATCTGTGCCTGTGTCAACTTTTGTCAACTTGTGGGAATATTTGCTCTCGCGTCGCTCTTCCTCGTTCGGTTTTGCGTCCCAGTGTATCGAGCACGGCGGGTCTTTTGTGCGACGTCTCCCGAGTTTCAAGACGAAGAGAAAATGTTGACACGAACAGAGGTTAACCTCGGCATGTGGAAGATGAAATGTAAGAGTGTGTGTCGGTGGAGAAATGTAGATACTGATCAGATAACAGGAGACACTGAAGCATCATGTGTGCCTCTCCTCACAGCCCCAAAATCATCAGGATTCATTAGCAACGCTGCTGGTTTCCATTTGGAAACACGTGTTTTCAAACCCTACGTAGACGGATTGTGTTTTTTTATTAATTCATTTATGTTTCATGTTATGTTTACATAGCTTTGTGGCCTTTTTGGCAGGTGAAAGTGAAACATATGAGTCACTACAAACATATTTCACACTGTAAGTCATGCCACAGTTGTTCAGCTGAAAACAAAAGTTTAAAATCAGAAGAAAAAGCAATTCATTCACACGTGATGGAGGATAAACGGAGTATTGAATATGTAGTTAATGTGTGTAATAGCTGCAATCAGCAAAGTTGACTTTAATGTAAAAGAAAATAAACTAACAGGCATTTCCTTAATAATAGAAATCTACTAAAAAGCGAGTTATTATTTTGTTTTAATGGCACGTTGTAGGATAGAAGCATAAAAATTACGCCGATTTTACTACCCCAAAACTGTAATATCCTGCTGCTGACAGTAAAAATCTTGCAATCCATATGAAAGTTGTCATTATTACAGGGGGGGGGGGGCTAAAAATTGGACTTTGTTGCTGTGTCGCATTCGTGATGCATTCCCCACATGTACTCGTGTTTCCTTTTTCATGTTGCACTTGATGTAGTGTTCTTATCAGAGATTGATTTAGTGTAAATCAGACAAAGCTGAGCGCAGTAAATTACGAGTGACGCAGTGTCCACTCCGCTGACAAATGTGCATATTTCATTGCGCTCACCACGAGCGAGAGCCTGTAGACTTCTGTAAGTCTAATCGTACATGTGGCCTTTTCCTTTTGTAATAAATTGATAACAAAGTATCAAAAACACATGTGTCTCCTTTGATTATGCTCTCACGGTGTGTGAATCTCCCAGAATAGGGAAGAATGAAAATATATTTATCAGCAGACTGTCACGGACTAAAAGGGTGTAGTCGGTTCAAGCCCCGTGCTGACGATACAAAAAAAATGTCTCTTTCTGCAGAGAAGAGTGACGATGAGGAGTTGGACATCAAGCCGGAGAAAGGCATAGGAGGCCAGGGGAAGGGGGATGACGGGAAGGATCCCAGGAGGCCCAAAAGACCGCGAACCATCCTGACCACTCAACAGAGACGGGCCTTCAAGGCCTCCTTCGAGGTGTCCTCGAAACCCTGCAGAAAGGTAAGACAAAAGCTTAAATAAAGTTGTTTTTATTTTCACATTCCCTGGTCTGCATTTGGAGTAATGGATATTTAGATGCCGACCACGAGCCCTACAGTAGTTTCACAAATAAAATTCTCAAATTAAAAAAATCCCCCCACCTCCGAGCTCGGCTTTGAAGTGGCGAGCAGCATTCTGTTCTGTGTTAACCGAGGCAGGCTGGTGTAACGCGGTCCGCCTGCACCAAATGTCATACTGAGCTAGAGGAGAGCTGCCTCTGTAGCCCGGACCCTAAAAACAGGCGCTGCACCCGGGCCAAGGCTTTGAAGAGGCAATAACCACAAGGTCCAAAAAAAAAAAAGAAAGACCACGGCATTCATTCAACGTTCACTCAAATCAAAGCAAATCAAAGAGGCAATGTGCCTATTGGGAAATGTGGAAGATATGTTAATGAGCCAAAGTATTTCAGTGTGCTGCAAAGTGCTTTGTTTTCTTGTGGGGATGCTGGAAATCTGGAAAAAAATTTGTCTTCATGGTTTCAGGTGAGGGAGACGCTGGCCGCCGAGACGGGACTCAGCGTTCGGGTGGTGCAGGTGTGGTTTCAGAACCAGAGAGCTAAGGTGAGAGCAGCTAACGTGGGATAAATTGGATTCTGTGTCCGCAGTACAACAGCCTTGTTCCATCTTCTGTCCAGCCAATAAATCAGCAACAACTATGTGTGTTAAACTTATCACTGCATTCCTTTCACAAATGTCAAAAAAGAAAAAAAAGCCCAAGGAGTTGCAAATCTAGCTCACTCTTGCATTAAATGTCTACACCCTCCTCTCTTCTGATGATTATCTCGTGAAAACCTTTGATACTTGACAATGAAGTGCACTCAGATACAGATTTTGTGCGGTTCATTCGAGGGTGAACAGCGAGGAGCATCCTTTTTAAATTAAAGAGCGCTTGTTAGTTTTGGGGGATCCTCACAACTTTGACTCCTTCGTTTCAGATGAAGAAGTTGGCAAGAAGACAGCAGCAACAACAAGAACAACAGAATTCTCAGAGACTTGGCCAAGGTACGATACTCGACGGACGCTCTTTGTCTCGAAGCTCTTCTTAATAAGTAAAGCTCATTTTCACCCAATAATATGTTCTGCTGTTTGTTACTTTGGTTGGTTGTTTGAACTTCAGAGTGCTGAGTGTACGAGCATGAGTTTGTGACATCACAACTAGGAGCCAATCATGGGATCAGATTCTTGATTTTTCAGTGAGGTAGATTTAATTTAAAGGTCCAGTGTGCTCTATTTACAGAATATAATATCCATAACTGTGTTTTCATTAGTTTATAATCACCTGAAAATAAGACTTGTTATATCTGCAGCAAGAGCGGGGTCTCTTATGTGGAGGCCGCCATGTTTCTACAGTAGCCCAGACCGGACAAACTAAACTCTAGCTCGAGATCGGCCACTAGATGCCATTAAATCCAGCACTGGTCCTTTAAAACAGATTGTTCTCTAACATGTCTGAAAGGGGGGTTTTAAGGTTTGGATATCATAGCAACATATTGTTTCAAACGTCGGCATCAAGCTAGTTAGAAGCCGTACATGAGTGCTTCTATTTGGTGACTGCTGAACGGTGAAATTATGGAAAACACCGGATCAGAAAAAATGTGAGCTGCTGCTGCTCCTTCTCTTCTATGAAATGTGTGAGAAAAATGTTTACACGTTCAATAATCGCGCTGAATAACAGATCGCAAATATGTCAGTGTGTAAACAAGAACGCTTTCACATCAAAAGCAAGACAGATATTCTGACTGGAAGCCAAACGAAATGAATGGCAGACGTCATTTCGCAAAAAAGCCACTGCAAAGGAAAGTGTGGGGAAGAGGAGGGGAAGAGGGGGCTCGAGCGATGAAGCCACAAGAGTTTTGTGTCCCGCTCTCACAGTTAGCCAAGAAGCAGTGTTTGTGAAGGGAATTATGGGAGAAGCCACAGGAAGGACTACTGTAGGTTTCCGTGGAAATGCTGACAGACACAGACGAGCAATCGAGGTGTTTTTTGGAGGTTATTGTTGCTGTCTCACGAGCACCAGACTCCCTTTATTCTTATCAGTATAAGGTGTGTTTAGGTCACCAACCTCCATCTAAAATTAGCAGGCAATGAAGGGAAGCTATGAGGAAGGAACGTGCTGTAAATTGTCTCATCAAGGAAGCGTCGTTGCAGCGATTTTTATAGGCCAACCCGCCCTGATTCCTTTGACAAAAAGCCAAAAATGGGATTTTATGACTGGATCATTGCAGAAAAAATAAGCATTTTGTTCAAATTGGTGCCATTTTTTATGATTTTTTGAAGCATAAATGTGATCTCTAAAAGTAAAAAAGCTAAACTAACTGCACCACAGTTGCAGGACTTCAGCATCAGCACCGCTTAACATCAAACTTGTAAACAAACCGTGTAATTAGTGAACAGATACGTTTCCGTGTTCTGCGTGCCGACGTTAATTATCGCGGACAACTTCTGTAGTTTCATTTTGCCACTTGTTAGCAACGGTTGCTAAAGAGATCCACAATATCTGATGTGTTTTATGTCGTGAAAATGTCGTCAGCTTAACCACAAATCTTATTTTAGCCAATCAAAAACCGACTTTGAGGCACAAGAACTGGAAGTGCAAAAATGTTAACTCGCTTCATGATTTTTACGACTCATTCCTCCAGATTCCTACGTTTTATTTGACCTTTCCTCTAATGGTTTTGCTCTCGTTGCTTTGCAGAGGTAATGTCCAACCGGATGGAGGGGATGATGAACTCCTTCACACCGCTGGCTCCGCCGCAGCAGCAGCTGGTCGCCATGGATCAGAACGGTTACAGCACAGACCCGTTCCAACAGGGGCTCACCCCCCCACAGATGCCCGGGGACCACATGAACCCATATGGTGAGCATCCACCAACCCTCACACACACACCCACCCACTCCTGCCCTTAAAAAACACACACATGCCTGTCCCTTGATCAACCTCATAACTCCCCAGTGTGGGACATGTGTTCAGGCCACAGCTCCCCTTCTGATTTAAGCCGCTCACAGAGACGTACGAGCAGCTTCTCCTCCCACATGAGATAACACAAGGGCGCTCGTAAGCTATTGTGTTTTGAAGTTCCAATTTTCGAATGTGTTTAATATTGTTTTAACTCTCCGCCTCCACTTCTGAGACACGTCCCCGTTACTGATGATGTTTTCCGATGGTGGTAGAAACATGTGGTCAGCGTGGATAGCCTGAGATAAAGTGCAGTCCAGGCGATGATTGAGGGTTCGCGTGAGCTAATGAATCAGAATGAGAAAACAACACGTCTCTGATTTCTGTGATACGGGGGAAGAATTAAAATGCAAACAAGGAGGAAAAAAAATCAGTCAATCAAGTGTTAGTCCACAGGATGTTACTGGAATAACACATTTCTAAGTGATGTCCTCAACAAGCCCCAGAGGGACCATTTCCCGAAGTTCATAACTTCCTTATAATTTGCCTCCATTTAGTTCTTCTCGGTAGTAAGAACCCAAGTCCCCGGTCTCATCACTCTCCTTTGGTTTGGGGAAAAGAACAATATTGGCAAGGCATTAAAAGATGTGTCTCAAATCACTGTCCCCATTTTGTGCAACACTATCATTAAGATCCAGAGTGTAATAAAGTTAACTATTCCCTCCAGAGAAATAACATGTTGAGGTTTTATGAAAGGCGGAAACGGTTGCTATTAACCAGATCTTTTAGGAGTATGCCCCTTGTTTACATGCTCCCTCATAGACCGCAATTGTCCCAGCGAGGGCAGCAAAAAGTGAGCTTTGATGATAACTAACAAAACAGTTTCGTCCCGATTGTGATGACACACAACAGCGATTTCTCAAAGTGACTATTAGTAATTATAATTTCCCAACGCTGCCATAAATCTCAAAGACGAGATTGCGTTGATTTCATGAGTGTTTTTTTTTTTTTTTTTTTTTTGAATGACGCCTCTGCCACCGAATCCTGACGCCTATCTCCGTATCATCTTTCTTTCCCCCTCTCTGCAGGTAATGATTCTGCATTCCATGACATAGACAGTGACACGTCTTTAACCAGCCTCAGTGACTGCTTCATGGCGTCGTCGGAAGTCAACTCCATGCAGGCCCGCGTGGGGAACCCGATCGACCGCCTCTACTCAATGCAGAACTCTTATTTTGCGTCATGAAAGAGAGAAGAGAGAGAAAGAGGAAGAAGAAGAAGAGAGAAGAGAGAGAAGAGAGACGAACGTCAGCACAGAATAAACTGCCCATCTCAAACCTAAAGCGCGATGGCCGGGAGTTTCTTACGCTAACATGCGGACGAGACGGGACGAAACACACCACCTCGCTGTAGCTCCTGGTTATGTGCTGAAAGCTTACTCAAAGATAGTAAAAACCACTTTGTCGTAGGACAGTGAAGATTCCTGGGGAAAAAATAAAAGACTTAAGTATTGTTAGAGATTATTCGGTAGGATTGCTTATCTGTCACAGGAGATATTACTCTTTTCTTTGTTCACTTAAAGAAAACAAGTAGATATTGAAGCCACTTATTACACAAACCAAATAACACAGTGAGTTTATACAGTGCATGATCAATTGTAAACTAAAACTTTTTGTAAGCGCCCCCTCCCACCTCCCTGGTTAAGATGTGGTGTTTGGACTGTTTCTTCTTTACACTACATGGATTTCCATGTTCACCGTTAGCATTTTGATCACTTTCAATAGGTTTAGATATTGTGTTAATAGTAAAATAGGTGCAGCATGTCTGCAAGAGTGACTGTACATTTGTGTATGTATGAGAGTTTGTGGTGAGAAAGAGTTGTTTAGAGGAGAACGAGGAGAAAAAAAAAAGAAAAGCGGAGAATTGGGTGGACAAGTAGGATCAGTGAAGTGTAAATACTCTCCCCAGGCAAATTGGATGTGCATGTTAAAAATGGAAAGCATTCTATTTATTTAACTATAACAGGCTCTTGAAGGTGCATATTAAAACTGAAAAGCTTTATTTAAAAAGGAGAGCATTTTTTTTGTTTTGTTTCGTTGAGCAATTAGTGAGTTCATGAGTATCACAACTCATCTGTATGCCTTTTTAATATGAAGATTAACCCTTTTTTTGTTTGTTTTTTTTCTTCAGCCAAGCTGTAAATGAGCAATGTTGCTATTTATTTCGTACAGACCATAAACCTTTTTGTTGTCATTGTCATTATGTGCATTCTCAAAATGTTAAAAAGTTGCTAATTGACCAAAGTTGACTGGTTTGATGAATAAACAATGTCTTTCTCCTGATAACATTAAATAAATGCCATTCAGTGATCATTCACATGGTAACATTCACCTGTATTATTCTGGATACTCTCAGTTTATTCCATCTGGAGGTGGTGCAGTGGTTGGCGCTGTCGCCTCACAGCCTCACTCCTGGTTCGAACCTCGGCCGAGGCCTCTCTGCGTGGAGTTTGCATGTTCTCCCCGTGTCTGCGTGGGCTCTCTCCGGGTACTCCGGCTTCCTCCCACAGTCCAAAAACATGCACTTAACAGGTTCATTGGTGACTCTAAATTGCAAAACATGTTTCTGCACGTGGGAAAAGTTTGCTGCTGCCCAAACGGCGACCTCCGTGGCTGTGAAGTGAACCCAACACAGAAGTTCCTGCAGTTCCTCGAATGGCCACTCGAGTCAAATCCATAAGCCGACATTTTAAAACGTGTTTCGTTTCCTCGTTCAACTGTACTTGGGGAATTTTTATAGAACTCACCTGTTCTAAGTGGTATGCATAATTAAGAGCATGGCACAAGCGAGGCTTTTTTTAGCAACCAGGCTTCAATCGGCCGACCTCAGCTCCACCCATGCTCCATTTCTTTGTACTTTTTTTTTTTTTTACATTAGCCAGGAGCAAGCAGGGGGCAGGGCCGCCACACTGTGCTTCACAAAGGCTCTTCAGAAACCTGCATGGGGACGTCACAGAGACTACGTGTTTTATACAGTCTATGCCCCGTGTGTTTAATCCCAAACCATGATCTTTTCCTAATCCAAACCAATCAACTGAAAATAACAAACAAAAACAAAACTGAGTCCAAAAAGTTTAAAAGTCATCATAGAGACACAAACTTCGTCCTCCTTGGACATGGACTTTGTCGCCCCTTGTACTACATTAAATTACCCAACTTCCAACGATTCGTCTAAGAATTTGATTTATCATTTTATATCTCAGAATATAAAGTCAATCATAACATTATATGTATATATTTCAGAGTGTGCTTCATGTGAGAGTTCCCATCTAGACACAGCCCATGATAACACGGCAAACTAAGACGGCGAACACGGTAAACACCTACCGAACATCACAGTGTTAGCATTGTCAATAGGAGCGTGTTAGCACGTATTCTTCGCTCTGTAAATTTACGGCTGCACCGCGAGCACATTCTGCTCACGAGGACGCAACGCCAAGGCATGCGTGAGTGAGCGGTGAGGGTGAGGTCGGAGAAGAGTGCAGGTGACATACCGACACAGCTGCATGACTCGAGAGCGAACCCCACCTACAACCTCAGGGCTTTGTGTCGGGCGGTTGCTTGGAAGTTACATCTGGGTGCCGCTTCATCTCTCTAGCAGATTCTCAGTGTGGCCGGGCAAGCTTCCACCCACTTGCCTTTGTAGTTACATGACCACACAGACAAACAATGCATTTTTATGCTCTTATATGACTCACTTTATTCTTACTAATAGGCATGACAGGCTTTAATCATCCTGGCTGCTGCTCCTGAGCAGAGGGAGCACATGAAATTGTCAAATCTGTGAGGATTTAGAGCACGAGCACAGTGTGGTGTACAAACCTATATATATCTGTCTTACTATCAAGTCTTCAATCTGACAGCCAGGTGTTGGACTTGTTGGCAAGGTTACGCCGCCATACATCTTCACTTGTCACACTAGTAGGGGAACATCCCCAGAAGCACCGTGCAATGACATCTATCGTAGTCTGAAAGCCTGATTGGCTTAGATTTGTTATTTGTGTTTGCAAACGATTGAGAAATGGATCAAATCCAGCCGACGTTTTTCTTCCTCATTGCTTGAGGTGTCTTTGTGTGAGATAGTAAAAAAAAAACACTGTTCTGTCTCTGTGTCTGCGTGTGTGTTCATATGTGCGTAACTATAAGCGAGAATCGTGAGGACAATGAGCAGGTTCGCGTCGGGTTTCTACGGATTAAAGTGTGAAAGAGCGAGCAAACAGACGTGACAAAGGCTCCCATTTACAGTAAACATCGACAGGGCTGCTACGCACATGTCCTGTTTGCTCGGGATAGACAGTACAATTAGTTTTGAACCTCTCCCTTTTCAGGGCAGGCCAGGTGAGCTTACAGAGAGGTGTCTGGGTGAAGAGGAGGACAGAAGGTCCTGCTGCAGACATTGTCGTGTAAATGTAAGAGTAAACCCTCAAAAACCATAAATTATAATAAAATAAATAAAAATGTTTTTGTTAATATATGTTAGTGCTTTTTTCTGTTACAAAAATATACAATCCTTATAGAAAGATAGACAAATCTCACAATAATACAGGTAAATACAAGACAGCAGAGGGTAAACACACAATGAAGCTTCAGGCAGATTACATAAGAGGAAAAGGGTAAGAGTGAGGCAACACAGGGTAAAACAAAACTGATTTATTATTGATGATTTATGAAACTCTTCGTTGCCAAAAGTTTAAATCCCGTCAGTCTGCTGTTGCTTCAAGGTTCCAGCAACTGCAGCAGTGTATATTCAATATATTTTTTCTTGAATCTAAAAGGAATAACATCAGCTGAACTACATCCTGTTGCCGGCCCTTCCGCCTCACCTTCTTCTTCCGTGAAGGAGAAACCACCGTGGCAGTGAGGCATGCAACAACACAAAAGTTCTTATCTTACACGACTGTGTAGTTTGTCCCTTCTGGGCTACTGTAGACACATGGTGGTTCAACATGGTGGACTCTGTGGAAGAGGAGCAGTATCTGTAGATATAAAAGTCTCATTCTAAGGTAACAAAAACATAATGCTTCTTATTTTCAGGTGAATAGACATACATTACATCTCAGTATTTCTGTAGAGCCTCCTAAATGTGACACACTGGTCTGTTTTCACCACATGTCATCAATAAACTCGTGCATATCTTTTGGAAATACACTTATTTGTGCTGGCAGGAGCTTTATATTTACAACACAGGCGTGCGAGTGGTGTTGATCTTCTCATCTGACTCCACATAAGAAAGCAAATGAACATATTTTCCACTGTTCCTTTAATTTCATAACTCAGATTGTACTTCCCAAAATATCCAGGCTTCTACTGTGCTCCACCCAGACTCTGATTAGTGGGAGTAGACGGGGTAAAAACAGAAATAAAATGTACCCAGGATGCATTTTATTGACCGTTTATACGTCCACACTTTGCATCCTTGTGTCCTTCCTGCTTTCTTACCTCCTTCTGTCCCCGCTCTCTTCAGTTCAAGCCTCCAATTTGCCAGACAGGCAAAGCAAAGCAGGCAGCGAGTGAATACAACCTGTGTCGCCGCTTGTTCTCCGGGCACCCGGACGTGAATCGGCCAAAGAAGACACTCGGAGGTTGAGGTAAGCGCGGCCTCGATATGAAAACAGTCGCGCTGAAACCCGAGCCGAAGACACACACACAACGCACGCATGCAAAACTCACAGAGTGTTAAGAGTCGGGGCCTTCAGTAAACTGTTCACACATTTACTCTTCTGCCGTTCTGGCACCACATAGGAAATGAGTCTAGTGACAATATTTTCATTAGATAACCAAAATCCTGAAATTTTCCACCTGAGACACAATTGAAGGTTTGTGATTCATTTTCTCTGCTAACTGTTCGGCTTCTCTCTCGCACCCCGGTCCCCCATGAAAAACACATGGAGCTTGATTTGTTATTCGGGGGTAATTTAAAACAAGATTCTCACCAGCTGCCCCGTAAAAAACACAGCGTGACCTAAAGACAGTAGCTGAGGAGTAAGCAACGAGGCCACAGGTCCCACCATCGCTTCATCACACTAAATCAGTCAGAGGAGTGACTCATTGGAAACCAATGAGACGCTTTTATTTTGAAATAGCCATTGTTTTGAATTTACTGTACTTGTAATTGGCATTCCTAATTGTCGTTTCTCAACAGCAGACCAATATTACTTTTTTTTTTTTTTTTTTTTTTTTTGGAGCAAACCAAAGCCCAATTAATTGCTGCTTTGCAGGGCCCAAAGACACTCAGACGTTTGTGGGTTGAGTACAGTCTAGATCTCTTCTCATGATTTCACAGAGTTCACAGGAGTTCACAGCGGGAGGGGGGGGGGCTTTTGGGTGTTTTCGTTGGGCATTTTCCACGGCGTGTGGTTAATTGTTAAGGGAGACTTTTTAACCAGCGTCTGACACATATTCTTTGAGCCTCGAGGGCCTTGCGCATAATCAAATGACAGACTATGCAGCGGTTTTTGACCAAGGAGAGGAGAGGGGGGTCACGGCCAAAACATCCAAGCATGTCCTTCACAGCGGCGCGTTGCTTTATTGTGTCAGTCAGCGGCGCAAAACACCAGCCGCCGCAGCGTGAGGCATCGTTTGCATGCTACAGGTCCATAGATGTAGTAACAGTGGGTTTACTGTTACTTGATCCAACAGTAGGGAACATTTTTTCTGAAATACCACAGTGATGCAACACAGACAACAGGACAAAATCTTGTAATAAGTAAAAAATACAAGTTCAGGTGCGCTCCGTAACATTCAGTCCTCATGTTTAAGAAGGAGATGACCATTTGAACCTCTCCGCAGACATTTCTGGAACATGTAAACATATTGCCGCAACTGTTTTTTGACCTCCTGCGTCTGTTCTCTGCTGAGAAAAAGACAGCGTAGGATTCACCTCTCAGTGCCCAGGGGTGCAGATAGATCCCGGGGATAGGGCTCGGTAATCCCCACCACTATTGGAGCCCATCTGTTTTGGTTTTCATTTTTCTGCATTATTAGTGCTTATTGGTACATGGTCTAGGAATGTAGCCAGGGTGTTTGAAGTCAAGGAGGAAGGTGATGCCAGGGGCATTAGTTGAAGGAATGATGACCTTAAGGTCTAACCCAAGCCAGCACTCCTAACCTCCAGGAGCCTCTCCCTTGATGTTGGAATCCAAGTCCTGCACTCTCTCCTGCCTCGGACACCCTGGACTTTACAATTTGCCAATTCATCTGGCAATTCGGCAAATTCATAATCGTGTCATTTGCTGGCATGTTGCAGCACTAAAAAACTCTATCTAATATTTCAAGGATCATAATCAATCAGTCAAATCAATAAAAAGCACATGTTTGATATGGTTAGTCTATAGCCAGGCTAGCAACTCTGTGCTAACATGAACACAACGTTAACATTCTGACGTTTAACTGACTTGTTAGCATGCTAATATTTGCTAATTAGCACTGAAAACAAAGTACAGCTGATGCTAATGGGAATTTAATTTGTTTTGTGGTCATAAAAACATTGGACAGCAAATTTTGACCTGCTGGTGGCGCTATATAAAAAGTGAAGGGATCACTAAAGTTACTATGATTCATCCTGAGGGAGCTAAATGGTAATATTAGCATGCTAACATGCACAGGATGTTAACATTCTGGCGTTTAGCTGGCTTGTTAGCATGCTAATATTTGCTAATTAGCGCTGAAAACAAAGTACAGCTGATGCTAATGGGAATGTAATTACAGGACAGGAAATTTTGACCTGCTGGTGGCGCTACATAAAAAGTGATCACTAAAGTGACTATGATTCATCCTGATGGGGGCAAGAATGTGTGTACACGATATTATGACCATCCCATAGTTGTCTAGACTCTCCAAAACACAAACCTCATGGTGGCGCTAGAGGAGTCAATCCCTCAAGTAGATATTAAGATAGTTCACTGGATACATAAAAAAAGAGAGTAATTGAGATTTATCTTCTGAGGACCATGAATGTCCATCCAAAGTATTTAAATCTGGACTTAAAACTGTATCATCCCTGAAGCTAAAAGCCTAAAAACCCTGAAAAAGTAGTCACAGTGAAGTTTATGAATCAGTCCTTGGTTCAGAACTTTTACTTGCAAAATCATATTAGCTACAATAAGGCGCTCAAAGAAATTAAAGTTCAAGCAAACATTCTAATTGTCCCCAAAGTGAATTTTGCTTTTATAATCAGTGTATCAGCTCCAGGCTACAGCGGTGTAATACTGCAGATTAGAATGATCACTCTGTCCTTTAGCTCGAGCTCCAGCAGAGGATAGTTTATGCTCACGTACACATGTAATTTTGGCGTCTTTCTTTAATAAAGACTCCCTGACAACACAGATCAATCAAGTTTACACGAGTGTGATTAGTATTGTTTTGACTTTTTGGCATGCACGGTTAACTGATAACTGTTTGTTTATTCTGCAGCTGAAGTTACATTCTGGCAAATAGACAGCAACAACAGCAGCAGCAGCGACTAAGGAAACTTTTGCTTTGTCTGTGCGTTGGATGCACGTTTGTCAAACCCGAGCAGAGAATTAAATCTGTCACAGAGGCAGCAATCATATTAACCACAAGAGTTGGAAGAGAGTGCACGATGCAGTTCAGGTTACTCAGCAATTTAATCGTGTCAATAAAGATCCCCTTTTACGCGTGTTACTCCTCTTCCCAAAACATGTTTGCATATAAAAGAGAAATTTTATCGGCGAAATCTGAAAGCTTGTTAAAGTTTGAAATCACAGTAACTCCTTTTTTGTTCCGTCTGGATGATCTTAAAGAGGAGAGGAGGCAGGATCGTGCACACACACACACACACACACACACACACACACACAATTTTGGGCAGAGTTGCTGTTCACAGCAGCTCTTACAAACATCGCCTGTGGATGTGGGATACGGCGCAGGCCGAGGTGAACCCTGAGCCGTATATTTAAAAACCCTGGATGTTTCGACAGGACTCACCTGTGAGGCTGATAAATCACTCGCAGTGTACACTCGGAGCTGAGCGTGGACAGTAAATCTGAAAGTCAACAGCGGGGGTGAGGGCTTAACCAAACTGTTAGGAATTCTGTATTTGGCACATTTCCTGTCATGTGTGCCCTATTTATTATGTACCCTAATGACTCCAATGAGAGGCTTTCTGGAGACCATCAACTACTTATAAGACATACATTTGCTCTGAAAATAAAGCTTGACCTCCGTCCTTCAGGTGGCAACTTATAAAAGAAGTCTGTTATATACCTTTTGTTTGTTTATATAGATTAAATCCAATTAAGTGATTCCTTATAAAACTGTAAATCAGGATCCAGTGAGCGCTTCACATGCTATTGCGCTGAGACCACTGAGGCCACATCTGACCTCTCGCATGACCCCGCTCTAACTTGATAATGAGTGTTTTCACAAGACAGAGGTCGGTGCCACTCTGCCCCGATGTGACCTTTTTCATTATAGCGAGAACCAACATGATTATCAGTTCATCATGACGATTATAATCCATATTGTTACATATGAATATCATTTGTCAGCCGTGTCTTTTTTGTCCAATCTCCCCTCCCTCCCTCCTCCTCCGCGGGGGGAGCTCCTCTAATAGAGCTTTGATTTGGAGTGCATTGATTAGCCTCCAGTTAACAGCAGACAATCATCCTTTGTGCCGCCGCCCAGGCCCCTTTTTTGTGCGTTTTTTGACAGTTTTATTATAAGGACTTAAAACGACCCAAATAAAGCACAGATGAACAGCCTCTCCTCGCTTTTTTTTTCAAAAGGTTAGTAAATTTCACCATATGGATTTTTTGGTGTCTCTCCCAAATGTCATGGTTTAATTATTAACTGTGGGGCCATTTTGGAGCGGGAGAGAGAGAGATTTGCACTTTTACAATATTGTCGTGCCTGGTGAGGTTAAGTGTTGAAAGTGCAAGGAAGGCCATTGTCCTTCCTCCGTGTTTAATGAAGATGGATTTAGAGATGAAATGTTGGGTGTAATAAAGACGGCGTGACCTTTAAGGGCCTTGCCACAAGTAGAAAACAAACATGCCGACGGTTTGAACAGGCAAATGCTTTGATTTAAACAGATTTGACTGAAGTTACAACATATTTTATCTGCAGTAAATATTTGTTATATAATGTGCTGTAATTGTTCAGTGAGAGTCATTTCCTTCCCCCTTCAATAGATCCAGATTATGAGCTGTAACTCAAGATTATAACCAGTCACGAACACCAAAGGTTGTGACCTCCCAGTGTGGCCGTTATGAGTAAATATTGATTACACTACAGTCAGTCAGCTAAGTGGAGCCACCAGAGCAGAACACAGCCATGTACTGTGGTGTTTTTTTTTTTCAAAGGAGTAATATCTGGCCTAATCCCAGCTTCAGCCCCAGCCGGTGCACTTCTCTCTGCTGTGCGTATCAGCATGTGAGGCTCTGCACCGGGCTCAGGTTTCTCAGAGCTCCTGCTTGGTGCAGTCAGACCTTCGCGGCGGTGTGCCCTCCTGAATAGGCTCCTGAAACTTTCCTCGTGCTTCGGGGGCTTCCTCGTGGGGCCGCTGGACTGGCTGACTTCCCCGAGATGGTATGGCAGTATCTGAGTTCACATGTTCCTCGCCCCCGCCTTACATACATGTCATCAGACTCGCCGTGCCCGCCTCAATGAAAGCTCTCTGTTGACTTCCTCTGCTGACAAGCGAGACGTGACCAGCTCCATGGCGTTGAGCGCTAACCACTGAGCAGGAGCCTCGAAATAGAATAAGTAAAACTCTGTTATGAGCTACTTTACGTTGCCAAATTCGTGATGTTGCCTATACTGTGGCTTTCTGTATTAAATAGTCTCTTTTTGAGAGCGGCCAGTGGTGTTTGATTCATACGTGACAGAGATCCCTGTATGATTTAATAAGCGTGTTTTAAAGAAATAGTTCGACATTTTGGGGGTAAATACGCTTGTTTGCTTTCTTTCCGAGACTTAAATGAGAAGTTTGATACCATTATAATGTTTGTATGATAAATAAAGGGCTACCACCTGCAGCCAGTTAGCTTAGCTTAGCATAAAGGTTGTGTTTTGGTCCATTTCTTGGTCGACAACAGTAACTTTGAATGTTTTTTATCACCCCGAGGTTGCCAGACAATCAGCGACTTCAGGCGCTGGTAGGCAGATTTTATTTGGACATAGCTAGGCTAGCTGTTATAACCAGTCTTTATGCTAAGCTAAGCTAACCAGCTAGTGGCAATAGCATAATATTTACATTTAGCTGACGCTTTTATCCAAAGTGACTCACAGGGAGCAATTTGGGGTTCAGAATCTTGCCCAAGGACACTTTGAGATGCAGACTGGAGGAGCCGGGGATCGAACCACCGATCGTCTGATTAGTGGATGACCCGCTCTACCTCCTGAGCGACAGCCCAAATATGAGAGTGATGTCAATCTTCTTATGTAACTCTCGACAAGAAAGTGAATATCGTCAAACAAAATGTCAAACGCGACGCTCGAAGTTGTTGATCTGAGTGTCGTAGCGTTACGTGATGATAAAATGGTTTCATTATTCACATGACTCCCCAACATGAACGAGGATTTCGAGCCGCTCAGCAGCAGCGGTGTCAACCTTCAGGATTGACAGAATGGCCTGATTTTCTTCTTCGGGTGTTTTTTTTTTTTTCTTATTTGGAACTGGAGGCTCAGGAGGAGGCAGCAAGCCCTGACAGAGAGCTGCCATTGCGTACAGCAGAATCCTACCCACAAACCCTTGCCTGTGGCTTGCCCTTTGAAGGTGCATGTCTCTTCTTGACATTTCTTGTCAACTTGCCTTGGGAACATTGGATTCCATCGTCATGGTCCACACACAGATTGTGTTCAAACTGTCTGGCATGATGCAGGAGATATAAACCACTTCAATGTCTTTCAGGGGGGAGGTACACCGTCATTAATCCTCAAAGTCAATATTAACCGTTCCAAAAAAAATGTATCAGCCCTTCGCTCCCCCACGTTCTGATCTAATGTCTTGAGGTGAGCTTCAAAGTGCTATGATGCACCGTCTTTGCAGCCCATACTACAAAATATAGATGACGCAATGCAAAGTTTTGATTTATTCAAGCTTTTTTTTTTTGCAGAATAGCGCGCCATCCTTCGACATTCTCTCTCGCATGCTTCATGCCTGAACAAACAGATACACAACCAGAGCTGACGGGGGAACATGGCATATTTGTGTCACTCCAGCAATTGGAACAGAGCAACATTAATAGACCATGCGGGTTGTAATACAATTAAAACATAAATATGCAAAGTACAGAGGGGTGCCGCCGCTGCTGCTGTGCTGCATGTGCGGAGACAGGTGCCAGCCATCTTTAGTGTTTACGGCAAAGCTCCTCCAGCAAATGGCATCAAACTGGATTAATACGTGATGTCTGGGAGCTTGGATTTCAGCACGACCTCAGACGAAAACAATCTAAAACAGTAAATGATCTCGGCAGGAGGAGTCCTGGCTTAAAACAATGAAGTAATCTGATCCGTGGAAGAACTTACATTTCTAGATCAGTAAGTATGTTGTAAACTGTCAGTGCTGAGCAGTGTTTTTTATGAGGAGAGCTCCATTATTTATACTGCACGGCTTCTTATAAATCAATCGCGTTAATGATCATTGTCTGTCCTCCTGTTATATCTCTTTGATATGAAAGGAGGTGTGAAAAACATTCTGCATGTCTGAACAGAAAGCTTTTTTTTTGCTCCGAGGCAACTGGAAACCAAAAGCCAGCGTGTTCCAGATAGTGAAAGCTGACAGAGTCCTGTCTGTTGAACGGATTCCGGCCCTCTTGACATGTCACGTCGTCTTCGCGAGGCATTTACTTTCTCTTTCATCAGTTTCATTCTTGGCGGTCTTGTGTTCAATTTGACTGATTGAGCGAACAGATCCAGTTGCCGCCCGGCAATTTCTACAGATGCACACAAATTGTCAGTCAAGAAGGGACTGTTCAATAATATAGCCTTTACAGCCTATGCCCAAGGACCTGTAGGCCATTACAGGGCCATTACTAGTGAAATCCTTGTCTGGACAAGTGGAGGGAAACTAATGTGTTACTCTGACGAAAGGTTCTCATTGTGAGGGTTGCAGCAAGAGCCGAACAAGGGAGGGGGAAGATAGGATCAATTGCAAATTAAGCTAGCGAGTGTGTTGCTGCAGCATATAGTTCCCATCATTAAAAAATAGAAGGTTGTTATTCAGGTGTGTGCCAATTGGCTCACTCTCGCATTAATTCCTGAGAAACGCTGCAGTAGTTTGGCCGCATTGTGTTGACAGCTGTATTTTGTTGCAAAAAAACCTAAACGTGCAAAAAAAAAACATTTTGCAACCGCTAATGAACGTCTCGCGACTCGCAGATTTGTTTTACGCGCTTCGGATTTTCGCATCCGTGATGAATGCGTTCGAGAACAAAGATCGACACGGTAGTAGCTCACACACGTTTAAGTTTGGTGGAGAAACATTCAGCCTTCTGTTGACAGCCGCTGACAGCTAGAGCCAATAGTGGAATTATGATTTAGATCATTAAAATTCATTTAAAGAAAATGTACAGTGACAACAAAAGTGCTTGTTTGATTCTCGCAGTTTTAATCACTGTGTCACATTAATGTACAGTAGACGGCTCTTCATCATAAAAATTAGCCGTCTAGACATCGCTGCCGCTGTTTCTGACAAGCTTAATTCTACACTTCCACATCTGTCTTTATTTTCCTATGGGGTTTTAACTGTCTATCACAATGTGGCTTCCAAAATTTGCTGGGTGTTTCTCAATGTGCCCACACAAATCTTTCCAGCTCCAATAATAAATTTACTTTCATATTTTTCCTGTGGTTAACCATCTATACTTTTCAGTAAATATCTAAATACACAAATATGCGTCAGTTCTTTTTGTGCTTTGTTTTTATTTATTTATTTTTTTATAGAAACCATAAATTATTCTGACAGGAAACCAGCGATGACCTTATGATCAACTAATAATGGAATTACTTTCAACCTCTTTAAAGAGCCTGTTTCCAATCTGGCGCAATCAAAGTTGATAAAAATCGACAACGCAGCCCGAAAAAATGTCTACAAGCTAAATGAGCGTGACGTTAAAGTGTTTTTGCGTTCGCTCCTCCGTGGAGTGAAGCAAACATTTTTGTTCAAGGGAGTGGGATTGTGTTGGGGGGGGGGGGTTGTGTCTTGGATTAATTAAGCTGAGGAACTCCCAGTTTGGGGAGCTTAGCATGTGCAGGGTGATGTTTTCTTCTGAGTCTTTTCCACAGGGATAGGTTTGCACTCATCTTTGATAGTTAACCCCATGTGACCCTTCCCTAGAGCCAGTCCCCACTCCCACCTCACTGCTCCTGCTTCTCATTAGAGCCTGTCCACTAGTCTGACTGGGTCTTAAGTAGACTGCCACCCAGGCCACGGACACAAAAAAACATAAAGTACCGCGCATGTGTGTGTGTTTGCAGACTCACTGTGTGACTATGTGAATTTTTCTGTGATGAAGATGTCAGCGTTCAGTTCAGATTCCGATGAAATCTCTTTTGTCTTTCTTGTCAGGTCAACGTGCATGCGTGTGTATTCTGCTGAAATTACAGTTGGGCTAATTAAACAGTTTACTTTGGTGTGTGGCAGCATCAGAGCGAAAAATATTCAAGCCGGTGGAGCAAACAGAACAGCTCTGAATTGATTCAAATGGCTCAAATTTCCTACATCACGTTAAATATCACGTGTGCACACAAACACGTCTTGTATCTGTTACTTCAAGGGATCAAAACATGCAAATAAGTTGATCTAAAATCTGTATTAGCTGATCGAGCTGCATGAGATAAGCTGTTTTCATGAACATTTTTTACAGCAGAGGCGACGGGGTTGAAATTGCAGCTGAGTCATTACCGTGTATCATTGCTATCTCAGTGTATGATGAGACGTGAATTTGTCTGACCTCCCCGGGGGCAGCACAAAGGGCTGAATTCAAAGCGGGGCACCCAGGGGCCAAGCTGGCGGCGGTCCCAGCTGAGGAGCACCAGCCAGCCACCACCTGCATACTGCTGCTCGCCCAGTCTCCCTGGATATGAACCCCCCCTCCTCCCTCCGTCTCCCCTACTTCAACCACCACCACCACCACCCCTCCTCTCTCTTCTCCTGCTCTGACAAGCCTCATCTGCATCCCAGTCATATCCTACTCCCACTCCTAATATCTGCCCAGTCCATCTGATCTGTCCATCACGCAGCCTAAATTCTATGTGACGGCAACACTATGGCCTCAGCTGTGAACACTCCTTTCATTCTGTCACCGAGCTGTTGCCGGGCTGATTTTTTCGGATCCTGCGGTGACAAATGATTTGTGCAATCTTTTATCTCCCCCCTCGGATTGTAATTTCTTTTCTTTTTTTTTCACTAGTCCCCTCGATGGAAATTAGGATTTGGTGGCTAATTTTGCTCTTTTGTTTGATTGTTTGTTTGATTCTGCTTTTTCTCCTTTTAATCTGATAAAACTTGAAACAAATATCTGTAACAGTTCCACAGAAATTCAAGAGAGGCTGTCATACCTGTCAAACTGCAATTATCTTAATAAGCTTGCTAATGCAATTTTAAGTAGCTTCATTCTGCTTTATCTGATCAGTGTTTCCAGAGAAAAATAATCACACCATCCTTGCATGTTACTTAACAAACATCAGGCGCTGTATGAAAGAGAGAGAGACCTGTTTCAGCTGCTGAAACATAAATCTATCCGAGCTGAGAGTTATCAATAATCGGTTTGATTATTTGCCTTTAACCTTCCATGTGTTCACCCTCTCCACACACACAGCTCAAGTGTTTCTCTCTGCCTCCCTCACATGTGTGTTTCTCTCTTAGCTCAATAGTGCCCCCTGGAAAATAGTTTGTGCACTGCAGCCCCCAACAAAAGCTGGATCAGGGGGTGTAAAAAGATGGCAGCCCCCTGGACCGATCATTTAGTCCTCCCATCTGCCTCCAGTGAAGTTCTGGACGGGTGGCGTTAGCACATTTTGACAGTGATGTCAAGATGTGAGGGTTAGACCACACGTGGAAACAAAAAATAATGATGTGTTCACCGTGAGGATTATCTTTAATAACTGTGAGAAAGATATCATTATGGTTAGCATACGTGCTAATAACAAAGCCTCCCTTCATCCCTTCATGTTTTTCCTGCAGTTTAAATTCTCACCTTTTATTACGATCACTGTTTGCAATTCATTTCCCGTCAAACTCAGACGTCACATGACCCTTGCCCTTGAGAAAAAAACCAATATCAAAACACTGGAGGACAACGCGGAGCCAGACAGGGAGAGCACCGGGATGCCAGCAGTGCCAGACAATAAGAGAGAGGGCCCAAAACCGGAGGATGGTAGAAATTCTCCTCCCAGCTGTAGACCTTGTCGGATCTCCTATCCCCAAATTCCTGAGCTGTCTGGAGGAGCCCTCGGGGCTGGCAGAATGGCAGGGTGCGTTGTGGGAGTCTGTCCTGTTTCTGTAAGCCCAGGCAGGGGGTCAGAGAGGAAGAAGGAGGGAGGGCGGTGGTGGGCCGTTTGATAACGCTGCATTTTTGACCCCCTCGCGCTCTCGCTGTCTCTGCCGCAGCGTCTGATTCACGTGGAGGCGGAATCAGCTGGGCCCTTTTCAGACCCACGCCAAGACTAATTCACATGCTTGTTGCGGGCGACAGTGTTTGACACTCAGCTTCCAAGGTGGACTAATGGGAGAGTTCACCGAAGGTTAAAGGGTTAGTGTGCTTTACTACTGCTCTAACCTTGATCACCAAAGTAATTACGAGGGAGGGAGGGAGGGAGGGACTGAGAACATGCCCGAGGCTATGGATGTGGCAGAGAAGAAGAGCACAATGTGTGCGTGTGTAAATGTTTATATGTGTGTGGGTGTGTGTGCATACTTGCAGTCGGAACACGAGCAACACCCAAACACACAACTTAAATAGTTCAAACCAGATCATCAGATTTAAAGTTATGTCATGTCACGACTCATCAAGGTGCAACATTGTTTCAGTCGTTACAAAACAAAAGGACACGATGACACCACATTCAGCTTTTGGGAAATAATCTGTGGCTCCGCTGAGTTACTAAATGAAATAAAGCAGAATTTAAAAGCACTGAGCGGTCACAGATGTGTGGAGTTTTTCTTGCAAGTGAAAGAAAATAGCTCAGATGGAAACCAAATCCTGTGCGTTGCTGCTTCAGCAGAAATATCAAACAACTGGAAGGAACTCGCCAAAACTTGGCAATTGTTCTCCGTCTTTGAAGTCCTACATGCTCGCGTATTACAATAAATTCATAGTCGTGGCAAAAAAGAGTGATCAGAATGAATCGTGAAGGTATAACGAATGGCAGGAATCAAATTCAAACACGTGGAGATCTAACGGTCGCATTCTTGAAGGGAGACAGTGAGGAGAAAGAAAAACTCCACACGTTGTGTGCCCGATCTGTTTCAGGCTGTCACAGCGCATGAAAGTTGACATGTCATATCGTGTGTGTTCATCAACACTCCTCGGAGCGCAGACCGCAAGCTATGGCTCTGTGTGCAGGACCAGTTCGAGGCCTTTCCGTGGGAGGGAGGGGGGGCGGTTCTGGAGGCGATCCATTATCAGTAATGGGTCAGGGTCACACAATGGGGGCACTTTGTCAGATCTGTTGGGGATGCACTGCGGTAGGCAAAGGGCTCGCTTTGATCTCGGTGCGTATGTTCACCGGAGTGTGCCATGTCTGAAAACTGATCCGCTCTCTGACATTTCCCTCCCATAACCATCTCAGGATCTTTATCTGTTAACTGGAAGAAAAAAAAAAACACGGACAAAAAAAAAGATGAATATTCCAGAGAATTGACTTTCAGGAGCGAAACTACAAACCTGCACTACTAACACCAGATAATATCTTTGTCTTTGCTATTGTCTCTCCATTGTATCAAAGATAAATGGGCTGTTAACAGTTGGTATGTGTGTGTGTGCATGTGTGCATGCAAGTGTGCATCTGTGTGTCTCAGATAGAAGCCCAGGACAGCCCAGTGTTTGTAGTTTTTGTAGTCCTCAGGGCCCCTGGTGGGTGTGCTCACTTTAAAGGGCCCAGTGAACTGTGAGGACTTGAGACATGAGACTGCGCCGCCCAACTGGCCCCAGGACACGGGTTCACCCGGAGAATGTGAGCCGAGCGGGGGGAACTGGGCCGAGACGGGGCTCCCACAAACCTACGCTCCATTCCTCAAGACAGCAATCCCCGTCTGAAAGATTGTCAGAGAGGGGGGAAACTCTACCGTCCCATGGTTACTCGTCGGGATCTGATTTACATCTAAATCCAAAATCTTTGTCGCGTTTTTAGGCTTCTTCACATTTTTGGTGCACGTTAAAACTCCATATATCTTCACCAACTGTGAACAATATTTTTAAAAAAATTAAATTTATGTCAGCTCGTATGTCGACAAAGATTCACGGTGACAAATTCATTGAATATCTAGAGTTCCCGAGTCAAAGCTAGCTACACTTCACATTCTGTATTTTTCCTCGCTGTCAAGAAATTTCACGAAAATCACCAACAAAAAAACTCATCATAGAAATCCTTTGTTGTCCAAAAAACAAACTTGTTTCTTCATCACAGCGAACCGCTGCAGTTTATTTTTAAGTCAACTCCACGTGTGTATCAATCCGCAGCTGGAAATAGGTCCAAACAAATCCGCTATTTACTCCTTGTTTGAGTTACAGCTGCTAAAAACTACAGTGCCCAGCTGTTTTAGGAGATGACTTAGCATTTTGTAAACTATATGTCTGTGACCTGTTTTTAAATATTCATGTCTTTAGCAGGAAGCACTGAGGGCTGAGAGCCACAGAGAGGGAAGAGAATTCAGAAAGTGCTTTTGGTCCTTTAATTGGATTAATTGACAATATTAAAAATATAGAATATTGCTACACTTATCCTTTAAGACTGATGAAGGCACCAAACAGAAATTGACTCATTCTAGCTATATAAGCTGGATGAAATCAAATATATAGCTTCTCTTGTTACTAAGTATCCCTTTCTTTTGAACATTATTTCATCAGAAGACTGATTTTTCTATTAAGTGTACCATCTAATGGCTGTAAAACATGTAGTAATTGTGGGTCATTTATTTTCTATTGAAAAATATATTCAAAACCAGATCTGGCTGTTTAAAAACAGCTGATTGTTCCACGCTTACATCTGCATTCATGAGTGTGTTTAACATTTTTCTATATAAAATATTCCCCTTCACAGTTCACATCACTACATAACACCTTGGATAGAACGCCCAGGTAATCATCCGTCCTCCTGATGTCTTCATAACATATTTTCACTTTTTAAACTTTTGACACCAGCTGCACTGTATGCCGGATTTATTTTTAGCCGTGGAGATAGTTTGAGGAAGCCCGTAAAGATTGCACCCTCCCAGGAGAGAAAAACAGAGACGGCAGAAGTGAAGCGAACCCCAGCCGAGTGTCGATATCAGGTTATGATGTTTGCTGTTTTAACATGAGCCTCTTCTCTCTCTTTTTCTCTTGTTGTTTCTTCTCCTCTTCAAGGGTAGACAGAGGCAGACAGAGCCCGGGGGCTGTATCTCCCCAGCTGGGATCTTAGGTTAAGCGTCGAGAAGAGAAAAAATACCTCCGTTGTTGACTGTTTTTTTTTTTGTGCATTGCAACTCTATTTCACATTATCCGCTGGACTCACATGGTGTTGTTGTTGTACTTTGGACAGGGGTTCCTTTAATTTAAGCAATTGTTTTGGCTCCGGTTCATTCTGAGGTCAGAGGTTAGAGAAACACTGTCAACGCGAGCTGCTGATCTTTGCTCACTTAGTGTCATTTAAAGGTATAAGAATAGGTGCGTGTCTACCTGCAGATTTTTTCATTTTTTTCTTCTTCTTCTGTCGCTTGCCACCATTTCAAAACTATTGCTTTAAAAGAAGAAAAAGAAGCACTGCGACAAAGCAGACACCGATCAATTTGCAGTGATGAATTGTGGCTTTGGAATTCGATCTATGATCTTGGGAGAGAGCGGGGAAAAAAATGGAGTGCTATAATCAAATCTCTACAGCACCAGGAGACAATGACTGAAAAACAGCACCAGCGTCTTTTATGTTCACAGAGCAGCATTCAGGTTGTGCTCTGGGTGAGGTCTGACGGATGTCAATTAAAGGGCTATTTAAATATTTAAGCAACAAAGTTTGCAAGTCGTCCCTCGGGTGCAGTTATTGGAGGGGGTGGTGGCGGAGTGAAGAGGGGGGGGGGGGATAATGCAGCCTCAGCTCTCCAAGGAGCAGCTGAATGCCAGGCAGGCGGTGTGTGGATAGTTGGGAGGCATCACGGCTTGGGTTACAGTGTGAATTAAAGCTGACACTAAGAAGCGCTCCTCACAATGACCTGCAGAAAACAGCAGACAAAAGAGTCTATTTTAACGCGGGACAAAGGGGAGGTTAGTGGAGATACCTGAGCCCGGGCTGGCCTAGTCAGCGTGTCTGTGGAAAAAGGACGAATGGCTGGTTTGCCGCGGGACCACCACAGCTAGACCCGGCAGGAGAGAGGAGGGGAACACACTGAAAAGCACATTCCTGCACAGCCATAACACCAGAAAAGACACATGACACACACACACACACACACACACATGCATACAGGCAAGAATATCCTGAGCACAAGCTGTAATTTGTAAGACATCATTTTTGGTATTAATATCAGTGTTGTCAGTGGTGTGACTGGTGGTGTTCTGGGTTTGTGGTCACACACACACACACTCACACACACATATAAACACTCACACACGGTACATGATTTCATAAGAGTTCAAAACAGAGAGAGACTGTCAGCAATCTGTTATGCTCCCTGGAGGACTTTGTCATCTGAAAAGCATATTTAACCTTTCAGATCTTTTCAGAAATGTAATTTTCCCCGCAGCAAAACTTACTCAATCATTACTATTGACATTTTGTGATGAAATTTACATTACCAAAAAATACTTCGGAGAGCGCTACGGCTCTCTCGTAGCAACCATCCAACCCTGCTTCTCTCCCCCCCACCTCCACCTCCACCTCCACCTCCAACTCTACGCCTCTATGAATGCTTGTGAATTCCACAAGAGTTTGCGCTATCTCCCCTTCATCTGCTGTCACCATGGTCCTCAGCATGCTTTCACCTCCATCCTAATCCCCCACTTCATCTGAAAGTCAGGATGACAGCTCTGGCTCTTGTCCTCTCTCTCTCTCTCTCTCTCTCTCTCTCTGTATGTGTGTGTTTGTGTTCGCTCTTTTCGATTTTCAACAGCATCCACCTGTTCTTGGAGTGGGTGGGTGGGTGGATGGGGTGGCGGCAGGTAGAAGTAATCGTTGGAGTGACTGGGATCTTTGTGCTCGGTTACTCAAATCAATTATTTTGTTAATACACATATCGAACAACAGATCGGCCTTCTCCCCCCTGAGTTGTCTTAATAATTGATATACTTCAGGTTTTTTTTTTTTCAGACAAAAGATCATTTGCTTCTAGCCGTGCTGCATCCTGGTTGAAGTAATTACTTTCTGCAGACATCTCCCAGGGTGCAAAGTGTCCAGACGACAGCCGCATTCTTAAACTGGCACTCGGGGTCACAGGCTCACTCCGGTACCAAACTGGACTGTTCAGAAAATACCATTTGAAACTCTATCTTTGTATTCACCATGTCACTTTCTCTCTCTCTCTCTCTCTCTCTCTCTCTCTCTCTCTCTCTCTTGAGGTATTCAAGATAATACTCTTGGCACTTTTTGAAGCACAGAGGAGGAGCTGCACTCTTTAAGGTTTGTTTACAATGAAAAGGAAAGTTTGCTCTCACACTGTGAAGATAACAAGATTGTGACTACGACTCACCACAATCGAGACGGGTAATTAGAGGAAATGTGCCACCAAGCCAAAAGGAGCCTCCTCGTTTTAACGTGACCTTAAAGTGGATTTTAAAAACAACAAACAATCATTTTAGACGTGAACAAGGAAGTGTTGCATTAACGTGTGGATGGAATGCTGACACATGACGGATGTGAAAACCTGTGATGGTTGTTTATTGGCACCGGCGTTCAGGAGAGATATGTTAAAATTAAAAACTGAGATTAGCTAATCACTAATAATATATTGATCTATTAGTACATTACATAACTAATACAGGACAACACGAATATTATATGTATATATTTAAGTTTACTTAAAGGGTAGGTCTGTCCTCAAACAATATTAACATACTCAGATGTAAATTTTAACAATAACAACCATGTCCACAAAAATGACGTCCACAACAACAGCAACAACAACAACGTGAGCAACAACACTGACAACAACGACAATATCCACAACAACAACAACAACCATGTCCACAACATGCAAAGATCTGCAGTGGAAGTGGAGTCCTGGTTTTGTGTATTAAAAAAAGGACTAGTGCAGAGAGGAGGGATGATTACAGCAACAAATAATGCTTCAATAATGTTTCAAAGCACGCAGGGGGCATGTGAGTATTGATTAAAGACTGACATGAAAAATTATGAACCTGCCCTTTAATCATCATTGCATTCATTTGCACTTCTTTATTGATTTTCCACATATATAATTTAAAGTTAACTCAATAACAAATATGATGGCGATTCTCGTCACAGATCCATGTAATCCACATTTTCTGTATTTCTAAGAAGAAGATAATTAAATAAAATGTCAAAATATTAAAAAGCACAAAGAATCAGGCGGCCTCTTTGACTTGCAAGAAAAGCACAGGTGTTACTAATAACATTAACAACGGCTCTGTTCAATTCAAGTGTCCCAGTGAGCCGTGATAGTGAGCCAGCGTGCACTATAGCAAGCACCCTCATTAATTTGATCATTTACACCTGCTCTTCTCCCGCTACTACGAGTCAGCACGTGTTTAGTTTATGAATCAA
This sequence comes from Argyrosomus regius, assembly GCA_946959425.1. Classification (NCBI taxonomy): domain Eukaryota; kingdom Metazoa; phylum Chordata; class Actinopteri; family Sciaenidae; genus Argyrosomus; species Argyrosomus regius. The sequence continues at coordinate 3,012,298 of OX336890.1, forward strand.
CATTCACGAAAGTGTTTTTTTTTTTTTTTTAAATTCAGTCACTAACAATAGTAACATTAAAGCCAGCTTACTTCTTCACTATCGTTTGATTGGTGACTGGTTTAACTAGTAATTCTTAATGGTTTAGTTTGTATTGACACACGTTTTAATATAAAATGCAAAGCGTGGTAACAGCGTGCACAGTCAGACAGAGGAGCCCCAGCAGGAAACCAGCAGCTTATATGTCCCCGGTCTCTACTGATTAACATGGATAACTCTGACCCACAGAACGGGTGAGGATTCCTGTCTAATTGAATTACTGTCAGTCTCCTAGCCTCCAAATATTGTCTTGAACTTATACCCCTCTCTGTTGCCAGAAACTATTTACATTATATATGCTGGAGAGTTTTGTTTTTTTTCTTTGACTTAGTTTTAGGCTCTGGTACAGAGAAACGGTTGTTTTATCTCATCGACAACTAGACAGCTGGGTTACTTGTGTCTGAACTGTAAAAGATTATTTAATGTAGTTGTCATGAAATAAAGCCACGTGATCGACTCCTTCATATGTTGCATGGCAGGCTTTTTTACTTGATTATAAAGAAGTGAACACCTGCTGTGTTTTGGCCCCAAAGTATTCAACTTTTATAGCTGAACTCTTCTAGATCTAGCACCGGGGTTAGAGGAAAGCTCGTCTTTGGAGTGCGAGTCTCGTTCTTATGTTAAGGCCAAAGTTATGCCACTTATTGCATTGCTCTGGAATGAGGTACAAAAACATGGCTGCCGGCTCTCTTCCCCCTCAGGCTTTTCAAAAAACCCGAAGGCAGGACTTATGTGGCGTTTCATGCATGTTATCCACCCTGCATCATAGGAAAAACACAATAAAGACCCCCTCGGCAATGCGGATCCCCGGGCGGATAAACAGCTTTGTTAGCATCTATAGCAACAGTTCCCTTTTATTTAAAATGGGCTCGACTTAGACATTCAAGTCACACCGACATGGACATTCTATTAAATATGCATATCTCAAGTGTCCATGTCTGATTCCAAAGTGGACAGTGGAAGATTTATGGCACCGTTGACCCTCATTGCTTTGCAGCTTCCTCAAGAGAACCTGCCACAGGCTGCGTGCCAAATGCTTTAAAATTTAAAGAGGTGATGAAGAAACTATCCAGAGGAGACAAAAACACATCAGTTCTGCCACAATAAGACTTTTCTCTTCCTTCTTTCCAAGCCTCTTCTCTTTCTAGTTGATCTGTCTCACCCTGCCAACAATGGCAATGAGCTGACAACCGGCCATGGAAGCGTAAGGTTGCGGTTACGCATATGGAAAGCCTGGGAAAATCAGATAAACCTTTCTCTGTGAAATCCCTGAAGGACCCCCAGTTTGGATGAAAATGAAGAAAGCGTTGGCTTAGCTCCCAATAGATAGTTCTTTGATACAATGATGTGTAAATGACCAATACATGCCAAGATTGTAGATATTGGAAACTTCATCATTGCGAGTGCCATGTGAACAGCTTTCGCCTGAGACTACAGGATGAAGGAGGCTCAGGGATGGTGAAGGGGGATTTTTTTTCTTCTTCTCTTCAGGCTGTTTGCTGCAAGCAGAACACCTGCATTTTCCAGGCTCTGGAGGACTCTGAATTTGACCTCAGCGCACGAGTAAAAGGGTATCCAACTTCTTCAAAATGTCAGAAATGCCACATAAATCTATTGTTCCTGACGTGTTCTCTCCACAGAGGCTCGGATAAAGAAACACCTTTCTAAAAGTGGCGAGGCTGACATACTTTTCCAAGAGCAATGGAGGAAACAAGAACTCCCATATTCTCACAGCAGCTCTCTGATTTGTCCACACTTACTGGCAAACTGATAAAGTACTGTGACAATACCTCTGGAGTGTCTCATAAATGCTTTGTATTGACCTTAAAGCATTTGCTGACCACAAACAGAACTAGTAACAGGCGAGGGGGGGGTCTCTCCTGTGGGGTAGGAGATGATTTTCTCTCTGGCAGGCACACAGGATCACTGTCTTGGTACTCTAACCTTCCACAGACAGCAGCACCTTCCATTGCTCCAGGCCTTCTAGCCTCAGAAATCTCTCCTCTTGCAGGGATGGATTGGGTTCCAGGACCCTCGCCTCTCCTGGGACTGACCCAACCCGGGGAACAGGGGGCTTTCACGGGAGATCACAGGTGCTTATATACAAAATGGCAATTTTCTTCTTCCATAATTCCATGTTACTGCATTACCAGATCTTATCGTGAGGCCAGTATCTCATTCCTGAGGTTTTAGACGTTAATGAAAGATGCTTTGCCTCCGGCCACTGGGGGCTAAATCAACAAGCCTAGGATTCCTGTTGGCCTTTGTAGGGGAATACCAAAGGCGGGGAGCGGACAGAGCTGAGGTCAGAGACAAAGCTCGGAGCTGAAGATGGAACAAACAAGCTTGTATGCAATCTAGCTCAGCAGTTCCCAACCTCTTTTTTTTTTTTTTTTTTTTTTTTTTTTTAGTCAGACGTACTTCCCACAGGCAGTCCTGTCAAATGTGCTGAAGTACTTTTCAGTGACACCACCTGTCACGTTCCAAACGTGTTCATTTAAACTGGTTTTAAACATGATCCTATAATCATATAATCATATAAAACTTTGTACAAACTGTTTGGAGACGTGGAAGCTGAATGATTCAACCATGTTACTTTTAGCTAACAGTTGCAACCATTTATCTATTATGTTTAGTTATTTCTGCTAGTTGTCCACTATTTCTAATTAATTACCAACCAATAGGTCACTTTTAGCTTTTATCCATTACTATTAGCTAACTTCTTCTTTAACCTACTTTAGGCTATTTCAACCATTTATCTCTTACTTATTTGAACTACTTCCTCTTGGCTGACTATTTCATCCGTTATTTTTAACAAACTGTTTGAACTGTTTATTCATTAGGCTACGTCTAGCTATCCATTTCAACCTGTCATCCATGACTCAAGCATAGAGACTGTGTTTGTCGTGTGAGCGAGGTGAAACTGAGAATGAGGTTCATTGATGACAGGATGCATTTTTTAGTAGCATGGACTCCATTTATGTTGATTTCTTGAAATGAAAAAGTTTGGCTTCAGGAGATTTTATTTGCCCAGCTTGGGACAGAAGTCAGAATATTTTGCTGTAAAATCTGTATTTTTATAATGAAAATGTTTGACCACTGCGTCTGTACTCTTTGCTGTCTTGTAGGGTTAGGCACTTTTTATGCAACATTTAGTGATCAAGTGTTGGATACATTTTTTAATCAAATCGTAATTTAATTTTTTTCCCCACATTGGTCGGCCTTCTCCACAATCTTCCCGTGTTCGTCCTCACACCTGCAGAAGTACTCCCTAGTTGTTAATCACTGATTTAGAGCACACTAGAAAGCTGATTTCTTATCTATCCCGGGTCACACATGTTAAGCGTCGTAATGCTGTCACACTGTACACTTATATAAACAGATAAATATTGAAATTACTGGATCTATGTACTCTGTGGTATAATAATACATAATGATTGCCATATTATTCTTCTCGCTGGAGAATTGAAACATTCCGATAATTGCTTTTTATGTCCTTTGTATGCCCTGGAATCAGACTAAAACAACCTGAACAATATGTGTTGAGGATATGTAATTTCAGCCACTTAGGATCATTAAAAAGAGATCATATTGAATATCACTTCTAGAGAGGGAAAGAGAAAGCGAGAAAGAAATAAAGAAGAGATTTGTTTGTCAGTCAATTCCGACCCACTCAATCTCCTTAGCCTCGTGAAAGAGGGGGAGAGAAAGGGTCAGGGTCAGCTTTCTGTAAATCTTCTGATGAAATGTTGACAAAACAGCCAATTTTCTGTAATTTTCCTGCAGCCGTCTTTCAGCAGCTTACTCACTCAGAACCCCTTCATTTCAAACAGCAGCACACCGCGACCTCTGACATGTATCTCGTCCCTGACTTCTTTGGCCTGGCAGAAAGACAGTAACAGTTGTGCCTTTTAGGTCAGGTGGACGCCGTTTAAGAAGCCAGCCTCATAAAGGACTCCTTTGTCTCCCAAACAGGCTCTCTTGGGCCCCAGTAAAAGGATAAGAAATGTAGTTAATAGCTCAGGAGTGGCCTAATCATCAGCTGCCATTACTGCTCCAATATCAGCAGAGATGACAGACTTATCAATAACAAAGGCCCAGCTGAAGCCTCCACCGCTCTGTCATTTTGATCTTTGCTCCACTAATCAGAGCTTTCATTTGAGCTAAGCACCAGGCAGCACACCTCTCATTCTCTTCATGCTGTGCCAGATATCACTCATCTTTACAAGCCACTCTGTATTCCCTCAACCCCAGGCCACCATTTCCACAAATTGGCTTAATTTCTCAGGCAAATATATGACACATCTGAGAGCTCATTATCCTCGCAATGCAAGTGATTATTGTACTTACTGGTGAAACTCTCCTGCAGCTTTCGAGGTTTCGTCTTCAATGGCTTTGGTTGGAGTCCAGCTGATTTTTAAAATGAAATGAAGATATGTCAAACTGACTATCATTGTGGTGTATAAATATTTCATAAGCTTATGCTGTGTTTGCTTCAAAAGTGCACTTAGAAAAACACAAAAGGATTCTGAGGCATGTTGTTTGTTTAATACAAGGCACGGACTGAAGAATGAGAACACTTATATTAATAAAAGGCTGTCAATCTACACAGATAAGATACCTGTATGCGTCTAGCCTCTGAGAGTAAATTTATAGCTTCATGTAGAATATTACATACTCCTAAAAAAAGAATGATGTACATGCTTTTTAATAGTAATAAACATACTTTAATGTCAATATTTCTCTTGTTCATTCTTCCACAAAAACCTCCTCCATCAAGGAAGAAACCTGAGAGGGCCAAAGAGGTGCTCCCGCACCTGGACGAGCTGGCCCTTTCATTTACAGTCATGGTGAGGATCAGGCACTGACTGACTCAGACACCTGCTATTGGGAAATATGTTCTCCATCAGTGAGCTATAGACTATTTCTGGACAGGAGCACTGGGAGACCATTGTTCTCCACAGCACTGACAGCCAAGGTATTCTGGGACTCTTGGCACACATAGAAAACAATGTGTTATTCATGTTAAGCTTAAAAATTGGGCTACTTATTTGACATTACCAAACAAACTGCGATTAGAGTGGTATTTGTTGACTGCGGCGGGGTAGTTTAATGGCTTTTAATATGGAAATAAAACACATTTACACATAAAGAGGCTAAAATATTATGGGATTTGTTTGAATAATTGCATTTGTTGGCACAAATGGGTCAGACATTTTAAAAAACGGCCGGTGTTGTTGGACCGTAATCACACAAATGTCCTTTTCAGACAAAGAGTAAATACCTATCTTTCATATTAGGCATAACCTATGGTCTCAGGCTTAGCATAAAACAGTGGAACTCCTTATTCCTCCAGTTTGATACATGATATGTGCTCTTTAAACAAATCATCTGGTCTCTGCTCCTATACAGTCTTATACAAGGGGGGCAGAGGGTTTGGGGATTTTGCAATGTCATCTGGGATTAAAAAGGAGCAGCACATCAGAGCCCCAGGCCACACCACCTGGAGCCCCTATACGATCCCTGGCGCTGCACCACTCAAAACCAGCCCCATTAGCTTACCGCCAAATAATTCCTGGTCAACCAAATGACACTGAGCTAACAAAGCCCCATTTCAGAAAAGATTACAACTTCAACAGGAAACCCTTTGATTATGAGTTTGTTTGAAATGTTATCAATACCCTGATCATTCCTGCGGATCAACAAAACCATCTCTAATCACCATACCTTGGCTGCACCTTCGGTTGTGCATCAATCTCCTGAAAAAAAAAAAAAAAAGAGGAGAGGAGGAGAAAAAAAAATCACGGTGGAGAATAGAGGAGTGATTTGTTTAACAAGAAGCACGTGCAATGACAAAGCGATTCCTTTCTCTACGTTGATCACCCACCTGCACACAGATTAGGTCAGATATTCACCTGAGCTGCCAACCCGTCACTCACACTCAGTTAAAGAAAAAAAAGAAACACACACACAGCACACATTCATTTCACGTTAGTCCTAACAGTAGACGGCAGACAGGAGTTTACCTGTGCTTTTTTTTAACCAACTGAAACAGGCAAACAAAAACCTGCACAGCATCAGTCAAACATGGCCGTGAACTTTAACCTCAGGCTGGGGTCACAATTCAGGGCAATCTGCCATTTATATACTTAATTAATTAAATAAAACAGGTCATTAAATACACAATATTATAAGGCCAGCTTACACCTCTAAATAATAATACTTGCTGCAGGTTCTTAATTATAATATTCAAAGTACTACAGTATACTTAAAGGTGATTACCACAATAAACAAATCTTTGCTGACCTCTGTTTACATTGGATCACGGCCAGATATTTTAAAGCTGCATTCAAGTTCTGTTTTATAAACATCCTGCATGAAGGTTAGACTTACAATATTTTCCATTGTGTTATTTCTGTATGTTTATTTATTTATTGGATTAATGGGAAAACTGTGCAGACGATCGGGAATATTTTTCCCGCTGTCTTGAGGAAATACTTTTTCTCATTTCTGATAAAGTTCCTCATTAATTCCTACAGGGTTTCCAATGTTTTGATCATTTGCCAATGCCCAATCAAGATGCAAATTAATATGCATAGATGATATATATCAAAAAATAAAATGAACACAAGCAGGTACATGTTTTTATCAACCGCTTAAGTTTAGTTTCATAATTCATGATCTTATTTATGGTATGATGCCATATGATTGGTGAATAACATTTCCTTATGAGAGTTGTGCATCAGAGTGAAAGGAGGGGCAGCAAAGTTGATGTTCGGTCATCAATTTAGTCTCTGGCGCCCCTTTGTGGTATCCACGCAGAACTGAATGACATCAGTTTGACTTCATAAACTGTGTTAAGTTCATAAATCACAACAGAATAAGCAAGTCAAACAAAAAAAAAGCTTTTGTTGAACACAGCAAACTGAACCAAAATGTGTCTAATGAAGCTTCTAAGCTGATCAGTGCAAGTGAGGTTGTTATAGTGACAAATCTCAGCTCAACTCAAGTGTTTTTTTGTTTTTTTTAAGGAGTGCACAGTTGTGATTGTCTCTTGATGATAATCTAATCAATCCCCTCAGTTAGTGGGCTGAATAAAATCAGTTTCTATCATCAAAAGGTTTCAACTTATTAGAAAAGAGTAAATCTTGTGTGTTTGGAGGGCGTCAACCGCACAGATGCACAGCTGGAAAGAAATATTTCCAAATTAAATGAAGACACAAACAGAAACAATCCACTAAATACACTTTTTTTTTTTTTTTTTTTACAATATATTTATTGTTGTAAAGTACATTCAGTGTTGTAAAGAAGCTGATCATTGTATGCTATGGCCATGGGTGTAGTCAGCAGATAAGAGTTATGAGCAGAGAGCCACGTTAAAACATTCTGCATTTATTTCATCGGACAGTTCACCATGAATGACGCCGTATATATATAAGAACATGATGTCTCCGCACATAACACTGACATGAGCATGGGAGGGGCTGCTGCTGGCTGCTGCTGCTGCAAAAACACACTGATAGAATGAATGCAAAGAGCCAAAAGAACACTTCCTGTTGATGCAAAAATTGCAGCAGCAACTGTCTGACACATCTGGACGGACTGGAGAAGAGGGGGGGAGGCCTGGCTGTAGTGTTAGCGAACTACTGAGGGGAATGGACAACGATTTATGCTAATCTGGAAGACGGTGAGTTTTTTTTTAAGTGGACTTAAACTTTGTCTCGGACTTCGTGTGACCGTGATGCGTTTGTAATGTCCGTTGCTCCGTTGCTCTCACGGTGAAAGTAATGGAGGAGGGGGGGAAATAACTGCCCGTGACCGTACGTTAGCAACTGAATGCTAACTAGCCGCTACTTAGCACCGCTGCTCCCCTAGCCCCCAACTGTTAGCAACGAGCTAACTAGCGTTGGAGCTATTTCCAACTGTCAGTTTGTAGCCGCATTCGACGTTGTGATTTAAGTACTTAACCACACGACATTGTCAAGCTTTTGTGTAGTTTACCAACCCGTAAAGTCGTCTATTATGTGAAACAGAGTGAAGTGTGTGTAAAAAAGTTCCGCATTTTTAATGATATAATTAAACTCGAGGCTAGGCTAGGTTAGGCTAGGCTAGGCTAACGTAGCTAGTTAGCAAATGCTTGTGTGTGCCTGCCTGGTTGATAGCTGGGTGGTTCGGCCCCTGTGAGCCGATACAGTATTAACTTTAATCTATCTAGAAGTTACTGTAGTAATGATAAAAAAAGGTGGAGGCGACCAAAAAAGAAGCAGGTGGATGTGACGGTTAAAAGCTAACGTTAGCCGTACCGCAAGGTAGCGCCCCCACCTTCCTCCCATCAATAGCTAACTAACTACTAACAGTATGCTTTGACAGTAAAGTTTGGGACACCGCCGCACATTTGCTCTCCAGTGTATCGGCACTTAATGCACACATGACGGGATCAACACTACGTGCTAGTGTCGCCCTGTGTTTGTTCTCTTTAATGAGTGAGTTAATGCACTAAATGTGTAACGTTAGCGGAGAGCTTGTTTTAATAAGGCCCGGTGTGGATTCAGTGTGTGTGAGTGTGATTGCTACAATGAATGTGAGCTGTAAACTCATTTAATGTGGTGTTATGACAGGGGAAGGGACAAAGGGCAGGGACATGGCAAGTTATTCCGACACCTGAGTTCACGCAGGTCACCGAGGACGGACTGTTGTTTATCACCATCATCATCTCCCTGACATCCATTTGCTCTCAAATGTCCCACTTTGCTGCTGCTGCTGTTTATTCCTGGACAATTGCGTCTCTGAGACTAAATAACCGTAGTAGTACAACCTAACTTAACTCCAAGGCGTGTCAGAGCAGAATGGAGCCAAACCAATTACGACTTTTACATGAGCAGGCATTATTATGGCTTTGCACTCATTCAACCCTGTTTCTTATAGTCCTGTTTCTGTTTTAAGATAAGCTGTAAAAGTGAATTGGTGTGAGCCGTCAGCTGAAGTGAGTGATTGTGCAACAAAAAGTATGTAGATGTGAGGTGCATTTTTGTTATTTATTACTTAATTATTCATATAGGTATAGCCACTGTATCTACTGTTAAATCACAAGGTAAAAGGTTAGTGTAAGTCAAACTATTCTCACGTATCTGCTGTCTAGGAGTGTGATTTTTTTTTTTACAGGGTATTATTCCAGGAGAAGACATTAAATCTGACATTACATGGAGACATTTGCAGGATTTCCCCCCCCCTGCATGTCAGCAGCAAACTGCGGGTGCCTCGGTTGAATTCTTTTCTACCATTTGGCGGCAATAAAAAACTCGTTTTAAGGGCATTGCGTCAAATGTATCACTGCCAACTGTAATTGCAACACTGCAGAGTGGCTCTAGGTGAAGAGACAATGTGGCACTGGATGGGATAGGATGGGATGGAATCCTGGCAAATTAGCGCCGGCCATTAAAAGCACCGCAAAAAAAAACAAGATGTGCTAAATTTGTCAAGGTTAACGCAGACAAAACACACGATAAACTGCTGCCTTTTCCACTGTTGTTTTCCACATGTTTGGCGTGGAGCTGTCCTTGTGGATACCTCCATGTCACCAAGGACGATTTGATTATGTGATCGTGGCACATCGGAGCAAGTTTGAGAATGAATACGTTGTTGGGACGAGTCTAAAGATATCTTTAAGTCTCCGGCTCGTGTTCATCTGATCAGCATGTGAGCAGGCAGAAATGAAAGATGAGCATTTTCCTGTTTTCCACTTATTTACTCCGAGAACACACCCATAGGCTAACCATACAATACTCAGCCCTGCACACTGAGCTCCCTCTACGCCTTAATATTTTCCACGATGCATGTTATTCTCACATCATACCTTTACTTCTCTCAAAATCTCCTCTATTTTTGTCTTGTTTTTCTTTATTATCTGTTTTAAATTGCTCTCCCCCCTCCAACCTTTGCTTGTTAAGCAGTTCTGTTCTGGGCCTGGTCTGCCCAACAAGCTGTTTTTCAAAGTAGGTGAAATGCTGCTGATGTTGAGGAAAGCGCACGAAGCTGGCTTGCTGACTTTGATTTTTATTCTAATGTTCTTTTCTTCCTTTTATTTTTTTGTGTGTGTGACATGCTATCGTTAGAGTTACTTTCGGTGACGTCTCTCCGCCTCGTGGTCGAGCATCCTTTCTCACATGAAGCAGCTGTGTCAGAAAGGTTTTATTACCAGGCAGAGAAGTCGAGCTGCAGATGGAATTTTTTTGAGCTGAGTTTAAACATTTTTCGTTTCTTTTTTTTTTCCCCACGTGAGCCGAGCATGTGACCCTCACCCAGCATGTTCATCTCAACTACTGAGCATGCATTCTTTGGCTTCCCTTCAACTTGGCTCCATTCAGTACGTATGCTGTTTGGCAGCCGTCGCTGATAAGTTTTTAGTGTATGAACAGTCAGTATTTGAAGGCCGGTGACGTGCGAGTGAAAATAATGCACACCTTTTCGATTCTCTCGCTGCATCTACATCTTTCCCCTCCCTCGCTCCCGTGTGTGTGCCAGGATGAGAGCATATGGTTTGTTGGACAGGTGTCTTGGCAAGCTTTGGCAACTGGAGAAAGTGTTTACGTTCCCGAAGTGCTGACAGGGACTCGATGCGCACAAGATCATGCTGAATTGCTACCAAGAGGGAGGGAGGGAAGGGAAGGGAGAAGGCAGATGGAGTGGGGGGAGAGGAGGGTTAGGCCGGAGAACTGACACATACTAAAGGTTTTGCAGCACGCGATATATTTGCATTTACAAACACATATTACACAGTCGGCACAGCTCTCCAAATGCGGTTTAACTAGTTGTGCTGAGGAGGCAGCGCTTGTGTCTGTTAATATTTTATCAACCAGGTCAAGTCCGTATATTATTATCTAAGCATTGTATGCCACTACTACTCTGCTGCTGGAGATATGTTGCAAGAAATGTTAAGGCTAATGCAGGGAGAGGAGGTTGTGCTCACCAGAGATAACCACAATTAGGCAGTTTTTCAAAGTTGTTTGCATGAGAGTCGTCGCTGGCGCTCGTCTATTCAGCTCTATCAAAGAGGCCTCGCACAGAGGCTTTGTGAGAGTTTTCCAGGAAAGCTTTAGTGCATGCTCACCTTCCAAGCAGAACCAGATTTTCTTCTTTCTCTGCCAAATGTGGGATATACTGCACACCTTTATGGCTGCGTTCATACCACTGCCGCGCTATGCTTCACCTCAGTTAGTGTATGTAGGTACGTTGGTACATTGTGTTCAGTCGGTTACAGTCGTTAGATCTGCTATCTGTTCTCTCCTTTTCCTGTTAGCAATAACTAATCAGATATATAATCATTAATTAATAAATGAAGGATGAAATCTTTGTTCTCGTGCTAATATTTGCACTCGATTCTGTTAAAGTGGTGCCAATCCCAAGGAAACCATCTACAAACAAATTATTAAAATATATATTCAACCTCTTTATGAATATCTCTATGTTATATGCCAGTGTATGACAATCACCAGCATTATGACAGACGTTTAAATACAGCAGTGTAGGTCGAACCTGTGCAGCTACAGACGGTTTACGTAGGAGGCGGGTTTATTCATAATGAGAAGATTATTCAGTGTTGATGAGTGTGAGTGTTGTTGCACTTCTCTTTCTAATATTTCCTGTTTGGAGTTAATGAAGCATTCACTTCACCTCTGCTTACTATCACGGATCTATGCTCGCGTTATGTGCATGAATGTGACAACATATCAGGCTGATACTGAAAGAAAATATTACAGGAAAAGCACTCATATATATATATATATATATACACATTTCTGAGATCCTTCCACATGCCTCTGGAGGGACGTACCGCCTGCGTTACACGTATCATAGTTTCAGGATCCGTGCTGTATGCAAACCACGTTGGTAATTATCAGATTATATATTGAGGTTACCAGTCGAGACTTGTCAGACGTGTTTTTTGTTTTTGCCATAAACTTTTCATAAGGTGCATGTCATTATAATCAGGCTGCCTGTGAGTTTCCGCATTGTTTCCTGGCCCTCCTGAACACAATGGAGCCCGATCAGATTATTATCAACGTGTGTGGAAAATCTGATCTGATCTGATTTATTTTACACACACCTGCATTAACGGACATTAAAGCAAGATTTTCTTCAAGCTAAACAATACAGTTTATTATCAGAGACAAACGTGAAATATCACATTATATTATAACATGTTATATAATAGAAGAAAGTTCACTGCACAGTTTTAAAGTCACGTTTTTGTAACCGTAAAGGCGTGAAGTGTTTCTGTAACTTACAATTAACAGCCAGCAATATTGAAGGGAAAGCCACCATGATATCAGCTGATGGTTGATACATTTATATTTTTCACAGCAGATATCATCATCCTGTATCCAAAGATTCAAGAAAAACAACAACAAACTGTATTGAAGTTACTCATGTGGCTGATAAAGTGCTGTGTTTCCTGTGGTGCATTCAGTGTTGTTTCCTTTGGCATGAATATGTCATGTACACGCACTATATGAAGTACTCTGTATCAAATGCTCATCTTAAACAGCCTCCTACAGTCTTACACACACGGCACAATAGTGTTTTGTTAAATGGGGAAATGTAAAGTGTTTCACTGCCTAATGTCTTCCTCCTCTCTCTCTCCTTCTCCCGTCAGGCTGTCGGCAAACTGGAGAAACATATCCAAGAAATGGACGACGGCAGCTACATCGAGTTTGATGTGCCGGAGTTCAGTAACACTGTTCTTACCCAGCTCAATGAGCTGCGGCTGCAAGGGAAGCTGTGTGACATCATTGTTCACATTCAGGGTCAGCCATTTCGCGCCCACAAGGCCGTGCTGGCAGCTAGCTCACCCTACTTTCGTGACCACTCAGCTCTCAGCACCATGAGCGGCCTTTCCATCTCGGTCATCAAAAGCCCCGAGGTGTTCGAGCAGCTCCTTGCGTTCTGCTACACCGGTCACATGTCCCTGCAGCTCAAGGATATTATCAGTTTCCTCACTGCTGCCAGCTTTCTGCAGATGCAGGCCATCATTGACAAGTGTACCCAAATCCTGGAGAGCATCCACTCCAAGATCAGTATCCCGGTCACTGTCTGCAGCCCAGATAAGGACGACTCGCAGGCCAGCCACAACGGGGTCAATGACAGCAACCTCTTTGTAAACCCTACCCAGATCTCCCCCCCTTACTACTCCCGGCAGAGTCAGGCAGGACATGAGGCGCGCTTCGAGCTGGTTGGAAAAGGCCTGGGCCGAGTGCGACAGCAGCAAGAGGAAGGCCAGTCGGACCGAGGCAGTAGTGATAGTGTGTCCGAGCATGACGCTCCCATGGAGGGAGAAACAGAGCAAGTGGAACTGATTGGCAAAGATGGGCAAGTGACAGACGTGCATGTGAAGATAGAGAAGATCGACAGGCCCACCTACTCAGATAGTTCCTCAGCCGGCGATGACGGCTACCACACGGAGCTGGTAGATGGAGAACAGGTATTGGCTGTTAGCGTGGGTTCTTACGGTCCTGTCATCCAGTCAACTACCTATTCTTACTCAGGGCTGTCCTCCCCGTGCTTTGTCAACCTTAGCAACTCCAGTCCTTCCCGCTCCATACTCAGTGGCTACAGAGGTGGGCGAGCCAGGGCGAAGCGCCCCCTGGCCATCCCAGCAGGGGTGCTGAGTCACATCAAACCAGGCTCGGAGGACGGCGAGACACCCGGGGGCCCCGTGGGGTTGGAGAACGACGTGCGAGAGCGCAGCCTGCGGAGCCAGTGGTACCCCTACAATGAGAGACTCATTTGCATCTACTGTGGAAAGACCTTCAATCAGAAAGGGAGCCTGGATCGCCACATGCGCCTGCACATGGGAATCACTCCGTTCGTATGTAAATTCTGCGGCAAGAAGTACACAAGAAAAGACCAGCTGGAGTACCACATCCGTGGCCACACGGACAACAAGCCCTTCCACTGTCAGATCTGTGGCAAATGCTTCCCGTTTCAGGGCACCCTTAACCAGCACCTGAGGAAGAAGCACATGGGGGCGTCGGAGGGCAGCAATCACGTGGACTCTCCAGAGAGGACGGAGGGAAGCTCAGGTCAGAAGGACCAAGAGGATACGTCCGAGGGGATGGCCTTTGAGGCGCAATATGCAGAAGAGGCACCAGCCAACGACATGGAGGAGAGTTCAAAATGCAGTCCGGAGGAGGCTCAAGCATCAAGATGTGATTTTTAGGTCCTGCTTCAGGTTAAGGAAGCTTTAAGAAATGTTTATTTTAACTCAACTTAAAGGACTTTTTTCTTTTTTGTTTTTTGAATCAGCTCCCTCCACTATGGACATTTCTTGCGTCAAAGGGTTTCTGTCAATTTTGTGAAAGTTTCGATGTTGAATGCAGAGAGCAAATGGGTGCTTTATAGAAATTTGATTCTTTCGAGCAAAGGGAGTAACAACTTACTATTTTTGAGGAGGTCACAATAATCAAGACCCCTCCTAATTGATTTCTCTTTTTATCTTTCCATGTTTTTTAAAACATATTTACAGAGTTATATAGGCATGTTGCAATAATTGATAATGTGAAAGCTCTGGTAAGATGCTAGTCATATCACCTTTTTACCTGACCTGTTTTTGCACATGTGACCACAGGAGGTCACTTACTCACAAGGAATGATTTTTCTGCCAGTGCAAAGCTTCGTGTGACATATCCGTTCAATACCTCATGATGCAACTACATACTCATAACAGACAGTATTTTAACTTAAATGAAAAACTCACCAGGTTCTACCTCATAGCCAAGAACCTACCACGCACAGATGTGTTCACCGTTTTGAAATCCATTCTAAGTTTCTATGTACAGTATCTTCTTGCCAAACCCTGTAAAGAATATTCTCTCAACACAAAGCCTTGATACTTAGGGGAATAATTCCTTGCTGATTGTATGGATTAGGGACAAAGTCCTTGTCAAATGTTTCATGGTCAGCCAGGTTAAATAGATTATTAAGAAGGTGCTATGTTAGGAGTGCATTACATTTGCTAGCTTTCTACTTTGTTTGTTTTTGGCGATAGAGAGAGAATAGAGTAAGAAAAATGGCCCTGTATACTTTCAAGATATGTTTTTTTTTTTTTGCTGTCTCATGTTTGTTCCACAAAACACTTTATATCTCTCATCACTACTGGAGATCTCACTCTGTTGGCCAAGGCGTGTTTTTTTTTTCGATGCTGTCGCCCATGTAATGGGTGAATTACGTCCATACAGTGAAGTCATTTGTATTCCTCTATACTCTGATTGCAGACTTATACTGAATTATTGTATGTGTAAATTGTTTTGTCCTGAGGTAGGCTTCTATAGGTTTAATACTCGGCGTCTAACAGAGACGGGAGTGCTCGTCGTCAGCTCGGCACAGTTAGGAGCAGCTGTGGATCTGTTCACATGAATCTACATAGGCTGAATAATATGCAAACAGAAAGAACAAAGGAATCTCAGCCATCTTGACATGGTTTTTCTTCCATTATTTGAAAGAGCTATTGGTTTGTTTCCTCTTTTGTTTCTCATTCTGTCCTGCCCTTTGTGACGATCTGTGATCTTTGTTCTCTGCATTGTTCGGGGTCACGTGCAGACTTTGGAACACGTTTCTTTCTCCTCATTTGTCAATCCTCTACTTTATGGTGTTGACACATGCGGCGTAGCTAGATTAAGGCTTAAGAGGTAAATATTGTTAGAGGGGTGGTTAAGTGGTGATCCAAAGTATTGATGCACTTTGCAGAGTTAGTGGTTGGGATGGACGGACGGACGGATGCTGTCCCGCTGATTTAAAAACGTGCTAATTTCTGTCTTAATTCTGGTGCGGCAGAGTAGTACTTTGTTCACAGCAGCTCTGCAATCACATGAATACTATTGGCTACAACATTGTATTTTATCTATACTGTTTGAACCATGGGGATCAGGGATGGGGGTGTTGTTAGTATATAGAGACTTGGGTTTTAATTTCCATTGTGACTTAAAAAATAATCTGCATTCACATGAAAAAGGCACTTAGAAAGGCCTGATTGGTTATCCTGTCGTATTTAGCTAATTTAAAGCTCAGCTGGGCGGTCCCTTTTTGTGCTATCCTGCTTTCTTTATTCGCCATCCAGCTGATGAATGCCTTTTTTTAAAGAAGAGCACCTGCTTTATGCTTCTATTTTGTCTCATCCGGTCCACGCGGAAGTTGTGTCAATTAACTGAGTTAGATTATTTCACAGTTTTCATATAATTTTCTACTTTGTGTGCGTGAATCTTGTTTTATTTTGTTTTTTTGCTTCTGTCTAATGTTTTTTTTTTTTTTTTTTTATTCCACTGAATGTGCCGTCATCGTCTTCACTCGTTGACAGCAAAGATAGCAAAACCAAACTTTTTAGGGAATTTTGCAAAAATCGGTATAGCTAGCTTTTTTCGTTATCTTTTTTAAACGTAAGGACTCATCACACAAACACTTCATCATCATCATCGTCAACCACAGTCTGTCGACCTGTACAATACTTTATAGATGAATGTTTACTAATTCAAGTTCATTTTTCTGTCGGCCTGCGGACATGATGCGCAGGTTTTTTTCTCAACGGCCGATCTGACCTCAACAAAATCAGCCGCTAGCTAATTTGAATCCGCCTACGATGATTCTTGCCCTTCATCTAGAAGAAAAAGGAGGGAGCGCATACCTTCTTGCATTATTGTCAGTCATGTTTTGTGAGTAATAGGTACAAACTGCTAAAACAATTGTGTGCCAAGAGTTCACACCAAAGACTAATAGGTGATTTTTTGACTGTATTGAATAATTGAATGCTCTTTAAGAAGAATAGGTTCTTAATTTAAA
Organism: Argyrosomus regius; assembly: GCA_946959425.1. Classification (NCBI taxonomy): domain Eukaryota; kingdom Metazoa; phylum Chordata; class Actinopteri; family Sciaenidae; genus Argyrosomus; species Argyrosomus regius. The sequence continues at coordinate 3,029,203 of OX336890.1, forward strand.
TGTAGGACTAGTTGAGTGCTATCTGCAAGGAATGTACGTTTCCCAGCTTGTAACAATCACTTGTGTAAAATTTGAACAATTTGCTAAGAAGACATTAAGCAGCGAAGTCATAAATAGCATCATATATTAAGCCATACGAAAGCTGACGATATAAAAGTTGTGCAATAGGTATTGTAATTGTTTAAAGCCAATGTAAACAAAAGAGAGAATACTTCACGAAAAGTGGCATCTTAAACTTAGTGCCTTGCCACAAGCTTTACATTTTAGATTCTGGCACTTAGATTCCTGTGCCTCTTTTCATTTTTTAAGAGAGATTATAATCGAAATATGGCCACATCATTTATCGTTAAAGTGGTGCCAAGAATGATTAGAAATTAGCTCATGACGTCCATTTTTGTAGTTTTTTTTTTTCAGCTCAAGTGCTGCCCCTTCTCCCCGAACCACCCGCAGTTTTCGCTTTTTTTTTTTTTTTTTTAAAGTCTGTGTAAAGGCAAATCCGAAATGTCTTCCAAAATAAATGAAATATGTTAGAAAATAGTTGCTGAAAAGACTTTGAACGAGAGTTAAAACAGTTTTTCACCAGTTTTCAGTCTCAGGATTTTTGTGGGCGGTCCTTAAAGGGTGGCTCGATGACACGCTGAGGCCACCCTGAGCAGAGAGACAGAGATGAATTCATCTCAGCTCAGAGTGTTTCAAAGTTAGTCATGTCATTTTCTGAACTCATCTGACACGTTTCAGTCGCTTCAAAATGGCTGCTCGACCGCTCCCGCGAGTGGGCGTGGCTTCAGCGCCTCCAGCGGACACGCCCCCACAGTCCTGGAGCTGAGCTGCTCATTTTTACCTGATTTGGACACCTAATTTCATAAACTTGTCGATATTTTTAATCATTCAAGTTTGGCTGGGTGAATAATAACACTTTCTTCTTTGGCCTGACAAATTTTAAGCACATATTTATTCGGACTTTACACAGACTTTAATCATTTTTGTCACGCAATGGACAGCGATGATTTTTAACAAAAAGGTTTAACCGATTTCGTAGCAATTGATTACAATCAGAGGAGGCAGACTGGTTCCCTGCAAAACGCCAAAACGCCCTCTTGATCAGAGACTATACTGTATCCCTCCTCTCTAAAACCACTGAGGACAATCTTAGCTATGTACTGTAGTTTTTAGGCATTTCAATGTAGGAAGGAGAAGCATGAGAAACACAAATCTACTTCCTCTCTGTTCTCGCGGAGCATCTGGCAAAGGGAACAGCTGCTTGAGTATTTAGCAGATACTAAACTGAATATTTGTGGAGGAGAAAAAAAAACGCTTACCCTCATATAATGTAGCTTAATTGCACGTTGCTCAACCACAAAAATTGTATAAAATTGCCAATGGATAATTTCTTAACTTGAGTTTTCTTGTATTTGTGTCATCGATTGTGCACTTACAGTTTTTCGTTGATAGAAAACACAAATTCCATCCGATAAACTCCCGTTTATCTCTGTAGTTGCCCTTAAGGGACTCAGCTATAATGGCCTCAATCACTTTGGTAGGGACCTTTCCCCCTTAAATGGTGCTTTTAGACTAGTCAGATTTTTTTTAATTATTATTATCAAATGAGTTAAGTCCATGTAATCATCATAGGTGAACGGAGGGGAAAATTATTTAAAAGCTTCTCATGAACTCTCATGACTTATGTGATAGTACACACCTACAGAACCAACTGAACTTGACACACACACACACACACACACACACACACACACACACACACTCGAATAGACTCTTTGTCAGCTCTTAGTTCCACACCTCTGAAAGGAACGGGAGATGCATTGTGGGCCACAAGTAATCAAAAGGAAGTGTTTACAGGGAAGGCTGTCAGACTACTTTTTGAAATTGCAGCTCGTCCTTATTCTTTTTATAATAAACTCACTTCAGGTAGTTTACAAACACTGATACAGGCTTAGAAAAAAATCTTAAGTCTTCCATAGCTTTTCTGTCAGTTTCTGTCCACTGTGTATTATTAAGAAAAGAAAAAAAAAAAGAAAAAGCAATAACCTTTTTAAAAGTGGTGTATTGGGATCATCAAGCCTGTTGAAATATTGGCCTGTCATATATCAAACAAACTGAATGTCAGGGAGCTGTTGGAATTGAAGTAGGACCAGGACAATTTGATATTGATTTATTTTTTATATATTTTCTGAAACTTTGGACAGGTTGACTTCCTCTTCAGAAAAAAGAAAAAAATAGATATATGATATAAATGAAAAAGCGGTGTTGCTTACTGGTGTTCTAAAAAAAAAAAAGAAACGCTCATCGAAAAATCCAGTGGTAGTCGGTAAACTGCAACACGAAGAAACTGAGCGCGTGGTTCAGTCATCACACTCAGTGGCACTGTTCAGAGTTGCACCTCCAGCTGTGTCAAATAACGAAAGGGATTTTTGGGCTGAATAGCCACTGTTTTTTGGGAGCGGGCTGTCTGCTGTCATGTCGAGGTTCGGTGGTCTCCTCGTGGGCTCCTCGGGCACTGAGACTGTAGTTGTTCAGGATCAGAGAGAGAGAGAGGGGGAGAGATTTCAGTCCAGATATTGGTTCCTTTTCCTTTTACAACTCCCTAACCTCTGCACTATAACGTCTCTGGCTCGTATGTATTTGGTGACAAGGCAAAAAAAAAAACTTAGAACTCAGGGTATATAGTGTTAAAAGTGGTCTCATTGGACATACATCTTATGTCCATAGTATAATTGTGCACTTCTCTTCAGGTGGGGGAAACAAATCCTCAGTCAGTGGTTCCCAAACATTCTGCCTCAAGGTCTCAATGAGCCCATATTTTCCACAGAGCTGCAGCTCGAGGAGCGCCGGAGACCGAGAACTGAACCATGTTAGCAACAATGCCCCAAAACTCCCGTTTTGTCCACTCTACACACAACCTCACAACCCAACTGTGAACCTCAGAACTCTACTGTTTTGTACAACTATGAAGTAAATGAAGCTAGCTAGAGCTGATGTTGTATCTATTGCCATTTATGAATTTATTTTATAGCATGAAATAAAATATATTTATTCAAATTATATATTTTACTCATAATCATTCTGTGCTGCTTCATTTTGGTTCTTAAGCTTGTAAATTGCTTTTTTATGATATAAAAAAAATGTCAATAGAATAATGCGTTTGTAAAATAAAGACGCTGATTTGGCTCCGATTTGTCTTTTGTGTCTCGTCAACTTTGTTTCTTTTCTCACGTGTTCACATGAGCATCCAAAGTCAGCAATGTTGCACGACATTCACATGACACAGCAGTAATGAATACATATGAATGCTCTCTGCAGGAATGTCTGATGCATGTGCACCTTTAACCCTCCAGAGGGAGCTAGAGAACTACAAATACATCTTTAAAGGGCACTCAGAAATCCTGCAGTTTAATCCAAATATAGAGAAAATATATCAGAATTAAAAAAAAGGCCATTATGGCTTAAAAACGTGAGGCTGTTTAACTTCACTATTAAAACGCTGCTTATATAAACAGCCACTGGTGTGAAATTAGGTTTTATATGTTTTCTTAGATAATAATTAACAAACCAGATGTCTGAAAGACGTTTTCCTCTTGAGACGAGGATAATCTTTTTTTTTCTTTGCTGTGGAAAATAGGCCGTTTGCAAGTCACACAGGCCAAGTAGTAGAATATAAAACAATAAATTGCTTTGGTCTCAGATGGCCGGTAATAACATTAATTTATCACCAAACAGACTCCTTTTCCTGCTGCATGTCCAGTCACATTCTCTGCTTAATCCTCGGCAGTGTTATTGCTCCTGTCCCCACAGTGTTAAAAAATGCACCCAAAGGGAGAAATATATTCATGAAGTGGCACAGCTGTGGAACAGCCTCCTGCAGTGTTACCACTGTATGTGGGTTTACAAAAACTAAGAGCGTGAGGCAGCCGAATGACTAATAAACCACCAAACTGGCGCAGCTTTGTGCCTGCAGATTCTCCACCGAGAGGAATTTTCTATGTTTTGTACCTCTCGGTCCGAAAATAACACAATACTTGGCAGCATGTGACGCGAAATAGGCATCACTCGTTGCTGAAAGTTCTAATAAACTGGGTGAATTGTTTAAATGACAGCATTATATGGCTGCACAGACATCTGATCCTAAAATAATAGGCTAAATTGCTCTGTTCAGTGGAATATGAGAATAAAAAAAGAACCACAAAATACAAGGCCAGGAAACCCGAGGTAGTCGTGTTTCCACAAGGAGTCTTTAACTGCATTCTATGGCTATGATGTATTGTGGCTCTCTGTAACACAAACTCTTACCAGTTTGGATTGAGGACACGGTCGCTTCACACATACGTTAATATGAACTTTTTAGGATGATCATTAGATTTGTTACGGCACTTTTTGCAACTGGACCATGACCTGTAGGTGTTCAGTTCCTCAAATGCTTTGGTTGCACTTTGGTTCAACCTTCGTATAGCATGTGTAGTCCTGAAACTGCAGCTGCATCTCACAGTTCAGAAAGGGTCATTTGTGCCCTACAGCAGGCACGTACTCTCGCCTTATATGAGTGCTGTCTCCATTACTGTAAAAACCTAATCTCACTGTCCCTACGGAGCGATTTTGAGTGTCTCTTATGAAATAGATGAAGCCTTTAAAATGTTCTCTCTTCCACTACGTTATTCGACATTACTGTAATAGGGCTGATGTGGCGGTGACTCAAGCTTGTAAACACCGGTGGACTCAAAGGTGGCGAACGCACCCCCTGGTGCCTCCATGTTTGAAAAAAACACAGCAAAAGTGCCCTCTTGCATGCCCGTGTGGTCGATAAAACATGATGAAGTTCCCTCTAGGGTGCCCTACCAGTGGACAAAATGTGATTAAGTGTGCTCCAGGGCAGGGATTCCCAAATCTTTCCATGCAATGAGGCCCCCCCAAATAACATTAGCTTTCAGCTGGGCCCTCCTTTTGCGAGATGTCCTGAAAAACCCATTAATAATACTACAGCAAATGTATAGTTGTGTAGATGGCAAATGAGATTTCAATATGTTATAAATTATTTTAAACTATATATTAAAACATATAATATTTTATTTTAGCATTTTCCCTCATCTTGTCTCAGATTTGCTGAGGCCTTCCTGGTGGCCGCCCACTTTGATAACCATGGACATAGCATACATGACGTCACCCACAGGTGAGTCGTTGTGAAGCTCAGTGTGGTGGCTCTGGCTGCTGCCGCCATCTTGGCAGTCTTGCCTCTGCTGTGGAACATGGGTGGAGCTGAGGTGGACTAAATGAAGCCTGGTTGATCAAACAAGCCACCTGTGATAGTACCCACCTGTGAGTTACAGCGGCCACACTGTTAATTCTGCATAACTTTAAGCCTTAATATAATCTGAACAGGTAAGTTGTATATAAATTCACCCTCAGTACAGTTGTCATGAACGGGGAAATTAGCTATAGAGACCAAAACTGTTTTTTGTACCAGGCTGTAAACATGTTTATTTCTGCTGTGAAGTTGTGACATTTTAACATGGGGACTTATGGAGACTGACTCACTTCTGGAGCCAGCCTCAAGTGGACGAGAAGAGGAACTGCAGTTTTTGGCACCTAGACTTTAATTCACAGCTACGGATGTTGCCACTTGGTGCTAACCCCAAACACAACAAAGCTCCTCAATATACAGCTCACTGTCATGGTTATCTGTGTGTCTTTAATGGTTAAAAAACTCCTCCTGTGTTTTATTACAGAGCTGCAGTGAAATGTGCAGTACTCACATGCTTCTCACATTATCTCTTCAGGCTAGCATATGGACTGTAACATGGCTCAACAGATTTTATTATTATTATTAGTAGTAGTATTTATTTCTTTATTTTAAATATGTGCCTGCTATTATTTTAATACTTTTCTTATGGTATTTATTTAATTGTTTAATTTGTGAAGTGACCTTGGGTGTCCTGAAAGGTGCTTGAAATAAAATGTATTTTTTTATTATTATAATAAAACAATTCGCATGAAGTGCCCTTTTTATTTTTGTTTGCCCCGCCCCTCAAATATCTTGACTCGCCACTGCTTGCAAATACTATTACCTGTCCATAACGTGATTACCTGAGAGCTCTCTGAATGAGATAATGCAGCCACGTTAACGAGGGATGTGGGACAAACGGAGTGGAAGAAGAAGAAGAGGAAAACAGGTGAGGAGAGGTTCCCACCCACACAAGAGGAAAAATACAATCCTGTGGTCACCAGGCTCGTTTATCCCTGCAGGGATATTCCTCCTTCAGCTAAGAGGGGGCCCGCTGGAAAATGTAGTTCTACCTCAACCATAAGAGTGTTAAACCACACTATAGGAAATACTTAACGTGACAATTTAGAAAAGTTAACCTATGACCTGAGGTAAACCCCCCTCCCTCCCTCCCTCCCCCCCCGTGTATGACGCCCGCGGGGCACAGGTGTGCTCCACATGTGAACGCTATCAATGACGCAATGGAAACGACAAGCAGCACAGAGCAGGTGAGCTGAGATTTCTGTCTGAAAACTGAATATTTGGCGGCGTTTTGTTCGTTTTTAAGCATCTCCAGACAGGAAGTTAACTGTACTTACCTGTTTGTGAGCTGACCCAGCTGCTGTGGCGGACATTTGGTTTGTTTGGTTTGTTGCTGAGCACCTGTGACAGTGAAGCTAACTGCAGAACCCATTTTTAAAGAAAGTGGTACCACCTTTACTGTTGTAGTATGTCATATTTCAGATGATCTCTCTCTGCTTGTTGGTAGGTGTGTGTGACTGAAAATATCAGGCCTGTGTTGGAGGTGTTCATGATATTGTGTCCAGACTCCTGGACTGGCACAGTAGGAACAACACACAGGTGTAAATCATAAAAAGTGTAATGAGTTGGCCTCAGCTGCTTCATTTACAAGATGCTGGTGTTGTGCATAGAAGGCCAACTGGAGCTATTTAGTGCCCCGCAGGTGAAATTAGGAAATAAGTACCCCCCACTACTACTACCACATTACCCCAGCCACAGTAAAAATACAGTATGGACAACAAACGTCTGCAGACTGTGACGTTTTGCACAAATCTGCACAGCTTCTTTCATTAAAAACATATTGTACATGTATTTATATCTCATAGTATCATATTCTAGTGTCTAATCATGTATCAGTGATGAATAAATAGTCAAATATAACCAACATTTACCTGTTGGTGCTTAATTTTGCTGTACTTAAACATGCATCCATACTGTTTAAGTCATCTTATCTGTATCTGTACAAATAAATTTGATTTAATTTGACTAAAGCTGCATTTGTAAGTAATAATCAGTAGTAGAAGAGTAAAAGTATAAAAAAAAAGTACTTATGATGAACTTTTATTTGTAGTTTTATGATTGCGTATGATGTTTTTGGATTAATATCACTGCTGCATTCATGTGCATGTAGCATTTAACTGCTGTAGATGTTGAAGGCTGAGCTTATTTTAACTACTTCACACACCGTCTGCTGCTTTTGCGTCATATTCCATAAGATCATCGTATGTGTGTAGCATCGCTATCCCAGTGAGACCCACATGGCTCGCTATCAGGTCTGACTGGGACATTAGAATACAACAGAGCCATTGTTAATCTTATTAGTAACACCTGTGTGTTTTCCTACTGTGATAAAAAACAGAGGCCTATCACCACTGAAGATGGCAGGAACAATGCATGTTTGTCTGATAGCCATTACGCCAGCTGTGGTGCGTGGGAAAATGAGTGAGTTGGGGTGTTTTTGAGTGAAGAGGGTCCAAAATGAGATGCACTGAATTAATGCTGCAGCATGGATGAATGTTTCACCTTCTTTTTTTGCTTTATCTGTAACTTTTTATACTATATAACACGTTCACTCGAAAGTAACCAGAACACGTCTGTTGACGTTGGAATCATGTGCGTGTTTCTGCAGATTAATGCACTTAGCTGAGGTGAGTTTTAATGCGGAGCCGCTCTGAAGCAAAATTTTAACTGAGTAACATTTGTTGTTTGGGAGATTTGTACAATTTACTCAGCATAACGCGGGTCTGTAAGTCATCTCGAGAAGAAAAATGCTGTAGGAATGACTCCAGAAACAAACCTTTATTCATCAGTTTTAGTTTAAAGTTTATAATTTATAACTTTATTTTTTAGTCATTACATCATTACTTCTAATGCTCGTATTTTGGAAAACTGTTTGCAACTCTCAGCATGAGACTGCGGTGATGAATGAAGTCTGTATTTTAAGTGAATTACATTTATCTCTCCACGCTTTAACACCTCCAATTATGTGAGCTTACCTGGGGAATAAGGGAACAGGCTGAGTTGAGTTGGCATGACATGTTAGCCAAAGCCCAGAAAGACAGGAACATCTGTCAGATTCTTTGAAGCCACTCCTTTTCCCCCAATATAAGGCCGTTCGTGTTGTTCATATTTTCCTTTATTAAAACTGAGTCAATCTGTTCTGTTGGAGGTGATCCAGTCGTTTTGACTCACAGTCAAGTAATGGTTTAAAGGCTTTTGGTGCACTTCTGTTCTGTGTTGAGCTGTGAGACAACAGCTTGTTTCTTACAGAACATGCATTAACAGTAAGGAGTGTGTGTTTTTGTTTTGTACAATTTGATGGATTCGACAGGAATGCTATTTTTGTCTAATTTACTACAGTTGCTAGGAGGTGGTGTTTGGTCTGCTCTGGTACAAGATGTGTTTTTCATATTGATACATAGCAGTAGACCCACAGACAGTATAAATAGGGACGCAGTTTGGATATGAAGCAGTGTGGCGGCTCTGGCTGCTGCCATCTTGGTAGTCTTGCCTTGTGGATCGTTGGTGGTCCTAAAATAGGCCGGGTGCTCAAAGAAGCTACCTGTAATGGCACCTACCTGTCAGTCAAAGTGGCCACACTCTTAATTCTCTTAAACTTTAAGCCTTAATATAATCTGAACAGGTGAGTTGTATATAAATTCACCCTCAGTACAGTTGTCATGAACGGGGAAATTAGCTATAGAGACCAAAACTGTTTTTTGTACCAGGCTGTAAACATGTTTATTTCTGCTGTGAAGTTGGACATGGGGACTTATGGAGACTGACTCACTTCTGGAGCCAGCCTCAAGTGGACATTTGAGGAACTGCAGTTTTTGGCCCCTCTGAACAGGCTCCACTTCAGTTTTCTGCTTGTACTTTCTCCAGCGTGTTTAAAACATCAGTCTGTGCAGTAATTGAAGATTTTTTTGTGCACTTTTGTGATTTTTGGTTGCAAGATTGATTTCACTTAACCGCCTTCAATTGTTCTTTAATGGATTTATCAAACTAATGCCAGATAACTACATTTGGATTTGTGTCTTTGCGTCTGTGTGCAATTATTGATGAAGAGAGCTGAGGGATGGAAACACAGAGCGAAGTTTGGCTCTTAAAGGTCAGCGGCTGCACATGGAAAAAAGGAAATGTAACCAAATGTATCAAAGCAATGTGTTACATTGACTGTGAGAGATTTCTGCGTAGCAGTAAAGATACCTGGCTAACAAAGTTTCAAGTGAAGCCGTGAAATGCTGCATAGCCACAGTAAAACCTTTACAAACTAAAATTTCCACTGCGCTAGGGGGAAATTATTCATCCATCCCTAAGAGGTTTCCTGTAAGCTCCCTGCAGAGGACTCCCAGACGTTCTGGAAGAACATGAAACAGTGGTCATACGGCCGTAAAGCTATAAGCAAATCTGCACATCTCCACAGTTGGAAATCAGTTTAAATGGCGAGCTGTTGGGAGACGGAAAAAAACGCTCGATTCAATAGTTCCACTATGCAAGTAAAAAACAATGAAGTGACTATTCTCCCAAAGAGAAGCTTCACCACATTATTACGTGTTTCTATTTTTAAGCATTTCTTAATAACTCCCATATGCATCACAATAATTTTACAGCAGCAATGGGGAGTGGTTTGAATAAATGACTTGGAAAAAGATTACCTTTTTACTGCCGTTGGATCTCTCTATTTGCTATTCCGCAATGTTCAGAGCTGTGTGTGTGTGTGTGTTTTTTCGCTGACTTGCAGTGTGACAATGACAATGATAGGCTGCGCTCAAGTCAGGGTTGTGTCACCTCAGTGGAATGCTCCATTACATAGACGTGACAGAGACAGAGAAGTGATCCAGATGCTCTCAAGTGATAGCTGTGGTGGTACATCGGTATGTATTTAGTCTGTGGCGAGTTATGACAGGGAGATGGAGCGATCACACCGAAGAGGAGAATGGAGAGAGGAAAAGGAGATGACAGAAAGATGGAGGTGGATTGACTCTGCAGACACTTCATGGTCACTGTCGACGCAAAGTGTGTTTTTCTGAAGGATTCTGTTTAAACTCAAAAGGGCCGTGTGATGTGACGATATGTATATATCATGTGACGTCTCGTTATTCTCTGTCGTTTATTCTCTCTGTGTCAAATCACACGCACACTATACGGCGGTATTTCTCATAATTTAGGACCCAGCACAGATGCAGGAAAGAAAAATTTGCATGTGGGCAACACAAACAAACATGGAGGAGAGTGAACGTGACACAGAACAGGGTCGTTCTGAACAGCCAAGACAAAACGAGGAGCTCGTACCTAAAAGAGGGGCTGCTTTTGTCGTGTGGACCTAGTTTGGGTATGAAAAGTCATAAAGGTTGTAGATGAATGAATGAAAAATGATCATATGAGCGAGTACCTTTTTTATTTGTTGTGCATATAATGTCAAACGTACTAAGAAATAGGCCTTTCTGTGTGTTATTTTATATAAACTACTCTGCAGAAAATGTGCTATGACCTATATCGGGGTATTTAGTCATATCGCACAGCCCTACTTGATTATAGTGATTATATAATTTCATTTTATTCCACATTTTTGCTGGCTCCATGCTTTTAAAGATTGTGGCATGACCATGAGTCACCCCTCACCACGCAGACCTTTCATAGTTGTAGACATTAAAACATTTAATGTGTCCTGAACACGCGCAGATCTCGTCGAGTCATGGTTTTAAGCTTTTCAAATAGTTACAGTAGGTTGTCCAAGGGTCACAAATCGTTTTTAAATGTGATTGAATTGTTTTCAAGTCTACATCTTTCCCAATTTATCATATTTGGTGGAGGCTTTATTAATTAACAATAAATTATATGTTTGGAGTCATGTCATGTCTTGTCTCTTTGGGAATGCCTAGATTTTGCAGCGAAAGCATGAAATTCGAGCGGTTAAAGCCCCCAATGACAAATCTGTGCCGCGGTTTCCCGGTACATCTACATTTACTGAAAAGGTGAAGTGAGAAGGGTTCACAGGGGCACGGGGAAGTTAAAAATGGTTCTATTAGCAGCACAAGGACACAGACTTTTACAGATGTGAAACAACAATACAGAGCCAGTTTGAAGGTTCAGGTCTGAAGGCTCAGGAAATGCGGTTCTCTTTGTGCTGAGTGAGCACTGTGTCAGCTCATGATTTTCCATGTTGGTTGAGGAGTGGGGGCTGCACAGGCCACCCTTACTGAAGGTTTTCCATCGTGGTGAGTCCTCAGACATACCCGGCATCCAAAGAGTCTGTCGTTTCTGTTTATGGAGACGGTGAAAAATCGGCCTCTGTTTTACCACGATTAGGCTGATTGACATAGCAGACTTAAACTGGTTTTAAGATGTAATTGCTGTAAAAAAAAAAAAAAAAGTGTTGACCTGATCTGCTAATACAGAAGGATTTGGTGCAAAGGTATCTCACTGTCTCATCCGTCTTTAGTGAAAACACAGCTGACAGCAGCGACAGTGATGAATGCCTTCCTTTGTCCCGTCCAAATCCTGTTTGTCACAGGGAAGAAAGCTTTTTTAGCGTTTGACTTACGAGCCAGTTTTAGCTGCCAGTGTTTGTCTGTTTAATGTAGAACAAGTGTTTTTGGCTACTGACACATAAGCATCCATCTTTACTTTGGCAGCACAAAATGCTAACATGGTAAATTAGGTTTTATTTGAAGCGAGGGAATCTAAAATACACGCGTCACGTTTTGCTCTGTTGACAGTTGGTCTCTTTAGACGATCTTAGATTGTCTTTAAAGTAGTCAGTCTCAGGGATTCGCATGAAATTGATTTCAAATGCTCTCTAAGTTGTCTGAACCTGCTTTAACTCTAAGTCTGGTCACAAAATATGACATTAATGGAGCCCGCTTCGTTGCAGTGTAAAGTCATTTTTGCTTCATTTTCCAGCTGTCTTTGGAAACCTCATTGACACATAGTAAAGTAAAGGTGGTTTCTGCTGTCAGTGGAAGGGGCTGCTGGATACATTAGTTTTACAAGCCTGTCACATTTCATTTGTCAGTCCCTGGTGTGCTTACTCCATATGCAAACACTGTGCCTGATGGTGTTTGAGACAACATGCCTTCATGCCACTGGTTCCAGTTTTTGTGATTGGACAGACACTTCTCATGGTGACATGTTATTTGTTCAGTACTTTAAAACCTTTAATTCTGTTAATGACATGAAAAAGAACAAATGAAAATATTGCACTGCATAATTAAAAGCAGGAAGACGAAGAAGCTGCTGCATGGTGGAAATCTGTTCAGGGCCACGTTGCCACTATTTAACATGTGAAAAACAGGGACAGCAAACAGCAAAACCATAGACTGCGTAAAACATTGACGTAGTCTCCGTGATGTCACCCACTGGTTTCTGAAGAGCCGTTGTGGAGCTCAGAGTGTGGTGACTCTGGTTGTCTCCGTCTTGTCTCCACCGCCTCCTGGCTAATCTAAAAATGGGCAAGTAGGTGGAGTGTGGCTGGAGCTGAGGTAAGCTGAATGAAGCCTGGGTGTCAAACAAGCCACATGTGATGACACCCACCTGTCAATCAGATCTGCATAACTTTAAGCCCTAATATAATTTGAACAGGTGAGTTGTATATAAATTCACCCTCAGTACAGTTGTCATGAACGGGGAAATTAGCTATAGAGACCAAAACTGTTTTTTGTACCAGGCTGTAAACATGTTTAGTTCTTATTTTAACATGGGGACTTATAGCCTCAAGTGGACGACAAGAGGAACTGCAGTTTTTGGCTTCACTTCACAGCCACAGAAGTTGCTGCTTGAGCAAAACATGCACACCAAAATAAATTAGCATTAGTGATATTTATATATTGCTGCTACAATCAGACAACACTGCACGTGCGTCTGTGCGTTTACTGAGTGACAGTCGTAGTGATGGATGCCTTCTTTGGTCCAATCTAAATCCTGTTTGTCGAGTCACAGGGATTCGAATGAAAAGTTTGTGAAAATATCTGTGGAGAACATGATAACAGCTGCACTACTGGTGTTTTCTATACCAAGAACTGAGGGGAGCATGTTAAAAGGACAGTTTGGGTATTTTGAAGTGGAGTTGTGTGAACTACTTGTCCATAGTCGGCGTGTTACTCCAAGTAGATGGCGATCAGCTTGCCCCCAGATTGGAGAAGCAGACAGTTATCCTGGGACTAAAACATATTTTAGCCTCATAAAAAGGCCCATCTAAAAATAAAAGTGTAAGTGCAATATTACAAATATTTTCCAGGCTTTACCTTGCCGTCTGATGGCACTAAACATAACTTCATGTCACAGGGTGCTGAGAAAAGTAGAAATCCAAAGGATTAACATTTAAAGCGTGATAAACTCTTGACAGTTGACATGAACATGAATTAGATTTTATCAGTGGTTATGTTGTCATTAAGTGTTGTTAAGCTCAAGTTAAACAGTAGAATTGAGAAGCCTTTGAAGGATATAATTAATACGATTTCATTCACAATAAACTGTTTTAACACTATTAGCACTGTCATGACAGATCTGTGTCAACCTTTTATTGAACGTGATGTTATTAGCCAATGACTAATGACTACATTACAAGTTTTATATACTTACAGCAGTGTCATGGCAGACAAATGCACATGATTATGACTTTGGAGGCCGCTGTTAGGACTACGGAATGTGTTTTTTATAGCAAGAGACACAAAAATAGAAGAACACACAAGCTGTACATATTTTATTGCAACTTAATAATGACATTACAGGTTTTTAATACATTATATTACAAATATCTTATGTACAAACGCAATGTTTTGGATCTATTGACATCAACAAACCACTAAATTTATACAGTAAATACAGTGCTTGATTCATACAAGCAAATTGATGGACGCCTGTTCAAGCAATTCAAGATTTCAAAACAAGTAAGAAAAGAAACTTTGAAGAGAGTGCACCTCCTCGGATCTGTTACATGTTGTATAAGCAGACTGTTAATAACATATTGGTATTAAGAGTTTTGGTTTTAACGTTAGAAAATAAAATGGCACATTTTTATAGTATATTTTATTGTAATGGAAAAACACTGGCCAGAATATCAACCCTGTATTACAAGTCAATAAATGTTACTGTTCCTATAAATTACACTTTTGAAGAAATGTATTTAGATTGAAATGAAAAGTCACTGGATACGTTTCCTGTGTCAACCTCATTTGCTTGTTACGGCAAAAAAAAAAAAAAAAAACTTTACATACATACTAAATATATATTGTAGGGTCCCTATCTCAAAGCTACTTAAGGCTGTTTTTCTCCCTCATATTAAAGTCTGTGTAAAGTAAGAATAAATGTGTTCTGAGTTTGTCAGGCCAAAGAAGAATGATTGTGAATGATGTTATTAACCACCCAGCCAAATTTGAATGATTAAAAATATCGACAAGTTTATGAAATTAGGTGTCAAAATCAGGTAAAAATGAATTCTCAGCTCCAGGACTGTGGGGGCGTGTCCTCTGAATGAGCTGAAGCCACGCCCACTCGTGGGAGCAGTCATACAGCCATTTTGAAGCGACTGAAACGTGTCAGACGAGTTCAGAAAATGACATGACTAACTTTGAAACACTCTGAGCTGAGATGAATTCATCTCTATCTCTCTGCTCAGGGAGACCTCAGCGTGTCATCGAGCCACCCTTTAAGGACCGCCCACAAAAATCCTGGACTGAAAACTTTTTATTTTCAAACTCTAACTCCACATTTCAGTAATATATCGTTCAAAGTCTTTTCAGCAACTATTTTCCAACATATTTAATGTATTTAGAAATAAATCTCAGAATTCCCTTTACACAGACTTTAAATGAGAGCACTGTCAACTAAACAGGATTTAATCAAAGATGACGTATTTAAAACAACTCTTGAGCTATGAGTGATATGTAAAAAGGGGAAATGTTAGAGACAACTGAATAACTCTTAATAATTCTTTGAGTTGTCAGGACGTACCATTATCTCGGCCTGATGTTGCACTTTCAACATCGTCTTTTGTCTTTGTCTTTTGTCTCGTCTGATGCCTCTCAAACAAAGAAGATAAAGGATTGCATGGAGATGTAAGGAGATGTTAAGTGAGAGATACAGTACAGTAGAAGGAACATATCCTTCTTGGATGTTTAGTGGAAGGTGTTTGGGTTTGGACGGATCATCATGACCACTTTCTTTAGCGAGTAGGCTCCTCCTCTGAACTCAGCCCAGTAGACTCCATCTTGGTAGCGGCTGCGGTAGTGTCCTCCTCTGTACCAAACTCCGTTCAAGTTTGAGTGGGCGCAGGAGTTGTACCACCAGCCTCCCTTCTGGTAGTGAGCACAGTTGCCTAGAAACATTGAAAATGTTGCATTAATCACATGTTCCATCATTGGTTTGTCCAGTTAAATGCATCATGACGTTACAATTCTTTTACCTGTATATGCATCATGGTCTCTGTCCAGTGTTGTGAACTGTTTGCCGTTGTGCCAGGTGAGGGAGTCTCCGGCGTTGCCATGATAACGTCCCACCCTCAGCTTGTAGAAGTCGGCCTCGGGCTCCACCCTGAAGCTGGCGTACTCTGCAAACACCTTCCTGCCTGACCAGTCCTCCAGCGTGACCAGCAGTTTGTAGTTTGCCTGGTTGGTCAGCCAGTAGATGTTCTCCAGACCCAGCCAGTACTCGCCATCAATATTGCCAAAGCCTTGCTGTTGAAGTGCAGCGATAAGAAGAAACATGAGTTAGATTAGGAAATCGTTTCTGAATGTGAAAACCTTTAGCGGATAGTTTGGATGTCTTGGGGATGATTCAGGGTCATTGCGCATGTTCTGGAGGTAATTATGGGTTTAGCCCTTCGAAGGGGTTGTTTATCGCCAGGGAACATTATTATAAATGGACCCTCTGAGTCAGATTTAAAGCGAGCATCCGGTGTCCAGATTTCCACCATTATTTTGTTATTGAAAACACAGCATGATGCAGTGAATATAGTATAAAATCAAACATGTCGGATGCTGCCTTACAGCTTTGCTCTGGCTCCGGTCCAGGTTGGTTTGTGGTATCCCCTAACCCTACACATGCTTTGAATCATGGAAAACACTCCTCTTGATGAGTGTACAATGCAATTTTAGATCTCATGTGGTTTAAAGGTTTTTGCAAAAACTCTTGGAAAGATCTCCATTGTTGCCCCCAAGCTGAGATTTAATCAGGGCCCTTGTGAATTTTTGGCCGGCAAACAAACGTTTACCAATGAACTGTTTCTCCCTGCGGGAGGGATTTCCCTTTCAAAAGAGTTCCCTGGAATATAAAATTATGTTTACTCAGCCCTGTTTACCGTGCACCTTCTGATGCATAATTCCAAGAACAAACTTATTTTATTCACAAGATCAGCCAACGAATGTCACATTTAAGTCCAGTATTGCCACATTTTTATTTCAGTGTGAAGTCATTCACAAAGACCAACTGATCTGCTGGAATTAATGAGTCATCGCTGTGGCAATGACCGAGGCTGGTGCTGCATCAGACGTTTTGAAAGCTAAACAATTACCTATTCATTACAAGTTCACATCTGGTTAGTGTCTAAAACAACCTACATAAGCCACCAGCGTCCCTGCTAACTATGAGGTCCTTGATTTGGTGTGAGGTTGTCGCACCTTGTACGTTTCCCAGTTCCTGAAGAAGTTGACGGAGCCGTCCACCCTCCTCTGGATCACGGTCCAGCCGCCTGGATCGTGTCTCTGGTCGCACCACACCTGCATGAGCCGGTTGGCATTCTCTGGCTTCACCAGGTACATGCCGCTGGCAGTGTGGCCGTCTTCCAGAGCCTGCAGGCAGTCCTTAAATGGACCTAAGCAGAGAGATGATGGAGACCTTTATAGCATGGCAAAAATCCAGTCAGTTACAGCAGTATCTCAAAAAGTTAAGAAAGGGAAATGGAGAAAAAGCCATAGTGACAAAAGGTTTTTATACCCTGCCATAGGGAATCCCATTTTTCAGCAGAGGCTCTCATTTTAACAGCAGAATTGACTTTGGCTGCTCCCCTCGCAAGGGAAATGGCTACCGGCTGTGCAGCCAAAAGAAACACTGGCATGAGGGCAAAGGGAATCCTGACTGCTGAATGATGAAACAGTAGCAAAAACCTTCGAGCATCTGTGATTCTTTACAGTGCGGGGTTATTATTTTGTATTACTTTCACTTTATATTTCAATGTATAAATGCATTTTATATCGTGCAGACACGTCCATGGCCTCCATGTTAAGGCCTCACATTGATTTTTCAAAAGTGGATTTCTGGGAATAAATTAGTTGAAGGACAGCTTGTCAGTAAGTCTGCAGAAGTTTGTGTGCATGAAAATAAACTTTGGAGCATCATCCCTGCTTTATTCTCCAGAAATAGAACAAATATTTCATCGAATTTGTGCAGGGACAACATCGTATTATTTTGATTTTCATGGTGCAAATCAGTCAAACCTAATTTTCCTGTGTGCCATTACGATTTGATCTCAAAAAATTCCAAACCCAGTGGATAAGGGCGGAAAATCACTTATGGGGCAACTGGCTCCCTCCGCTTCAATTGGCTGTGAAAGTCCTCACGATTTCACACGTGCGTAGTTTGCCAACTGGCTCGGATTAAAAAGTGTTCCAATACGATGAGGGCGAATGAAAACAGGATACTGGGTCACGCAAAGGGGTAGAGGTGAGAGAAGGTGTGCATCTACAGTTCGCAAGACATGAAGAAAGTGGACGAAACAAAGCATTATACATATTCCACAAAGTCCTGCTCAGCTGACAAGTCACACCTAGACCTGTAAAAGTGTTTTTTGGTTGTTTTAAATCACTCAGGATGATCTTGATCTGCCTCTCAGCCCACCCTCTGCCATCCATTTACTCTCAGGAATGTCTGTTGAGCAGATACAAGCCAGAGAGCTGCCCTGCCCCGTCCTGCTCTGTTCTGCCTGATAAAGTCTGCTGCCTTACTGGAACATATGACTGATTCTTGCCTGGTGCAACTGGAACAAATGACATCACTGACGCACGGTATCTCTTTTCTGTCCGTACTCTACTGCCTCCCCCTCCCTCCCCCTTGTGTGTGTGCATCCTTGTGTTTCTGTTTGTTTCTCTTCCAGGCCTCCGTTCCTGCATTGTGTGGAGCTCTCTGTTCATGTTAAGCGTTTACGTAACATTTCGGGGTGTTAGTTGCACGGCGGTGGGGCAGGAAATTACTTGCCTCCTTCCTTTTTTCAAAGATTCCATACAAAGGCCACTGTTCACATGCAGCCGAGTGAAAATGGCAAGCAGCATCACAAAATGTCAAAATGGAAAGAAAAAAAAAAAGCTCCCACTAGTCATGTTGGGAATGGTTTGTTCTTTTTCCACTATATTAAAACTGAAGGCTCCTAATGAAAGGGAACGGCAATTGACTATTCACTGCAGCTGATACCACAAAATCCCCTTCACATCAATTTTAAAGCTTTATCATCCACTAACATGTGTTCAAGAGCCACATGGGCTCGGATCCAGCTGTCCATTTAGGCCCATGTATTTACCCTGCTAATATGCTTTGTGTTTGTGTGCGGGTCGAATCATGGCAAATTAAATGATATGCATCTCAAAAGGCTTGTAGACAACGGCACTTGTGTTCTCACCGAGTGCCCTTTGCTCTGGGAATGTGTGGGACGTATTTAAATTGGCCACGACTGGAAGAATGGGCACTTGGTGGTGTCTTGTGATTAATGATTAAGAGGCTCACAGTATAGTCTGCTCAGACACACAATGCTTTGTTGTGACCACTATTTGTGATGGCAACGGGGTGTTTTTTTCTAAGCATGCAACCAAAATAGAACTTCAAAAATGAAGTGTCTTTATTCAAAAGTTCAGATCGGGCTTTGTTAAACTCACCAGAGGGCTTGTCGGTGGTGGACGGGCTGTGTGTGCCGGTGGGCATCGTCGGAAGAACAGGCGGTAGAGACTTTTGGTCGCTCTGGATCTCGTTGCTGATTGGGTTGTTGATTCGTGGAAGGACGGGCGGCTGGTAAGGCCTGTTGAGAGGTGGCGATTGTGGAGGTGGCTGAGGCCGTGGCTGTGGCTGCGGGACGGGCATGTGACGAGGTGGAGGGCGACTTTGACACTGCTCCTCCAACAGGGCGATAAGAGTTGATTGGTTTGTGGCCAAAGAAGCCAAGTGCTGGTACTTGTGCTCGAGATCTTTGTATCGACTGGTGAGCTGTTGCATCTCAGAGGTTTGGTTCAGGATCTTGTTCTCCATCTGAGCCAATTCCAGGGCATTGTCTCTTTTCCTGATGATCTCGTGGAGCAGCTGCATGTACAGCTGAGTCACTCTGGAGTTCATGTTTCGGCTCTCCTTCCTCAAAAGCTTGACCTCATTGACAATACCTCCGTCCACCTCCACCAATTGCTGCAGGGTCTCGATCTGCCTCTTCTGTTTCTGTAGCTCCACATTTAGCAGCTCTAACTCCTGTTTGTTGACCCGGTTCTCCAGCATGGCCTCCGGCTCCTTGGAGTTTACACAGATGGCTCCAGTCACTTTTTGTTGAGGCACAATAAAAGTGTAGGAACACTTGTCCTGCGGCGGGTCAGCTGGAGCACGTTTGCTCCTTCCAGCATAGAGAAACTCTCTCTCAAGACCATCGTCACTGCTCTCGAATTCTTGGGTCCCGTCCCTGCCATGGCTGCTGTCCGACTGACTCCCTTGAGTCTGCTGGACACCACAGGCTAGTCCAAAAACAAGAAGGAGCCCCAGCAGGACCATTGAAGGGGGCTCCATGAGTTTGTGTCCAACACACCAAAGCCTGAGGAGAACGGGAAAGAAAATGGAGAGTCGATAAACAGAAGACTGTATGAACAGACCTATTCCTAAACTTTTTTTCTTTGGGCTGCATTTTGACAGGGCATCAATGGACTCCTTCACAGCTATGCAGATTGAGACCAGAAGACTGCAGCCAGGATACCCTGGTGCTATCCTCCATTATCTGCCAGGAAGGCACAGCAGCCCTGTGCATACACATCCTAACCTAAGCAGGGCTGGAGGTCATTACAGATCCCAAAAATATAGGCTACTGAAAAAGATTAGATCTGAAAGGAAATCACCCGCTGGCTTCCATGACAGGAAACGCTTTATATTCTTGTGTAACATATAAATCAAGAATCTCATGGTTGCTACGCTTTACATATCACTACTGGCACGAGCACACAGTGTTGTTTCCCCCACGGCTTTTTAGTGTAATTCATTGAATACATCTGGTCTTGCTCCTGAAGTGTTTAACTCAACTTTCAGCTATCAGATGTATGCAGTGCACGCTGTTTAAAAGTTACTAATCCCCTCACTGCCCCTAAGAAAAATATTTCTTTTGTCTAATGATGTGCTGATCTCTATAGTCAGTTCCAATGCTGTTAGTTGAGTGTGTTTAGCTTAGCTTGCTGTGCTGGCTCAGGCTCACTTTGGGCGACTGCCACCACTTGTCCTTGACACACAGAAACACTCCTATCTGCTCCCTTCTGCAGGCCTGGACATCTTTGCTTATGGAAAATTTGAGACATCACCAGATGATGCTATTCAAGGAAGTGTTTTAAATGTTGATCGTGTTGCATCAGTCCTGTCCTTTGCCCTTACCAAGAGGCAAATAAGTTTCATTCAGACGCTGAAGGGCAATTATTCATAATGCATTTGTCAAAATTCAGACTTACAACTTACTCTAAAGCGACATAGAGGTGGGGAGAGGTGTGTAACACTTTACTTCACTAACTCACACCACCAACTATTTCACTGATTTTGGTGAAACTGGATCATATTTTATGGTCTTCCCTCTGATGTTCACCGCCTGCTCTACCTCAACTCTGTGATTTACAGTTTCCCGTTGGACAGTGAAGTAAACTGTTGCCAACTGTAGCTGCTGTTAGCTGATATTAGCTCAGTTTGTTAGCCGGGCTGCCCGGACTGTGAGCTCAGAGCACCGGGGGGAGTGTTAGTATTTTTACCACAGGCGTTTTGGACCACCGGGAAGAAGAAGAGGAGGTTTACAGGCCCGTGGCATGGGGGAATGCTGACTGGGAACGGAGCCGGTACCGTGCCAGAACCGGAGCCAAGCGAGTGGGCAATATAAGTAGGCCCAGCAGCCTCTGTGGACATGACAGAGGTTAGAGACCCACAAGGACGTTCACGGAGGACGCTATGTAGAAAGGCTGAGAGGCTGTTGGACTGACTTTTAGTGGTTGGTGAGAGCTTGGTGAAATAAAAGGCTGAAAGACAGACGCCGAGCTGGGCTGACTGCTGTTGGACTAGTAAGTAATATTAGCTGGCTGCTATGTCTGCTGTTGGTGACCTTGTTGATGTTTGGCTGTTAGCAAAGTTGCTGACTCGCTAGTTTTTGATTGATAAATCCTAATTTACCTCAGAGATTATCGTCTCTTAAATTCTGTTTCCTTCATAAGTTGACCTTGTGGCACAACACATACCTTTCCTCAAGAGTTAATGAGAGTGAGACTCTTAACTGTTGGCCCCCAGAATTCAAAGTGTAGACCTTTTTTATTAGAAAAATAAGTGCGGGCACTTTTTCTAGATGATGTGGTGTTATTAGGGGATGCCACTGAGCGCTGAAGAGAATGTAACTCCTGTGTGAGGATATCAAGGCCTTGAACTCCCGGGGCACCTTAATTGAAAGCTGCTGCATATTGGATTACAGAGGGGTCCAGTGTAACACTTCCCCAGAGTCAAGAGGGGCCCGTCTAATCAGAAACCATTATAGAAGGGCCTATATCGGCCACGTCAGGAATCGTACGAGTGCTTCCCTCACACATTTGTTGTAGCTTATCTCCGCGTGAAAGATAATCTACCACAATAATAGTCAGCACAAAAATCAGGAAGACAGAGGAGAAATGTTTTTGTCTTGTTAATCCGGGCACGCTGCCAGCACATTAGGTTAGAGACATGGAGAAGAGAAATGCAGCGCTCTCCAAGAACATGACCCTCTGCACATTTGACCCTCCTGGCTCTATCTGTCTAGAGTAGAATGTGTAAACACTTTTTTTAACTGGAAAAAGTAGAAAAGGGGATTTTTGTTACTCAAGTAACCTGTCGGCCTTTTTTGATATTATAATTCACCTGTGCCAAAAAGAAAAATAACTTCGAGTACCAGACATAAGATCAGATTTTCCCATGCATCATAAAACAGTACCTAAAAGTTGAAAGTCTTGCTGGAACATGACTGTCATGAATAACAAACCTAAAAAAAAGCGTAGTTTCTGTTTTTAAATTCACCATGAAACTGTCTTCTGTCAGCACAGTATGAGGCACTGTGAGTCTTGCTAACAAAGCCTGGCCGGCTGCATGACGTCACCTCAGCGAACGCTGATTGATGCAGAGCTCGTCTTGTCGTAAATATTTTTCACACCATGCAAAGAGCTGCTTCCTATCCACTGAAGTTATCTCATAATCTGATAGATTGAGGCCTGAAGCAATCGCTAATAATAGCTCACAAGTAAGCCCGTAGTAAGATAATAGAGCAGCCCCAGAGTCGGTTCCTTGTAATGTGCTGATGACTGTGTTTGGCCAGTGGCTCCTGCGGTTTCTTCCCCTTGGAACATGAGCCGTGTCTCTCAGAAAATGCCGTGCGATTTGCACCCGCTGCGGAGGAGTCCCATGTTGGACGTCGTTAGCCCGGAATCTCCTGCTCCAGGCTTCACTGCACTTCAAAGCGGAAGGGGAAAATGTTTGCAGCTTGTGATGAAATGTGTGTATGTTTTTTTACGTTAATGCGTGTTTTTCAAATAACAACGCTCGCTGGGCTCAGTCTCCCAGGGACCCAAGAGAGTCCCATCTGCCCCGACAGAGACAGCCTGTTATTAACCCATCCACAGTCTGCCAGAGGGAACAACAGAAAGCCTCCTCCTCCTTCTTCTTTGCTGTTAACAGCCCCCCACAGCTCATTATTGTCCTAACATCAGTTCACTTTAACAAGCTGCCATTGACTGGCAAGACGCTGCAATGATTAACTGGTGTTGAGAAGTGTCACATACGTCCGCTCTGCTCAGGGCTTAAAGACAAACGAGGTGCGCTGAATAACAGCTCTCATCGCAGCTTGATTGGCAACCCCTCTTGGGTAATTTCTTCAAGTCTGCTTCACACCGTAATGTTTTGGTTTTACTGTCTTCAGGTGGTGAGTCTGTGTTTACACGACTCCTCCTCCTGGATTTTACTCGATGTGAAATCAAGTGTGATAGGCCGGCACGGCGGATAGGTCATCGTGTCTCCGACCAGCGCTGCGCTCCGGCCTTTTTGGTCATGCTCAGCACATATTAATTAGAAGGTGGGCAGCCTCACTCAGACTGATGTCTCTCACCCCAGCCCCTCTCATTTCAGCGTGAGCATGGCATTCCTCGCATTCTTCGTCACCTCATTAGAGCGAGCTGCCATACACACATGGAGAGTCGACAGCGGCGGTGGCAGACGGAGAGAGAGCAAGACCCTCCAGACGCAGGCAGGACCGCCGCTCCCCTCATCCCCACGGTACCTACAAGACGCGCTGCATCCAACTGACCCAGTTCACTCCCGGCGTCCTACTTTCTGTGCGAATGCTTCGCAATCACATCATCATCATCATCATCATCATCCACAACATGAGATCACAACACAAGTACACAGCACCTAATTTGTCAGTAGCTGGAAAGAAGTGGGCACTTTGCTGCATGTTCAAATTAGCGGCAGCTCCGCTGAGAACTGGCAGTCTCCTGCATGACACCCAATATGTGTTGGATCAGAGTCAAATTCAATTTGCTCATGGTAATCTGCACTATTACATTACCTCCGAGTGTGACCTCATTCTTTCCTCAAGCATGTAATCCTTGTAAGCGTGTAACATGACATTAGGAACATGATTAACCTCAACTACCTGCTCGGTTCGACGGTACAGGACAGTATTTGTTTTGACTCTCCACGGAGCAGGAGAGGCTCCGCTCGGTGAGTTCTTCCGTACCTCGCTCGTGTGATCTGAGTCAGAGGGGGGAGGCAGGGGGTCTCAGGAATTGTTTCGATAAGTTCCAGCATTCTACCTCAAAGCCCCCTTATCCAAACACAAGCCTGGCAACAGAAACAAAGACGGGATTCAACCGCCTGCTTCCCTGTCCTCTTGAGCCCAGGGGAACATCCTGAAGCTGCAGACTGCTTGACATAGGTTATCTTTTTTTTTTTTTTTTAAAGTGAATGGCACTTTTCAGATATTAGAAAATTAGAAAAAAGAATTCTTTGTCTGTGTTTGTCATCTTCTACACACCCCCTCTTCATTTCCCATGTGCCTTTATTTCACCTCTTTAGAGTCATGTGTTTTATCAGTAGCAAAGAAGCACTCAGCCTGCTCTCCAGCATCCCCCTGCGCTGAATTA
This sequence comes from Argyrosomus regius, assembly GCA_946959425.1. Taxonomy (NCBI): domain Eukaryota; kingdom Metazoa; phylum Chordata; class Actinopteri; family Sciaenidae; genus Argyrosomus; species Argyrosomus regius. The sequence continues at coordinate 3,053,851 of OX336890.1, forward strand.
ACCAAGTTTTTTTCAGAGTCATCTGTCTGGTTACTCATCAGAGAGTAGATAATACCCTTTGGCACCAAAGAATGACTCAGATGCTGCGTGACGAGTTTACGATCAAAAGAACACATTATGTGAAAGGTCAGCAGCCAAAAGACACGGAGTCCAGTCAGTGTAACAAAATGACAAAATACCTGGTCATGTTAGAGATATCACTGAGCTCTGTAACAACTTGTATCACACCAAGAAAGGTCATTTTTCTCTGCGAGATAACTTGTTACAAATGTGCATGAGAGCAGTGAAGGAATGTTCTCACTGAATCTAATGTGCCTGTTAAACAAACCAACAGACAAGACAAAGGTTACGGGATGCTTACGAGATAATTGCAGAGTATTGATGAGGCTCCCTCAGTTGCCTTGCCCTCCTGGCAAAGCTGATTGAAGTTTCTCCTGGTGGAAAGTCATCCCAAGTGTGAAAGCTGCCACCTCTGCGTCCTCCTCTCTCTGCCCGTCTAGTTACTCACTCTTTGTCACCTTTTAGTCCATTCCAGCAGCAGCAGTGGAGACGTGTTTTTTTTTTTTGTTTTTTTTAAAGCCTGTTATTAAAAGACCGTCATTAGCCCAACAGAAGCTTTAACCTGCCAGAAACTCTTCAGCAAGCATTAGAGTGAAAAAATCCACTTGGAAAAAGTTGGAACACTTTGAAGAGACAACTGGTAACTTTGATTGGACGGTGGTTTTTCCTGATGAATGGTGAGAGTCTGGGGCAGGTCTGTGTGTACTTGCCTGTGGCCCGTTAGGAGAAGACTGTCACTTTTCTGTGGGCTGAATCCATCACTTCTGCCTCACAGCTCTAAGAGGCTGTCTCTCTCAACTGCACCTCTCTCTCCCTCTCTCTCTCTCTCTCTCTCCCTCCCTCTCTCTCTCCTTGGTGCTTTTAAATGATGAAAAATCCTCTAGCAGTGTTTCAGTAGGCAGACAAATTGAGCTCAGAGCCCCCCCACCCCCTTCTCCCCTTTAAAAAACGAACACATTCTTGTTTAAAGCAACAGCCTTCTTTCTCCACCCCTCCTCCTCCCCATGGCACAAAAGAGATCCACAAGCATGCACAACACAAGCCACACACACACACACACACACACACGCACACTACTCAAATTTCCAACCCCCTGCCCCCTTGGCCACTGGTTTCACCACCGCCACTATTTCTGGCCTGGACTGCATGGTTCTTCTGGTGGTGGTGGACAGCACTGATGTTACACTGATCAGATCCTAATTGACCGTGAACGAACACTTGCTCCCAGAGAGAGAGACGGAAAGAGGCCGACAGATAGGAAACAGATCCAGGTGTTTGACTCAGACCAGGTCTGGGTGAGCGACTGCTGACCCCCCCCGGTTTATAGCCTGAAGGTGTGATGTCTGAAACAGGGCCGGATCTGCACACAAAGCTGCACACTTGAACTATGTTTTTACTGCGGAATCATTACGTAATTGCCTCAGAAGGAGAGCCGTGCTTGTTTGTCCATGTGCGTCGGTGGACAAAAGGATATGAAACACATTGTCATGTCAGAGCGTGGACGCTGCTGCCAATACAATAAATTTCTCAAGCAAGCCCTTGGCTTTTAGACACTGTTGCCTTGGCTGTTGTCTGTTGTTTTTACGTTGTCTTCCTGTTTTCAATAAGATTTAAGCCCTCGCTTGGCCAATCATGCTGTCATTATGTTTCCTGTTTCAGCTTTTGATAATTTAGCATTAATGTTTTTCTATTCAGAGCACGTAGACCCTTCAGAGAGTCATTTCCCTTAATTACAGAGGAGTTTACACGTCTCTCACAGCTATTAAAATGATTTGTTAATCTGGTATTAACTGCTTTGTCGGCTATTAAAATGAGATCGACTGGACCCAACTTGTAGTGGCAACATTTCTCATCAGTTCCCGTCGGTAGTCGGCTTATCAAGCTTCGGTTTATCATACAGTGCGTACCAAAGGATTGTGCAGACATTTACAGGAGTGTTTTACTGTGGCTTTGTGTTTTAATAAAATGTCTAAGTTTGGCTGTGGAGTCTGTTTTTACAATGCATAGGATGTGTAATTGTCCCCTCTGGGGTATAAACATTAAATATGTTGCAGATGGAGACTTTTATGTGTGTCAGCTATAAACTGTAAAAGTGTTGGGATGTGTAATAAATAGGAAGGGAAGGGGGAAAAAATTAACAATGAGAAAAAGATGCTTGTCTCTCTCATGTGACTTTATCCTGCATCCGTTTCATTTCGCTGTAAAAAAAGCCTCATGATGTAACTTTCGTATCTCAAAATAACTCCTTCAGAATCATGTTGAAGCTACACTGACTTGAAATGCAGTCAATGGTGCCTCTGTCATTCCCACTCTGCTCCCTCTGCGCCTGTCTCACACTGTGTAACTTTGGGAGTGGGTAAAGTGGCTTTATGACACCACCCAACTGTATCTGATTTTGGTGAAACTGGATCATATTTTACAGAGGAAATGTTTTAACTCTGATGTCCTCCAGCTGATCTGCGGCTGTTTCCTTTATATACAGTAAACTGCTGTTAATTGTAGCTGCTGTTAGATAGTTAGCTTAGCAGTACCTCCCGGTACTGGGTGCTCCGAGCCTCCACCAGGAGGTAGTTTTCAGGGCTGGGCATAGAGAGAATGTTCACAGAGAGCGGTGCCGATGGACGTAGCTAATGGCAGAGGTAAAGAGACCTAAAAAAATGACTGCAGAAGCTACGAAGAGATATAGAGAAAGCGCCAGAGCAAAAATTAATCGGACAAGAGTAAATCTGGGACTGGGTTTTAGTCGTTGGCGAGAGCTTGGTGAAATAAAAGGCTGAAAGACGCCGAGCTGTCCATATTTACCACGGTGATATTACACTCTTACACTGGCTGTGTCGCAACAAATACGGATTCTTTCATAATGTGGTTTTAAATATATAATTTACATGTGGAGTAGTAGCATGTTGCACAAGTTAAGAGCTGAGATATTGCAGTTATAGTCTGTATTTCTTCTTCAAATGAACTCCTTTTTTGTGTTCTATGTATGCTCATAGTACAGTCATAGTTTTCCATTGTATTGTTTATAATTTTCATACACTCTTCACTTATATTAGATTCAAACATTGCCCTCAGCGCATCTCTGAAATCCAGGCTCTTGTACAGTTTGCATTCATGTGTTTCTTATCAAGGTACGCTCTGCTCATAAAACGGTGGTATTTCAACTTTGGGGAAAGGTTCCCATGCGCTATTGACTATAAATGTAGTAAGACTGGAAAAGCTATTTGGTAACTTTTAACCTTTCTGATGCGAGCTGCTGTAACATCCTCGAGGCACGATTCAGTCGTAAGTGAAAGAAAATATTGTGAACTACAAAGCGCTGAAGATGCAACCAGCTAAAGCGAGTAGTAGTTTTCGAGAATGAAATATCTATAATGACGCAGCTAATCACTGCAATAAACATAGTCGTTACGGATGTTACATAAAGGATTATATTAATTTCATTCCATCTATGATTTCTTTGTTCAGATCATGTGTGGTTCGGTATTTAAAGGCAGATGGCCACTGATTTCTTCCAGTTTCAGTTTCTTCTTTTAATGAATGGAACGTCTAAATGTTTCCCCTGATGACACGGCGAGAATGTACAACTGGCTTTGTGAGGCAAAGTTCCTGGCAGAAGATCTTGGACCAACGAGAAATGGACAAATTCATTTCGTAACATCCAGTCAGCCTGAAGGACCGGTCACATATTTGACGAGCTAATCCCTTAAAGAGGTTTTTGATCAAAGAAAATGAGATTAAACTTTCAGCTCTCATGCGTCACATGTTCTACACTGAACTGGTATTATTCGAGTGTACACCCATCTTCTTCCCTTTCTCCTAAGTGACAACTGCAGCTGACTCTGCGTCTAACTGGTGAACGGCGCTCTTACTCAGCGGCTGGGAAGTCGAGCTGCTCCTCATTGTCGAGCGTTTTGAGTGACTCATTGGGTCTCATCCAAAACCACGGTGTTGGTGCAGTGATTAGTTCTCTTTCCATCTCTAATCCTCAGCAGGTGGAGGAACAACGGATCATAAAAATGTCAGGGGGGAAAATGTTACTCCCATATTGAAATAGTAGCCAATCAATGCATGTAAAAGCACCACATGGGAGAGCTCATGGAAAGTGGCTTCCCGTTAGAAATGTTTCACAGATGGGCTTCTGTGTTGGTGAATGAATGAGCGTGTTTACTCGTTCATCTGGGATTAGCAGGGAGGAAAGCTTCTGTTATGAGTACAATTTGTGACCAGTCGAATAAAAATGTGGAGTTTAAGATGGGATAATTGCTCATTAATGAAATTAATTTTAAAACCCTCTTCGCCGTTATCCTTTAAAAGGAAAACAGGCCAAATTATCGAGTAAATGTCTGAGTCGATAAAACTAATGTTCACATACAGGTGACAGCTGTTAATTGGGGAATTGTAACTTGCATGGGAGTTAAAGCAAAACAAGCTCACGCAGATATGAGGAAGTGAAGAAAGAGTAGTGAGTCTGCAGCACAGCTTTTCTTAGCTCCGTGTTTCAAATATTACAATATTTAAAAAAAACAGTTTAATCTGCAACTTATGATCTGTCCCGATGTTCATTATGACAGCTGTGGTCGAAAAACTGCAGCCCTAGTCGAGTATAAATATTGAGCAGGAAACAAATGTCCTGTAATAGTTGGGAGTAGGAGCACTTTATGATGAATGATGATGTACAGCCTAGGCTTTTTTCCATGAGCTGATGTTAGCTCCTTCAGAGCTGAGAGGAAAAGCATGACATCAGAGTTTTTTATCCTGGATGTATGAAATCTTCTGTGTAAAATAAATAAATAAAAACTTTTTATATATTTATGCAAAATATGGTAGCACATTAGTAAGCCAATCTCTTAAATCCTTCAAATCTGCAATAAGACTTCGCATCTTTTATTTTCTAGAAACAGGTTTCTTCTCAGCAGTGAGAGATTATAAATAAGTATTAGCAGATCTCTCTCAGTAAACAATTGGATGATTAGAAAAAACAGAAGAATAAAATATGAACAGAATAAAGATATTCAGTTTTTGGATGGTGGATGAACATTACTCTTGACTCCAACATCTATTAGCTGGCCCCAGGTTTTCTGTCCAGTACGTCAGAAGGTTTGTGGTAATTTGATGAGGGGCCCAGTCACTTTGCCTGATTCCAGCCCTGCAGTGTATCATAAATTGTACCATCCCTGACCCCAATAACACCGAAGCTATAAACAAAAATGAAGGGTCAATAAAGTCGCACAAGTAGAGTAAGTAGGTGCAATCTGCTAAAGGTGAAAGGGTAGGGTAGAGGTTCAATTAGTTATCTTTTAGTAACTAGATTGTTTCCTCCGGGTCGGGGGTTAGTTGCCGCTCCGAGCAAATGAGTTTAAGTATCTCAGGATGTTCATGAGTGATGGTAAAATGGAGTGTGAGATGGACAGATGCAAGGATATGGCAGTAATGTGCTTTTGATTTACCATTAGATCTACGTGCCAACCCTCATTAATGTCCATGACTTTTGGGTGATTTGTTTCATCCATGGAGTGGTTGGGTCCCGTCAGAGATAAGGTGAAGAGTCCGGACATCCAGAGGGAGCTCACAGTAGAACCTCTTCTCCTTGCCGTTGAAAAGAGCCAGCTGAGGTGGCTCAGCTATTTAATTAGGATGCGTCCTTGGCGGCTTCCTTTGGAGGTTTTCCAGGCACATCCAAGTAGAACAAGAGACAGAACTCTCTGGAGTTATACCAGCTGGCCTGGGAACGCCTCGGGATACTCCAGGAGAAAGTAATAAATAATGAAAATAAATAATTACAAAGCAAATGCTACAAATACATACTCGCATGCTACTCAGCCTTGGCCTTGGTTGACATAAACATGCGAGTTGTAAGTCAGTGCAGCTCCCAGTTGTCCATAATTCAATACAAACTATTCAAAGTACTAATACCGTAGTTTATGTTGTAAACTCCATGTTGTGTTTTTCACGAATGAGTTCACATGTAAAGGAGGTTAAGTTTAGGCTGTCAGTGTATGAGTGGCTTACTGTGTGAGGCTACCATAGTGACCTTTGTTTAAACATGGGTATGTACAAGGCCAGCATGTCTCCCTGTCTGCCAGCCATGATGGATGGCTCTCTGGTGACCTGTATCGACCTTGTCACCCCCGGCCAACTGTTTCTGCTCTTTGTTGTGTATTGATTGACAAGCAACTGTGAGTCCGCTTTTGTAGATTTTCTGACATGTTCGTTCTGTTTTATGAATCAGATGGTACTGTAACAAATTTATCAAAATAGAAAAATTAATATTTTCCTCTGTGATGTGGCGTGGAAAGTTTGCTTAATTATTCCATGGCCTTCTTGCTGTGTAGCACTCACTGTGCCTGGTGGCTAGACCTACAAGGACCGCTCTGTTGGGAGGAAAAATTTGAGTTTTATGATCTGAGTGGAAAGAATGGGACTGGCTCGGGATTTTGTCAAGCTCACCCTAACTGTTGCAGAAACCACCAAACGAGACCAGTAAATACAGAACGTGTGAGAACTCAGAGGAACAGGATTTCATTCAGACTTCGTTAGGCTGATGTTGAAAGCACGAGCAGCATGTGTGGCCAGCCTCGTCTAGAAATTCACTCGGTATAACTCATGCAGGGATTTGAACAATGTATTGCCAACAGTGCTGGAGCTGCAAATAACATCAGGAGATCTGGCCACATGTGCAGAAAGTGAACAACTTCTATTTGCCTCGATTCAAAAGTCACTGAAGTTCCTCATCCCTTTTGCATCCTGTTTCTTAACAAGCATTAAGCCCCAAACCGGCTCATTAGCTGACATATATTAAGTTTGACATCATGCCTTGTACCGTGGAATTCAAATATCAAGGTTACAATACCTATTTGTCAAGAGCGCTAAAGCTTTAGCGTATGGTTTCCAGACATGTTTTACAAGAGCGCCGTCTTTACATCATTTGGAAAGAATCCAAAGGAACACACTCAATAAGTAAAGGTTCTTTAACAGGTGGTGTGATTTGGGATCCATGGAAGCAGGACAGAGCAACAAATAAGAGCTTGTGTGCCAATATAAGATCAACTTAAAAAAATATAATGACGTGTGACCCAATGTGCTGCTGAAAGGCAATGGCAGTTGGTCCATATGAGTGGTATTTGTAAGTGAATTTCAAGGAGGCAGTCTGACAGCTTGTCGTAGACTCATGAGGACAGAGCTGTAATATAGGAGAGTCCTGAAGTTTTCATGGTAAACACGTATAGGTCTGTCATCAGGGGAGGCCATCGGTAATAGAGTTCAGGTTTCAGAAATCTCAGCTCGGCTCTCAGTGAAGTTTGTGTGGATTATGTCAGCAGCACATTTGACCTACTTTTTCAGCCCAATGACCATCGCATGTGCAAACACAAAGAATTCCACCACAAAACTAGTCTAGAAAATACAATATATCATAAATGCAATATAATATGTGCTGTCTAGAAAGTGTGTAATGTTCTTGACACACTATGTTTTGCAGCTATGACAGGCATGTACACATAAAGCAGACAGGGTCTGCTTAGAAATGAAAGTTAGCATCTTCAAGTCATGAATCTTGGATCCCAGTTATGTTATTATGGTTTGTTTTAGTGATCACTCTTTAAATGTCATCTTCCTGGCTCGGTCAAATGTTGCTGGATCTTAGGCAACAATATCATTTTTGAACAAGCGAGCCTCCAGGCCAGGTGTGACTTGGAAGTAAAGCCATGTTTACACAGGAATCGTAGCCTGTTTCTCTCCGGTTCCAGCCGCCGGACTATAGAGAACAAGGTGTATTCTGTAGCTGTGTATTTAGGTTTAGGTCTGCTAGCTTTAATGACGGATGTCCTGGGGAAAGGACAGCCGGGGGAATGATTTGAACGGCACTCTGGCTCAAGGTAGACCATAGCTCATTTCCCTACTGTTTATGGAACTATTGATGGCAGCAGGGACACCCCCAAACCCCCAACTCAGCCAGACTTTAAAAACTGTTACTGTACGGGTATAGTATACTGCCTGACACTGACCTAAGTAGGATTAGAGAAGCACGAATTCCCCATAAATCTGAGTGGTGTTGATGGGGACATCCCAAACGGAGAGATTATAGTGTAAACAATCTCATAGAGTATGTCTTTATTCCTTGTAAAGAGTCTTGGGCCTGTCAGAGACGTTCTGTTTGCTAATTTCCTGTGTGAGGAAATCAGTAGGAAGTACAGCACAGCGGTGCTAAAATAATACCTCTTTTATACCGCTGAGGAGTCGTGTTGGACTACCAGTGGGTACGGTTTAGAAAATAGTTTGCTTTTGTGCAGCAATTTACATTTTGCAATGCAGCTACTGTCTTTTATGACATTACACTTTGTACCTAAACATGTGCATTGATGCATTACCTCAGCATAAAGAGGAAGATGTCTGAGCTTTGTCTTCGGGAATCGAAGAAGCCGAAAAGCATGTCTCTCAACAAATCCCTGGTTTCTCTAAATTTGGGGTCAATGCAAATTTCAAAAGCTTCTCGCAACCTCAACCCAACTGATGATTTGCGAATTTCCTGTGTCAGGGCTGATATAATATGGTGCCATGCCATCCTTGAACCGAGGTGGTTGGGCTGCATTTTTTTGTCTTGCCTTCATCAAAATCTGTTGAATGATTGTGAGTGCTTTTATGAAACAAACAAGCAAAGTACCCAAATCAGAAGAGATCCATGAAACACGTCTTTTGTTCTCAATTTCTGCATTTTATTAAAAAATTCTCACTTAATGAGCAGGTTTGCAAGTGAAAGCCACTGACCTGAAACTCCCAGGGAGTACTCGCTCCAGTTTATGTGACCAAATTCAGTCAAGTGTGGCCTTTCCATCCCTTTGTTTGAACAAAGCGTGTGTGTGTGTTTGCTTGACCTTACCATGAATGTTGAACCAATTTTGCCAAGAACTCAAATTTATTAGGCTAATCAGGAACTCTGCTAATGGGCTTTAAAGCACTTAGAAATTAAAAGTTACAACTTAGATTTTTATATATTCCTTTTCTCCAGCTTTTCATGGTATTGAGCCACAACAAACCTCCACAACAGCTGTTCTGTTTCACAATCCTTCTGAAGCTTTCAGAGGTCTGAACACTTCTGGGCCGAAACAGCGTTGTCCCCATAAAAGACAGTCCACAGTGAATTCAGCGTCATTGCAAGCTCATGCCTCCTGACAGACCGGGACTAATGTTTGGTGCGCCTTGACAACTCGTGAAATCAGAAATTTCCACGTTAACAACTGGGATCGTTGACCTCAGACAGCTGGAAAAATTCTAAATACCAGTGGTTAATGTTGGCAAATTCCATGTTACCCAGCTCAATATAATACTATGATAATAATTATGTAAAAGAAATGATACATGACAGTAGAAAGAAAATATCATACATTGATATAAAGCAAACCAAAAAGTAAGCTAATTTCCATTGCCTTTTTTTATTGGTCTGTTTCATCTCATCTACCAGTGATTACCAGTAACCACCTGAATGCAAGCACATGGCAAATATAACACAGTCACATGATATTTCCAAATGTAACAGACTGATGGGAATAATATAAACACATCATTAAAAAAGTGACTGGCAAGCACAGGATACACGGACACTGCCTGCACAGTTTGAGCAACAGAATGATGAATTTCTAGGCTGCCTTCTTCAGAAAATTCAGCCCAGAACATCAACTTTAATCAGACTTCTTGGTTTGTCTGGTTTGCTATATAACTAAGGTATTTTATGAAGCAAATTTGGGATTGATTAGTATTTCAGAAACTGTTCTCAAACCCTGATGACCCACAATATTTCTGCGTCAGGGCTTCTGCAGAAAAAGATGTTGGCATGATATGCAGATTAGGCAGTAAAGTGTGTATTTGGTATTAGTTGTTCTGTGACCAGCCAATGATAAATGCTAATGATAAATACCTCTAATTACTTTAGAGGTTCTAGTAGATGGATTTTGTTCCTGTTGGAAGAGCCAGGCTAGCTGTTTTCTACTTTTTATGCAAAGATAAGCTATCTGTATGCCAGCTGTGACTTCATATTACCGTACAGACATGCGTGTGTTATCCATCTTCTCATCCAACCAAAACTAAATAAGCACATTTCCCAAAAATATTGAACTTTTGCACTCTAGAACTAAGTGCAGTAAGTAACGTCATTCCAGATTAAATTTGCTGTAAGGGAACTTTACTCGAATTCCTTTAATGAGATCTCTGAATTTTTGCAGCTTCAGTGTATGTAACCAGCAAACAGTTGGCTGTACTCCAGTTGAGGTCTTACTCAGATTAAGTAGCCCTGTTTTAATTACTTAAGTAATTACCATAGTATTCCTGTTCAGGTACAGTGTCCCAGTCAGAGACTGAAAGAGCAGCTCCCCCTTCAAATTGTGACTATGGCTAATTAGAAACTAGTGAGGAGAAAGTACGACCAGTAACCATCTTGGAACCCATTGGCTATTGTCTCACACTGATTTAGCCTTTGGGGGTCGACAGCCAATATTATGAAGCTTCTTGTGTAGCCAGTGGATAAGATATCTGCTCATCTTTAAACAGATATCTGTATATCAATGAAGAGAAAAAGCTTAACTGGAATCAGACGATAGCTGAAGGGTTCAGAGATTGCATTTCAGCCAATGCTTTCCGCCTCTTTTGCTCTCTACACGGACTGTTTACCTGCATGCAAACCCACTCCAACGTGATCTTACTACAAACAGAAACGAGAACACTTACCACATAACTTGGCATGCTTGTTGACTTGTTGGCTTTTGCGTTCAGTGTACATTAGAGGCTTGTAGCTGAGAGTCTTTATGGGTACAATATGGTCCCATAGATGGAAACAGACCACACAGTTAGCATAGCTATACTTTGAAGCTGCAGACTGTTTGTCTTGGATCAGTCTAGGTCAAATAAGCAGCTAAAGTTGTGTTCGGGGACTTTACTGCCACCTTTTCAGTGTACAGTAGCTTCTCAAAATAAGCCTACCAAAACCAGACCATCATGAGTATTAACACATGCCGATTTGCAGCACAAATCAACTTCTGTTAAATCCTGACTGTCAGGAATGTGCCACATCCACAGACTGTCAATTGACCAATACTTTACCTGATCAAATATTTTCAGCTGTTTGTTTTGTGCTCCATCTTCCTTCAGTAGTCTTACCTTTTTATGAGGCGCTTTCCACAGTTCATCCCAGTAGGAAGCAAATGTTAGATTAGATTTTCCGTTTACTGTCCCAGTTGTGATTTTTGTTAGACAACAGCTTACAAATCATTTGTTATGGTTTCCTCTGTGAAAACAGTAGTTAATCAGTTGCCGGAAGACTTTGGCTGTCTCAATGTCAAAAACAGAAGGGACTCATTCGGCTTTGAAGGAAGACCTACTTGCTCCATTTGCCTCCATGTTTTGATTACTTCTCCATGTGTGAAGAGGAAGTCCTTGACTGAACACGGGAAGTTTTCCATGCAAGGCAGCAAGACCTCATAACACACCAGTGTCATCTATTACAACTCTACTGGCAGGAGGATGGTAGAGTCACCTGAAAGCTCAAAGGTGACTGAACATTCATCTTTTAAATTACCTGGAGCGAGGCCAACTTATTGTAGTGCAGACGACGTCTACCCAAACTGTTACCTGAGGGATTTCTGCGCTTCCTGAGCTGCTCTTCAGCTATTCTACTTCACGGGCAGGCCAAGACAAAAGCCCACTTTAGAGGGAGGTGGAAAAAGAGTAGCATAGGATGGGGGCCAAGCGGGTAGTTGCGGTGAGCTAAAATTGCAGACTAAAGCATATCTCCAAATCACAGAGCCCAGAGGATGGAAGAGGAATCCTCCTAGTGTTATTGTTTCCCATGTTCTTCCACCCCCGGTAATATTTTCCAGATTAAAGCACACCCCCTTACCCTTACTCCAAAGACAGACCCCAATTTCACAGGAGAAAAACCAAAGGAACCACAGAACGGGAATTGCTTTTTCCACTGCACATGAGATAATGTGCTGTGTTGTGCCTCAGTTCAGCTGCCAAACTCGAGCATTATTTCCATTTTTCACAAGTCGGTTATTAAGAGAACGAGTGTCTGCTTGAGTTTCATATCACAAGCTCTCTGAAATGAGCTGTTGATGTAGAACTGGTGATATCCTCCTCTCTTTTTTTATTAGATTCAACAGCTTGCATGACGTGATGTGATTTCAAGTTTTATAGTTGATAATGAGAACGTGCCTTCAGACGCTTTTCATTTTAAAGGGTCCTATAGACCATGAGTCTTATAGCGTGGAGAAATCTGGCTACAAAATGTTTACTGCTATAACCTAAACATGGCTTAAGTGGAGCAGTGAGGCATTTCCTGGACCACATAAGAAAACGAGACAAGCTTAATAACCCCACACTTCTGAACAAACACATGTATACACTTAGTATCCTCTCAGCGCAAGCTGCTGTCAGAGGCCAGCGTTGAGCTCATAATTTGGCTGAGCGTCTGCAGACTCTTTGTACTGTACGGTCAGACTACAACACTCCTTCTTTGGACAACGTCAATCTTTGTGTGTTTGGAAATTTACCTTGGAAACATTTCTGAACATGTAAGCCCCAGTCTTTCTTTTACTTCTTCCACTTCTTCGGTTGCAGCCACGAAATAGATGACCCTCTTTAGACTTTAATTTGGTTAGAACGTTTGAACCGAACAGACACCGTGCATGGACGAAACTTTACGTCATTTCTGCAATTTCCTACAGCAGTAGTTGATCAATGGGCAACACTTAAATCAAGGCCTGGGAAATGTATCCTGATTGCCCCGCACACCCCTCCCAATGGCAGCCCAGGGCAAATGCACGTTCATCAGAGTCGATGTGAAACTGAGGTCATTTCTGAGCTGCTAACCCTTTTGCCACTGGCTCCCTGCAGATGAATGTACAGTGCACACTTTAGAGCGTCAAGTGTTTAATTTCCTTCAAGCGGCGCAGCGTGTAGTCATAATTGTTGTCCATTTGACAGATCGTTGTAAATGTCACATGTCATTGCTGAAGACTTAAACATAAAGTTCCTGCTGAAACTGCTCAAGAGTTACGTTCGTACGGCAACGGCAATCAAATGAAACATTTTATTGGTTTCCCTTCACAAAACTGGCAGTCAGTTTCGCTTTGGAACAATAGAGTGCCTGTCGATTGAATTGTCTCCGAAGTAAAACTTTATAACATTAGCTGTTCCTCCAAAAGCATTGTGGCAGATTTCTTTTCCAAGAGCCCTGTTTTTGTACCCCCGCTTGGATGATCTTAAGGTAGCAATTTGCTAAGTATTCAACTCAAAAGCTTTATTGTTCCGCGCAGATTTAGCGCATTGCTCTAGTCGGACACTTAATCAAGCCTAAGCTCTCATTTGCACAGCTGTTTACGGTAGATGCCATACTTGATTACAGCCATATTTGTAGAAAGAATATCAATCTCAAGTCCAGAAAGAGTAGTCTGTGACCCATTGCCTTAAAGATTATTTTAAATGCTGGGCATTATGCAAGTATTACCTTACCTTCTATGTCTAAATACCTTAAATTGAAAGGGAAGAACAACAGTTACCTAATGCTTGTCAGTCATAGCTTCCATGTGCTTTGAGCCAATATTTAGTCTTGATAGTTTTGCCAATATTTAGTCAGCTATTTCCACTGGCCAGGCTAAGCGTTGCCACTTAAAGGGCAGAGAGCCCCAGACAGACATTATTGCACAAATCTGTCTGTCTGTCCAACATTCACAGATGATGTAAAGTGTGTGTCGCAGTGTTGAGTGTTATGTCAACATATAGCCTTGAATGTTTACAGCAGTTTTATCATTAGTGCAATTAGACCCGAGGGTAGTTTTGCTCAAGTGCAGACTGTGGATGGACTCCAAAGTCTGCATCCTCTCCGGTTACGTTTACATATTACACAGGTAATGTCGGACCTCACGGCGAGGTGATGTATTATAGCTGCCCATCAGCGTATTTACAGCCACTTAAATAGCTTGTTATTGCCAGATTTCTGCAGGAACCTGATTTATGTTCTTTCTTTTTTTTTTCCTTTCAAGATAAGAGCCCAGGCACACAGAGCTGATAGTCAGGCTCTGTTTTTTTCACTGCTATCAGTGGCTGTTTAACCAATTCAGCATGTTGAGTTGGAGTTCGAAGAAGTCGCTGAGCGAGAGAGAGAGAGAGTGAGATGCTTGATTGGTTCAGCCAAGTTATTTTCACCCTTGTAGTTGAAATTCTCCTTTATTTTTGCACCTACTCTTTCTTTCTTATATGTTTGAGAGGGAGGTTGTGCTCCATGCTGTAAAGACATTAGCTTTGGTCATGACAGTGGCTACCTTTTGCAAGGATAGGATTGACATTTTTGCCAAAAAAGAAGATGCCTAAATAAATGCTCAAGGACAGAATGTTTTCACTGGCCTGTGCAAAGTTAATTCATCAAAAGCCGGTCCCAGAAATATTGTTCCCTGCCATGAACCTGATATGCACAGCTGGCCTTGATGGACTTTGTTTTCCCTTTAATTCCTTCTTCTGATAAAAAGTGTACAAGAAAAATGAACTGCATTTTGTAGAAATGGTTGTTGTTCAGTGAGTCCTGTGTTCCCATTCTCCCATTTTCTTTTGACACATCCAGCAAAAGCGTCAAAGTTTTCTAGTGCACAAAAACAGCCCGCAGTAGCTAACCTTTTAGCTACCGATGGCTATAAAGTTGGTCCACAGTGACTATAACGGTGTAAGAGTTTAAGATGTGCGAGTTTATACCTGAGTAATATAAGTTGCTACAACCTATTCCCCCTATCCTTGAAGCTGCCACGGGGGGTCCCAGACTGCAGGGCTGTACCGCGGCCCTGAACAATGAAGCCGGAGCACTGATGGAAAAGCCATCTCCACCGAGACAGATTTTTTATTGCTTTCCAGGCCTGCTGTCCCCTATGAGGTCATTTTGGAGGAATGTCCCAGAGAGTAAAGTAAAAGTCAGGTCAGAGTACTTGACCTGTTTGTTTTGAGTCTCACACCTCAAACTTTCCATTTCTTTAAATACACAGAAAAGCAGCTTGAATTTCTTCACTCGCAGCCCCCCTGAACCAGCATGGAGCCTGTAAAAGGACAGGACTTGTGCAAGCACCCGTGGTGTATATTAAATGACTGTAGGAGAGCAAGCTTCGAGGAAGCCTCCGTTGCAAAAGTGAAAAGCAATCGGTCTTGTAAAATTGAGTCATGGACATGCAGGGGATGGTACGGTGAAGCCTTGGCTCAAAACAGTTCTGTATCAGGTTTTACAGATTTATCCAAGTCTTCCAGTTTTTATGATTCTTTGAAATATTAAAAATGTTCTCATAAGAAACGAAGGCCGCTTTTTACCGAACTGGCTGAACAAAGGTGAGGTTTGCAGTTTGAGTGGCTTAGTGCAACCATCAGTGAGTTAGTTAATCCATCAATTGATGTCAAATCGGCAGCAATTTTGATAATCGATCAATCGTTTCAGTCGTTTATTTTGTTTTGTTTTTAGCAAAAATGACCAAAATTCACTGAATCCAGCTGCTCAGATGTTGAGGTTTTAGGAAACTGTAACTGGCATTTCTGCTACTATTGATCAAGGAAAGAATTGCAGTTTTTTTCTAATCCAGGTATTTCAAATGAACAAATGTGCAAGTGCAAATATACAGATTTTTTCCTTGAGGCATCAGTAACTTGATTTTCCATCCTGTAGTTATTGTTGATTAATTTAACCCACATCATGAAGTCATCTGTTATTCTTCACAATGTGTGCCAAGATAATCCAAAC
This sequence comes from Argyrosomus regius, assembly GCA_946959425.1. NCBI lineage: Eukaryota > Metazoa > Chordata > Actinopteri > Sciaenidae > Argyrosomus > Argyrosomus regius. The sequence goes on from OX336890.1 coordinate 3,069,668, forward strand.
ACCTGACAGGTGTGGCATATCAAGATGCTGACTATGACTCAGGTGTGCTTTTGTGTGCTCGGGATAAACGGCTTCACTAAAAGCTAAAGGGTGTTTTTGAACTCTCTCTGGCTATTTGCAGTTTTTTCCATGAAGCCGTTGACCCTCCCTGCACTCCTGCCTCAGTGCCTTTGGTGGAGTATCAGGGTAAGCCGATCAGCTGTGTGAAATTGTCATAGTTCAGTGCCTTATTTAAATAATGAGTAAGACTTCTCAGACTTGGTTGGCTCAGGTGACGGTGGTGGCTGGTTCAAGTCCAGTCGAGGCAAGATTCTGAACCCCAGATTGCTCCTGGTGGCTGTGCCGCCTGTGTGTGTGTGTGTGCTTAGTATTTTTATATCACACTGCCATCAGTGTATGAATGTGTGTGTGAGTGAGTCAATGTGTTGTATAAGCACTTGGAGTGGTCAGTAGACCACAAAAGTTGTATTTACTCGACAAAAACAACAGTTTAAATTCAATTCACGCGGTTTATTCATTTTGCAGTTGCTTGATTTCATTACAGAAAAGTCCAAATACATTTAAAAACTCAACAATAAACTGTAGGCTACAACAAACAAACAATAAATAATTCTAATTAATAGATTTAAATAGTTTAATTGTTGTAGAAGAAGAACTTTAAAAAACTTTGGATAAATGTGTGGTTTAGTTATGGGCTCTCTTTCACACACACACTGTCAGTGACGCACGCATTCACGTTATCGCTTCATCTGATTCTCCCTTTCTCGCTCCCACATTGCCAGAACGTCTTGTGCATTCGTCCTTCTGCTCCATTTTATCTTTCCAAATCCAAATCCAGCCTAATATCCATCAAATCTAGTTAGTTTTAGCTTTAGCGATGTGGCAGCCTGCTTATCAAAAGATGTCCAAACACTGGCTGTTTCCAGGCAACCGGGGCGTGGCGCGAATGTTGATCTACAGCGGTTTCTATGTGGGGTAAAAAAAAAAAATCATATTTTGTTTTCTTTGAATCCCACACAGCTCAATATTTCACCACACGATTAATAAATCCATCGTGAAGGGAGAGACCGAGAGGTTTTGTTTTAACAGAGTTCGTGTAAGTGATTTTGTCGATGAGCTGTCTGATTTCAGAGATGTTGGCCCGTATTGACTCAACCTTTAACTTCTCTGTCAAGCTTTTTTCATTCTTCACACAACTATTGCTGTCATATTTCATACGTGCAACATTTCTGGCAGATAAAGATCCCGCACTGCACCATACGTGTCACTGACTTTCTCACTTCAGGAAGAACCTGTTTTCAGTTTCAGAATTTTTCCTTCCAGCCCGTGACGGCCGAACGAAGCTCAGCGAGTCTCAGTGTTCTGCCAGTTCGACCTTGCTTGTTTAATGTTTCTCTAAATCTTCCACTGTATTACCCTCAATGATTGACTGTAAGCCTTAAACCTGCACTGCAGCTCGTTTGCGCTCATGATTGCTGTTTTGGAAGAATGCTGCTGAGCCAAATATTAAAAGTTGAGATTTTATCTGTAGACGTGAATAGACTGGCAGATCAAACACGGCCCGTGCCAAATGTTCCACGATCGTTGGACTAAAATTCACCTAAAGTGCTTGATCCTCAGCTGCTCCGGTGGCTGCTCACCGAGCAAAGGAATGGTTATACTGGGAACGTGCAAAGTCTTGATATGTGTAAGGGGATGAATGTATGATGTCGAGCTGAAAAAAGCATGCATGCACACGTCGCACAGACGGCTTCTCCGTTTTCAAGAGATATTCTGGTGCTTGATAAATGATAGTCGATGAAAGATTCTAGGCACGAGCTATTTTAACTCAATCTTTAAAGTATAAAACATCATTACCCGAGTGTGTTGATTTATTATCCACAGCTGACTTCCATTTATAATTCTTTTTTTATATACATGCGGTGGCACTACATGTCATTTGCAACAACAAAGAATCAGCAAAGCAGTTACCGTTGCCATGGACTGCAGTAGTTTTATACAACCACAGACGGTTACGTCTAACAGTAAAGTCACGGGCATTCGTTGGGCCCTGTCCGTGTTGTAAAATGCTGAAGGGACAGGCTAAATATAAGCGTGTATTGGATTTCAAGAAGCATGAAACGGTCAGCGCCGAGGGGGGTAAAAAGGCGCTGCAGCCGTGTCCCAGAGCGTACCGGCCCCGTGATGAATGGCTGTCAACCCCCTGCCCCAACCCGCCCTCCTTCCTCCAGTGCCACCCCCGTTTCCTGGGGTCACACCGCTGGAGGTCATGTCTCTCTGGGAGCGAGCCACCAGTGTTCTCAGTTCCAGGAAGAAAAACTCTGATCCAGTACATCCTCATAAACTGTTAAACAGAGCCAAAGCAGAAAATGTTGAATGTTTCGGGGGGGGGGGGGACTGGCGATAAACTAAACTAAACTAAACTAAATGAAGATTCTGCCAAGACAAACAGTGCGTGAAGTGTGGAACGCTCTCTGTTGGGAAACCAAAAGGCTCCGGTTAAAAACTATACAGCACTGAGCGTCTTTTAGAAGTGGTAGAGCGTTCCCTTTATTGAACTGTAAAGGCTCATATCTTTCTCGTGAGGTAATTCTGTGTTTGCAATTACATCCAGTGATGTCACCCTGCAAATTACTCCATGTTCACTTCACAGATTTGTAGATGATCTGTGTAGTGTCTGTCTTCTTATCAAAGGCAGGAAGTCAAAGGAGGTTTCGGCTACAACTGTTGCTGCTTAAGTCGAGTTCTTGAACATTTCTTGGATTCTTTTCCTCCCGAGCTGGATTTTTCCTTATCAGTTGTTACTTTTGGAAATAAAAATACTTGCCATGAATGATTTATAAGTGCTGTTGAAATATAGTCTAAAATGTAGCCTCCCCACTGTCAAGACTTTTGATTTTTCCTCCAATTCTTACGCAATAGGTCATTCAAAGTCACGACCACAGTTACTCCATAGCCACTGCTCTGCAGGAGGATCAAGACAGATGCAGGGCTGTTTTTGGCTTTCCCTTTACCTCTGCATTGCAAAGCTATTTATGACTATGATATTTCCATCTCATCCCATTCCAGGCCTGTGAATGAAGTGTTCGAAGTGTTTGCACTCCACTGCCAGTTGTGACTTGCTGCTATTGATGCACCGAAGGTATTTTCTGTTTATCAAGGCTTTATCTATAAAGTTGAGAAACACCGGCGTTGTGAGCGTCTGCAGATCGTGGAGAACAGCTGTCGCAAACACATCAAACCGAACAACTTGAACTTTAAAAAGTCATTTTACAACTGTGTGATTACAGACGTGGACTTGCGGGGCATCTGGTTGAAAACAGGGAACACAAGTGTGGTTTGGTTTCTCAAGTTTCGTGCATGGCTTCAATCTTTTCCCTGTCCCCTGTTCATACATGTTCATTCTTTGAAAGCTGTTATGCATTAAATATATTTGCATAGTATTCCCATCCTTTCTGAATAGTTTTAACTAGGCAACAAAATGATACACAGAGCACACAGTTTACCTGCTGCTGCAAAACATACTCTTATTTTAACTCGTGGTGTAACACGGTAGCAAATTGCCGCAGTGGTATTTTTGTAGATAGCCTAAGGTGCTCCAGCTTTGGCGTGAGAAAGTACTTCTTTACCAGCAGTCTTGCACAGCATGGGCTGTGTCTGAGAGTAATCACCGGAGAGCAGGATTGACAATTACCTGTCCACCGGGGCAGTAAATCTCTGCAGAGTGATTAGTGAACAACTGTGGCCCTGGAAAATGGAGGCTTTGGCCTCACTAATGGGGCACACACAAAATATCCTGAGGGGGCAGCAAACGTGCTGGCTCCGTCCAAATGTTAAAAGCATGGTGGTGGAAGGGGAAGTTGCTGATGCAACATGTTATCAGGAGCTTATTCTTTTACTTAGACGTACATTAACAGATTTTATTGGCCATGTGGGGACATTAAGAAGATATAAGGTCAACACTGACAAAACACAGAGCATCATTAGGCCAGACAGACAAGCAAGCTGACAGTGTGATGCTTTTTTTTTATTGTTTCTATGACTGAGGGTGTGAGACTGCTCCCAAGACACAAGAAAAGAGATCCATGTGGGTCCATGAGACCCTCAGAAAGAGGAGAGATCACTGGAAGTACCACCCGCTGGTCAGGGAGCTTGACCTGGGTGATGGTCGGTTCAAGGCATATTTTGGGATGAGTCAGAGACAGTTTGGTGATCTGCTTTCAACAAAAATTACACCAATTTCAGGGAGTCCACTGGTCCTGCCAAGCAGCTGAGCACTTGTTTGTGGTAGGTTGTGTTTGGTTTAACATCAGTGTTATATTTTGGGTTTTAGATTTGTATTGAAATCTCAAGTAGCCACACTAATTAGCCTCCAGGCCTGCTGTCCTGCAACAGCCACCACTAGTTTGTCCTCTGTGGTTGTTGTTTCCAAGTAAATGTAAATGTTGGGGTCACTCTCAAATCATCCAATTGGACAAACGCAAATGACGTACAGTAGAGTGCTTTTTTACTCTGAGTTTGCATTTTTTCACCTCTCAGCAGACACAGTGCTCCTGCAAAATGTGAGGCAGTCCAAGCACCTGAAACGTGACGGGTCCAAAATGGTTGATACCAGCTGGGGAAAAAAACGTCCATCATTGACTTTTCTTTGAGCTCTTTTGTGCTCTCCACCACCTCCTGAGGGATACATCTGGCTCTTTGGCTGCTAAATGCTGCACTGTGTGTGCTGTTTGGTGCCGAGCGGGAAGCACACAGTCAGATTGTAGATGTTTCTTGCTGAAATCAGCTGCTGCTGACTAGAGAGAAAGTTGTGGCTCTAAAATCAAAACAGTGAGCTAAAAGACACAATGAAGCTCTGCAGAGAGGAACAGCAAAAAGTATTCAGCTGTAAATTACAGGACCAGTGTGTATGATTTAGTGGCAACTATCAACTATCTATTGCCTCACCTGCAAAAGGCCATATCTAGAGCTAGTGTTTAGTTTGTCCATTCTCAGCTACTGTAGAAACATGATTCAACATGGCAGACTCTATGTAAGAGGACCCGTGGTCTCTCTAGAGGCTCATTCTGATGTAACAAAAATATAAAGATTCTTATTTTCAGGTGATTATACACTAATAGAAACATAGTTATGAATATTAGATTCAATTTCTGTCATATTCTGTAAATAAAGCTCCCTAAATCTGACACACTGGACCTTTTTAATGTAATTCTCAGTTTGCACGGTTGTTAATGAATTATGCACGCTTCAATATAGTTCCATATTCGCACTTAAATACTGCCACCAGTACGCTGTGATCGTCTTTAATTTTCCTGAACCTTTTCTGTAAATCTTTATATGTTAGATTTTATTTATTTAAGCCTGGAAAGTCATTCTGCTTGGAACAAAAATGGAGTGTGAGGAACAAGAAAATCTGGCGTCTGTAGTTCTGCTGTAATGCCTGGGCCGATGTGAAAGATATTAACCGTAGAAGCGAACCCAAAACAGTAGCTTTGAGACTCTGCATGGAATGCAACCAAAGAACTGTGTGGGCTCTCTCCTTATTTTTTTTTCCCCAAATGCGGTGGTCTTTTTTACCTCTTTCCATCCGTAGCTACAAAACGCTAGGATTTGATACAACTCTCTTTTTCCTCCCATCTGCAGCCCCGAGGAGTAATGGTAGGAAGCAGGGCTTGGCTGGCGGATTGGTGGAAGCAGGATGGATGGAACTACTGTGGTTAAGCGTTTGCGGTGATGAAGTCAGCGTCTGGCCCACATTAAAAGTCAACCAAGTGCATGTGCTCACACAACAGCTACATTCCAGCCAACATGTTTAGAACACATGAGCGTTGTCCAAGATATCGACAAGCTGGTGTCTTCCTGCATTTCCTGAAGATTAGTATTAAATATGAGGGAGCGTCATGGGTGGTTGGGGATGATATCACTGGCTGCATATTCTACAGACAGTCATATGAAGTCTTATACGGGGCTGTTAAAGGTAAACACTGGTCCAAAAACTCATTGATGTTCTTGGCAAGCTGTTCCCTTACGTGTGCGGGAAATATTGTCAGGCCGGCTGAAAAGAAATGATGTCAAGGAGGATACCACACAGTGTGCTTGTCTTTTATTGCCCCACTGAGAGGAGTGATCACTTTGAGGGGCAGTGCAGTATTTCATGTTTGTAATGCGTATCTCCATGAGCTCATGCACACTGTCTCTATCATTGTTTAGGCTGAAAAAGATCAATTTTGTTCTTCAACAAAAGATTTAGTAACACAAAAAGTCAATGCACGTGCGTTATTAAATGAGCTCCCAGCTTTTTAACACCCAAATTACCCCAAATTATCGTTTGTGTGTCATGTCTACACGTTTCCATTGGCCTACTTTTTAAAGATTTTATGTATGTATATTTCACTGCTGCCATGGAAACAAGTAAATATTGCCATCGCATCCTTTTCATCTGTGCACGAGTACTTTCCAGCGGGGCACGGGGTAATGTGGGTAAAAGAAACGCGCCGCATACGCATTTTGATTATCACATTTATTGGCGGCACAACCGTACGAAGCGAGAAACTCAATATGTCATCTGGAAAAATACACTCAAGTTTCATAAATTTGAGTGCTATGTTGACAAAGTGTGTGCGAGCAAATTCTATTTTAATGGTCTCAAAGCGCGTTGCCAACGTCTTTATATTCGGACACAGTCACTGCAGTGTGCAGTCTGATTACATTTGCATTTTTGGCATTTAGGCCACGCTCATCCTGTGTGAATTAATAAGGAGGCAGCGCTCAGGCTTGCATAAGCACACATAGAGGGGGACATGGGACTGTTGAAAGTGTTGGACTGTGATTGTCCCCCAGTGGGACAGCCAGTCTGACAAGTATCTAAAGCTCACTTTAACTTTAAAGAAGCAGTTCAACACTGACTCAACTCAAACACCAACATCATACTCAATTCACGGTGTCCAAAACTATATTTTTGACCTTCCTCATTGAGTCTTGACATCTGGTTCTCCACATCCTCCACTACACTTTTACCATTAGTTCTTAGTCACCACATCATAGTATTACTCAATCTCCCCACACTTAGTTACAGACAGTAGAGTTATGACAGTCTGAAACCGGAGCATTACTCATGTTCATTACTGGTTGAAAATAAGAGCGTTGGGTTTTTTTTTTTTTGTGCAGTGTCGAAGAAAAATAGTCTGGAAAATTGAATCCAACTTTCTGGGTGAACAAAAACTGACCTCATGTTCAGTTTTTTAAAATAACTTTTTTGTCATGTTAGTATTCTACAAGTAACTCCGAGTATCTGAGAAACTGTGCTTTAACAGCAGATGTAGTTAAAGGGAGACAATGTTTAAAAAAAAGACCCATAAAACCACTTTAAAACATCTGCAACCTGAATTTCCTGACAGGGATTTCCAAAGCAACGTCCATTTATTTCCTCCGTGAAGCTAATGCATTCCCTCGAGTCTTAAGTAGTCAACAGGATCCAGCTTGACAGACGACGAAGTAGATTTTCTCTTCTGCATGTGTTGACGTAGGTGTGGGAATAGTTGGCTTAAGGGCCTCAGATGAATGAGTTCTTGACAGGGAAATTTAATTCAGTTGTCGATTTATTTCCTCCATTCAACTCGCAGCTTTCTGCAGAGGGTAAATTGTCTCTGAGGCCTTAGCATTCGTTTGGCGTCTGGTTTCTGACTTGACAAATGTTAAGTCCAAAATTGATTCTCCCTTTAGCTCTGTTTTGGTTCACAGCAGCTTAAATGCTTCACTGTGTTCACCAGCTAGTTTCTGAATTTGTCTGGTGCCATGCCTTTTGTTCTGATAGCCCATTATGGTGAAACCCCAAACCCATTTGTCGGACAACCCGTCATTCCGAAAAACACACGCCCGTTGCTTCAAAGGCCTGTTGTTCCGTAAATACACTCATGTATCACCAACTTATGTACGTAACCTAGGTGACGTAATTTATCTTAGTTGACCCCAAACCATAATCTTTGCCTAAAGCTAACCAAGTAGTTATTTTGCCCAAACCTAACCAAACTGTGCAACACAATTTTGACCACGTGTTTATCATCGTTACCATAATGACAAAGATCACCTTTCCCGCACATCCAAAAAAAAGTGACAAATGGGACATTTTTCAGGCTGTTGGGGTTTGGGAATAATGAGCCATCGGAACAATGGGTAGTCCCCGTTTGTCTCTCTGCTGTTTGGTGCTGGACAAGTCGTATGTTTAGAGTTTTTCCACCCAACGTGTGGACAGCAGTGAGAATGAACCAAAAACGATCCAAGGGAACCTCACAGCTGACAGTAACATCTTTCATATTATCATTTAGTCTTTGATGTATAAAAATATCTTGGTTCAGGTCCAGTGTGTGACATTTAAGGGTATCTATTGACAGAAGTGGAATATAATATTCATAAGTAGTAATGCGTAGCCTCAGTGAGTGATTCGTTTGATTCGTTTCATGCAGTACGTTCCCTCTCCACATGGCAGCTGCATAAGCTCAGTCCCATTTCTCATAATTTTGAGTTTTTATCTCATTATTTTGAGTTTTTTTCCTCATAATTTTGAGTTTTTATCTCATAATTTTGACACTTTTTTTCCTCAATTTTGAGTTTTTATCATTATTTTGACTTTTTATCTCACAAGTTTGACTTTTATCTCATAATTTTGACTTTTTTTCTGATAATTTTGACTCATAATTTTGACTTTTTTTATCTCATAATTTTGACTTTTTTATCTCATAACTTTGACTCATAATTTTGACTTTTTTTATCTCATAATTTTGACTTTTTATCTCATAATTTTGACTCATAATTTTGAGTTTTTATCTCATAATTTTGACACTTTTTTTCCTCAATTTTGAGTTTTTATCATTATTTTGACTTTATCTCACAAGTTTGACTTTTTTCTCATAATTTTGACTTTTTTCTCATAATTTTGATTTTTTATCTCATAATTTTGACTTTTTTATCTCATAACTTTGACTCATAATTTTGACTTTTTTATCTCATAATTTTGACTCATAATTTTGACTTTTTTATCTCATAATTTTGACTCATAATTTTGACTTTTTTTATCTCATTATTTTGACTTTTTTATCTCATAATTTTGACTCATAATTTTGACTTTTTTATCTCATAATTTTGACTCATAATTTTGACTTTTTTATCTCATTATTTTGACTTTTTATCTCACAAGTTTGACTTTTTTCTCATAATTTTGACATATTTTCTCATAATTTTGACTTTTTTCTCAATTTTGATTTTTTATCTCATAATTTTGACTTTTTTATCTCATAACTTTGACTCATAATTTTGACTTTTTTATCTCATAATTTTGACTTTTTTTATCTCATAATTTTGACTTTTTTTCTGATAATTTTGACTCATAATTTTGACTTTTTTTATCTCATAATTTTGACTTTTTTATCTCATAACTTTGACTCATAATTTTGACTTTTTTTATCTCATAATTTTGACTTTTTTATCTCATAATTTTGACTCATAATTTTGAGTTTTTATCTCATAATTTTGACACTTTTTTTTCTCAATTTTGATTTTTTATCTCATAATTTTGACTTTTTTATCTCATAACTTTGACTCATAATTTTGACTTTTTTATCTCATAATTTTGACTCATAATTTTGACTTTTTTTATCTCATAATTTTGACTTTTTTTCTGATAATTTCGACTCATAATTTTGACTTTTTTTATCTCATAATTTTGACTTTTTTATCTCATAACTTTGACTCATAATTTTGACTTTTTTCTCATAATTTTGACTTTTTTCTCATAACTTTGACTCATAATTTTGACTTTTTTTCTCTCATAATTTTGACTTTTTTTCTCATAATTTTGACTCATAATTTTGACTTTTTTTATCTCATAATTTTGACTTTTTTTCTGATAATTTTGACTCATAATTTTGACTTTTTTTATCTCATAATTTTGACTCATAATTTTGACTTTTTTATCTCATAATTTTGACTCATAATTTTGACTTTTTTTATCTCATTATTTTGACTTTTTTATCTCATAATTTTGACTCATAATTTTGACTTTTTTATCTCATAATTTTGACTCATAATTTTGACTTTTTTTATCTCATTATTTTGACTTTTTATCTCACAAGTTTGACTTTTTTCTCATAATTTTGACTTTTTCTCATAATTTTGACTTTTTTTCTCTAATTTTGATTTTTTATCTCATAATTTTGACTTTTTTATCTCATAACTTTGACTCATAATTTTGACTTTTTTATCTCATAATTTTGACTCATAATTTTGACTTTTTTTATCTCATAATTTTGACTTTTTTTCTGATAATTTTGACTTTTTTTCATAATTTTGACTTTTTTTTATCTCATAATTTTGACTTTTTTATCTCATAACTTTGACTCATAATTTTGACTTTTTTTCTCATAATTTTGACTTTTTTTCTCATAACTTTGACTCATAATTTTGACTTTTTTTTCTCATAATTTTGACTTTTTCTGATAATTTTGACTTTTTTTATCTCATAATTTTGACTTTTTTTCTGATAATTTTGACTCATAATTTTGACTTTTTTTATCTCATAATTTTGACTTTTTTTCTGATAATTCTGACTTTTTTTCTGATAATTTTGACTCATAATTTTGACTTTTTTTTCATAATTTTGACTCATAATTTTGACTTTTTTATCTCATAATTTTGACTTTTTTTATCTCATAATTTTGACTCATAATTTTGACTTTTTTTAATCTCATAATTTTGACTTTTTTTCTGATCATTTTGACTTATAATTTTGACTTTTTTTTCTCATAATTTTGACTTTTTTATCTCATAATTTTGACTTTTTTCTCATAATTTTGACTTTTTTATCTCATAATTTTGACTTTTTTTTATTTTGACTCATAATTTTGACTTTTTTTCTGATAATTTTGACTCATAATTTCGATAATTTTGACTTTTTTATCTCATAATTTTGACTTTTTCTTGTAATTCTGACTTTTTTTATCTCATAATTTTGACTCATAATTTTGACTTTTTTTTATCTCATAATTTAGATTTTTTTATCTCATAATTTTGACTTTTTCTCTCATAATTTTGACTTTTTTCTCATAATTTTGACTTTTTTTCTTTCGTAATTTTGACTTTTTTTCTCATAATTTTGACTTTTTTTCTCATAATTATGACTTTTTTTCTCATAATTTTGACTTTTTTCTCATAATTTTGACTTTTTTTCTTTCGTAATTTTGACTTTTTTTCTCATAATTTTGACTTTTTTTCTCATAATTTTGACTCATAATTTTGACTTTTTCTTGTAATTCTGACTTTTTTTATCTCATAATTTTGATTTTTTTTAGTTTACCGCACCTCCTTTTGTTTAAATTAATGATTTAATATAAACTCTAATGAATAACTTTGTTTCATGTTACTTCCTGATACCCCTTGAGCTGGGTCGTAACACTCCTTCATGCTTGTACTGAGAGGGAGAGGTGAGGGGTTTTCAGTCGGTTGCAAAATAAAACTTCGCCACTAGATGACACTAAATTCTACACACCGGACCTTTAAGTTTTCATGTTGTGTGACGCTGTGACAGAACACTGTGTCATCAAGGAAAGACTGAACTGGCATATTAAGGCAGAATCAAGCCAAACACTTGACAACATTTTAACTTGAAGAATTCTTTTGTTTGCACATTTTAATTCGGTAATGCTCCGCTCTGCTCTCTGTTGCTTATACCTATTAATAGGCAGCAGTGTTGTGCTCATTAGTGAGAGGAGCACAGCGAGTCCCCATTTTTCCTGACATCCTGACTGTGTAAAGCAGTAGGGGAGATGTTACTGGTAGCCGTCGCTCAGCCTTAAGCACTCATTCCCACTAATACTCTGTGTTTTATAGAAGAAGGGCTAAAAGCCTCCAGTCTGCCTTACAGTACATTAGACGTGTTACAGGGAATCTTATGAAACCTTAATGAATGACTAGATTCCAGTGCGGTGTGCAGTCCTGCTGTTTTTCTCAGAAACCAATGCTCGTTTCTTTTTTTCCTTTTAATGCTATTTCTGATTATTTGCAACGGCTGCATGTTTTATTCACGTGTGTGTGTGTGTGTGTGTGTCCTCATGGTGCTGCTTCGTTGCTTCAGTTATTGTCTATGCTTCAGAGATATTAAAAACGCAGAACAGATTGTTTTAATTAGCTTCACATGTACCATCGTCAAAAAGAATTAAGTTTAATGGCCGTTTGTTTAGAAACACAGTTGGCTGAGGGATCTTCAAATATGGAACGCGTATTGACTTTAAAGGGTTAGTTCGGGTATTTCGGAGCAGGACTTTGACATAGTTGGTGTAGAAGTGTGCCCCCAGTTTGCTGTGGACAGGGTCTGCAGAAAAAAACAAATAACTTTTTGTTTAAGTGTACGCAATATTAAGAATATTTCCCCCTCAATCATGCCGTCAGGCAGCCTCTTTCTGTCGCACTAACTGGGATAGTGAGTGTTTGTGTACAAACAGTTTATATCCTGTCATTAGTGAGTAACTAACATCCAGATGAAGCTAATGATCACATCACAGAAACAGCAATAATCAAAACAGTGAAGCATCAACAGACTCTCAGCTCGGCCTCATGTCAGCTGCTCTTGACCTCTCTCTGTTACTCATTTGAAGGGAATGAGCAAACAAAACAAATCAGTCCCGTGTTCACCAGCGGCCAGCAGCCTTGTGTGCATCAGTAACTGCGGTAATGTTGAAATTCTCCCTCCTGTAGAGATCGATCTTCTCAACATGCAACAGTGATGACAGCTAAGAGACCAACAACACCCAGCAGTGGGGGTGGAGGGCGGCTTCAAACAAACTAAATCCTGCTCCACCTACTGATCAGCCGAGGTATTACCTGAGCTCACAACCAGAGATTTACTACAGATTTCAAAAGTTAATGAGTTAATTAACTTTGCGGCTTTGAGTTTCAGTGTAAAAGATTATTATAAGATCAGAAATCAGTCCTCTATAAACATCGATGCTGCCTATTAGAGGCATTTGTCAGCTTTCACTGATGTTGTGATCCATCTTTACCTCTTTAACCTCTCGAAATCTAAAGCTGCTTCTGGCTTTGAAGCACTAAGTAAACAGAAATCAAGGTTAAGTCTGTGGGAGAGAGAGAGAGAGGCTCCCCAACTCTAAAGAGACCTTTGTGTTGGCTTCACATGTTTTTGCACTTAGGGGGAAACACTACAGGTGAATAAACTCAACTATTATCACCATGAAACTTCTCCAGTTCATTACTTATATGAAGACAGTTCTTTTCTTGTATTACAAGTTTTAAATATGTAAATCATCCAATTCCAAATGTGCTCGTTTGCATGGGTTAGGGTTAGAGCAGAAATGTGAACATTGGATGAAACCAGGTTCAAAATTCTTCGAGTCAAAGGTTTTTATAGAGGGAACTTTGGATATCTCTTTGGAATCTTTGGATATACACACACGCTCTAAATCAGAAAAAACTGTCAGCAGCCATAAAAATCCGTTGTCGCCGTGTTTTTATTGATAAAATGATGCATAAATCAGGCTCTGAGTGATATATGAACAGATCCCTCTATAAAAACCTCCAGACATTTAACTAATAGATGTCACCAGGAAAACTTTGGCATTAACGTTTGGTGAAATCTACAGGCGGCGTCGTAAAATAAATGTGGATTTTGGTCGTTTTCTTTACACTGGTCTGAAAGAAGACGTGTTATTGGAGCAAAATAGTCCAAAATCTCAAAACTAACCAGTGCATGAAATAAGTTTTGGCCTGTAGTGACTCACCTTAAACTGGAAATCATCAACACATCATTGCACAATTTAGCGAAGTTTGGCAAAGGTGTTTAGTTTGATTTCTTCCTTCATAACAACCGTCAGTTTCCATCGATTCTGGTATTCTGGTATCTACTATAGTAACCATTTACTATACACTTTTCACTGTAGTGACACATTTTTACCTCGCAGAGCAGTTTTGTGCCCATGTAAACCACTGGTCACAAGATCATAGTCTGTTGTTGTTTGGACCTCTGACTCAGTCTTAGCAGCATTCACCAGAAACTACGTCGTAAATACCGACCAATTATAATCTAATTCTTCAACTTAGTTTGAATACAAGCATCTGGTCATTGCAGCTCATTCATATTATTGTACTGGGATATGAGCCATGAGCTAACCTGGAAGAGGGCGAGGATGTGTAAAGACTAGATTTCAATCAGCAGAGCTGTATTTAAATAAAAAAGAATGGAAATACCTTTACAGTGCAGATTAGTATTTAATGACTGTACGTCATGGAACGCAATAACAGGTTACTTCTCTTTAACGACACGCTAGGGACTTTCCGTGAGCGAACAAAACAATTTTCAACACTTAACATTTTATATATTTTTCCTACCCGAGACCACCGTTTGACAGGGCACAAGCCAGAAGAGAGGGACCACCAGCAACCACTTGAGTGCATTCTCTGTAAATAGCAGAGATGTTCCACTGTCAGTAAACAGGATGCGTGACAACAAGACAACAAGTCATAACAGAGGAGGAAAGAAATCGTGTTGAGGTTTACTGGAGGTCCGGGTAGAAATGATCTCAGACTGACATCAGGTTTGATTCGTCATTGATTTATGTTGTGGGCAACATGTTTGCAACAGTGTTGTGTGTCAGCTGCAAGATGCTGTTTGTGAAACTCTTGGTTTAACAATAGGGACAGAACCAAGAATGACAGAGACAATGACAAAAACAAAAGTGTTGTCCATTTTATTTCTACAAAGATTTGATTTATTTTACAGCGACATGAAAATATTTGTTTAACCTGCAAGAGTAGAGCAAACATTTTTACTGAACCTGTGGGCGTTTAATGGTTTTCAGATAAGTTCCCTTCTCAGGTTTGTACACTGAAGGAACAGGTTTGATTACTGAACACGAGTACTAAAATGTTGTAGTGTGTGTAGCACCATGAATGCAGGAAAGTCGTGCCATTTCGTAGCTAATGCCGTACTGCAGAAACTGTAAGTGCAGTCCGACCCCGTGGTATTTAAAGGTCCAGTGTGTACGATTTATGTAGTGTGTTGTTATTTGTTTATAATCACCTGCAAATAGAAGCCGACGTGTTTTCGTTACCTCAGAATGAACCTCTTAGATCTACAGAGGGACCGGAGTCCGCCACTAGGTGCCACTAAATCCTACACACTGGACCTTTAATAACGGCTTGTTTTCCTTCTAACACCAACAGTGAAGTCAGTTCAAAACACTCGAGTACATTCAGAAAAGCACCTTTAAAACTTTCTCACGCGATAAAAAAAAAAAAAAAGTTATAAAAGAGTACAAAAAACACATACGATAGATGAAACACTGTCGCTACGAGCCACCGTTACAATGTGCCATTCAAAGGTTCGTCATTACAATGCTAGTAGATCCTTCTGGGAGGTTGTGTTTGAACCAGTGATGCGTTCAAGTGACTTAAATAAATTAAAATAATAGGGGAAAACATTGTACTTGAACTGTTGAAGGACTTGTATTTCCAAGTGCAGGCTGCAAACGTGTGATTGGAACTAACATACAAAACGATAGATAGAAAAAACATCAAACAATCTGGCGGTTCCTGACGGACACGAAATAACTTCAGTGCTTGGTTGACGTTACACTTTTTTTTTTTTTTTTTTTTTACATTCTGCATTTTCGGATATTGATCAGAAAGATGCACTCATAGGACGTGTGAATAATGTTTGTCATGTCTTCTAATAATTAACATTAGAAGGAACGTGAGCATTTACCAAAAATCTTTTTCATTCATTTCAGTCACGATTGGGGGGTTACACATCTTCATGAAATCCGCTTACTAACCATGTCCACCTCGTCTTGTATGTTAGATTGTCTTTGCATGGCCCTAATGTGTCCGAGGCACAGAGTTTTTTGGGGAATTGCCTTGTGGGTTAAGGGGCCACTGAGAGTCATCTGTAAAGCAGCACACAGGCTCAGTACGGGTACGTCGAGATTGAGATGTAGATGATGAAGATGCTCTGGTAAGTGATGCGGCCCTGCGGCGAGATGGTGGTGGCCTGCACCTTGAGGCGAACTAGTCCCGGTCTGTCCAGAGGCCGAAGGGTGAAGATGATCCCCCTGCCCGCCTCGTCTCTGATGCCGAACACGCGACCCATCGCGCCCGTCTCCGATTCTTGCTCGAGTACGGTGAAGGACGTGCGCTCTTGCAGGACGCCCGACTCCGAGAAAGCCGACAGTCGTACCACGTTGTGATTGGCTGGAATGCCGGAGGGGAGGGTGAGCAGCTTGTACTGCAGGATCAGAGGGGAGCCTCCGGCAGCGCAGTCCAGAGAGCAGGGCCTGTAGCAGGTCCTTTAGAGGTCAAGAGGAGAGAGGAACGTGTCACTGACATACAAACATACAGCCTCTAATTAATTAATCGATTAGTTGTCCATTTTTATAATCCATTCACTGTTTTTGCTCCAGAACCAATGTTGTTTTTGTTTCTTACCCAAAGACCTATATAATGCAGATCAGCGATATATATAGTGAGGAGAACTGGAGGAACCGCCAACCATAGGTCAACGGGTCCAGAGACTGAAAAATGTCTACGTGATGGAGTGAATGACTGCAAGTCTGCAGTTGACTGTCTGACCCTTTTGTGCAAAGATGGACTTGTATTTCACAGTATTTGGGTGTTTGATGGACGGGATGATGTGATAGAATACTGTTGAATTCCTCTTTGGATAATCTTACTTAGCCACCATCTATGGAGGATTAGGGCCACATTTTTTCTTACTTTATACTTTAAAACTCAAAAGTCTGACTTTTAAACTATTCTGACTTTTTTTTTTTTTTTTTTTTTTTTTTTTTTTTTTTTTTAGAATTCTGACTTTTTTCTGGCTTTTTTTTCTCAGAATTCTGACTTTTTCTCAGAAAAGTTTAAAAGTCAGAAAAATTTTAAAGTCAGTATTCTGAAAAAAAGTCAGAATTCTGAGGGAAAAAAGTTTTTGACTTTTTTTTTCTCAGAATTCTGACTTTGAAATTTTTCTGAGAAAAAGTCAGAAAAAAAGTAAAAATTCTGAGTTTTAAAGTCAGAATTCTGAGGGGAAAAAAGGTTTTTCTGCCTTAAAAAAAGATTTGTCGGGACCAGCAGCCGGTTTCTGGGGCAGCGGCCACTGCCTTGGCGGTGCAAAAAAAAAAAAGAAAAAAAGTCAGAATTCTAAAAAAAAAATATTTTATGTGGCCCTAATCCTCTTCCGTAGGAAATGTTATTTAAAATAATAAAAAAAAAAAAACAGTTTTACCCGGGGCTTCTTCCGCTCTGATAGGATGCAGGGCAGGGTGTATCCAGGCACTGGTATCCCCCTCGGGTGTTAAAACACATCTGATTGTGTCCACATTTGATGCCTTGTTCTACACATTCATCGATGTCTACAGGAAGAAAAAGGGGGATAGGAACTTAATGACTTAAAGAGAAGAAGATGGTTATGCAGTTACAGTTGAGTGGAAAGTCTTACCTTTACAGCTCCTGCCATTGGGTAAGAGTTTGTAACCTGCGGGACACAGGCACTGGTAACTGCCAATGGTGTTTCGGCACTCGTGTTGACACGGCTTCCTGAGCAGACACTCATCTACATCTGTACACAGAAGAGGAACGTGTGAGACTCGAGATGATCTACTTTTAAAAACTGAAGTTTTGATGCACACTCACCCACACATGTGCCGTCTCTGTTCGTGTACCCCACAGGACAGCTCTGCCTGGTTATGCGAGATACCCCGTGAGAACGCGACAGGATTGGCCTGCCTAGAGACGACACCAGCTGTGGGCGAAGTCGCGCCCTGACTCTGGTGCCATTGGTGAACGTCTGGCCTCTCTCCAGCCCCGCACAGGAGCGCCCGTCTCCAAGCAGCACGGTACCAGGAGGACACAGGCACCTAAAGCTGCCGGGCACGTTGCGGCACTGGTAGGCGCAAGGGTTCGGTGTCTGCACACACTCGTCAATGTCTGAAAAGGTAGAACAGAGCTCAAGTGAATTCTCGTGTGAGAGCGTCATCAGTGTGTCGTATTCTGAAACACAGCAGATGTCGTACCCAGACATGGGAGGCCTACTCCCTGGGATCTGTAACCTCTGGGACACACGCAACCGTAACCTCCGACTGTGTTCTGACAGATCTGGGTGTAGCGACACATGTGGCTTCCATCCTGGCACTCATCAATGTCTGAAAAACAACATTTAACAACAACGTATCAGCCACAAAGCACAGCATTACCCTCTGATTAACTTTATTAAGCGTTTTAGACCATGATTGTGACGGCTCGTAGTCTCTCATGCCAGTACTGCTTATAGGACTATAGAGTTTCTCAAAATGAAGACCACACCACCATAAAGTTTGTTGCATCCTGTTATAAAGAGGATCTTTGTGTCTTCGGTCAAAGGTTTTCTCTGCGTACAAATTAATAGACTTTTCAAAAAGCTGTACTTTTCTTTCTCAAGGACTAGCGGTGACTTCTTGCTGCGTTAGGCCCTGAAACAATCCTGTGAAATCTGACCTGATGTTACGCAACGTAAAATGCAGCGTAGAGGTCTGTAGACTGTCGGCTTCCACAGATTATACAAATGCAGACAAGACCGTGATATTTCATCCAATGTACATGTTCAACCTCCAAGGATGCATGAATCAGTGAAATCACAGGTGTTGTTTTGAAGGTAGATGTGTAGTCAAACGCGACATTTGGCTCTTTCTAGATAAAAATGAAGTGAAAGCCAAACTAACCCATGCAGGCTCCATTCTCCGCTTTGGTCATGCCAGCTGGGCAGCTGTCGAAACACTGGTATCCTCCCTCTGTGTTACGGCACTCCTTGTGAGCCGGACACACATTTCTCATGCACTCATTGATGTCTGTAAGAGTGCAAACATCACAACAGAGCTGTTATGGATTGTTAGTTATCGACTGGCTCAACAATTATGCTTTGATTATTTTTTTTTTCCCTCTCTCAGATCTTAAAGGGTTGGTTTGGGTTATTTGAAGTGGGGTTGTACAAGGTACTTGGCAGTAGAGGGTGGTCAGCACTAGGGTTGCAAAGGGGTGGAAAGTTTCCAGTAAATTTCTGGAAACTTTCCATGTGGAGTTAAGCTTGTTGGGAAGTTGGGAATAAGCGGGAGAAAATGGATGGATGGATGGATGGAAGTTGGGAATTATGGAAATTTATGGGAATTAACTGGAAATTGGGGGTAAATTAAACAAACTGTATCATATCCAATTTCAACAGATTTATTTGTTTAATTATTTTATTGAACAATATTATGTAGTCCACGAGCTCAAATGTGTGGCTTCAATAGTCTGTGTGTGCTCTGTGGGCTCTAAAGTGTGGTCCAGGTACAGAAATCACCTGTGCGGGTAGGGGGCGTGGCCTCAATAGCCCTGCAGTAAGTATATGCGTGTGATAGCAGATATTCAAGTGTACCTGCATGAAATCTGGTTGTTTTAGTCAAGATTATGATAAAATGTATTTTCCCCATTTTTATATTTAAGTTCCCTGTTAAAGGCCAAACTTCAATTTTGTAAATTCCTGGGTTATTCCCATAAATTCCCAGTAATTCCCATGGAAAGTTTCCAACTTTGAAAATACCGGGCATTTTGCAACCCTAGTCGGCACACACCCAGTTTACAGAGGCAAACAGGAGGACCAGCACCGAAGCTAAGCGATGCACTCCTGTGGTCGGGGGTAGCAACAAATCACACTTTTAGCCACCTTAAATAGTTAATATCAGTCAGTGTACGCTATATTTAAAATATTTTCACTGCTTTACCTCGCTGTGAGTCAACCCTTCTGACGGGAAACTGAAGCCAGACCCGAGTGACCAGACTTCTTTCAGTCATTTTACACGTAAGTTGCTGGTCTACCACAACGCAGTCAGTACAGATCTGAGTGCCAAAGTTACACAATAACACAAACTAACCAACTCATGCAGGCAGTATCGGACCAGCAACTCTTGTATTCTGCAAGGTGAAATGACAAAGGAGTCTGGTCTGTCTGAAGAGAGCACAGATCGATATAAATGCTTCCTGTTTCCCTAAATAAAGGGCTGTCTGCAGGTTAAATGAGTGGAAATATTCTTAATACAGCATACACTGATATTGATATATTGCCCCTGTCCACAGCAGTACATCGCTTTGCATCTGTGCTGTTCTTCCTGTCTGACTTCTGTCTACACTGACTTTGGAGAAATACCTCACACAACACTTCAAAAAGTCCACACTATCCCCTTTGTTTAACCCCGTGGGAGTCCCACCGGGTTACGTGACTGACCGATGCAGCGGTGTCCTGACAGCTGGTACCCGGGGTGGCAGATACAGCGGAAGGAGCCCAGAGTATTGAGACACTGATGCTGACATGGGGAGAGAGCAGACTCTTGGCACTCGTCCACATCTGAAACACACAATTGACACTTTATCAATCCACTGTGGACATCCAGTGTACTGTACGGTAAGAAATGAGCCTTGATTGAATATAGCAGTAACAGGCCCGTATGAAGTGCTCAACAACTCCAGGATTGAGTTGTTTTGCCTCCAGATGAACTGTTGTGCCGAAAGTTTAACAGTGATTAACAGTGACTTGCCTTCACAGCTGGTTCCTGTGATGCTGGGCTTAAATCCTGGTCCACACTTAGCCTGGCAGCGATACGTGCCCACTGTGTTGACACACTGCTGGTTGTAGTGGCACATGTGTGAGCCCTGGGCACACTCGTCTATATCTGAATGGTGTAAAGTGAAACAGGAGTACACGGGGCGGAGGATTAGATGAAGACGAGGGCTCCAAAAGATTAATTTTCCCTTTTCTTATCTAGGACATTGTCATTGTATCTCTGGTAATTAATCACAAACTCGAGCAGGCGTGCTGTTCCCGGCCTCACCTTGGCATGTGTTGGTCTCCGTAGAGATGGTGAAGCCGGAGGGACAAGCGCAGGAAAAGCCTCCCATGATGTTGTTACAGGAATGAGAGCAGGGAGACTGGAGCGCACACTCGTCTTCATCTAATAGCAAGGACACATTTATTCATTATAATAAAACTGTTGCAGTGACAAATGTTCAAAGACAAATGAGGCGTACAGAAAGCAAAGAGAGCAGCATACCAGCGCAGTAGGAGGCCGTGTCAAGAACGAAACCTTTCGGGCATGTGTCTTCATAACCATCTGCAAGCAGAAGAGTTCAGTTCACATCCAGTATTTCATGTGATGTAGTGAAATGATTGTAATTAATTTTTTTTATCCTCAGACCTGGTATGACGAGGCTGGCAGTGATATGGAAGTCCAAGGAGAGAGTAAACATGTTGTAGACGCTGTTCATCCCGGAGACCTTGAGCAGCTGCAGCAGCGGGCCCTGGCGCTCCTCCTGGCCCTCGTAAATAATGGTGTGATTACAGCGCAGCACCATGGGGTGCCCTCCTCTCTGGTGGGTCTGTGACGACCACGAGTACAGCTGGCCTTGGCCCGTCTGCACGTAAGACTCGTCAAACTCCTGCAGGACACGAAAGAGAAAATCGAGTCAGGGGAAAACCGAACAGGAGCTCAACAAATTATCTAACGAGATGTGTTTTAAGTAGATGAATGCACCTGAAGGCTCAGATGAGACGATGACAGTGAAGGAGGCACGAATCCGTTAATGACGATGTCAATTAGTAAAACTCCCTCAGAGTCCAGGCCTCTGGCAACGTGGGTCAAACGAAGGACCTCCCCTGTTTAGAGAAATTAAACGGTGAAGTCACGACTGATTTACACAGCACAGTCTTCATGTGTCAGTGGTAGTGAGTGGTGCCATCTGCTGGTTGTCTTATAAACCACAAAAACAATCAGAACTTGGCATGAATGTGATATGTGATATCTGCGAAGCCTGCATGATTTTAAGTGTAATATTTCATCATGTAACAGTCAAACCCTTTGTATGTAATAAGTCAAATAAATATTCTAACACAACAACAACAACGTACCGGTCTCAAACTCCAGCTGTGACTCCTGTCTGAACTGGCCCTGAGTGAGGTAGTAGCCGTTTCTGGCTGCTCCGTTCTGCAGCACAGTGGTCCAGTAGATGGGAGCAAAAACAGACACGAGCACCCGCAGCAAAGGACCTGTAACCAAAAAACATCTGTTGACCTCTCCAAGAAAAACAGTACATGCAGTCTACTGAGCTCTGCTAGTTTCACTAATCCCAAACTGTGCAAATATAAAAAGGTGAGTTAAAGTTTAACATTTTTTTTTTCTCTCTGGACATGTAGTCTACATCCCACACACTGCAGTGTGAGGATATCAGTGCACAGTCAGTCACTCACCCACACTGGGGGGGATGTTGTCCAGGCGAGCCTGCAGTGTGCTGCTCCCCTCTTCTTCGTTGTCTGTGATGTTGGCCTCCAGGTAGGACACGCCAAACTCCCTCTCGTTCACCATGCCGATCAGACTGCCTCTGGTCTTGCGAGGAGTCTCTCCTTTCATCACCAAACAGACAAAAAAGTTGTGAATTTACATGCTCTTCAATAATCAGCTATCATTTATAACTTATTTATGCTTTAATTTAAATCCTATCTTTTTACTGTAAGAATACAGATAGCTCTGTGTCTGTAAGGAAAACTTAATCAGATGATGCCAAAGTTATGATTTTGAGGATTAATTTTTACCTGGACAGAGACCGGCTTGACATTTCCTGGAGTCGATGCTGGGACCGCTGCACGATCTGCCGCCATTGGCCGGTTTTGGGTTGTTGCATAATCTGATTCGTTCTTGGAAGCCTTGTCCACAGGTGCTACTACACGGACCCCATTCCTCCCAGTTAGAGTAGCCTCCGTTGACTGATGGAGAGAGAGGAGAGAAGAAAATCACAAATTTATAGCGATTAAATAACGGTCGTCCTGAAGGGAGGAAAATAATAAATAATTTGAAACATATATATCACATAAAATCAATGTTTGACTGTGTGTATTTTTTCCATTGATTTGATATCCCGTCGTGTGTGTGTGTGTGTGTGATTCCGAGCACTAACTCACTCTGAACCTTGAGCGTAATCGTCCTCTCAGCTGTTCCAGCTTCGCTCTCAGCCACACACTGGTACTCGCCTTCATCTGCAGCCTGTCGATCAAACGGGCGGAGGAGGAGAGTTTGGCTTAATTGGCACTCGGAGGAACAATTTTCCTCTGGAGCCACAAACCTCCAGGTTTACCTCCAGTAAAAGAAAGCTGACATTATAGCATTAAAAAAAAAAAGAAGCTTTTTCTATCGGGCAGTTGAAACTTTATTCCACTGAATTCTTTGTCATAATAGATATTAGAGAGAAAATTTCACATTAGAGTGCTCTGTGGGAAGGACAGTCATCTGTCTGTGAGAAAGTCTCAACTGCAGGCTGTGCGATTACAGCAGCAGTTAGAGATCTAACAAGGTTACAGGCTAAGGGAAGAGGGGCAGAGTCTGGGAACATCCAGCTCTCTGTTCATCTCCTCCCTCCGTTGCTAATGCTGTTAGCCTTTTCTGACTGAACTCAATCTGATTTAGGCAGGAGCAGGACGCTGCAGGACAGTCACACACTGTTCCTCCACCCAAAGGGACTGCAGATGAAGCCTGAATAGGATGAATACTGCTCCAATGTTCTTCAAGACATGAAACATTCATTGATGGAAGTAGCTTGAGGGGGGCTTAATCATTCAAACTTGAGTGAGTTGGTTTTACAAAAACTTGTCTAGAGAGCAGATCTCTGCTGTAAAAATAAAACATAAAGAGAGCTGTGTATTTACCGTGATGCTGTAAATGACCAAGGATCCGTTGTGAAGCGCTTGCATTCGGAGGGAGCGGAGCAATGGTTTTCCATCCCGGAGCCAGCGGAGGACTGGGCTGGGATCTCCGTGGATTGGGCAGTCGAGCACGGCGGAACCGCCCTGGGTGACTGTCTGAGACGTGTGGGCTTCACCCTTCAACACCGGAGGCTCTGCAGACACACACAGCACATGTTTACAAGATCAGTGTATCTGTAGAAAGTTGCATGAATAGCTCTGACGAAGCCTCGACAAGAAGCTCACCTCTGATGCGGACGAACGAGAGCGCTCGGATGGAGCCCACACTGTTTTCTGCGATGCACACGTAGGTCCCGGCGTCACTCGTGGTCACATTCTCGATGATCACGGAGCTTCTGCTGGCCTCATCTACAGTGGCACCTGGAACATTTCATCATTTTTAATCAATTATGTGTTTTAACTCATCATTCTGCATTAGATTAAACATTTACAGGAAGATTTATTGCTATTTTTAATGTTACTGTGATCAACAGAAGCTCCCAGCATGAATAGGATGTGATTTTTGTCACACTAGCCGTGTTTTCATCCAAATGTGTCACAGATTTTAAGCGATTTTCAAGTAATTCGGCAAAAGAAAATGCAAATCAGTGCTCGTTTCCATCCACTACTGAATATTAGGAGTTCGTTCACGACATAAACAGTAGGTGGCGCCAGTCAGAAAACCAGAGCAAGAGGACGCAGCAGAAAAGTGCCACCTTGAGCAAGTGTAAAAACTTTTTTGCAGCTCACCGTGTGAAGGCAGTAAATACCTGAGTAAGGACTGTTGTTGACGGTCCAGGAGATGACAGGAGAAGGTGTTCCCTGAGCGTGGCAGGACAAGGCCAGACTCTGCCCTTTGTTCAGGGTTACGTCGCCTGGCAGCTCCTTGAAGGCAGGCCTCATGTTGATGGACAGCCGGACGTCTTGTCTCACAGAGCCTGCTGCGTTTGTAGCCACGCATGTGAACACACCGGCATCTCCTGGCTGTGTGAAGAAAGCAATCAGAACTGATCCACACGACTGAAACTTGACAGAGATGTAGTTATAATGCAGTGAGGAATACGTGGTTGTACCTCTGCTCTCTCGATAATTAGCTCTCCTGATCGCAGGATGGTGAATTTGCCTGGACGGTTTGGCACGATGGCGCCATCCTTCTCCCATGATACCCTGGGCTCTGGTGAACCCTGAGCAGCACAGGGCAGCAGCGCCTGAAATCCTTGAATGACCGACAGTTCTGTCTGCGCGGGAGGAATCATGGGTGGGACTGAAATGCAACATAAAAAGTATTTAACGTAAAACCTGCTTTTTTCAGCCTTCACTTAAATGTAACGCCACTCTTAACTCACCTTGAATGACCAGCCTCATGTCGTGGCTGGCTCTGCCGGCGAGGTTCTTGGCAGTACACGTGTACAGCCCCGCATCACTGCGCTGCGTAGAAGTAATCGCCAAGGTTCCATTGGCAAAGACGCGTATGTGAGCACCGTCGACCACAGGCCTCCTCTCCTTATGCCAGGTCACTTCAGGTTGAGGCTGCCCGTCGGCCACACACTCCAGGCTGACTGGCCGGCCGAGCACTGCAGTGTACTCCACTCTCAGCACGCTCAGCACGGGTGGAACTGGAGAAAAACAAGACGAGCAACCAGTTCTATACGCCACTGCAACAAACAATATGACTACAAGAGATAAACACAAAGAGAACCACGTTACCTTGAAGGACTAGTTTGGTCCTGCCCACAGCTACGCCAGCGTCGTTCTTCGCCAGGCACTGGTAGGTCCCCGCGTCGCCGAGCGTGACACGAGAAAACTTCAGAGCTCCATTTGAGAGCACGGCGAGCCTGTGACCTGTGAAGTAACAAGAGCCATGCTTCCATTCAAATGCATCGCAAATTTTAGCAGAATTTCGACTAACTTGCAAAATAAAATGCGAATGAATGTTTGTTTCCATCCACTACTGTCGTGCAAATATCTAAGCAGTAGGTGGCGCCAATTCTCCTGTCGGAAAACCAGAAGAGGGTACAATAAGATGACGTAATTTTAAGAGCGCCAATTGAAAAACCAGGATGTAAATCAGACATTTGTGTTCGTTTCATGTGTTAATGTGAGGAATGAGCAATTATGGATGTGCTATAGAGCCATGGGAGCTAGGAGGAGACTGTCGGAGCAGAAACAGCTGATCAGTCGTGACTTAAATGTTTGCTCAGAACGTATTAGAGCATTAACATCCCATTATGAGTTACATCGTTACCTCCTGCTATGGGAACTCCCTCTCTTTGCCAGGTGATGGACGGTCGGGGGAATCCTTGAACCTCACAGGGCAGAATCGTCCCGTGATGCAACACCACTTGCACTTCCTCTGCCATTGGCCTGATCTCTGGGGGCTCTGGAGTACATGGGAGAAACAAAGTCTTTGTCATACGTGTCTTCATGTTTCATGTTTAACATGACTATAGACAGCCTACCTTGCACGGTGAGAGAGATGTGTTTGTGAGCCACTCCGGCTGGGTTGCGGGCCGAGCATGTGTACCTGCCCGCGTGGCTCGGCGCAGCAGCGGTTATCTCCAACACTCCTGCATTGAGAAGAGTACAAAGACACATGGTTCAATATCAGATTTAATGAGTAAAACTATATTTGTTGCCCTCCCAGTGGACTATGATCTGCCCTCTTACCGGTGGGAAGGACACGATAACTTCCCCCTCTGGAGACCAGTTTGGCTCCACTCTTGGTCCAGGTGACAGCGGGCCGTGGACGCCCTTGTACGTGACAAGGCAACACCACAGGAGACATTTTCACCGCCGTGACCGTCGTGACATCGTCTTCAATAGACGGCGGGACTGGAAAAAAGAGCAAATAGCAAATTCATCAGTTCAATCATCTCCAATGATTCTGCACACCGCTCATTGTACGAAACTCAAAATCAATACCTTGCAGGATGACCTCGATGACCCTGCGCTCCTCCCCGACATCATTGACTGCCGTGCACTCGAAGTAACCTTCGTCCTCATTGGACGGTGACAAAAGAACCAGCGACCCAGAGGACAGTAACCTGGACGGAGCAGCACAATTGCGTCAGCTTTTAAAGTTTCTATGGCTGTGTGAGATATTGTTTGTTCAAAACGGAGTCTAGACAGAGCTTTATCTTTACCTGTAGGCACCGGGCTGCTGGCTGACATCAAGCGGAGTGCCGTTCCTCTTCCAGGAGATTTTAGGTGGGGGTATACCGGTAGTCTCGCAGCTCAGCACAGCTCGAATCCCTGAGGTTACCGTCACATTGAATGGACCCGGACTGATGGATGGACCCACTGATAGGAGACAGAACACATGTTGACCACATGACTATTAACATATCACACCAGAACCATGAAGTAACTTTTTCTTGTACTTACCAAACACCCGTAGATCCACTCCTCTGTGATCTGACCCGGCCTGGTTAGACACCGTGCAGTAGTAACGACCAGCATCACTCAACTGAACTCCATGTACACGCAAGGAGCCCTCTGATAACATTGTGTATCTGAAACAAATACACCATTAGAAGATGAACAAATAGACAGGCAAGTGTGGAAAAGATAGCAACGGCTGATGTTTGGACCTACTTATTGTTATCTTGAGTTATCGGGAAGCCGTCTTTCCTCCACATGACTGTCACTGAAGAGTCGTCTTCCACTTCACAAGGTAAAACTGCATCCTGGCCGATATGTGCGGTCACCACTGAGCTGCCCTCCTTTATCACCGGTGGTACTAAAGAAATAAAGTGACATATCATGTAGATTTAAATATATATATATATATATATATATATATATATATATATATATTTAAATCAGCTCCTTATCGACAGGCTGACTTACAGAGAATCTCCACAGTGAAGAACAGACTGTTGCTTCCGGCCATGTTGGTGACCACACAGCTGTACTGGCCGCTGTCCTCGGGCCTGACTTCCTGGATCTCCAGGTACTGACCCCCTGCCAGCCGCTGGATACGGCCACCCAGCTGATATAACAGGAAAAGACAGCGTGTGAGTCAGAGGAGACAGCTTTTTCCTTCAGTACTAGTGTTTTTATCTCCCTAACTCTGTACCTGTACTTTGGCCTCATCCTTGTACCACTCTATATCAGGAGCCGGGTCGCTGTCAGCGAGGCACTCCAAGGTCAGATGTCCGTTAACCGGCACCGTCACTGTCCTCACGTTGTCGGAGCCGAGGAGGGTTGGCGGGACTGAAACAACAACCGCCGATTATTAAAAAGTAACGTGACAAAAACTTAAACAGTTTATGTCTGAAGTGCTTCCTTTAAACAAAGACGAGGTAAAGACATGTGGAACGGATAAACTAAGAAGGTAAATCAGGGTCCAGATGTAAAAATCATGTGCTGGCACAAAAAAAAAACAAGCTTAGCTTTCCACACAAGGATGTGCTGTGAGAATGTGTGTTTTGCTGATGATCATTATTCAGTTTTATGACTCAGCTGAGCTGAGTATGTTATAATGCAAAGGAGGAGGATAACATCATTTTGTTGGGAGCATTACTCTCAGCAGTTTAATGGGTCTCAACAGTATTGCATATGCTGATATTTATAGAAGCATCATTTAGGCAGAACAAATAGTGAAGTGAGGTAGCGATGCTGATGTCTGTCATCAGTCAAAACACATGCATGAAAGTGCCTCCATACTGTAAATACGTCATATTGCATGCATAACAGAGCACATGATAGAAATGCTGCGTGACTGCAGCTGGAAAACGCTAATGCCAGACCGAGTCTGGTTCTACTTTTGTTCAAACACTGATCTTTACTCTTTAAGTGTACACATACTTTTATTCATCAAGTCCCAGGTGCAAGTGAGAGTCAGAGTGAGAGAGAGGAAGTGAAAAGAACAGAGGGAGAGACGTGATATATTTTGAACAATATGCAAAAAACAGCTTGTGTCACCTTGGACTCGGATCCAGTGGTTCTTTCCATCCTCTCCGGCTAGGCTGCTGGCCAAGCAGGTGTACAGACCTGCGTCCTCCACCTTTAAAAAAGACGACATTAATCAACCTGAGTGTTTTTTTCTGCATGACAATGCTGTATTTGCCCGGAGTGATGCTGTAAACACTTCAGTGTCCCAGTTTGGCCGTCTAAACTTTAGTTACACAGATAAATACTTAACTTTTTATATCAATATACAGAATATTTTAGACATATTTAACTTCACGTCACGCTCTTTACTTATTTTTTTTATTTATCAAGATGGGCTTTTTTCCAAAAATCCCAGCAACATTTTGACTCTTGCTGCTTTAACTTTGCAGTATTATCAGAAATCGTCTGTTTGGTCCTCACCTGAACTTTGCTAATCCTGACAAAGTGTCCGTCCTGCTGGACGATGTCACTTCCTTCCAAGGGGCGGCCATCTTTGAGCCAGCTGAGGGTGGGAGGTGGGACTCCCACCGCGGAGCACTCCAGCTCCAGTGGACTGTTCACTGCTATGGTCAGCTCTTCTGGAGAGCTGGAGGTGGATATCTTTGGAGGCTCTGCATTAGAAAGCAGAAGGAGATCAAGGAGTTTACACTGGGACTTAAATTTAGGAATAAATTAAATATACAGATTATTTGGGGATTACCGAGCACGGTGAGGTTGAAGCTCTTTGTGCTGCTTCCAGCTTGGTTACTGGCCACGCAGCTGTAGAGGCCCGCGTCTGAAGGCGCTACGTCAGGCAGCTGCAGCCGCGTCTCCTGTCCGTCCAGCAGCAGGTTGCGGTGAAGAGACAGCGGCTGGCCGTCCTTTATCCATGTCAGTGTTGGAGGGGGGACGCCACGCGCTTCACAGGTTAACGTCACCAAAGACCCCTGGACTATTGTAACTGGCTCCACTGGTTCAACATGATCCACACCTGGTGGGACTGTGGACCATACAAACACAGGATGAAAGTATGAAATGCTACGTATCAGTCCTAGGAAAACCTACAGAGATCCAGTCAGATCTAAATTATTTTCTCTGGTGTTTATGTCTGAAGAACAGGTCAAGGAACCAGGCAGCAACCTCTGCTGTGGCTGTAAACTAAAGCCAATGCAGAAGTGCCAAAAACTTCCTCAAACGTCCACTTGAGGCTGGCTCCAGAAGTGAGTCAGTCTCCATAAGTCCCCATGTTAAAATGTCCAACTTCACAGCAGAAATAAACATGTTTACAGCCTGGTACAAAAAACAGTTTTGGTCAACACAGGGACGTGGTGCACTTCAGCCTCATGTGGCCAAAACAAGTGATACACCAGTTTTTAAACTTAAAAAGATTATCCTGGCAAAACCTGTTTCTTTCATAAACACAGGAGAGAAACAGTTTAGATCAGACTTGGATCATGTTTCCTGACTTGCCTCTCAGGGCGTTCAGTAGAAATCAGTAGGTGGTATGTTATGATTATACCTTGGACCTGGACATCATAGCTGAGCTCGGCGAGACCAGCTCGACTCCGTGCCACGCACGTGTAAACTCCAGAGTCAGACAGCTGCACAGGAGAAATCCTGTTTTCACAAAGAAAGGGAACACTTAGCATTACCTCACCTGTAAACACGCAATTTTTATTTTAACAAATGAGTTCATCTTCCTGTCTTTAAGCTGACCTCAGCACAGAGTCGCCAGACAGCAGGCGTGTACGAGGAGAGAGGAGCAGAGGGCGTCCGTTCTTCAGCCAGCTGATCTGAGGAGGAGGGTTTCCTGCTGCCTGACACTCCAGAGTCACAGCACTGTCCTGGGTGACCTGCACCTCTCTGGGGACGGTGGTCTCACCGGAGATAGATGGAGGGACTATGACGAGTCAGATCAGATCACATCAGTCAAAAAAAAAACTTCAGCACGGACACAGAAACACAAAAGTGATGTTCTAAACTGACCCAGCACAAAGAGGGTGTAGATTTTGCTCTCCTGTCCGGCCGGGCTGGCAGCTAAGCAGGTGTACGTCCCAGAATCCTCAGGGCTCAGCCTCAGTAACGTTAGCGTGCTGCCATCAGGGGTCACACTGTCGGGGTTACAAAAACACCATGTGTTACTTCATCCACCTTCCTGTCTACTCTGTGTCCAGCCCACCTCTAAACCGTCTTACTTTCCCATCATCATTATCATCATCGTCCCACGATTTTCTCACACACACACACACACAGATACACAGAGACAGTTGCAATGATCACATAAGCTTCTGAACAGCTGGAAAACAGCTGCTCTTACTGTTCCCCATGATGAAATTAGGCAACAGACCATAAACAACTTCATCCCTCTGACATGCACATCATCTACGACGGTGATGATTAATTTTCCAAACCTTAAGGGAGCATGTTGATCGATCCTTTGTGCTGCTTGTAAAACAAATTCAGCAGCTATGAGCGATACATAAATTATCATCATTAATATGACTATTACTTCATATCATTCCCGCTGCGTTTACAGCCCTGGGAGTGAGTAGGGAATGTGAATAACTTACGCGATGTGACGGGTGTCTGATCCCTCTAAAGTCACTCCGTCTTTCAGCCAGCTGAGGCGTGGCGTTGGGATCCCGGTCGCTCTGCACACCAGGGTCAGCTCCTCTCCAACGGGTGCGCTCATATCAGACGGATGTTCAGAGTCCAGGATGGTCGGCGATACTGCGAAGGACAAAGATGCTGAATGCCACTGAAAATCATTTTCTGGGATGAATGTGAGAGCTCAAATGTCTCTTTTACCCTGCACCGTGAGTGTGTAGTCTTTCTGTGTTTGTCCCTCGCTGTTCTTGGCCACACAGGTGTAAGTTCCAGCGTGAGACAGAGTGAGAGGC
The DNA here is from genome assembly GCA_946959425.1 of Argyrosomus regius. NCBI lineage: Eukaryota > Metazoa > Chordata > Actinopteri > Sciaenidae > Argyrosomus > Argyrosomus regius. The sequence continues at coordinate 3,101,234 of OX336890.1, forward strand.
CCCAGCTCCAGCCTGTTTCCTCGGACGGACCACTGCCACTGCAGACTGCTCTCTGGGTATCAAACACATCCACTTACACCAGCTTTCACACATGACAAATGCATACTTCAAGTTACCCTCATCACTTCTTTTCTCTTACCGATAGGAGTTCCATCCTTGAGCCAGGTGATGCTAGGCACAGGGACCCCCGAGGCCTCACACAGAAGGGCCACATGGGAGCCAAGGGTGTAGTTCAGAGACTCCCTTAGAGAGCCGTCCAGGACAGGTGGAACTGTGGAAATATATTTATATTAAATTTTAGGGCGGAAAAAACAGCTGTTTAAGGTTACTTTGAGAACATAGCAGAAGTTTTCTCACCATGAACCGTCACTCTGAACGTCCTGTCCACCTGTCCAGCCACATTGGATACTTTGCAGGTGTAGGTGCCACCATCTGCCAGCTAGGAGCCAAAAAAAAGGAGGTCATTGTGGTGAGGGAGGGTGCGTTTTGAGCACAGGCTGCAGGCAAAGAAAGGACTTGGCTCCGTCCATGCTAGCTGGTGCATGTGTTCTGAATCAGGACAATTAACTCAAAATAGACTTAAATTACAGCCGGTCACATAAGCATGTGTCAAATTTTCCTAGTCTTTTCCACTTAGCGTATTTTATGATTTGAATGTGTGAAAGTTAAATGTGTATTTTTGTTCACATGTCCTTCCAAAAGCCACTTTGAGTTCTTCAAAGACTTTATTTAAATGTGCATGACGTGATCTTTCTCCTGACCTGAACTCCTATGATCTCCAGCTGGTGACGATCCATCTTCAGTCCGTTCCCCGCGGCCAGTTGCAGCCCGTTCTTGTACCACGTGACCTCGGGCTCGGGAACGCCATGGGCTTCGCACCTCAGGGTGACGGAGGAGCCGACTTGCGGGGTGACCGAGTCTGACTCGGCATCTAGACGGGGCTTCAGGGTGGGCAGGACTGATGGTGTGCACAGAAACAGAGAGGGCATGATCTCAGTTTGATTCATTCACAGTCGGTGTGATTCACTCCTGAACTATCTGCGGTCACAGCTGGCCTGCGGTAAACAGATTCTTCCTTATTTTTTTGCCAAGACAATGTTTTGAGATTCGATCATCTGTATATGTAGCTGAATTGTGCAGATGGGTCACCATGTGTCTGCTCACCATAAACACTGAGGAGAATACTCTTCTGGTCCTGGCCTGCTGAGTTGGTGGCCGTGCACACATATTGCCCCGCGTCTTCCAGTCTCGCCCGGGGCAACTGCAGCATCTGGCCTCCTGTAATATATATAAAATGTAATATTCGTGCCATTATTAGATTCAAACAAAGGCAGTGCTCCTGACTTGAGAATTATTTGGGCATTACAGAGTGGCCGAGGTCTGACCTGGCAGGATGTGGATGCCGGTGCTGAAGTGGAGGAGCTGCCCGTCCCTGGTCCAGGTGATCTCTGGAGGAGGGTACGCCTGGACGTCACACAGCAGTGACACCATGAGGCCCTCGATCACACTGACCTCCTCCTCCTTACTGCCAGTTATTTTAGGAGGCACTGCAAGAGAAAAACAAGTTAATAAGCTAATAGCATCCATTAGAAAACACCCGACAGACATGTTTGGACCTTCTGAAATTGAAGAAATTGAATCTTCTGGAAGAGGTAGTGTTTTTTTTCTTACCTTGCACGGTCAGACTGAAGAGCTTCTCTACTGTTCCGACCTTGTTCTCAGCTACACACAAATACCCAGCCATGTCTGAGACCTGGACACTGAGGAGCTGAAAGATGGGATTGAATGTGTCACCGTTGGATACATTCACACGCTGGTATTTATCTAAAAGCCACCAAAGACTCACCTGGAGCTGAGTCCCATCCTCGCTGATGTGGTGCTGTGAGTCTGTCTGCACCGGTTGCCTATCTTTGAGCCAGGAGACGACCGGAGCAGGGTGTCCGGTCACGTCGCAGTGGAGGACCACAGTGCTGTTGACCACCGCTCCCATTTCCTCCATGAACTCCTCTGATGCTCCCATGATCACAGGAGGGACTGAGGAGGAGAACACAGCAGACAGCTCCGTCAGAAACTCAAAATCATTTTCAAACACACATTTTAGTTAGAGCTTTTTCTCATCACGCTCGTGCTTACCGAGGATCTCCAGTTCAAAGTGCATGCGGTCCTCTCCAGCCTCATTAACAGCCTGACATGTGTACTTTCCAGCATCTTCTCTCTGCACTCGGGCGATTTGCAGCACCTGTCCACCTGAAAGGACAAAACCTTTTATCCATGAGTGTGAATCAATCCAACAGAACAACCACCCTGCTGGTGCAACCTGGTATCACACAGGAAGGAGTTCCCTCTGACCTGGAAGTAGTACCACTCCATCGGCAGAGGTCAGTTTTCTTCCATCCTTGTACCAGCTGAGCTTGGGTGGAGGGATGGCATTACTCTCACAGGACAGGCTGATCGGATGGCCCAGGACCACCTCCCGCTTCTCCACCATGTCCTCGTTATCGTCGTCCTCATGGCCCAGACCCCAGGCTGCTTCTCTGTTTGTCACCCGGTGGAAGATCGGAGGAACTACAAGACGAGAGCATGTTTGTGTTCAAACAAACTAGAACTAGAAACAATACATAAACTACACAGATTAAACTAAACACACCCTGAATGGTGACGCGAAAGTCTCTCTTGTCCTCTCCTGCAGAGTTGGTGACCACACACGTGTACTGCCCCTCATGGGACAGCATGGCGTTCTCAATGTGAAGGACGGGGCCACTCTCCTGAATGCCGACATGGACGTTTCCGCTCAGCAACTAAAGACAAAGAGAATACCTCAGATGACACAGTCCAGGTGAAATAATGCTCCTGGCAATCTGTGGGAACTATTTCCTCAACTTGACTCCACTGACTTTACACAGCACAGTCTGTTTACAGGCGTTATATAAAGCCTTTTGTAGCTGCACAGGGAGCTGGGTAAAGTCTGATAAACTGCCTTGAGTGATTTGACAATAAACATTAGCTACTAACTAAATTATTTTCTCTCTGTTTGTAACTTATGGAAAATCTGTTTTTGTCAGGGTAATCTAAGTGTTTGTTGTTGTAATACTCTTTTTGGCCACAGGAGGCTGAAGTGCACCACTACCTATGATCTAAATAGGACTAAAAGCATTCAGGAGTTTTAATTTCTCTTAGCGTCGATTAAAAAACATTTACCAGCAAAAACAAAGATATGGCAGTCATGTTACATAATTTGCTAACACCCAATATATGTAGGCTGTGTTTAACGTGCATGGAGAAATTTGTAGCTCAAGAAAATAATTCTTTCCACCCGTTTCAGAGTTTTTTTCTCACTTGCCTCTCAGGCCTTCCGTATCCACCAGTGTTATATGATATGATTACAATCCTGAGTCCTTGGAGTGGTCTTTTAAGATTTTCCTGCCTCACTTATATATAGGTGTCAGTGTAAAGGTTAGACAACTGAGTCAAAACATTTGGCAGATGGCATAAAAATCAAAACAATAAAACAATACTTCCACCCTGATCCTCATGTATTTCCTGCTGGAGGCCCTGCACAACATTCACATAAGCACACACACACACTAAAAATGAAGCTGCACATGAAAATAGTGTCAGTCGAGGAAAAAACACACACAGGAACACACGAGGCACTGCAGTGTAATCACAGTATTTTAACGCTGTGATATTTAATCACTGCATTCTTTCTTTGTCTTTGCTATAATTAACCAGCTTACTCATTGCACAAAATCTGGAGGGTGGAGGTGGACTGTGCAATTCTGTTGAGGTTGTTGCAGTTCTTATTGGTTGCCAGTAGAGGCTGAACTTGTTCCATTAAAAATCACCTTACAAGTACATGTTTGTGGTTCTGAGATGACAAACCAACCTGTCCATCTTTGAACCAGTGAACCTTTGGCTCGGGGAAACCTTTGGTCAGGCAGGAGAGCGTTAAACTCCCATTGATGCGTACTTTCTCCTCCTGACCACCAAACGTTAAGGATGTAGAGTCGCCTTCTATCTGTGGTGGGACTGAAGAGAGGGGATACAAACAGATGTATCATTAAAACTACTGCCTCAAACACTTTGATTTCTACGTGGTTCAGATGTCTCTTACCCAGAACACTCAGAGAATAATGTTTGATGGCCGTGCCGGCTGGATTAGTGGCCTTGCAGGTGTAAAGACCCGTGCTGTCTCCTTGCGCTGAGCCCAGTCGCAGCGCCTGCCCTCCACGGGTGTATGTCATCTGGGGACTGGACACGATGGGCTGGTTGTCCTTCAGCCAGGTGATACTGGGTGTGGGTGAGCCCTCGACATCGCAGGGGAGGACTGTGGGGAAACCCAGCACCACTGACACCTCTGTGGTCTCATTGGGGCCCTTAATGGTGGGGGGAGCTGGAGAAGAAAGAATACACTAATGTTTAACAGCCAGTAAGACTTTTTACCAGCCCGCAGCACAGAATGAATGGATCCTCTGGGGATTGACCTGTTTTGTGCCCTCTAAAAACAGAAATGCAGCGTGCAATACTTTGGGTAATTACAGCACATGCTCTTTAGCTGACACAGAAATCCCCAGAGGGACGCATAAAGAGAATTCAGTATGTGCTCGTAGACCAGGCAGTGTGGTGTAAGTCAAATCAGCTAAGTGTGCAGGCCAGGTCTGCACATGAATTAAATATTATGTTCAGCAGTAGTGCTACCTCAGCACTTCTGGAAAAGAAACTCAATATCCTGACAACTTTTAACGGATTCTCTTCTGTTTCTTTTTCTTTCCTTTAATTGTTTGTGTCAAAATAAAATAAATGAGATTATAAGCTGAAATGTGTGTGTGCGCTATGTGTGTTAGATGAAGTAGAAACCTTGCACTGTGAGTCTGAACTGGCGCATCTGCGTTCCCGCGTTGTTACTGGCCAAACACTGGTAAAGCCCCTGGTCCCTCAGCCTCACCGACTTCACCTTCAACACCTGGCCGTCTTCCAGGAACTCCACATGGGGGTCCCCGTCACGGGACAGAACCCTGGAGAGAGAGAGAGGGAGGGAGGAAGGGACGAATCAATACTACGGGCGCCGCATCCTGTGCGTGGCGCTGAATGTCACGTCAATACGCCGATGCTTACTCTCCGTCGCGGCTCCATTCCACTCTGGGTGCCGGTCGTCCGCTAACCCGACACTGGAACTCCACCTCCTGGCCCAGTACCACAGTTAGCTCCTGCAGTCGGGATGTTCCAGAGATCACTGGTGGAGCTGTACACACGCACACACACACACACACACACACACACACACACACACACACACACACACACACACACACACACACACACACACACACACACCAGAAATACACTGATTAGCTCACATGGATTTATGAGATCAATCTGAATGCTGAATGAGATCAAGTTGTGAGAAAATCATCCAGATTACATCAGTTTAGCTATTAATGACATCGTTAGCATTGACATTAATGGTTAGTCTTTATAGGTGTGTGTGTGTGTGTGTGTGTGTGTGTGAAACATTAAATGGAGTATTAAAGTTTAATTAAACAGTTTAAGTTCTTTAGAGAGCTGTTCCAGGAGATTTTAAGTCCACTCATGGCAAGACAAATATTCCTTTAAGCTCTCTACTTAATGTCACAGGCATCCTTAAATCAGCCTCTATTCTTCTTCATACTAAATACCAGTGTGACAGCTGCTTTATGAGCTCACCTTGCACCACAATGTTGTATTCCCTCCGGGCCTCTCCAGCTGAGTTTTGGGCTGTGCAGGAAAATCTTCCCGCGTGTTCTGGCTGAACTCTGTAGATTCTCAGCAGCCTGTTCCCGTTCTGCAGGTAAACCCCAGGACTGTCCACCTGGATGCACAGAAAACTAATTGTAGTGGGAACAGTGGCCACTTGGTGGCATTGTACAGCTAGATATCTACAAGGTTTATTAACATGCAGGCCAGGTTTTTGCATTTACTGTAAATTCAAGGTGGAAAAAAAACTCACAGAATGGCCATCTTTAGTCCAGGAGATTGTTGGGGAGGGGATCCCAAAGGCGTCGCAGCCCAGAGTGAGAGGCTGCTTCAAGGTGACAGTGAGGTTCAATGGTTGGCTGTCGTCTTGGATCTCTGGGGGAACTAAAGAAACCAAAAAAAAGGGGGAAGATTTGTGTTTAAACTTGTGTTTCAGTTTAAGATATTCTGTTAGGAGGAAGAAAAATATATATTTTTTTGAATTCTCACCGTTTACTTTCAACCTCGTCTTTCTCTCCACAGAGCCGGCCTCATTGGTCGCCACACACTTGAAGTCCCCACTGTGGCTGGCAGACGCTGTGCTAATTACGAGCGCTCCGTCCCTCGTCACAGAGAACTCTGATTGTTCGGGGTGTATCTCCAGGCCATTCTTGAACCAGCGTACCTTGGGACGAGGTGAACCTGCAAGGTGCGGAGGGGAGGGGAGGGGGGACAAGAAAAAGGGTTTTGAGAGAATAATAAACTGAGCTTTATTGATCGCGTCTGACAGAAAGTAAAGTTACTTCCATCTCCCTGCTTCTCTACAGGAGAACTTAATGGGCACGCAGCCCAGACTCGAAAAAGACAGCTCTACATTTATCTGTTGGACAGCGGAACAGCGGGGGAGACCATGCCAAAATGGTTCGAGTCCTTGTAGCCTGCAAGCTGAAGATTTCAAGGTCAGAGTCACATAAAAAAGCAAAGACACAGTATGCTTGTAGAGATGTAAGACGCACGATTTAAAACACAAGCATCAAGATTTATTACCAAACAGTGCTGAGCGGTAAGAATAGGAGTGGTTGAACAAGCAGTTCAAAGGCGCCAGGGCCTGAAACAGATGTGTTCTGTGGATTACTGGTTGGAGAAGAGCTGGGAAAGGTGAAACGGGGAGGGGAAAAAAAAAGGTGGAGGATTTTGTACCCAAACACAACAACTAGTTAGTCCCAGGACAAGGACAGACCGGCAGAGTCCAGCAGTGAAAAGAGCAAGCGGAGCGGAGTGATCCAAATGCCACGGCTCTGTCTATTTACAGAGGTGTTACATATACAAACACCACGGACGAGGAGGGGGAAATCAAACACAGCACCCTTCCTCAGGTCCAAAAAATACTAACCACAGGAGACGCAGCACAAGCAAAGGTGATGTTATCGTCCGTGTTGCCTCTCTCTGTACACATGTTTATAGTTATGGAGCTCTGAGGCAAATTCATTATCTCATTGCAGGGAGGAAATGCATACAGATGTTCTATTTTAGATGTTAACAGATCTCATTAAAAGGCTTTGAATTTATTAGCTTGGGCTGACGAAGTCGGAGATTATCCCTTCCATGTGTGTTTCTCAAATAATTACCTCTATCAAATGCAATGTGCTTGAATTAATAATATCCTTCTGGCAGAGGCCGTGCTTTATCTCCCTTATACAGATAGATCTCAAGAGAACAATAAAGGGATCCTTGTTTCCTTCTGCCGGCTGCCTCTCTAGGGTGTCAAGAGCATCAAGCATTTCAGTGTGAGCCCACTGAGGCCTGGTACACCCTGCCTGCCTGCCTGCCTGCCTGCCTGCCTGCCTGCCGGTAAGACTCGGATGGAGGTGGGCTAGTGTGGCTTCATCTTCCTCTTCCTGTGTTTCACGGTGCACCTCAGACATCTCTGTCCTTCATCTGCCAGCAGCAGCCTGTAATTAGGATTCCTCTCCCAGCAGGCCCCGACGCAGAGGAAAGCAGATGTGGCTCACTGAGGCAGCAGGCAGACTGATGTTCCAGCTGTTGCTCCACATTAGACACAGTCCTCACCTTTTCTCTCTCTCTCGGTGAGGTGGTTACCATGGCACGGCTCCACACAAACAATACCTGTTTGCTCGGCGCTGTCAGAGTTATCTATCAGTGCATCTACAAACGTACACAGACACTCACTGTGTTTTGATAAAACGGAAAAAGCTCCCCACATCCCTCCAGGACGCTACCGTGTTCGCACGGAGATGTTAAAATATATAGACAACAGCGTGTCTCTGGCGGCTGCGATGAAAAGAAGCTGCGCCTTTTAAGATGACGTGGATCTTTTTTTTTTCTTACAGGTTTGACAAAAGTCTGCAGTGACAGCCAAACAATCCTTTGATGGTGCACAAATACACATATCTGTCCTACATATAAAGTGGAATATTCTCTTGTGTCATGAAAACAAACTACAAAAAAAACATACCTGTCCATTTTATGCTCTAAAAATTTTAGTCATACCCTGTAAAAATCTGTCAACACCAGACGTTTGACTGCCCTGTTCTTTTCAGTCTGCCTAACGCTGACACATCTCTGAATCATTCCGTACCTTCAGCGGGGCACGGGATGATGACCTTGCTGGTTGCTACTTTCTCCATGATGGCATCCCCAGGTTCTGCGAAGGACGGGGCCTCTGTGAGGACAGAAAAAAAACATGCTGGGTCAAAGTGCAAGAGCAGTTCAGACGGTGAACATTAAATCAAAAGTGGAATGAGTATGCGATGAGGTTCCAGCGTGGGTAAATAAGCAAGCAAGGAGAAGTCTTCGGGGCATCTGAGGGGCGTTTGTATCGAACACCCACAGCCAGGCTGACCTCTTATTAGTCCCTATATTTAACTAGGTGGTCTCAATGAGATCAAGATCTCTTTTTCAGGAGAGACCTACAAACAAAGAACATTTATTTTCAGACAAACACACAACCAGCATGCAAGGACAACACGTCTAAAGCCAGACAACCAAATATCACAAGGCAAAAGTAAATACAAGTCAGATGGTAAAGCTTTAAAGTCTCCAAGCGGAATGAATAAATCTAGTTTGAGTCCAGTTTTCAGGATACCATCACTGCCACGGTTAGTACATACACATGTATTTGGTTTTATTCGCATTTAGGGATGAAAACATCGGAAAAAAGCATCAAAAGCAGACTGACGATGAGTCTGAGCCCGGGTTAGAGTGGAACCAGGTGCATGTAAATCTATTATTTTACATTAAAGTGCAGATTAGGAGAAATATTGTTATTTATGTAAATAGTAATGGATCTAGAATAGACCCCTGAGGCACCCCAAAACTGATAGCAAGAAGGCTTGATTCAAAAACGACTGGCCACAACAGTCTGAGCTACAGACTTACACAAGCTGATAGAGACTTGAAGGGGTTAAAGGCCACTTTATCAGATCTGAAAACATCCGACCGTTTCCGATGTCGGATTAGGAGTGGGTGGGTGCGTCTGTAACTTTCCAAAAACTGACAATCCAACATTCACACCCACTTCACGCAATGATTGGCCAGCTGTGCGGAGGTGAGGAAGGGAACAGGGACTTCTTTCTCTGGTTCTCTCTGTCAGTTTTTTATGTGAACAAATGAGTCTGAAGATGTGTACCTTTATCCTCATATTTGTACAATATGAAGTACCGGACTTTTCACTCCGCGTTCAGCGGACAGCACGTTGTATGAACCTTTTCTTGCCTAACCTGGCCCTTATCCTCTTGCAGCACATTGTGTCTTTAGAGGTGAAGAGAATGCCCCTTTAAAGACTGGGGGAGCCTAAAACTAGGACACTCTCACTGTCAGTGTTTATAAATGTTTGTATCATGTGCTAAGAAATTCTTGTTTAAATAGATTTCACAATGCAAGCATGCTTCACAACAAAGTGAACAAAGTTTTTTGAAGAACTGAGCTGCAGATATTCACCGAGAATTTCCAGCTTGATCTCCAAGGTCTCCTGTCCGGCGCTGTTCCTGGCCACACACCGGTAAGTGCCCTGGTCATCGAGGCTGACCTGCTGTATCCTGAGGGGTGTAGTATTCTTGACCCCAACAGGAAGTCCATTGTGAAACCAACTGATTTCAGGAGTTGGTTCTCCCTGGACCACACACGGCAGAGTCACTCTTTGTCCAATCAGGGCTTTCAGGAGGGACGGCGCTGGCTGAATTCTGGGCTTAGCTGAAGACAAAAATAAATCATGTATTCACGACATGTTACACACAGATTTATTGACATATTTAACTTATGTCAGAATTGATGTATTCACATAAAATCTATCAACTAGATAAGTTTAACGGTTTCTAGGAAGTCCAACTTTTCTATGAAGCCCCAAAGAGTTACCTTGAATGTGTAAATTGTAGCTTAGGGACACGTTGCCTGCTGGGTTTTCTGCCGTGCAGGTGTACAGTTTACTATCAATCAGGCGCACATCAGTGATCCTCAGAGAGCCTGAAGGCAAAACAGTGAACCTGGAGAGCGGTTAGGGGTCAAGGGCAAAGAAATGGAGAAAACAAAACACTTCATGAGTCACTGAAGATCTACAGCCGCTGCGCTTCGGGAGAAGAGGTTCCTGTTTGGAGGTGATATTTTCCTCTAGTGTCCTATTTACACTGTGGAGCATGGATACATCTATATGAGCACACAAACAGTAAAATATTTATAAAGGCTGCCAGGGATTTATAGTACTGTACAGCCAGTACTACTGTACATATGTCACTTATGTATGTTTTGATATCGAGCTTGACAGTTGCGTGTCCGTGAGGAGAATTTTCAAGATGCAGCTTTGCTTCTGTTGCTATTTTTAGAAGATGAAATCAGTTCCTGTAAACAGATTCAGACAGTGAATTCCCAGGGCAGCTACTGCCAGAGGCTCATTGATGAAGTGGTTCATTAGTGTGGAAAATAATCAGATAATATGTAGACATTTTTTTGAGCTATTTGTCAAAAGAACGGGGCAGAATGTTACAATTTCCACTGTGAGCTCTAAATACAAAACAAAGCATTACAAGACGTAGACGCAGAGTTGTAATACAGCTAAAAAAAGGTGCTGATGGCGTCTGTATTTGTGTTGTTTGGTTGTGATGAAGAAAAATGGATCCGTGATGGATGGAAATTAAGAAGAAAAATGCTCTAAGTGGAGTGTGGGCCTTTGCCACGGACTAGTAATCTCCCTAGTGAGTTGTTACTTTCACAATTACCATTGTCTGGGGTAATTATGGTGTAAGAGGGTGGCCAGAGTTTAACCCGATGACGTCGCCATGGGAAAGGTCACACGCTCTCAAAAAATCAATGCACGTCTTCCTGTTGTGTAGCAACTATTGTGTGTTTATCGCACCAGAGGTTCGGAAAAAAATCAAAAGCTTTGGCCTGATGGTGGTGCTGGATGGATGGAAGGTCACGCAGGTCTCCATTATAAATATGTTTCTGAGAACAACCATGTGGACAAGCAAAAGTTTACGCCAAACTCGGCCATTCCTTCCATCGATGTTTGTCACGGGCAAACAAGTGGACAGATGGAGGCGATCACATACACGAGGCCTCCGCTCCAAAAAAAAACATGATTTGTGGCGAAAGCACGCAGAAGTTAAATGTAGGTTAAAAGTACATAAATGTAGGTCAGCGACTTTAAAGGCGTGCTCGGTAACCTGAACTGCACCAGAAGCTATCCAGCTGTATGCATAAGATGCGAGTGTAAACACACCTCTGTGATTTATCTTAGATAAGTGCGTCTGCTAAGCAACTGAATTATAACAATAACATGTTCATGGAAGTGGAAATGAGCTCGAAGCACAAAGAGTTCTCTATATCAGCTGCGCATATGGTGTGACGGCGCTTCCCCCCCCACCACCACCTCCTCAGAACAGCCTTGGAGGCAGCAACGTCTAAGATTGGAACCAAATGACTGCCTCTGCGGCAGTGGCCGGTCTCAGCAACGCCACGGTGAGGGCCGACACGAGACGTGGACCACCCCTTCTCGTCCCATCCATCACCACGCTGGTGTCAAGTCATCTGTGTACACAGTCTTGACACGAAGACTAACTGGGACAAATTGGCCTCGTCAGGATTAGGTCTACAACAAACACACAGACTAAGAGTTTAACAGCTCTTTGTCTTCACCGCCTCCCCTTCTTTGTTTCTGCTAGCGCTAGAAATGGCTATGGCAGAAATCTTACCGCCCACTCATTTAAGTTATTTCAACAATCAGCACCCCCTGGTCATTTCCTCTGACCCACAGAGTGTAGCTGGAGACCATGAATCTCCCCTCCTTCACAGTGTGCTTGTTTCCGCAAGGTCCTGCATATGCAAAGCATTGGCTGATGTGGGGGTTGTTCACAGAGATGTGTTATTCTCATCAGACAGGACTAGTAAAGAGTCAGCATGTTGTTTTACTGCTCTAAACACCCCGGGGAATCCGAACATCAGGCAGACAGGCCTTGTATCTCTTCCTCTGTCAGTTCGTTTTCCTCCCCTCTTCCTGGCATCCCCCCCCTCACTCCACCTCCCCCAACCTTTTCCTTTTTCTTCCTGACCCCACACACAAGTCTTACTGTATCTGAGTCACCGCAGCTTTCAACCCACTCCGTCATTCTTCTATCTACCCCCCCCCAAAAAAAACCCCCATTCGGTCTGGTGTCTGGGCCCGGAGAGTCTGTCTGTCATCTATCCAGTCTGTGTCCTGTCTGCACCAGGAATGACCACACATGAAAGCCGAAGGAATCAGCGAACCATGCGGGACCAGATGTTCCTCCTCAGTTTAGCCAGCGAGTGAAGCCCCCACACACCAGACCGTCGCTGCAGCGTCTGACTAGCCGCCCCTTCAAAAGGCAGAATGATGAACTCCAAACATTAGCAGCAGCTCTGAATGGCGGCCAGCTTCAATCAGAGGTCCTTGTAAAAGTTGAGTCAGATATTAGCTAAGTCAGAGGTGAGGTATGGTGAGAACCTGTGTCTTTTGTTACAAGATGTTTAACTAATTTTACTGCTTGTTTCCAGAGTGAGGTAAGACTTCCTCTTACCCAGCTGTGACGGGGGGGATGGGGTGCCCATTTCTGCTCCATGTGACCAGCGGAGAGGGACTCCCTTGGGCTTCACATGGGAGAACAACCTCCGTTCCCACCTCTGCTGCCATCTTCACTATGTTGTCATGGCCACTCACACCCATTATCTTCGGCATGCCTGGAGAAGAGGGAGAGAAGTTGTAAGAAAACTGTGCAGGCCCCATATTCAACCTGCTTTGTGTCTCTAAACAGTAAGTCACACCGTCAAACACGGTGCAGTCTGTGGACAGAAGTCGGCCTTTGTTGAATCAAACGCTGCTGTGTTTGGGTGACTGCGGTACGACATTTATTTGCTTACTGTTGATGCTGAGCTGGATCTCTCGGCTGGCGTAGCCCACAGGACTGGTGGCGGTGCAGATGTAGATGCCTGCGTCGTCGCCGGTGGGATGGGGGATGTGGAGGTATCCATCAGGGTCAGACTGAAGAGAGGAGCGGTCCCTGGGTAGAGGCTGCCTCCCCTGGAAGACCAGACAGAATATACTGTAGATAAAAAAGCTGTGCAGGGACACTAAGCTTAGTTTCGGGTTTACGGCCCAACCTTTGATGTCTAATGTAATTACAGAGCACCCGTTTTACTCACTCTCTATCCCCAATACGCGCATACAAGAATCCAGGCCGCTGCACATGCACTTGCTTTGAACATAAAAATTGCTTTTACAGATTCGCTTTTATCTGACAAGAAAAGAAATTTACTCGACTCTGGAGTATTTTTTGGGGAGAAAAACAAGGAAGAAAGATCGGGCTCAGTTGAACAAAATATAGGAAACGAGAGCGTGTTGACCTCACTCAGTAATGCTGACTATGTAATGGCGTGGTGGTGTTTACTGTGGAATGATTTCCTTCATGAACGGCTACATAACTTAAAATTGAGCCCTTCCACGATTTTCTCGGTTGCCTATAGCAGCCTGTAAAGTGATTTACATGTAAAGGACTCGGGACTAATTTTCCAAGAAAGGATGTGATGTTTATGTGCGCTCCCGAGTGCCTTCTCCCTCTGCTTCCCTATAGTGTCGACCATGGATGTATGAAGAGAACTGGAGACAGCGTTGAAGGTGGGGCTCCTTTCATTCTTGTGGAAGCTGCTCAGTGGTGCATGAAGCCAAAAAATGTTCAATTTCCGTGCATAGAATTACTCGGATCTTACGCATTGTGTGGCCCATAGAGCACGGGAGACTTCCACGGGCCCTCCGCTAACTTGAGTGGGGATAAAATGATTTAATCGTGTGACTCTTCTGAATTGATCAAACTCAAAGTTGAATTAAATTGGTTTTGATGCTCAATGTAAGCTTATGGGCATCATTTATCGTGTGACAGGCATCATTGCTGTCAAGGTTTGGCCACTATGTCAAAGTCTGGCGCTCTTCCTGGTGGGCTTGGTGTCAAACAGTGTGCAACACGAGCTCACGCTAGGTTAATAAATGACCAGTACCCACTACAACCAACACCAAGTCCAAAGTCAAACCTAATATACTGCAAAGCATGTGAAATATATTGTGGTATTGTGGTTTTAGCTGGTTTGCATTAGCTTGCTGTCAGCTAATTCATATCCAGGCTCCCGGGGCTGATCTGACTGGTAAACTGGCTGGCTGTTTGGAAGTTACTTTGTCGCCTGGCATTGCAAGGCAGCTGGACAGACACAGCGTAGATGGGTTGCAGCTGGCTGGTTAACCAGCTCGCCTGCTTCCTGTTGTTAGCAAATTTGCAATCTGATTGGACATGTTATTTATTTATAGCTTGCCAAATGACTTCACTAGCTAACGTAATCCATGTTCGGTCTGCTGTGCTACAACGAGTTACAGTCGGTGAATGAATCACACCGTACATTAACACTTTAGTACAAAGCAAAGGTGTAACTAACCTAAGTGCGACACAAGGCATGGACCAACTATCTAACTGTGACCGAAGGGCCGAAAGGGCAAGCTAGTTAATATCATGGAGCCAATGGTCCAATGCAGCCAAAGGTGTCATTATTAAGGGTTCTCTGAATGTCACACAAAGAACCTTTAATAACTTGGATGGATAAATTCGTTCCACCCTCTTCTATAACTCACTGTTTGGTATAACAACTGTTTGGTGAAAGGTCATTAGTCAACAGGCAACAAAGCAAAGGGTGTAGCTGTGTATGACCCACGATGAAAACGTCTGATGAGGTTCATGTTTTCTTCATGCTGCATGTAACCTTTGAGAGTCTCTTCTCATGATATGATTCTTTTTTTATTCTAAGTGTTGTGCAGGAAGGTGCTGCAAGAAAGGCTTTAAATAGACTCCTCAGGTATAATAATAAAAAAAAAACCCTGAGTGATTTCTCACTGTCAAGCGGCAATATGGTAATGTTGCCATGGTTACATCCGTCCTGGTCACATAAATCAGATCTTGATTGCAGTGCAAACTGTTATTGTTGGTGTGTTCTGACAAATCAAGAGAAAAATAAGGCAGACAGGAAATATTAAAAAAAAATATTTATTCATTTAAATTCGTGTGAGGGTTAGAGCAAAGGATGTTTGTGCAACGTTAAATTGAATTAAGTAATTAATAAGAGTCTGGGCACACTTGAGTTAAAGTAGTTAATGCATTATTAGATGAAGATGGCTGCTATTATCATCACTCCTCTACTGATTACATCCATAGTCTACTGATGATTGCTTTGGCTTAAAGTGAAATCTACCCCTGCAGGACTGGATACTGATATTTAGTTTGATTGTAACATGCTTGATGTATCTATTATTTCTTCATGATGATTAATTGAAAGACAAATGAACGCCAAGTATGATCCTCACTAGATAATGTGGGAGCCAATTAGTCATACATTTGATGCATGATGGGTTTATGGGACGCAGCCAAAGCAATCATTAAGATTTTGACCGCGAGTGCGATATCCTACCTTGGACCAGACAACATTTGGCTTTGGAACTCCGCTGGCCTCGCACGCGAGCGTGATGGCTACGCCCTCGTTGGCTATGTAGTGGTACGGGCCGGCGTTGATCTCGGGGGGCACTGTGGAAGAAGTAGGTCACAAAGCACACAGCTGTCTGACTGACCGTAAAAAAGAAGCGGGGGCCCACAAGCATTATCACTGGCCTTAACCAAGCGAGCAGTATCAGCGCTCGAGGCATTTCTTCATTACAAACCGATGATGAATCGTAATCTGGCCTGTCTGTCATTACGCGCAGGCTATGAACAAAATGACCCTTTCATCAAAGCATGCAGTAAATGAACCCTCTCACTATGATGACAGCAGGTGGTCAAGTCACTGACATATTGTTGTTTTCCACGCTGAGTCAGCACATTGTTGACCTGACTGTCCAACCGTAAAATGGTCCAACCCTGCCAGTGTCTTAAAGACTTAAAGAAATAGTCTTTATAAGACACTTTGGGAAACTGGCTTATTTCTAGATGAGAAGAGTGATATGGGGTCTATGTTCCTCAGATTTATGGCATTTAATGGGAACATGACGGTTCTGCCAATGTACCAATCTTACACTGGCGAAGGCATGACCCATGCAACTCTGCCTTTGATTGGCTAGAGCTCATTACTTTCATTATTTGAGTTGGTGCATGACGAGTGAAATTGGTTAGGGTAAGATCATCAGGGTAAGCCAATCAGAGGCAGAGTAGGGCGAGTCACTGTAGATGGAAATTCCCAAAGGGTCCTATGATCCCCGAACCCAGATACACTCCCAATGCTACTCCCATTGGTGTGCTAAAGATGAAGCTTTGAGCCAAGTTAGCCGTTATCTAGCTTAGCATAGAGAATGAAAGCAGGGGGAAACAGCTAGCCTGCTTTGCTCCAAAGATAAAATAAGAAAGATCATCAAACGTTCATTCATCTCATGTGTGTAATCTGTACACACACTTAAAGTTGATTTGTGGTTTTACACAGGGGTTATGTACTGGAACTACTTTTTGGCTGTGCCAGGTGACTTCCTGGAGTATCTGCAAGTTATGTCTGAACAGAGCCAGGCTAGCCATTTCCCCCCTACGTCCAGGCTTTATGCCAAGCTAAGCTAATCATCTGCTGGCTTTAGCTTTATAGTTAGCGTGAGTGAGGTACTGATCTTCTCATCTTGGCAAGCTTTGACAAACGTCTAACATGCGCTCTTACCGTGGACCTCCAGGCTAACTGTGATGTTCATAGAGCCTGCTACATTCACCGCAGTGCAGACGTATCTCCCAGCATCCTCTGGGACGGCTCTTTCGATGTACAAACTGCCATCACTCCTCAGGAACATCCTCCCATTCAGCTGAACCTGTGCAGAAGAAAAACAACCACTATCACACATGCACAGTGATTATTTGTGTGGCGTACGTGCACGTATTTGATATTTCAGTCTTACAGGTTTTCCATTTTGGGACCAGTGTCTGTCCGGAAGAGGTATTCCATCCAACAGCATGCAGGGAATACTCAGGGACTGACCGATGCCAGTGGTGATGACTGGGGCACCTTGAGCCAAGAGAGGAGGCTCTGCAGGGAAAAGGATGTGTAAAGACATAAATGCTTGACAAGAGCAGTAAAAAATGTGGAAGTATTTTGAGGCTACAGCTTTCTAACTGCTGCCAGAGAGAGATAAGAGAGCTTAGACAAGCCTACCCAGTCCAGTGACACTAACTCTGGCTTCAGTTTTGATGGTTCCAAACTGGTTCTTGGCCTCGCAGAAATACAGGCCTTCATCATCCAGCCAGACACCTGCAGTCAAACACACAGGAGGAAACTTAGCACACATCTATACATCTGAGATAAGCAGCTGAGAGAGAAAACAATTCATCTAGAAAAAAGAATAAGTCCACGCTAATAGCGGTTAAGTCCTCTACTCAATAACAAGTGGTATTATTGGTTTGACTGGGCTGTAATTAAGAGTTAAAAATAGAAAATAACGGGATTAATGGGTTCGGCTCAGCTGCCAGTCTGCTGACACACATGTGCTGCTTGGTAAATTCTCTGGAGATCACATGTTGGAAGATCAACATATGATTCACTTCTTGTGTTTAGATAGTCGGGCCGATGTTTAAACAGGTGATGACAAGACATCAAGCATTAAAGCAAAAGGGGGCGGTGGACACGATGTAAGGATGGAGATATTTTTCTAAAACAACGGCAGATCAATCCATCTGCAACAGACTGAGCTAATTAGGTCAGACAGCGGCCACAAATGGAAACAGTGACACAAGCAGCCCATGCAAATACGTCCGTTCCTATCCAATATAATGTTATGCACGCTATAAACATTTAGTCTCAGGAGCACAAAGGATCACCTTCAGTGGTCAGGATTAGTCATACTGCAGGCAGAGAGGCCTCCAGAGTTCAAAATTTAAATCCCTCACAATGAAGGATAAATAAATGGACAAACTTCCTCTTGCAGAATGATGAATAGCATTAAAACGATGCAGAAGAAGTGCTTTTAGCAGGACGGATACTAACACTAATAATGTTTTGAGAGCCATTTTTACACTCTAACTTCACAGATGGCAAAGACATCCTGTTGCCCCCCCTCTCTTAAGAAAATGTTAGCTGAATTTAATATGAAAGGCGCCACCTCTTCTATATATAATCACTCCGAAAATTTCAGTCATGCCTCTCAGTGCAGAGCAAACCACCGAGCTGTATTAGCCTGCACTGCAGACCAAAGCTCTCTGCCGTGATAGTGTTTCATGGATAACTCACTCTGGATTAGAAGATGTCCGTTCTCCAGCTGCATTGTTCTACTGTGGCTGTCTGTCCTTGTGAGAATCTGCCTGCTGTCCTGTCTGTGCCAGGTCACTGTCGGTTGCGGGAAACCTCGGGCAGTGCAGGGGAGGGTGATATTCTCCCCGACGTTAGCTGTCACGTCAACCGGTGTCTCGGAGAACAAAGGGCCCGCTGTGGAGGGGAGAGTGACTTTTTCCTTTGTGTACATTTTGAGAGGAAAATAAAGCTTTATGTGGAACACTGAAGTGTCGTCTCACCTCCGACCTCCAGACTGACAGTGCCGGCTGACATTCCTGCAGGGCTGCTGGCCACGCAGTTGTACTGACCAGCGTCGACCTCCTGCACACCTCGGATGTGCAGGGTGCCGCGGTGTACGTCCTGCTCGACGAAAGGAGCGGAGCCCACCTCGAGCTCACCTGGAAACACGCGTAAAACAAGCCTGTTGGACATTTTCCACGACTATTTTTACGCACACGCTGTTTTTTAACCTTAACTTACCTTTGAACCAGTGCACAAGAGGAGGGGGAACGCCTGTGGCTTGACACTCCAGAGTCGCATCACCACCAACAGAAACAAGTACCACCTGCTTTGCCACTGTTATTCTGGGCACCTCTGGAGGAAAGAAGACAGAGACCTTTTATTTTGCATGTGCTGCTGCTATATACAGAAATAATAGTAGAATAATGTTGGCTTACACCAGCACAGGCTGCAGAATAGACCTGAGGTAAATATAAAAACTATACACACACATTCTGTGCCAACCGACAGAGCAGGGGAAACATGCTTTTGGAGCAGGCAGACAGCTGAGCTGAAAGGATGACATGATCTATCTTACGAGGCTCTCACTGCCTTGACAGATCAGCGTTGTTAAAAATGACATTCAGAGACAAAAGTGTGTAAAATACCGAGCGCGCTGCAGGAAGCAGGCTGCCACACTCCATCAGTGTCGAGGTTTTCTGTCAACCGCTAACTGACACGCCATGACGGAAACTTCAGGCCTACAACTGTCGGTGCTCACGAGCGAGAGAAGCATCCTATTGTGTGAGACTGGGGCGGCATGTGGCCACGCTCTGCTCAGAGTTGGTGCACTATTCACACCGGATATCTATCACGCACGGACTGATTCAAAACGAATGCTCCAGAAGAACAGTCAACAACATTTGAATGCCAACAGGAATGATAATTCAGAGCAGAATATGAAACATAAACTCTAAATATTAAAACAGATCCTTTCAGGAAGAGCATGTCTCCACATTGGCAACATCAACCGCACATCTGTAGCGATATCTTGACTTACCTGCGAAAGTAAGCGACACAGAGTGGGAGGCCGTCCCTGCTTCATTGGTTGCCAAACATGTGTAGTTCCCAGCATCCTCCGGGAGGGCCCCTCTTATGGTCAGAACTCCATTTTGGTGCAGACTCAACCTGCGTCACCAAATCGACACAATTCATGTTTGTCGTTCTCTTTGTGATTACATGCGCAGATGGAAAACAAGCGATTCATCTCTCAAACCTTTCTGATATTCTTGAGTGTCATGAGAGACATTTTTCTTCGAATATGTATTTTGCACAGACGTACGAAGCACTTGTGGTTTTGGAAAGCAAGATTTCACATCAGAAGATGTAAATCTAGCGATGATGCAAACAAGATGTGGCAATCGCGCATGTCGTTAAAGTGGAATGTAATGACTCTCGGAGTCCACTGTGCCAGAGGTGTTGAGTGGGCTGAGAGTTCCCCTTACCTCGGCCGATTAGTGAGGAACATGTTTCCATGGCTCCAGAAGAGCTGGGGAGGGGGGGAGCCGGACGCCGAGCAGACGAGGCGGATCTCGGACCCTCGGGAGAAAGCCTGGCTCTGGGGCTGGACTACCACAGAAGGAGGCTCTACAAATGGAGTCAAACAGAATGCTGCTGATGATGATGATGATGACTCAGGGCTTTGTCAGAGCCGCATGATGTCATTTATAACTTCCCAATCACAAGTTTAACGACAGCAAAATCCTCGTAATGTGGGTAACAATTACCAGCAATCCATCCGTCCGTCTGACTTCATTACTGCAGGATTGCAGCGAGGAAAGGTTTCACATTTATTTGTCTGTTTTTGAAAATTCATTACAAGCATCTTGAACGAATGCCCACGCTAGAAGCCGCACTTCTCAACAGGCATCCATTCTGGCAGATGAGAAACATTTTCTGACGAGGAAGTGGCTCAATCTGGACTGCGAGGAGGCTGAGCCAATAATGGAAAACAGATGACGGGGCCCTGAGAGGAGCCGTGAGGCCCCGGTGTGTTTAAGTGTTTAAGCAGATGACCTGCAGGGTATCGTGCTACCGTACCTGGGACGAGAAGCCACACGGTGATTCTGGCGTCTCCGTGGTCGTTGGCGGCCACACAGTGGTACTCCCCGGCGTCCTGAGTCCGCACCCCGCTGATCTGCAGGGACGAGTCGGACAGCAGCTTCACCCTCCCGGCTCGTGCCCGGATGGCGTGACCCGCTCGGTCCCATGTCAGGTTGTGGCGCATGGAGCCTTCCACCTGGCAGGACAGCACGGCCACGCCTCCCACGGGGGAAGTCACATTCACGGCTGGCCTCAGGACCGGAGAAGGCTCTGTTTTAGTGGCAACACAAGCAAAACATCAGACTGGTGTTATCAGCGGTGAACAAACAGAGCAGAAATAGTTTATTCTAATCCAAATGTTTGTCCTGGCATGCTCTGTATCATGTTGATTCATGAATCTTGAGATTAAAATAAATGTCTGGAACTTATATCAAAGCCTCGCTGTGAATGTGATGCATGCAGGAAAAACAACCGAGTGTGTGTGTGTGTGTGTGAGACATACCTCTAACAGTCAACTGTGTTAAGGCACGTCCCTGTCCGGCGCTGCTCTGCACCACGCACTCGTACAGGCCTTCATCCTCAGCTGATGCACGGGCAATCTCCCATGATGCTATGGCAGAATTCCTGACACAAAAGACACATTTGGTTCATTGGCTGGAGCATGACAATAGCAACAAGATCCTATTTTACAGCACATTCAATTAGCGTCTCTGGCGCACACACACACACACACACACACACACACACACAGTGGGAATAGTTTTCACCACAAGTCAGCTCAGCTTCATGAATGTAATTCAAAGCAGAGCGTTAAACTCCAAGAAAGAAAAGGCGCTTTGTTAATTTCTCAAGATGACACAATCCAATATGTAATGTTCACAAAATTGACTGTGTATACCAGTTTCCTGACAGATGAGCCAATAAAACGCGAGAAGCACTAATGCTTTGCAGGCGAGCTCACTGGTAAGAGTAGTGAGTGACCTAATTAGCGTTTTTTACAGCAGCTAATGGGCGAATGGAGCCGTAGCATCTGTAGGAAGGCGAGCCAAATGTGACAGAGCGCTGAGCAAATAGATGGAAGAACTCACTGAAAGAACTTCTCGTCTCCCAGTGTAATCCCATTTCTGGTAAATAGCAGCCTGTAGGGAATGTCACTCTGCACCGAGCAGCCAATCACAGCGGGCTGCATGTAGAGGCCCTTCACCACATCAGGCATGCTAACAACTGGGGGATCTACACGAGGGAGGAAACAAAGGTTAGAGGTCAGGAGAGAGATTGATGAGGTGTGAGAGACACTGTGGAGTGGCTCTGGTGAGAGGTGTCCACAGGAAGTGGGTTGTCTTGCCTGGAACAATGTTGGTGTAGGAGACACTGGACAGCCTCTGGAAGCGGTAGCCCTCCTCGTCTTTGCCCGTCACCTTGATGAAGAAGCTCTGGGAGGGGGTGCGGAACTCCGGGAGACTCCACAGTCCTTGTTGGCCGAGGTCGGAGGGCAGAGGCACGGGGATCGTACGTAAGGAGCGGCCTGAGCCTGATATGAGCTCAACGTGGCTCAGCTGACCCGGAGGCTTCAGGCCCGTGCATTTCAGCAAAACATGGGCTGGAAGTCCTGAGAGACAAAGAAAGATCATCATTAGATCATCTCCTGCACGTGGTGTCGGTCAAATAAGAACTCAAGAAGCTAACAGAAACATGTCCGGCACCTTTTATCGGCCTCTCTCTGGTGTGGTTGAACTCGGAGACAGGTACGCTGGAAAAGCCAGCCCGGAAGTCGAGATTGCTGACTCCTGTGACTCTGAGAGTATGGCGCCCACTGCAGCTCACCTTTTGATGGAAAGCAGTAGTATTCAATTGTCAAAATTGCTTAAGTCAACATATTTTTGGATCATTCATTGGGGCAGTACCTTCAGTTTCCAAGCCCCAGGTCTGGGAAACTTCAGATTGACGACACGAGCGGAGTTGGGAATATTCAGGAGCTCTTTAAGGCCCTGCGCTTCTCCAACTACACGACCTGAGAAAAGAAGAAGACGAGTGGCTTTTCAATTCAAAATATGTCTGAATTATTTAATATGGCAGGAAAGATGAGAGTATGATGTATGGTAATGTGTCTACCGAAAGGATCGCTGAGCTCGATTTGCGGTGCTGGTCCACTGAGCGACACGGTGACCTCTCGCAGGCTGGGGTCAAAGGGCACTTCCCACTTATTCTCCTGGGCGCTGTCATGGTTGGAGGATAGCAGGTGGACCTTCATGGCCTGGACTGTCTCTTCCACCCACTTTAAAACCTGGCAGGGGGACAAAAGCACCATCACCGAACTGTAACGGAGACACACTCGTCGGCGGATGACGCTGGGACCTTTCAAAAGCAGACTGGACAGGAAAGACACGATCGTGGCCCCCCTCCGCCAAACCCTTCCTCTGCCCGAGCAGCAGGCTGCTCTTTGTCATCGGACTATTCTTTCATCGCTAAAGTATTCCTCATAGGGATTTTGCCTAAACAAAGAAAAAGTGAAACGACTCGACTGTCAAACTGATAACATACAGTTTTCTGCACTCTCAAGCACGGATTCCCAGAAGAGTATCTCTCACAGTGGAAGTCTGTCATGCAGAGGTCCCCCTCCTGCTGCTACAGCTTTCATGAATCATGAGGCTCGTTCCTCAGAATAGAAAGCAGTGGTGGATGTGGATGCAGCGGGGGAAAGGCGGGGGGTCCTTTTGTTTTAGAAATACACTTAAACTGTATATTCCACAGTATCAACCTGACTGTTACGCAGGATCATTTATGGACGGAGACAGCTGGCTTGGTTTCCCATTTTTCTGTTGAATCGGTTAAGCTTCAGAAGCCAGATGAGGTCAGACGGTAACACATTAGGATTGCAAGAGGCTCACTTCTTCTTAAATGAGTCATTTCACCACTCAGAGCAAAGATTACCCAAAGTCTGACATAATGGTTGACAGTTTGATTACATTTAATGGGAAAAACAATCACCGCTTAGATGATAATGTCCCTCAGTGGCTCTCCGCAGAAATGACAGTGTAGGATTTCAGTTTTGACAGGTGCTTGACCTTCTAGGTATAATCATTATCACGGTTTTAAGTCAGGACACAGTTTTCCTTTTGTTTTCTCGAAAATGAAAACAGAAGCAGAAAAGCCCGTTGATGTTTCACAGAGTCTCATTTCAGTGGCCACAGCGGGCCCGAAAGTCTTCCATCTTCCAAAAGCTTAACAAGCAACTGCTGTCTAGTATTTGTTTTGACCTCATACGGAGAGACATTATTGGTCGAGCTGCGTCTGCAACGCAACAAACTGAAGACATTTCTTCCAGCGGGCTCTGGGACACGGAGCCAACGGCAACACATTTTAAGACATTTACCAAAACGAGCAAAAAAACGAAAACAAGGAAAGCCTTTGATAATTTAATTATCAGGCCTCCGCTTTTTTTGTCTATCAGGTCCATCGGGCGCTGACAGCAGCTGGTTCCCCTCGCTCGTTTTACAACTGGAAACAGCTGTAATGTCTGCCACATGTGCAGCCATCACCAGCAGAGCAGGAAACTGCTAAGAAGTGACCTACATCTGCCCCAGGATAGAGTCTATTTCTTATGTAAGTGAGCAGAGAGGAGTGGGCACTACTCTGCCCCTCGGACCTCAGATAAAAGGAAGTTGAGCGCAGAGAGGGGGACGGCTTGCTGTCCGGACCATGGTAGGTCTGGAGGGAGCATGCTGAGTTCTGCAGCCACTCCCTTGTCTCAACCACTGGGAATGCAGAGGATCTTAAGTCCTGTGAAACCTCATCCGGCGTGTCTCAGTTGAGTTGCTTGCAGGGTTGTTACAGGAAGGACCCCCCTCTGCTATTCATAGAAGCATGACAGATGGGCCTGTATGGAAGAGTTAGCTAAGGCTTAGGGGTGATGCTGCTGCTGCTGCCTTCTCCTTGCTTGTTCAGGTGAATTACCTGCAGGAGAACTACGTGGCCGCGCTGTGGTTAAGCACAACAGCTTGACTCCAGACCTCCCATCGAGCCGGGGTCAGCTTAGTCCTTACTCAGGTTTAAAAACTACAACTGCCCACATTTGCCGGGGACGATGTCCTGCTACAAATCAAGGTTATTAGAGCGAATAAGTCCCAGATGGACCCCATGCGTCCTTTTTCAGCGGGCGTTTCGGCACACCTGTCACCAGTGGCCTGTTTCGGGAGAGAGAGAGAGGCATCTACGACATAGTTGGTGCCTTTGTTTAGTGCACTCACAGGAAAACGAGGATAAAATGTCATTACCAGCTCTTTAACTCACTGCTGCATCCATGTAATGAGGAAACCATAAGGGCAATGTTAGAAATGACTCTTCAAGGCACATGAGGCGGGACGCTACAGGCAAAAACAACAAGATTTGGGGCTGTTTTGCTTTCGTAACGTGTCTTCTTTCAGGAAGAGAAAACAGCCATTAAAGGCTGTTTTCTCCAAATGAGTATGAGTCAGAAATCTCCACTTCAGTAGCTCTTACGTACACCTTACCCTAACCTTACACATTCATTCCTATCTATATTCTGAAGGGTTTAACAGAGTTCATATATCATTCACAGCCTGATTTATACAACGTTTTATGACTAAAACATGGCGAAAATGGATTTTTTATGGTTGTTGACAGTATTTTCTGATTTATGGAGTGATAAAAAAAAGAGATATCCAAAAGTCCCTCTGCAAAAAACCTTTGACTCTAATATGTTGACACAATGCAACAAAAATGTTGAACCCGAGTTTATCCAATATTCGCATCTATGCTCTAGAAAATGTCTGCAAATCAGCGCATATTTTATGAGATAATGCGCATTTGCATATTTAAACATATCCTAGGCTGCAAAACTGCATCTTCACGATATGCTTCTTTCATCACAGCGGACTTTATCTGGAGGCTAAAGCATCACAGGCCTCATTTTTCGATCAGCGCTTCGGGCTGCCGATGACTAAAAGATGGCATCGTTTACCACGAGGAGCACAGATCGGCGTCCAAGTTTGACAGCACATTAGCGGGGGCTTTCTTGTCCACGCTCTTGTTCACTTATCCATTTGTTGATCATAACCAGTCACATTTAAAGTGTGTGAAGATTGCGATACGCGGGGAGCTGACAATGAGCTGTTGTGCGAGGACTTGGAGCCAACTCCACCGGGCAGCTGCGTTGGAAGGAGGGAAGCCATGACAGATCATATCCTGGGATTACAGAGTAAAATAAGCAGTCTGTTTTCTCTCCTCTCTCCCCCCAGAGAGCACAAAAAGATTTTGTATATTTGATTTGGACGCACTTTATTAAACTGCTATTAAGGGGGAATATTTTGCTTAGATTTGGAGTACTTCTGAGGTTTTTAAGGATTAAAGGATTTGCATTAATTTTGTGAAAAAGCATGCCACCCAAGAGCTATAATCACACAGGTCTAAAAAAGGACTGACATATAGTAATTCAACGCGAATCCAAGAAAGTATGCACATGTTTACGTGTAACAGTACACCAAGAATTTGTCAAAATACTTCACTGCTTCAGCACACGGCCATGTGGAGCTGAGGTGTGAGGGCTCGGGTAAATTAAGTCTCTTATTCCCTGAACAATATGACACGAAAATGACTTTCAAACACTCCTTAAACAGCTGGCGGGATTATGGAGTGATAATGAACCTAGCCACCCCACACACACACTCAGGCATTGCATGTTTAGCTACATGCGAGCATGACATGACAGGAAACAGACCCGCACACACACAAACACGTCAGAGTTCAGAGGTTCAGTGGGCCACCAGTGTGCAAAGCTGTTTGGCCCCAGCTCAGCACTTGCCCGGCCATCTCCTGTGCTGACATGCAGGATACCAGTGTCTCTTCCAGAGGAAACTCTGGCTTCTTTTACGTCTGCATGGGAAGTGAACCCTGCTGTCTTTGGCTTCTTAGACAGGGCTTCTGTTACATGCTGCTTCCGATATAATAAGAGTCACTCACCCGTATCATATGACCAGGAAGTTTAATATCAGCTTTGGAATCATTTGGTTACTTTAAATCAAATCGCTTTTATTACATCAGTGGGTCAAACTGGGTTTGTTTCTCCGGTGCTCCCGCTTTATTATGAATGCTTGCGTTTAATAAAGGTCTGGTCATTGCAGTGCTCACCTCGTTGACCTGCTGCTTGTCCAGGTGAAAGATCTGTCCGGAGGAGGTGGCGGCGATCTCCTCATACGCCCTGTAGCCAGGCTGAGAGCGGTCCCCGCAGTCCCCGGTCAACACAAATACCACCTGGGAAACGAAGGGGGCAGGAGAGTTAAGAGGATTACTACTGTTCGGTGTTTGCTTTCTACAGGCTCGCTTACAGTTGGCTGCAAACTGACGCTAATGCTCATTGTCATGCTTCACGTAGACGCTGACACTGAATAACTTTGGAAGAAACTTTCCCCCACAGCTCCGCCGAGCATCGGGGGAACTTCATTGAAATGTAGATCCTTCACAGCATGCCACTGTATTCCTTTTGTTACAGCATGTAATAAATGCAAATATACTCAAAACTGTGTGAGGCAGGTATTTAAAGCTTGGAATGTGACCGTTCCCCTGCTAAAGTCACATAAACAGCATTAAGGAGGGTTGAACAAGGATAATGAAACATGTTTTTGTACCAGGGAACCTCCATAAATGTGCCATGGCATGTTTGACATTTACTAAAATGTAAACCCTGAACTGATGCAGTATGTCTCCAGCCCTGATCTGTTTCCTCGGTCAGGACCTGTGATTGGCGGAGCTGCACCAGCTGCAGCACGTCTCTTTTCAGTCGGTAGTCTTTGGCTCTGGCGTCAGTGAAGACGTAGATGAAGGATCCAGGCAGGGAAACCTCCAAGGCTTTCTTTATGGCTCCGATACTCATCTCGGGGCAGTCGCCTCCCCCCTGGGTGACAGAATCACACGTGATTAAACCCTCCTGGAAGAAATAAACTCTGAATATCTGATTTTATCTTGATATTGTACTTGAACAACTGTTATAAGTCAGCTGTGTCAGGGACATGGGTGCATAGAAATATTTAAAACATAATACTAAAGCAACCATTGCTCAACTCAATACACTCCAGAGTTCTCGTACCTTCTGAAACATTAAATTCAAGGACTTTCCAGGCCAAATTCAATCAAATTCAAGGACCCAACATGGCAGAGTTTGAAACATGGATCAAGGTTAATTACTGTTACAACACTGAGACTTTTTATAATAAGAACTAGCAGGACATAGCATACTTTTAAGGACTGATGGAAGCCATGCACTACAGCCTTACTTTGCCTGATGTGATATCTCTGAGTCACATTGGCAACTTAATGATTCTTCTTGAGTTGTGTGACAGTTACATGACGTTATACCTCCATTACATCATTGTGGCCACAGTAGCTGCTGTTTGGTAAAAGTCAGAGCAAGTTAGAGCGATGGCAGTCTGCACAGCGATAGCTCGGATCAGTGTGGAACAACACAGCGTTTGCTTGTCCGTGTAGAATAATCATTTCAATGTGATCTGCTTCCCACCTGGACAAACAGCTCTTGGAGATCCTGCTGGAACTTCCTTGGGTCGGTGGTAATGGACACAGGGCCGATATCTGCGAGTTTGGAGACGTAGATCATCAAACAGAGACATTTAAAATGAACAAAAATCAGGTGGATTCAATAAGAGGTGTTCTGCTTGAAATACAATAGCGTATGCCTAACAATGAGGTGGCTTAGGTGTAGCTTGTCTGGACTTTTCTTCAAAGTCAACAAAAGCAGCTATATCTGAACAAAGGGTTTAGTTGTTCCCTCTCAGCAGTTCAGCATCTGTAAACAGAGAAAAAGCATCTGCAGCATCAAAATTCCTGCTAAGCCACAGTTTAATTTATCAGGACCAGAGTGATGCCCTGTAGCTTTTGTGCAAGACATGAATATCAATCACACGCATACACACACAGCTCGGGCTCATTGGTGCACTGACTGGAGTTACAAGCCTCTGGTTTTCTTTTACACAAATCGCTACAATCTGTCCAAAGTTCGGATGACGACAGAATAATCTTGTTCTTCGGCTGTAGTCAGCATTTTCTATGACAGCGACTCAAGCAGCAGCAGCAGCAGCAGACCCCCAACATGATGGATAAGAGCCTGTCAGGGCCTGACACTTACTTGGACGCCTTCTGGGGTCAATCGATGGAACCGTAAACATTAACCAATACACAGAGAACGCATTGTTTCTGCTATGGAACACTGTTGTCCATAAACACAAGCCTTTCATTATAATTACTACAGAAAAGACCCTCATCAGGTAGGGTGGAGCCTCTTGATTTCTGTGTGTCTGTGCTTGTTATTCCGACTGTCAAATACCATTTTGAAGTGTCAGTGTGAGACTAATGATACAGAACTTGCAGACATGTGTTAAGCTGATGACATTTCTCTCTTTTTTTCCCCAACAGTGGAGGCTTTCAAGTCCTCGTCTCCTCCTCATGAGTGACTGTAAAACACTGACAGCAACCGTCACGCCTCTTTGTCAGCCACCGCGGCTCCTTTTGCAATCCTGGAAGTTTACAAGGTCCCCCCAGGGGCAGGGCACATTAAACACGGACAAAATGTGTGGTGTTAGTCCAGCTCCACCCCCCCACCCCCCCCCCCCCTCCCCACCCAACACTGGCTGGCTAAACTGGGGGGCTAAGAGGGTTTTCCGGCTTTGGATGCAGGAGAGGGAGGGGTAGTAGTGGTGCTGGTGCTGGTGGGAGTGGAGGGGGGGGTGATTGGGGTAATTACACACAAGCAGACAGCATATGCTTCTCATCAGTGCTCAAACACCCTCCCCCCATTAGAGCACTCTTATTTTCAAGCTGCAGCTTTTTCCCATATAGCAGGACAGATGCCGGTTGGTGGGGGTGTTGAAGAGTCTTACCTGTCCCGCAGACGCCCTCGCTCTAAAAGCTCAGATATTCCTGCTTGATGTGTCACTTTGAGTTCAGTGTGCTGCTCCATGTAAGAGCACTTTGTACTGGCTGAAACAGCTGTTGAGCTACAGGTCCTGAGATGTGCTGCACTTTGTTTCCAAGTGAAACTTAATTTACTGAATCACAGCTACTGAAAACTATCAAATAAAACCTGCTGTGATGTTAGAAATGTCTCCAAAAAGAAGATTATAGTCTGCTGTGCTGTCTGGACCTTGAAAGACAATCTGACAGTGTGGGCTGATTTGTTTAATTCTGCAATAAATCTCTTAATTAAAAGCATCAATTCACAAATATATTAAGAATTCAGGACTAACACATTCACAAAAAAAAGTTCCTATTGTGTGGCTGTTAACAAAGTTTGGATAAAAAAGTACCTGGGTCATGGAAGGGTACCAGGACAAAGTTTTTGATGGGTCTGGTTCTCCGGTTGAGGGTCTTCTCCAGGATTCGCGAGGCTCCCTCTATCACCTGTTTCAGATCGTCGTACATGGAGCCGGTAACATCGAACACAAAGGCCAGGGTCGAGGCGCTGTCACCGGATCCATCATCCTCCTCAGTCCGGGGGACTGCCAAGAGCCTGTGCGCGCTGATACAGAGCGCCAAGGCTAGGAACTTTAATAAAACACCGGTCATCTTTTAGATTTACTGCATCTGTCTGCTGGAATGAGGCGAATCACATTCAAAAAAAAAAAAAGTGAAAGTAGTATTAAAGTTTTTAAAAAGTTTAGATTTCAAAGTCTGGGTCTGCTTCCAATCGACAGGAGAAGAAGAAAAAAAAGATATCTGGAACAATACGGCTCAGCTGAAACGCATCAAAAATCCAGAGTCAAATACTTCCACAGGAGTAACATCCGTGCGTAAAGTTTGGAGGAGCGTGTGTGGACTGGCTCTGCGTTGGAGAGCCCCTGGAGAGCTGGTGGTGCTCTGACGCTTCAAACGGGGGCGGAGATGGGTATTAAAAGGTTCCCGAGACCCAACCTGATTTTTCTGTGTGTGTGTGTGCGTGAGAGAGTGAGTGTGTCTCGACCCCACTGTGACTTGCTTGCTTTAACCCTATCCACCCCCCCTCCCCAGCACCACCTCCACCTCCACCTTTAATTCGATTTTCTCCGTAATCGAGGCGGGCCCCTGGAGACGCGCTTTTTAACAGCTTTACGCACATTACCAGCGGAGTCTGGAGTCTGTATTCTGGACATGCCGAGAACATTGTCTCAGTAACAGCCTCGTTTTTATAAATAGCCATCGTTTATATTCAGCTGACACCAATCTAAATTTATACATAGCCCACCCTGAGAAACATCCCCCTGGCATATGAATGGATGGAATAGTTTGACGCGCCACACACAGAAATGTGCCTGTTTCTTTTCACTTTGTGGCTGATCTGGATTCAGAGATATGTTATTGATTATTAAATATTATTCTCACACACTTCATGTCGATCTATGACACACAGCGTCTTGTCTGAGACCTCAAGAGGAAGTCAGGCCTGATCTTATGAATGTAAATAATTCAGAGTCTTCTTCCAAACTAAGTGAATCCAGAATACATTTTTTGAGATGAGGAGAACTTTTGCCTCAAAATGAATCGAGGATGTGCCCAGGCAAAACTCTGGACCCTCCTGACCTCCTCTTCTTCATCATCATGTGTCCTTGATGAGGAGAAAACAGAAAGCAGGTCTGCGCAGGCCCAGTGCAGCAGCAGCAGCAGCAGCAGCAGCACAAAAGCTACTGAGCCACCTCATTAGCCCACCAATCAATGCCAAGACTTCACACCTTTATGCAGTTCATTGTTCGTTATACAAGCATACAGCAGGCTTAAAGCGTAGAGGGAGTAAGCATGAGAGATCCTGAGCTCAACATGACATTATCCCCTATTAGTGAAGCAGCTCAGTGTGCAATACTGGCCTGCTAATGTTTTTAATTTGTGAATACGATGCAGTCGGGTGTGTGTGGAGTCTTTAGTCTGGATGAGATTCATGAGTGATGAGGAGGAAAGGCTCCAAAAAAATGTCAAATGAAATAAATCAAACATTCATTTCAAATACAAAACACGACGAATCCAGTGATAGAAATGTTAGCCACGTAAATGCATTTTATTCTGTGCTCTTATACTGTTAATCAACAGGTAAATGACATTTATCATTTAGTAAATCATCATTTGCATAAGGCATAAAATCAGTGAAGCTGATAAAAACATCTTAATGCTGGAACTAAAATGTCCAAGGATGAAGAAGAAGAAGAAGAAGAAAAAAAAAGGCATCATCATCACATGCTCTGGCTCGCACGGGACAAATACAAAGTAGACAATTGCAACCACACAAGAGCTCGCAAAAGCTTTTACAGCCAGAATTGATGTCTGTTTGTGCCTCTCAATGACCGGGGCTTTGCTTTGTGTATGTGCCGAGGGTGGAGTACGATGCTCTCAAAAGACATAATGAGCCTCAATTCATGAGATGTGAGCGGTGTCGCCTGGTGCGCGTCGTTCAGGATGTGGCTGTGCAGACACTAGACGCTCGTGCTAACGGGGAAGTGGAAACACACAAAAGAATGCACAGACTGCAAACATAGTAAAATAATCTATAGGCTCCCTTTAACACTCTTCTTTAAATAAAAACACTGTTCTCTGAGGAGAAAGGAAGTGTGAGACAAAAGAAATCAATCCCACGGTAATACAGTGCAATACATTTGAACACCTTTTCGATAAAAAATAAAACTTCATTCCATACTTATGAGTCAAATCCCCATAAACGCAGCAAAGCAGAAAATAAATTATATTTACATTATACAATATACACTATACTGCTTTGTTAGTGTGGTAACACATTTTTTTCCCAGATTCTCTCGGAGCTTTAGAGTCTCTCCGTCCACGGTTCCTCTGAGCGTGCATCTTCCTGCTTTTTACAGTACGTGAACAAAACTGCACACTAACATCTCAGAGGGGATTCAGTTCCTTTTGGACTGTCCGTTTGGGGGGGGAGAGGAAATCACAACACTGCACTGCTTTGCAGAAATGCTCGTACACAGTCCACAACACTCAAAAAGTGTGTACGCGGTGCCACACAGCTGTAGAAGCACGGACAAAAATGACTGAAGGTTTTTGCTGACATGTTTGAAATCTCCCGTCACATCAGAGGATTATATTTGTTGTTGTTTTTTTACGATCCTTACTGGAAATGTAGACGTTACAGCTACTTGACACAGATGCCGTACGGGGCCGTGCGACGAAAGGTTTTTGCGGTCCACTTCTAGGTGAGCGATCGTCTCCCCGTTACAGGTGTGATGGTGCTAGGTTTTGGGGTTTTTTTTGGCGTGTAACGGATGCTTGACGTTGGATCCATCTGGAGGTTGAGTGAGAATGATCACCAGTGAATAAGATGACAGTCAAGTGTTGTGTGTGTGTGTGTGTGTGTGTGTGTGTGTGTGTGTGTGTGTGTGTGCTGTTCAGAGCATGCACAAGATAATCACTAAACAGAGATACTGCATCACTAAAATATGTCTTCGCGAGCTCGCTTCACAGTTGACAAAACACTGAGCAGGATGTCAGCAACAATTGGCAGCGGTCGCTGCATTGCATCAGGCAGTGAGAGGAGAGGGCTGTCTCGCTCTTCACTCAGCACTGCAAGACTATTTGATTGCCAGCAAACAAGTGGGCCATGCTGAATAATTCATGAGAACAAACTGAGAAGCAGAAAGTGGCTTCTTCACTTTGGTTTCCAGCCCACGGACTGAGTTCCCTTTTTCTTTTACTCTTTGCTCGGATGAAAATAAGAATTACTCTTTATTATCTCGGAGCTGAAGCATGACATGAGGATTCAGAGTCACCCAAGCGGAGAGGTATGCAGGTACTAGCTCATTAATACCCCCACTCACCTTACATTCCTACACAAGTCCATCATAGAGTGACAATGCTTGAACAATAGAAGGGTCTGCCTTTGAACCCTCCTGAAACTCCTGCAGAGTCAGCTTCCCGTCTGCATTCTGCAAGAAGAACACGACACAGAGTGAACCTTTCGATGCTTTAACACAGACTGTCCAGCAGGGGGCAAAAGAGTCTCTTCACGTTAACTCCTGTTCTATGCTGTTGGACTGATCTTTGGTTCAGTGCACTTGGATGGTGGCCACTCTCTCGCCAATACAAATCACTAAGTGCTGCTGCTGTGCTGTGCAGCACAGCTCGTCCAACGAGCTGATCTTGGCAGCAGTGGGATGACGGACACACCCCCTCCGTGTGCAGGCTGCGTCTCATCTTTCACTAAAGCTGAGTGGATTCTTGGGGCTGAGAGGGGAGTGGGAATGAACGCCGAGGGCCAGTGGTGGAGGAGACTATATATGATGTTTATAGACCGCAGGCGGTGTTAGTGACGCTGTGATGGCTGCGGCTAACAGCTCTAAACTTAACAGTGTCCATGTCAAAGCCCCGAGGGTGGCAACGGGCAGATACAGTCAGTTTTTAACAGCGGCCAGTTTTTGTTTTTTTTATATTTTCGCTACAATTTCAATATTCAAAAACTGACCTTGTCCATCATTGCAAAAATACGATCCACTCGCTTCTCTGGTGTGTTTTCTTCTTCAGGCAGCTCCACCGTGTTCCCCTAAGACATCAAATCATGACATTTGGACCACTCAAACAATTCAATTACTCATATTTATGCCTAACGTTTGGTAAAACTTACCACCATCTGATATATGGCATCTACGATGTTCAGCATCTCGTCCCGGGTGATGTAGCCGTCGTTATCAAGGTCATATAGTTTAAAAGCCCCTGTGTAGAGAAAGATGTTAAAACATATGGGGGGTTTTTACTGAAGCTGGGGCGAGTTCAGAAAGCTACTGTGACTTCAAAAGATTATATTAAACTATATTTTCATGGATTACAAAGCACGCAGTGTTTCATGTCTTTAGAAGTGGTGAAAACTGAGCACGGGCAGGCAGCAGCCTTTCATGGCCGGGTCCCATTTCAAAAGGCGACAGTGTTTCAAAAACGTATGCTTACAGCTAAAGCTGCAAGTTTTTCTGGGGTGTTTCATCTCCAAACACCTCCAGGTTGCTGTATCTTGCTTATAATCTCCTGTTTGCTGCTCTCTAGGAACCCACAGCTCCTCTTTCATATGTAATTCATGGCAGTCGGTCCTAAATTCTGTGATTTAAATGTCAAACAAACAGAGGAGGGAGGGCTTTTTGTGTCTTCTTACATCTCAACTTCTCATCTAGAGTCCCCCGAGAAGTCACAGACAAGGCCTGGATGAACTCGGAGAACTCGATGCGTCCGTCCTGCAGAGTGACAAACAAAAAAAAGGGGGTAGAAAGAGAGAAGCAGTGAGGAAATGGCATCTTACTCTCCACACTTGCTGTACTTTCATGAGCTCCTTGCTGTTCTTTCATGATGTCCTTGCTGTATTCGGCTGAAAACGGGGCCAGACGGTTTGCTCCAAGTCAGCTGCTATTTTTGCCCTGCACCTGGCTCTCTCCTGAGGCAGAAACATGTCACCTCTGGTCATTAGTAAGATGGATGCTACTGGCTCGTGGTCTAAAAGTCACAGCACAACAACCACTGTATATTTGGGACCGGAGACGTTTCATATTTTTTCCAGTCATTCTACATCACGGCAGATAATTCTGTCCGACAAGGTATGAAAGATCCCACCATGACACTTATTTCCTCTCTGCTTTGTTAAAAATCCCACGCAGCGGATCTCACCACAGAAGCTCAACATTTTTCAATTACCCTCCCAAAAAATTGTGGCCTTCAGTGTTCCACGAGGCCACGCTTTGTGAAACCGTGGATAATAAAACGAAGGCTCGGAGTGGCTCGAATGGTGCCAATTCAGACCAACTCGTCACGTTATGACCTCCAGCCTCAGGCAACTGCAGGAGACGTACTCACAAACTGAAGCGCTGCATAGATGAAATTCAATTCAACTTCCTGGTCATGGAGTCTTCAGGCTTGTGGTCATTTCATAGTCTCACCAGATACCACGAGGACTGCTTAACCTAATCATAAAAGTTGTTCCAACATCCTGCCTACCTGTAACCACTCTGACTTCAGCCCCAGCTGAAGAAGAAAAGCAGAGCGCTCGTCGTGGCCTCGGGGTCGGCTAACTTTATCTCTACCAGACATCTGACCAGCCAGACGATGCTGAAGTCATGCATTGCTGATTGCATAAGTCATAAAAACTGTTAAGATCAATGCATTCTCTAACTATGGGGTGCCTAACGCTAATGAAGGTCAGAGATAAAACATCAGACAGAGCGCTTGTCTGATCTTCCTGACACAAAGCCTCTTAACTGAAGTCAATAAACCTCCAGGGGGGGCTCGCCGACATCCCAGGAGCTGTTCATCTACAGTTTGTCTTCCTAAACGCCACTTGAATCATCTTGTACAGCTGCGCTGAGGTTGGATTACCTCAGACAAATGTAGCGTGTAACAACTTGGCCTTGTGAAAACTCAGCCACGTCCTCAGATCCTTCAGAGGATGAGACCACGTAACAGGAGCGAGTTTCATTCAAAAAAACATATAAATACATCTTTTGAAAAAAATATCGGCATCCACTTTCGAAAACTGATTTCTGGAGAGTTACGATTATGTGTTACTACTGATGCCGTGACTCATCTTCAGCTCACTGTTTATCCATTTCTTTAGAGGGCAGAATCATCTGCGCTGTTTGAAAAACTGAATGACAATTTTCGGGCAGAGAATGACTTTCAGAAAGTGTTTCAGAATTCTGTTTGTGCTCACAGTTAGTAAAAAAATACAAAGTATTTTGAGCAATGAGTCACGAGCCTGGAGTTTTAATACATTTCAGTGTCTAAAGCAGCTTTCGTTCAAAGGGGTTTAACCTTTTTCTGTATATAAAACTGATAGCCTGCAGTTCTAAAAAAGGATTTCTATACTGTGCTTCTCTTTTCTTCAGTTCATCCTCTGTCTGGAAGAAGGACCTTAAGATTCACTCTGTCCTCAGTCGCTTTCAACATCCCCTTTCTTATCTAGGAGCGACCTCGGACGCACAGCCAATGTCAAACGATTTCTTCCATGTCGAAGTAACAAAAAGGTACAAATGTTTTTCTTTCTGCCTCGTGATGTAAAGAGAAAAGTATGAAATGATTACAAACCTTGTTTTCATCAAACACATTGAAGACAAAGGAGGCAAACTTTGTGGGATCTCCGAAAGGAAAGAACTGCTTATAAATCTTCTGGAAGCCGACAGCATCCAGCTGCCCGCTCGGACAGTCTTTAATGAAGCCTTTGTACCTGGAACATAAAGTACAGACAGAGATTATTTAAAGGAAGTGGGGTCATATGAGGTGACTATCCTATAGTCAGTGTATTATCTACAGAAGATGGTGGTCAGCGCACCGCCAATTTGGAGGAAGACAGGGCACACAAGCAGAGCTTTGTACACCGCTATACCTTGCTGTCCGAAAGTTTTCTTTGGAGCTAACCGTAGGACTTCCGTATTCCTACGCATAAGCCCAACTGTGCCACACACTACATTTTCAGAATCAGAATCAGAAATACTTTAATAATCCCAGGGGGAAATTATTTAAAATTATTTAATTATTTGGCTTCACTTCACAACAATGAAGGTTGCCGCTTGATAGGAATACAGTCAGTGGCAGAGAAAAGGTCTGTCTGACGGTAAGGTAAAGTACAGCGTACACTCACACAGATATCAATTTTTTCTTATGTGGGTAAAATGCATTGTTCTGCTGACCCCGTTCACAAAGCTCTGCCTCTGTGCCGGGATCCCCGTCTCAAAAACTGGAGGCATGCTGACCACACTGAGTATCAATATGTACCTTTATTCAACCCCACTTAGCCGAACTATCCCTTTAAAACATCATTTACAGTGTAATGAAAACACATGATCGAGACTAAACCGGACAGGGATGATGACAGAGCGAAGTCACGTCCTCACATCTAAAGCAGGCGTTACTGATTCAGTCTGAAAGCGTGTGCTAGATCAAAAAAGGTAAAGTGCAAAGCTATTTGTCTCATTCACGGATAAGAAGATCGCCTTAATCCAATATCAAGCCCATAGTGGTTAACTCTAATCAAATTACTCTCTAGTTCTCTTTCGATAATATGCGTGGCTGATAGATAAGTCTGAGAGCTTCCTCTCGCCCCTGGAAATGACATATCTAGAGAGCGGCTTAATATCTCTATTAACCTAAATATAGACGCATCTCATAAGCAATTTCAAGCGCAGTCACTCAAAGGTAGGCGGTTTCCTCGTATGTCTTCGTGAAAGGAACACGGCACCATCATAGTCTAAGTAGACTGCAGCAGGTCAGGGAGGAAGGAGGAGAGTCACAGCCTTTACAAAATGTTGGATCAAAAGCAGGAGGAAATAGCAGGGAAATAATAACTCTGGAGTTATAAAAAGCACAGCAGAAAGCTTTTGCTCTTGATCAACAGCAAAAATGACGCAAGTTCACACGAGGGAGCGCTGCGTGTTCGTCTGTGATTCAGTTAAGGCCATTCAAAATAAGGCTGTAATTACGGCCAGAATGAGAGAGAGAAAGGGAGGGAGCGTTCGGATGAAGAATGAAGGCCAGGGCAGATCTTTTTTTTTTTCCACTTGCACTCTGGCTCTGCACTCCTCTTAAACTCTTTACTTTTAATCTGCCTTGGAGATAATGAAGTGGTTCCATACAGTCAAACAGAGAGAGGGAGAGAGAGACAGAGAGACAGAGGGACGCTTTGAGGAGCAGCTGGGAAAAAGAAAAAGTTCAGCGAGGAGAGAAGCAAGAATCGTGTTTTTCTCACATTTGAATTATCTGGAGATATGCAGGGAAATGAAAGCCTCGCTCGCTATAATGCAGAATGTATGAATGAATGCAGCCTAATTGGTATTCAAAGTGCAGAACACATAATGCATATCATAATCCAAAGCTGACCCATTTCACCTGAATTCATTCATTTTTGATGACTGTGGAATATCATAGACTTAATGAAACTATTATACACTGTATAGCTGCTGTGTGTACTGTATATATACAGTATACAACAATTCTACCTGCTGACTAGTACAGGAGAGGCTCTATTGGTCTTACTATCTTTTCAGGTGGGTCAGACATCAAGTTTATGACCCACAAAATAAAACTGATCTGTGCTCCAATACTAATATATCAGCTTATCACAGATATATTGATACAGATATATAAGTAACAAGAAATAACAGGGCAGAAATGTGTTTTTATTCGAGTTAATTTGAAAGATTGCAACAAGCTTTCCTGTATCCTGCATCACACTGACAGGATAAATTAACAGAAATGAACAAGCATTACAGATCACATGAAGAATGAGGTCATGGTGCCCTGATTAAGACCCTTTGAGGTAGAAACATATCTGCATTTGAAATCATTATGAGGAGTATTTCTCCCTGTGAAAACATGCCTCCTGTTGCTCTGATGCTCTTATGAGTTGCTCAACTTCATAAAAACCCAGTTCTAAATTAGGGTTCTTCCGAGACAAATATGAGTATTGGAAATGCCTCCCGTCCGATATCTATGATGTCATGTAATCTGTTAGTCCTGAAATGGGACACTTCCCAGCAGCATCTCATCATGTTTTCCCAGGATTACGAAGTCATGACCTGACCTACCCTGACTCTGATTGGCTTACCCTAACTGGTGTTTTAGAACGTCGAAGAAAAGCTGATTTCTGATGTGACGTGTAACGTTAGTCAGAGCTAGCTAAATGTCAGCAATTTGAGTGACTGTCAAACTAGATAACAAAAGAAAAGTTAATTCATTCTCTTTATGTATTTGTTCATGTTTTACAAAGAGATTACCCTGAGCCAGGCCATAAGACAATGAAAAAATAATAATATTTATACGTTTCTTAACACATTTCTGTCGATTGTGTCATTTCAGTTGGACGTTGGACGAAATTGTATGTACTGTACTCTTTCAGCTGTAAAATGTCCCCCTAATACTTTGGTCACAACCATTGACTGTATATAAAGATGGATGCTGCGTCTCCACTTCCTCCTGGATACAGCTGCTGCCATCTGACGTCATCTGACGTGACGTCTTTTGGGCAGTAGTTATCTGGGTTGGAGTCAGCCATCAATCATGACATGAAACCTCCTTTTTTTATAGCGTCAAATAACTCATTAAAACCACACTTAACAGAAAAATGGAATAATGGAACATTGGAGTGATGAGAACTACCTAAAGTTCAGAAACCAACATTTTATTTTGTGCATACTCCCATCCACTAAAATGGAAGGGCTTATACTGCAGCCAGCCACCAGGGGCTGATAAAGATGTTGTGGAGCTGTCAGGTCGTCCATCTTTATATACAGTCAATGGTCACTACTCAGTAACCAAATTTGAGGAGTTCTTGACAAAACTGTTTGGACAAGTTATTTCTTTAATAAAAAAAATAATAAAATAAGTCAATACATTGTTAAAAAATAAAGAAGTATTGGTTGGTCTTCAATATGCACTTTGATTTTTTTGATTTATCAAAGATTTAATGACACCGAAATGTTATTTTCCCTCTTCAGCCAGTCGTAAGGGCGTGAGGTAAAGAACTCATAAGGCTGACTACCACATTTAACATATTACCATTACAGTTACACAAACAGATGACACATACAGTACACTGGTACAGTACCAAGACACTGCAGCAGTGTAAACATGTTTGCCTAGTGTCAGAGTCATCGGAGTCATAATCAGAATCACCTTCGTTTGCCAAGAACACATCACGTACGAGATATCTGACATGGTGAAACTTGGTGCTAAGACACATACACAGTCGGACTGTACTTGGAAGTAGTGCAATAATTCAACTACGCACTGTACTCGCGGGGACATAGCAGACGTGACATTGTGCATCAGACCATGCTGGAGAGCCAGCATGAAGATAAAGTATTTATTACTGGCACCGGCTCCTACTCCTTGGCATCTAGCATGGTGGTTTGCTGAAGAGCTGTGCAGTATGTTTCTCTTGCTCCTGCCTAGCTGGCAGGAACATCACTGCGCTATGGCATTTTGCTATTGATTTCAGGTGAGCCTCGAGCATACTAATGATGTTCCCTTAGAGAAGAATTAGAAAGGGGAACAAATTTAATGCACAACACAGGCATTTATCTAACCCTGCTAATTCTTCTGTGTCTGTGCCTGTGCTCTAATTACACGCCATCTGGCATTTCCCCTGGTAAAATTCCCTCTCATCCCTCACACTCAGCCGTGTTGATTGCTGTTGATCTTCAAGTGAGGACTCATGCAAACTTTCCTGTGAACGACGGCGAGGGTGATGGTGAGTTAGCTGGCTGCACAGCCGGGGAGGAGGAGGACGACGAGCAGGAGGAGGAGGGGAGCGGAGGTTTAAGGGGTTGGGGGTATTCCACCCCAGTGCACACTCAGACTCACACTCAGGCAACGCCAGAGACAGGCCTGCTCGAAGGCTCTGGACCTGCCGATGCCCAGTGATATCTAATGTTGCTGCTGCTGCTGCTGCTACTGCTGCTGCTGCTGCGTGGCTGTGAATGTGCCTTGCCTCCTTCCCCCTGTAAACCCCCCTAACAGGGCACACGAGCAGTGACTAGCTCTCGAGGCAGAGCTCTTTTCATGCATGCAAAATTAGGTAGTGAAATGCAAAACCAGCGCAGGAGAACTGAAGTATGAACATAGAAGAGTGATCACTTCATCACAGCGCCCCCCTATTCTAATATGGACTATTCTTTGTTTTTTTATTTTCAAAGGAAAAACAATAGCTCAAAAGCAGCATGCAGCAAACAAAAGCGATGACTGTGCTCGTGCTTGAATCATCTGGGCAAATAAAGATGCATTGTCTCGTATCCGTGTGCCAGCAGCTGTCCAATTGTAGCTTCAGAAAAACATTCAGAAATTCACACCTGAGCAGTAATGATCACTCTATCCACGGCTGTGTGACTTATCCTGGCCTGAGGTGTCTCTGGTTCGCGAATACGTTTCATTTGGATATGTCTAAGTACATGTTACAACACTGTGACTACAGGCTGGGATCAGACAAAGCCTAGACCTCGGTAAGATTACCAGAGGCTGGTGCAGGTCACGCTGACTAATGGGTACAGAATCTGACAGGAAGGATTACTAATCGGCAACCTTGTAGAGGCTCTGTGGCTCCGTGTAGTCATTAAGAGCCCTGAAAGTGAAACAACCCCTGTGTCCTTACGCCATTCTTCTGTTATCAAGCATCCCTTTTGCGAATAGACCAAAAAGGTTGCTGAGGAATGCATCATGGAAATGTTTGTATCTGCCGTTATCAGCCTTCAAAGTCATTCAGTCTCAGTAAGGCTTCAAAGTCGTTCTATTTTCGGAAGTCATCTGTCTTCAGGGTGGAGTGAGGGAGATGGATCGACTATCAAACAAATAGTAAATACACTATCCGTGGACTCAAGGAACCAAACGCAGGCCAAGCGGGTCAAGACAAGACAAACAGGGATGGAAACATTCTCTTTAATAAATGAATATATACACTTACCACTGCTGCACCTCTTTCTCCGTAACTGTAAGAGAAACAAAGAGTGACATTAGCTTTAAGGAAAACTTTGGCTGTCCTAGAAAAAAGAAGCTTGCTGTTAGGTTACAACGGAGGAGCCAGGAACCGTTAATCATCTTGGCCTAATCCTTTCAGACACACATCTTTTAACTGACTTTACCAAGAATCCAAAAAAAACATGCGATTATTGGAAAACAGCCATGTTTATTTGAGTGTAAGCATGGTTCATTGATTGGAGCATGCTATCAGAGGAGATGAATAATAATAATAATTTCTCCTGGCCGGTATAGTAGAGGACAAGTGGGAGTAAACCCCAGGGAGCTGCAAAAAAAGACAAACAAGGCCAAGGGAATGAAGGTCAGCCGCAGATTTAAGATCGAGAACAGTTTAGGAGGCAGGATGTGTTATCATGCCCACACAAACACCATTATCTGCCAGTATCTAATCAAGCAATCCCTCATGGCTTTCCCATGTCTCTTTACTTTCTCTCAAGTAACCAAAGCAATTTTCAGCCTCTCTGGCCTCTGGGGTTGCTAATGAAAACAAGGGCTGCAAATCAATAGCATTAGTTTAACCAGGTGGTCCTTCGAGAGAGACTTCCTCAATTCGTGCTGCTGTAAGTCTGAGGATAGATGCTGTCACTTCTGTCGGGGCCCCGGGCAGAGCAAGGGGCTTATAAACACAACAAACAGCTAGTTAGTTAATCAATAATTTCTTGTACTGTAATGTTTAACCTTGAGCTGCTCACTCATGGTGACTGTAAAAGGTATACAACCAGGGAAACATGCCGAGACCTCCACTTGCCACAAATAAGACATTTTTGGGCGAATTATCCAACACCTTCACGCTGCAGGAGACTGGTCGAGTCATAAAAAATATATATTCAGTTCAAGGATAAAAAGGATTTCTTGTAAACACTTTACCATGAGATGTGCTCATGTTTTCATAATGTGACTACTGCAGTGATGGAGCAGAATCATACAGAGGCTATCGATGTGAGGGCCAGGTCAGGTAGCCTTTGCCTTCACACACATCTCAGGCCTCAATTTGTTCTGCTCAGCGCTTCATCGAGAAACCCCGTCATGTGACCCCCCTTTTCCCGGGAAATAAATGTCAGGGTCAATCTCACGACTGTCAGCCGAGCCAAGCTACCATTAAATTGGCCTCAAAAGTCAATGTAGTCCAAAATTGAGGCAATTTACCATGGCTAGCATTTAATAAAAAAAAAAAATATATATATATATATTATTACATAACTGAGTCAGAGGCAATGGGCAATAATGCAATCAGCCCCAGTGTAGAAGAGTGTAGGGCCCACTCAGCCGGGGTTGGCCCTGCAGGGTGTGCTAGAACACATCCAGCTTGCACTCTGTCACTGTGAGCCTCTTCATGGCTTTGACATCTTACAAAACCATCGTGCTATTACATGAGCCTAGCCTACATCCTGCGGACATCTTAATAGGACCGTTGGTCTTTTCATGTGATGCCACTTCTGGGTTAACCGAAGCTCTCGTGACCTTTTTTACACCAAAATTAGCACGTATATATTCAGGTCTTCTAAACACGGGTGAACTCACTAAAAATAGGCTCCTTTCGTCATCGCCAGTGGACAAGTTTGTCTTTGTACGACGTCACAAACACGCT
The DNA here is from genome assembly GCA_946959425.1 of Argyrosomus regius. Lineage (NCBI taxonomy): Eukaryota > Metazoa > Chordata > Actinopteri > Sciaenidae > Argyrosomus > Argyrosomus regius. The sequence goes on from OX336890.1 coordinate 3,145,155, forward strand.
AGAAAAAACAGTGTTAGTAAACAGTAAGCCAGTAACAACGTTACGGTGGTTACTTCTTTATTTCTTTTACTGTAGTTTCTCTTTCAAACTCATCGCAGACTAACTTGGAGCGATGTTCGAGCTCTGCGTGAACGGAGACGGATTACGTGCCAAAGCCCATAACTTCAACGCACGTCATAGCGTTGTGCTGGAAAAAAACGGGCAGAAATCAGCGCGTCTATACCCCGTAGTCATGTTTCCATCACCGCTGATCGGAGCTGGAGACTACTACTACCTCGTGACTACTGCAGAGTCATTTGACCTGAATGAATGAATGCTGATTGTACCCTTTCCCACTGAAGACAAAAGCCAGATGTTAGTGGGTTTTTGCCCAGTGTGAAATGGTCTTTAAAGTGCAGGTGAGGCTGCAACCATTTTCCAGAGCTTTCCCTGAGAACAGGAAAAACACCGTCTAGCCGTCTCGAGTCTTTTTGTGCAGCTTAATGTTGCCTCTGGCCAGAAAGTGTTTTATTTAAATCTAAGGTCGTAATAATTTTCTCATGAGGACGTCTGCATTTTTAAACCTACAACAAAGCAGAAGACAGATAATTATTTTGGACTTAACAGGCTGTGTTTCTAGCGTGGCCTTCTCGGTTGCCTGTTAACACAGAAGGCATAATTTGATGGAAGAAAACACTTCTTCTACCTCTGAAATAAAAAAAAACAGACATGGGCACAGAGAAATTTACCAAGTCCCAAATCTGTCAAGAACCAAAGGAAAGCGTTGGCTAAAATGGCAGACAAAGCTTCTCATGGGAGCACGAGAGAAAGAGACAACAGGATGAGGGAAAACAGAAATGATAGAGTCTCAAGTAAGGCAACGGCAGAACAAGGGAGAATGATCACGCTGGGAGAGAAAGCTTGGTGCCCCTCTCAGCGATGCTAACCAGATAAGATCCTAATTACACTATTCCATTCCCTGCTCAAAGAGGGCAATTAGGGGATAAAGCGAGAGAGACAGGGCGAAAGGGTAGGACAGAGGAGGGAGAGAGAGAGAGAGAGAGAGAGAGAGAGGGAGAGTGAGTACAGGGCAGCAGCAAGCAGCCCAGCACGAAGCCCAATCTCCCTCCACAGCAATTTCCTGCCACAACAGCCTTCCGTGGTTCTGCTGTGAGAGACCCACCACACAAATAACACTGTCATTAAGCAGCCAATGGATGTCAACTCCCACCCACACCTGCACGCTACTGCACAGTACTGCTCAAACAACAACAACAATAACAATAACAATAACAATAATAATAATAAGGCTGTGCTTCAGGAATAACACACAAATGATTAATATAGTGTCTTCAGAGCAGGCGTCGTGTCAATTACGAATTCAATCTTAAATTTCACTGGCTGAAATTTTGTTTTTCTTACAGCAGGAGATCATCAATCAAAGAGGCCGGTGCTGTTAAGGTGAGGAAAGTCGGCAGGAACAACACGAACCCACGTACGTGCAACGTCTTCCCTCCAGCTTTTCACTTGGTTCATTCCCACCAATCAAACCATCGCTGTCAGCCTCTAATGGCTGTAACGCAGATAGCATTCATTAATTTAGTTTATATTCTTCATCTCTCCATCTCTGTCTCTGAAAAAATACACAGGGGGGGAGGCCCTCCATCTGTACATAAAACCACATCCTCCTCTCTGAATCCCCCCTTAGCTTGATATCTGATACCAGCTCAGCATCTCCATATTCATAAAACCCTTCAGCGTGATTTAAAGATGCTGATTAGAACTTTTTTTTTGCCAGACCTTAACCAATCACAATTTCATACACGACATTTAAATGTAAATTTAAATCAAACGGGGGAGAGCTTACTCCCAGCTGACATTTAGCTGTAGCTCTGCTCTGTCGATAACATGAAACTGATGGAGAATCCCAAGATATCCCAGTAGTCAGGGCTACTTACTGTACAGCCTGTATGGGGCATGAAATGTGAGTTGATGATATAAAAGTTTTGCATACGGTATTGTCCAGAATGCTCCTTTATTCTCAACAAGTCTGTGTTTTTTCTGTCCAAAGACAAGCAAAAAAAGAAGAAGACCTGACGGTACTCACAGTAGGTTTTCCTTGTCAAGTCCTCCACCACCTCTTGCTTGAGCTTGCTGTTTGATTTACCCATGATCTTCAGCTCTCCCCAACACCTCCGAATCCACCTTGGCACGCCGCACCTGTTACTACCTCGTCTCCCGTCTGCTCCTCTGCCAAAAACATACACAAAAACGCGGGGGCCAGTTCAGGTGAAATGACACCGGTGAAATAAGAGAAACACACTTTTTGTTTTGTTTTGGAGAGAAAATCCCATTCAAGCTAACTGAGCCTGTCGTTCTGTGTAGTTCACTATTCTGCAGTCATGATCTGCTCAGTCATCAGCCCTGGCACTCCAGACAGGCCAGTCAAAACCCCCCAGGGGCCCTCTGTGAAGAAGGGCCGGCAGGTTGTTGAGTCTTTACGAGCGCTGCTGCTGCTGAGTGCCTATGTGACCGCCTCATTTCTTCACACAGCACGCTGTGGGCAAAAGAGTGGCGTTTGGATGCGTTGCTACCTTCGTCCTTGGATACAAGAGTCACTCAGTGGCTGTATTAAGCACGCTCACTCCCTCACAGTCATTTCTCTGTTCTTCTCACTCCTCCCACCCCTCCTTTTTCCCACCACTATCTCTGTTGCTCTGGGTGAGTTACTGTAGAGAAGAATCCTCCCTCTTGACAGCTGAGATAAGGAGGTGTGTAAGCTAAAATACAATGAACAGAGCTCGCCTTAGTTGGATGCGCCCCGCTGCACTTTGCACTCAAAGTGTTGACTCTAATCCCTGGAATTTATACAGACATAACAGTTTAAGAAAAGGTAAGAGGTTTCAGTAATAATTTATGAGAAGGAAAAAAAAAAAAAACAGAAGAAGAAGCTCTACATAGTTCTAGATGCCAGCTGAAAAGAGATCTGGTCTTAAAATAAGTGTGTGAGCTGTCTTGAAAGCTTATAGGCGGATTTGAAGAGTGACAGTTTTCTTTTCTTCTCTGTTCTGACTCATAATTCTCCCTCCTTCCTGGCCTCACGACAGCACCGTATGGTGATTTCCTCCCCTCTGTCATAGCAGACAGGGGAGATGAGGGGATAATGGAATTTCTTTGTATCACGGGCCTGGCATGCTGGCATGCATGCACTGATGCCTAACCACAGCAACTGTCTGTGAGAGCCAGAGGAAAAAAGAAAAAAGTACCGTATGCACTGGGCACCTTCACTGCTGCAGACATCTGTTCACCGTCTCCATGGTCAGTGATGTCCTTCTGAGGGATGCCACGCTGGTAATCACCATCTTGCGTTCCTCCTCGTGGTCTCGGGTATTACTTACTGTGTGTGGAGTAAACAGAATTTTAATGAGAGCGACAAGCATTTGCTGTGTGTGTTTTTTAATGGGAATGGGGTGTGTTGTCACCTAGAGACACAGACACATGAGCAGTGGAGTGGAAAAACACTCCCCAAATCTGCTATATGTGGCATTAAAGGCACAATGTGGAGCAAGTGGAGTGCTGCTAATGTTAAGTGCAGAGGCTATTATTGAAGTAAGCTGCTTTAAATTAGCACAAATTCAATAAGAAGTCTCAGAAATGACATATGGAAGTGGGAGAAAACAACACAACCTAAATTCATGACTAATAAACGGCTGAATTAACACGTAAAACGCCTTTTTGTTCGCTTATATTCGTTTGTTTTGGTTGACAGGAGTAAAAAGAAACGCGTTTAGCCGCGGCGGCAGCAGCAGCAGCAGCAGCAGGTGGGATGTTGCCTGGCAGCACCATAGCAACACACAGTTTATGGCTACAGTACAACGGCTAATGCGCGAGCCTTGCTAGTCATTGTACTCGTGCCGCTCCTTTGCCGCCAGTTGACTAAATAAAACAAAACAGAAAACTCACCATTTCATTTAAATTAAATAAAAAGCTCCCTCACGTTTAAGTTACTTCCGTGGGGTTTACCTGAGCTCCAGAAAGTCGGCGTCCGGTCAGTCCAAAAAGCAGCACGAGAGTGAGCCGTTGGCTGGCCAACGTTGTCTTCCTCCGCCCGCCCCGCCGCCGAGTTCCGGAGCGACTCGCTGCTGCGCGGATGGTTGGCCGTCTGTGTGCTGCTCTGATGCCGCCGTCAGGGAGTGACGTTGCTCGCTGGCCCCGGTGCCAGAGACACACTGACGTGACGCGGTACCCATTGGGTTGTACACACACACACACACACACACACACACACACACACACACAGTGACTCTCTTTGTATGCTCTAACACACCATACACGTGTCGTCTCGTTACACAGTGAAGGGCTAATCCAACCCAAACTCACTTTTTGACCCACATTCACAGTTTAAACACACACACACACACACACACACACACACACATATATATATATATATATATATATATATATATATATATATATATATATATATATGGGACTTTTTAGGTAGCTTGCATGCCCAATGTGAGTAAGCTTATAAATAAGCTGCTTATTGATTTTCATTATGTTATGACTGGAGGTGCTTTGCCTTTTTTATGAGCTAATCACTGTTTATTTAAAACCTAGCTGGCTATTATTATTCTTATTAGTGACATGGTCTGAAATGACCTGATGTCAAAACTCTGACATTTAATTGCTATAATAGGGCAGGAGGTAGCCTCTGTCTGCTTATTGACTTTACATATTACTTTCAAATGATGTATGACAGGCTGCAATATTTAGGCTATGTTTATAGTCTAGAAGTAGCCATTAAAGGGGCTATAAGGGTCAAGTTCCAAAAACAACAACAAATCTGTCTGGACCCTGTCTGGTTCATACCCAGGTCTTTCAAACTCCACCCACAAAGTCTTAAAGGACCATCATGTAGGATTTAGTGGTATCTATCCCGTGGTGTAGATTGCAACCAATGACCGTATAAAGATGTGGACAGAGCCTGAGTGACGTCACCCGTAGGTTTCCGGTTTTGAAGCCGAAAATATGCGCCGCTGGCTGCTGCCATGTTGGATGTACTGCTTCTTCCTCCTCCCGTCTAGAGACATACATCATTGTTAGACCTGAGGCAGGTCGAATGATGCCTGGGTGCTCTAATAAGCCGTCTGTAACGGTACATACTTGTCAATTAAGCAGTGACACTGTTAATTATGCGCAACTTAAAGCCTTAATATCATCTGAACAGGTGAGTTAAATAAAAATTCACCCCCCTCACAGCTGTCATGTTGCTTGAACCAGGCTGTAAACGTGTTTATTTCTGCTGTGAAGTTGGCGGTTTATGGAGATTGGATCACCGGAGGTTGCCGCTTGATTGCAACCCCCTTGCTTCACCCCCTTCTTCCTAGCATGAAGCAGAAACTAGAGCGGCTCAAAAACTTTAGTTTGTCTGGTCTGGGCTACTGTAGAATCATGGTGGTTCAACATGGCAGACTGTGGAAGAGGACCTGCGGCTCTTTCAAAGGTAACAAAAACATAACAGTTCTTATTTTTAACACCAATAAACACCAATACATATGCATATTATATTCAATTTATGTCATATATTTATGCATACACACTGCACCTTTAATACACATTCTGTTGAAAATTTGAAGTCTTACAAGTTGAGAGTTTCTTTTTAAGCTCCCTTTAGAACCACAGAAGGCATCATGTAACTGTTTTTGCTCTACATTACAAGTAAACTGATGTGCAAGAGTCCAACCTTTGTTGTAATAGTTATACGTCTTTGGCCATTACATAAAAATGCACATCCTTAGACCAGGAAAGAAAAGTCTAAACGCTTGAGAGTGGGATGTCAAATTGAGTGAACATACCAGGAAAATTCAGGTTGAGTTTATCCAAACATAGCCTACTATAATTACTGATTTGGCGAGCACAAGGCCGAGTTGAGAAACTGTGCAACATGGCAATGAGGGGAAAAAAATGATTTCAGATATTTGCAAACAGAGAAAGGAAAGAAATTCAGATTTGAAACAAAAGATTAATGTTCTGCAGCCCTCACGTGTATTGATTGCATGAAGGATGCAAGGACAAGTCATTTTTCCCATGAGTCTCAATATATCACATTTGTGACTCATCCTTGTTACTCATGCTTGAGTCCAAACTTTGCAGTTAGACCTTTTCACATGCAGCTCATTAAAATTCTGGTCTCATCAGCCGCTGCTAACAGATGTTCAGTTATAGCATTTGTCCATTAACAACTGCAACACCATCACTCTATGGCCCAGAGCTTTGTGCCCATTCATGGGGAGGGTTGGATCTAAATGTAGGCTGTGTGGCTTGGCCATCTTAGTATTCTGTGCCCTTCCCTGCAGTCCCTTATTGCAGGCAACTGCAGTTACAGTAGTCTCATAGGAATAGAGGGAACAAGACCGAACACAGGAGAAAGAGGCCATGGCAAAATGGGGTGAATTAATGAAAGATTTCTAATCTTTTCATGCTGTAGACGTAAGAGCAGGTGGGATTGGGTTAGGGCTTGATTCCTTTTAGAAACACAGTTTAGCTTCAGCTGTATTGATGTGGGCTGTAGTCAAAGACAGAGGGTAAACTGACCTAAACCCAGATGACTCGCTTTATTAGCAGAACACAGTTTACCACAAACCATTTAGTCCAATATAGATCCTAATTTCCTGAATATTATTCCATCAAACAAATGATGAGAGAGGGGGCGATTAAGGCTGTTTGCTTACAGCTTCGTCATGAGTTTCTCAAGACCAAAAGATGCACATTACAACATGTGAAAATCACCACTGATTCCCATTTTCTTTGCTTAGTATCTGCTGTTCTGCCATAGTCATTTCCCCTTTTCCCTCCTATCACTCAAACGCACACTACGAGAGCATTTCCCCTGAAAACTATTCAGTGTAATTACTCGCAGATAGTTGTCAATTTATCAGAAACCACACACCATGATCATTAAATCATCATCAGCACATTAGGGCGTCATTAAATGCCCCTGCAGCGTCTTTGCATTACCATGATATGCTGACATGTGTTAAAACAGCTGGGGGACTACTCGAAAGAAAAACACTGGCTGGAAAATATCTGCTTTATTTTGTTGTAGTGCCACTCTCAGTATTGCATTACAGGCTGGAAAGTCATCATCTCAGGGCTGACAATATACCATCAACACAATATTTGTCTTAATTAGCAACGAAAACACAAGAAGCTGCAGCGAAAACTCCCTCAGCAGGAGGAAACGCTCTTGAGTTTACAGATTTTTATGATATTACAACTCGAAGACGGAGTCGCTCTTATGTAAACAAAGTGCATAATGATTGAGAGAAACATCCATATATTTGAAAAACGGATGTTATGAGGCCATCCGGTGGTGATATTTTTATGTATGGCTGTAACTTTGATGCAACATCTGATCCATCACTCTGGCAGTTTTATAAATAGTCGCATACCTAACAGAAATGCAGCTTCAGTGAGTCAGACATGAAAGATGTGCTAGATTTAACCAAGGCCCTCTGGTTATAGTAACAAATGATAACTTGGAGGATAAAAAAAGACACGGTCAAGACAAGGAATTTGATTATTAAAGTGCTCAGTCTGTCACTTTGTGCTAAGAAATCAAGATTTTCATGCCAGCTACTGGAATTAACATCCTTAATAATTTTCTTCTCTAACAAATACAAACAAACATAAAGAGTTTAGGTGACAGGCTGTTGTAAAAGAGGTGAACATTTATAGTTTTTGCACACATGAATCTTTTACAACGGCATGACAGATGGAGGGAATGACAAAGAGCAGCAGATGAACGAGAATCCTTTTATGCACAAGCCAGAGCCACTCTACATAGATGCATCTCAAAATGAAACACTGCAGGAGAGGTTGGGCTTCATAACACAAAGGCCAGTTAACCAAATGTCTATCAGAAAGGTTGTAACAAGTACCACGTGGAAGCTTCTGGATGATTATGTGTATGTGACTGTATCTATCTGACAAATTAAAATAGATTTTTCTATGATTAACACCCAGAACAACCTCCTTCTTCTTCCTCGCTAACTGCAACCAAACAACATTTTCCTGAGGCATCATCTGTTGTTCCCACTTGAGCGTCCCATATGGCTAGATATATATAATTTAGGATCATAAATATACAATCCCTACCCTCCTCTGAACAGACAAGAGGATCCAACAACACTTATCACAGTCTGTTGGGCTCGGTAAATCCAGCAGGGCAGTGAGGTTTTTAGTGGAGCAGCGATTGCTGGTGTAATGCCTTTGACACCCAGCTGTTAATTCAGACTGACAACGGGCAGATATCTGGCAGACTGATGGCAGATGGGGCTTGAATCTCAGATTTACGGAGATAAACGGTGCACCCTCGGGGAGGGAGAGGGACAGAAGAGGAGAAGAAAGAGGAGAAGGGTTGAGCAAATTTGGTGAAACAACATTTCAGAGTTTATCTGAAAGAATGCATTCTGGTTATTTCTGGACGTTTGTATCATTATCACAGCAGGGGGATGATGTTTCCTATTAAGGAATAGTATGAATCAGTCTGTGGGGCCTAGTTATACTGTATTTGTATCATTTAAAATGACTTCTCTGCCCCCAAAAAATATTTAAAACCTCACTCTCTGAATCAAGAGAGAGGAGTCATTCATCTGGCCCAGTTTAAGCAGTAGCCTGAAGGAAAGGAAAAAGCCTGTCAGTTCTATCTTTAATGTTGTTTTATTGTTTCCACTGTGAATCTTCTGCCTTATAAACAAGCTGTTTCGCATTAGATAAGGTTTTATGACTGCCATGGACGTGAGGGATGTTATTTTGTTGCACTCTTGTGAAGGAGTGTTTTTGCTTCTGTTCCCCTCCCTGGTTTCTTTCAGCCCATCCACAGGATCTCATCTGCCCTCTAATGGCTGCAACGGGCAACAACAACAGCACACACACACATACACATGATTATTTATGATAATGAGGATTAATTCAGCAGTGATTGAAAGGTCTAAAGATAAATATGGGTAGGATCCAAAGGTGGTTGCTAAATAAAGCCTGCAGCTGCCATCGCTGACTCTCTCTCGTCATCAAAATGTTTCAAAAAGTCTTAATGGTGATGAAAGGCTAGAAATTACAAAAATTAGTCATAGTATGAAATAGCCAATGAGAGCTGTCCTCTCCTCTGGCAAATGACGTGTACCGCTCATCAACTTTGTCCCTGCTGTTTACATAAACACATGTTACTCATGCCCTCTTGGCTGGGCTCATGTCCTGCTGAATAGAGGGGTGGGGGAGTCACATATCCGAATCAGAGCAGGTAGACGCACAGGAAGAAGGGGAAACATGGTTTTTATGACTCTGCTGCTCAGTCTGCTGTTCCTGCGACCTGGCCTCGCCACTCTAATGAGTTCTCCATTGGAAGAGGTAGGTGGAAAGCCGCGGTTGAACAAGGAGCACTGCGGTTAGTGATTCCTCTGCTCGGGACTTCTGCAAAGTACATTGAACTCTTCAACTTTAAACTGTTTATCATCCTGTGAAAAAAGCAGGACCTGCACCAGAGTCAAGACTGTGTTTTTACTGGATTTACACGGCAGTCACTAAAAATAAAAAACAACAACAAAAGGCTCCAAAATAGTTTTGTAGTTTCATTCAGGGTTTGGGTCTAAATTTAGTTACACAGGTTTAAAGCTGCTGTTTCTACACTATCTAAAAATGGTGTTATTGAATGTGCAATCTTTCAGATTTTTCATCACTCCCCCCATCAGAAAGACACAGTTTCCTCTCCTGGTTCTTCCCCTGACGCCTCAGGTACGTCTCTGAAGTGTAAAAACAGTTTGAAGACTCATATATAATGCAACGAGAACCATCTTCTCCTGTCGTAGAGTAATGATGTGTGATATGAAAAGTAAAACAGCATCTTATGGTACTTTTTAACTACAAAAACAGCACATACGCACATCACCTGTGTTTGTCTTGTGTCTTCTTTTTTTGTCTCACAGCGAGCTGGCGGCTGCGTCGGGCGGCTGTGATGCCTGATATCACACATCTGGAACTGCTGGTGGTGGTAGGGCCTGATGTCCAGCAGGTCCACAAGCAGGACACAGAGCGATACATCCTCACCAACCTCAACATTGTAAATCTGAGCGCAAACAAACACACAGTAAAAAAACAATGATGGTTATCTTGCCATTTGTGTGCCTTAAAACCAATGGAAACAAACACTATTCACAGCACTGTGAGGCTGCAATAAAGACTAGTGAATAAATAATGAAGTAATAAGCAAGCTAGGGCGAACAATCTGATCTTTATATAACCAGATGTATAGACTGAGCTTAACCTGACTTATGTTCCAATTTCCACCCAGGCCTCAGAGCTGTTGAGAGACATGACCCTGGGCGCCAACATGCGGGTGCACCTGGTCCGCATGATCATCCTGTCAGAGCCAGAGGTGAGCCCAGTGTAGTATGTTAGACAGTCACAAACGTCTTTGTGCTTTATGATCAGTGCTTTACTTTTTGTTACTGTGGTCACTCTTCTAGCCAGAGATCCAAATGTCCACCAACATTACCTCTTCTCTCAGAAGTGTGTGTGACTGGGGCAGAAGGATAAACCCCTCGAACGACACAGACCCGCTACACGCTGATCTCCTGTTGTACATTACAAGGTGTGCTACGAGCAGCCGGCTCGTATTGTAAGCAGATGTTTTCTTCATATTTTATGAATGAACAATAATTTAACTGCATGTTTTTCCATCACTAACAGGTACGACCTGGTGTTGCCTGATGGGAATAAGCAGGTCAGGGGTGTGACGCAGCTGGGTGGTGCTTGCTCTAATGAATGGAGCTGTGTGATTGCAGAGGACACGGGTTTTGATCTGGGGATCACCATCACACATGAAATTGGCCACAGGTAAAGCAGAGTCAAACATGTCATCAGTGAGTCTAATGTTTACATCATGGCTTAGAAACCTTACAAGGTAACACTATGATTTACAGATCTGTAATTTCCAGCCATCTAAGGACGGTTCTAGGAGTCATTTGAGGAGGTTTAATCCTCATTTAGGAGGTTATAGTGCTCACTGAGAAGCCTCTAAAGGTTCTTTAGGTGCTTTCTAGGTCTCATTAAAGGTCCAGTGTGTAGGATTTAGTGGCACCCAGTGGCGAAGTTACAGATTGCAATCAAATAAATCCTCTCCCACGCCTCACCTCAAGAAAAAAGATTAGAATTAAAAGCAAAGGGCCGTATCTATATCAGTGTTTGGTTTGTCTGTTCTAGGTTACTGTAGAAAAATGGCAGTTCAACATGGTGGATAATAGATAAACATTCCTAAATCTTACATACTGGACCTTTTAGGAGTTTCCAGTGGTCAGTGGGAGCGTCCTAGAGTTGGTTCTAGGGGTCGTTTAGTAGGTTTTAGTAGTTATTCATGAAGTTTTGATTGTGATTCTAGAGGTTCAAGATTTTAGTAGCATTGATAATGTTATAGTGGTCCTTTAAGGGAGTCCCAATGGTCATTTAGGAGGTTCTAGTGGTTCTTTACGATGTTCTATTGGTCACTGAAAATATTCTACGGGTCCAGTAGTAGGTTTTCGTTGCTATCTATAATGTTCTAGAGGTTTCTAGAGGAGGTATTATAGGTCTAATGGTTTTATAAGGTCTTAGTGGTTCTTTAAGATGTTCCAGTGGTTGATCTTAGCTTTTCCTTCCTTTAAACGTTCTCTATAATTAGCACAAAATATTTCCAGGGAAGTTCTTATAAATGACAGACCAGAAAGGTTTCATTACATTCTGTAATTGAATGGAAACATCCTTAGAGTTGGAGATTCTTAATTGTATGTGTTGCAAGACTGCCAAATACGATGAAAGGTTTAAATATCATCATGATATAAGCATCTCAGTGGAGAAATCTCAACATATTTTATATTTAATTCACTTTCACCCAGTTTTGGAATCAACCATGATGGAGTAGGAAACACCTGCAGCATGAGCGGGTTCATGATGGCCTCTGATGGGGGCTACAACAGTGTGGATCTGACCTGGTCCCCGTGCAGCAGACAGCAGCTGCTCACATTCTTCAGGTGGGCCAACCTGCTCCGAGCAGCTGTGCACGACAATGCCTCTCATTCATCATGCACACCTGGCACTGTTGAAAAGGGCATTTCATCTATAAGTCATATCTTTATGATTTCACCTCAGCTTGTTTTACCTGACTCACTTTTTGAGAAAAAAGTAGATGTAATATTTAATTCTAATTAAGTCTTTAAAACTTTATAGCATCCAGAAACAAACATGTTTTTTCCATTCACTGATTAATTTTAAGGATTTTGGGCTATTTTGTTTTCATTTTTTAAACAATAAATAAATAAATAAATGAAAATATCAATAAATAATAAATAAAGTATGAGTGAAATACTAAGAGTAAAAAAAAAAAGATAAAATAATAAAATAAAATATAATAAAAGGATAATTATAATAAAATAAAAGAAAGGTATAATACATGAATACATAATAATAAAGTACAAGAAATAGATTAAATAAATAAATAAGTAATTATGAAGTTAAATAAATAAATACAAATAAAAAATAAATAAATAAATAAATAAAGAAACAAAATAATACAAATATTAATAATAATAACAACAACAACAACAGGGCTTTTTTGCTTTTCATTTTTCAGACTAGTGGAAAGACAAAACCCAAAATACACATGTACTACTATTAGTTTTTGTTCCCTCTTCACCTGTAGTGTCTCTCATTTACACATGTGCTATAATCTGGACTTGATAGTGACATGTCACGTGTTTCAATGTTCCCAGTGAAGGCGAAGCTGAATGTGTAAAAGACCTCCCCGCTCTCGGAGGCTCCCTACAAGACTGGAAGCCTGGTCTGTATTATGGCGTTGATGACCAGTGCCGTATAGCTTTTGGTCGCTCTGCAAGAGCATGCACCTTCACCAGCCCTGACCTGGTAAGTCACCTGTAATAGCAGCTTTATACCACCAGGCGGCACATCAAAAACATACAGTATTACCTCATCTCTAGTCCTGTTTACAAGCCTGATAATAATCATTTCCCATCAGCCAGCTTGTCGTGTTCTGTCCTGTCACATTAACCCTGATGATGACAGTTCCTGCAAACGTCTCCTTGTTCCACTGCTGGATGGGACAGAGTGTGCACCTAATCAGGTACTTCTCTGTGATCACTGAGTCATTTTGGTTGCAATCATTTCCCCAGAGTGTTATTGGTTACTAAAATAAGGCCTGAGCATATCCTCTCTTCCAGTGGTGCTTAAAGGGGCATTGTGTGTCCCCGAATGAGCTCAGCTCCTCGGTGGTGGTGAACGGCTCCTGGTCTGGCTGGTCAGAGTTTACCCCCTGCTCACGGTCATGTGGTGGGGGAGTCGCTCATCGCACACGTAAATGCAACAACCCAAGGTAAGATCATGCAATCATAGTCAGTGCAGAAGATCCTGAGCTGCGTGATAAAGCTTGCCTAATTTTTCAGACCTGCTTTTGGAGGGAATGATTGTGAGGGACCGGATATTGAGGCTGAACTTTGTCACCAGCAGGTAAGTTCTTGCTGGTTATGTTTACAGTGGGACTCCATACAGTCTGTCAGTACTATTTACTCAATCAATCATTGTACCCAGTATCGTCCCACGTTTTTTTTTTTTGCCTGCTCTCCCAAAACAAACCTCCAAAAACAGAAGCACCGCTGGGATGACTCAGAGTCAACTCGAAGGCGAAGAAGTTGCAGAGAGCTATTCTTGAAATCAGTTTTAGACAAAGAAAAATGTTTTGCCCTCAACATATCAATGTTGGTTTGGGGCTGAAGGTGTAAAACTGTGTGAGTGGTGGTGGTGGAGCCAGACAAGTAAGAAAAGTTGTTGTTGCAGCCATGTGAGCGCACCCAGCTGGATTTCATGGCAGAGCAGTGCTCCCAAACTGACCTCCACCCCCTCTACCTGCTACCAAACACCGCCTCCTTCTACACCTGGATCCCTGCTGTAGGCTTTGCAAAAGGTGGGCCTAAAGAAAACCTTTTGTTTTTTCATATGTGAAGTGAAAAAAAAACTCTTTATCTCTAATATTTTTTCCTGTAAACTCTCCTCGTTGCAACCAGGGGATGAGCAGTGCCGATATACGTGCCAGTCAGATGGAGAAAACTTCATAGTGAGCCGTGGCTCTCAGTTTGTGGACGGGACTCGCTGTGAGTCAGACAGCCCACCTCCCTTTGGCTCCACAGCTGCTTGCCTAAGAGGGAAATGTCAGGTAGAGATGACTAAGTGAGACTCAGATGCAGTCTTACTCTTACACTACAGACTTACACCTTCTTTTAAAATTCGACTCTTTGTCTCCCGTTCAGCTGTTTGGCTGTGATGGTGTGCTGCACTCTGGGAAAGTGAGGGATGTGTGCGGGGTGTGTGGTGGAGATGGATCATCCTGCAGTTTGACGTCTGACTCCTACACTGGTGGTCAGGCCAAAGGTAGTAAACAACCAATTATTGAACTGAAAATGATAGATGATTACTCATTTAAGTCATTTTTTTAAGCTAAACTATCAAACACTGTCTGGTTCCTGCTTCTTAAACATGATTATTTCCATCTTTTCTCAGTTTTGTATGACTGTAAACCGAATTTTAAGATTTCTTCTTTGAATCTTGGATCACTTTTTACTTTTTTCTGACCTTTTTTAGACGAAATACTTCACTGATTAATAGCAGAAATAATCAATAGATTAAAGGTCCCATATGTTACACATTTCTGGTGTTTTATTTCTAAGTTTGATGTCCATAAAAGTACTAAAAAACATCTTTATATACTGATACATGGGGCTCTCTTCTGACTGTTTTTTGAGTGCCTTGCTGCCAGGCCAACCATAAGTAAAAGATTATAGCAGATGGGCCTTGCTGGGGTCGTGACTAAGGGGAATGACTGTATAGTTGTGACATCACAACCTTATGAAAGTCCTGATGACTCGTTTAAAGTCATAGTTTCTGAGTACGGGCTGCATTTTGCATTTTGATTTGATTTGTTTGATTTGTTTCAGAGTACACCACCTTCCTCTCTCTGCCGGTGAATGCCACACAGGTGCATATCGTCAACAGGGCGCCTCTCTTCACTCACATGGGTGAGCGTCGTCACTTTTACAACAGATCTACGTTCCTACAACAGCTCGATTAAAATGTGAATTTTTGTCTGCAGCTGTAATAGTTGGAGATCAGTACATCGTGTCTGGGAGCGGCAGCATTGCACTGAATGTGACCCACCCCTCCCCGCTGGATGATGACCGCCTAGAGCATCGCCTCCACCTGACCCTTGACCTTTTGCCTGAGATGGAGGAGCTGCTGCTGCCCGGACCGCTGCAGGAGGAGATAAACGTGCAGGTCAGGGGAGATAAACATCTTTGAAAAATTAACTGATGTCACATTCCAGCTTAACGGGGTGGACCTTCTTCAACATCTGAAAACTGAAAGATGTGTATTTTACATCTGTCACTTATACACTTTTGTCTCTTTGCAGGTCTATCGCAAATATGGAAAAGAATACGGAGAGAGAACGAATCCAAACATTAGCTATCAGTTCTACGTACCCACCAGAAAGAGTAACTTGACAGACATTACACCTAAACGCAAATGGGTCGTCTTCACAACACCCTGCTCTGTCTCCTGTGGATCAGGTCGGTAACTGTTCAATCACGAGTCACATTGAAAAGCACAAAAAGAAAAATGTGTTTGATCATTATAAATCCACCGATTGCACATTATAGTCTTTCCAGGCTTTCCTGTTTTACAAATGAGATCCAAAAAGAGGAGGCATTTGTGTAATTGGAGCAGCAATATTGACCTTTCTCAGGAGGCTTTAATCTCGTACTTACAGCATCTGTCTGCGATAATAACACTGCAGTGTTGAATATGCCAAATTCAGATGTTTTCACTGGGAAATACCACCAAATGTCCACTGAACTGATTCATTTTTCTTCCCACACATGAATTTTGTTGTTTACAGGTGTACAGAAGCACATATACGTCTGTGTAGATGAAGCTACCAACAACCACTTGGAGGAACGCAACTGTGAAACACCTCCTCCAACCATTCCGCTCCACACAACCTGTCAGCTCTCCCCCTGCCCTCCCAGGTTCGGTTCATACTCATGTTCTTTTCCCCGTGGACTGACATACACCCGGAGCTCAGCACAGATGGGTATACATGAATGCTTTTCTGTTTTACAGGTGGGATACGGGGACGTTTGGGCCTTGTAGCGCCTCGTGTGGTGGAGGAGAGAGAGTGCGTCCCGTGAGATGTGTTCAGAAACATGGAGCAGATGTGGTGAAGGTTCCAGATTTTGAATGCTCACCTGACACAGCTCCGAATACGGTTGAAAAATGTAACCAGCAGCACTGTCCTGCCAGGTATAAAGTCACTGTACTGTTAAGCATGAGTGCTTGGGTCAAATAACATCCTCCAAACCACAATATGGAGAATTTCAAGTGTTTTAAGTTCAAGTTTTATGTGGAAGCTCGTTCACGTGTGTTTACAGGTGGCGTGCGTCAGAGCCAGGGGAGTGTTCAGCAGTGTGCGGGCCAGGAGAAGCCAAACGCAATGTGTCATGTGTGCGGTCAGAAGGCGGTCAGGACGTTGAAGTGGATCAGAGCTTATGTTCAGAGGAGATCAAACCGGCTGATTCTGTGCCCTGTGTGGTCGATGTTTGCCCCATTGGGTGGGAATCTAAGGGAGAGGTAAAGCAGAAACTAAAATCTTATTTCTTAATGTGAAGTGAGTCTAAACATCGTCTTTCTCGAGCAGGAACAGCCCGTGCTGAAGTCTGGTTTGTTGCCACGATCCAGACAGGCTCCGGTGTACGTCTGGAGTCCTGTTATCAGCCACTGCTCAAAGACCTGCGGCAACGGTATGTGAAACGATGCACTCACCTTCACTCTGAAACAGCATTTTCTCATCAGATAAGGTCAACCAAAGCCTGATGCTTGTGTAGGAACCCTGCAGGTGTGGTTTTCCTGCGTGGACCACCAAACCAGACTCGGGGTGCCTGACTTCCACTGTGATGCTTCTACCAAACCTCCTCCTCACTCTGAGGCCTGCAACACATCTCCCTGCCCTCCTATGTGAGACACTTAACATGCATTCAACATACAGTTAACATGCATTAAACATGCATTATTTATGTGTAGCACAATGCAGTACATCTCATATTTGTCTGCTAAGGGTTTTGAAAATTACAGCATGCAATGCAAAATCTTGTTATGGAAACCAGGTGGCGCTCTAAGCAAGGCGTCTGCAGTGTAACGTGTGGAGGAGGGGTGGCCAACAGGGTGCTGTACTGTGCTAGAGAAACAGAGGGGGAGGAGGAGGTGGTGGAGGATTCAGAGTGCAGAGACTTTCCCAAACCCACAGCAGTGGTTTCATGTAACACTCACAGCTGCCCGGCAAGGTAGATTTTGTCTGTTTGTGTCTGTAGATTTCAACAAAGGTTAGCATTAGATAATGCCTCATTTACATATTTAAACCATGACATTTCAGACAACTTGTAATACAAACAATAATTTGTAACAATAAAAACATTTGATTCGAAAATGGATTTTTAAAGTCTATTCACCTGTACCGTCTCCTCGCCTCCAGGTGGAAAGTATTCAGGACATCTCCCTGTTCGGCGTCCTGTGATCTGGGTATTGCTCAGCGGGCTGTGTCTTGCGTCCAGTTCGTTCACGGCAAAGAGAGCATGGTGCCGGAGGAGAACTGCCATGCAGCTGTGAAACCAGCCACCGCAGTGCCCTGCCTGTTGCAGGTCTGCACCGTCAGATGGGAGCTGAAACCATGGAGCCAGGTACGTTTCCCTGGGAGACTAATGGACTGATATATAAAGATTAGATTGTATTCATGAAACCTTTAGTTGGCTAATGATTTAAATTAAAATTATTATCTCATTCCAGCTTTGCATAGACCATTTACTTAACATAACATCTACTTTGCAGGTTCTTTTTCCACCATTCCAGGTATCAAGTGGTTTCCATTTATAAGCAGTGTTGAAACTTGCTCGAGGTGTGCAATCCATCACAGTCTGCACTTAAACTGCATTACAATGATAATGTCCAATGACAAAGAGTAATGCAGACTTGATGTTCTCTGTGATGGATCACACAACTCAAGCAAGTTTCAAGAGTTTGTCAGATGATCTTTTTACGGAAAAACAAAAAAATACATCCAGAAATTGTAGATATAAATTCAAAAATTGTCAGCAAACATGCAAATATAAAATAGCTTTCTATGACAGAGCTTAAAGGAATAGTTCAGGTTGTTTGAAGTGGAGTTGTATGAAGTATTTATTCATAGTCAGTGTGTTACCTGCAGTAGACGGTGGTCAGCACACCCCAAGTTTTGAGAAGCACTGGAGCAGCAAGGAACCTAAACAACGCACTGCTCTGGACCAGGGGCAGCAACAAACGTCATTTTACCTTGCAGAACACGGGAGTTGCTGGTCCACCGCTGCCTCGATTGGTTAGTTTGTTTGTGGGCTGATTAATACACTGATTCTGGATAAAAACCTCACACAATCTCACTTCAAATAACCCTTTTACTTGCAAACAAAGTGGTACAGTACGGCCCTTTCTTTGCAAGGATTCCTCTCCTTATCCGGAGACATGGCGCCCTATAATTATGCACTTCTGTTTACTGTGTGATCTTATACTGATGTGTATTTATAAATGATGTTCCTAACGCTGTGAGCAGAGCACCATGCTGCACTGAGACAAATTCCACCAACCCTGGCCACAATATGAAGGTAATAACTGCAGAAAACCGCTGCTATGTTGTCTTGCTCTCAGTGTTCAGTACCCTGTGGATACGGGATCCAGTCCAGAGCTGTGTCCTGCATGGGCCCCTCTAAGACGGAGCCCATCAGCCCTGTGCTTTGTATGCACATGCCCAAGCCCATCACCATCCAGGGCTGCAAGATGGCCAGCTGCAGAGAGGAGGGAACTCTGTTGTCTCTCACTGTGAGCCACACAGATACACTACCACCCGATACACCTCCTCCAAGTCAAACAGAGGCCGTCACCATCCCGCAGACCACTACAACAACCATTCCCACGCCTAAACCCAGTTTGTACACATGCACTCCAACTACTTACCCATCCTCAGTACGAGCTACAGGATTGTCATTCGAGTTTCTGCTTTTTACCAGGTGTATGTGGACAGCTACTTCTGGAAGAATCAGGCACGGTGGACCTGAAAGACGCAGCCGGCCGCTGCACAGTATCCATAGGTCGCCCCCTAGATGAAGTCATTTCTGTTAAAGTGGAATCTGGCTCCTTGAGCTGCAGCAAAAGTAAGTTCCATCAGACATAAAGGTTGATATGTTTGCTACTGAAGTTAACTAAATGTCTTCCACTCTGCTGTGTGTGTTTCCACAGAGGAGTTTGTTGCATTTTTCGACCGACTGGCGTTCGTAAAGAAGTGCCAGCTGGTAGAAGGTAGCGAACTGACCACCAGGACCAATGTCCTGCTGGTGCGTCAACATCTGCTCACCCCTGGAAACGGGATTGTGTTCACCTACAGCTCGCAGAAGAACACGAAGAAGAGCCACCATCAGAGTAAGAGTGAGAGTTTGGTGAAAGAGGAGGCTTCACTTTGCTTTTTGGAACTATAAGTGAGGCCAATGATTTGAGCCTATTGCAACATAAAGGTTAAAAACTGAAGGTAGAGAGATGTATGCAAAAGTACTGCAATAGAGTGAGGGTGAAACCTAAAATGTTCTAGTCCTTGCTCTTGTTGGGATTATCAAAGTGGTCTTGATTCAACAACAGTAGTTTATGTTGTGTTTTTGCATTGAATTTGAATCTGTTTACCAAATATTAAATGTGGCACGTCTTTTGCACACAGACTGTGACATTCAAATGTTTTCCCCGAGTGGAGTTTTTGAAAATCCAACCACGTCCAGCACTAACCACACCTGTCGAGTCCTCATCAACGCACCTCCCTCAGTGAAGATCAGAATCCAAGCGCTGCACATAGGATTAACATTCAACTCCACCAACTCTCAATCTACGTACATTATGGTGCGGACAAACTGTTTCTGTTTCAATATGCTGCACGCTTATTTACTCACATGGGGGGAAAAAAAAAGTGTTTTAACTGCTGCACCGATTTGTGCTTCTTGTTCAGATCCAGGACATGGACGTCTTAAAGACCAACGTGTTTAAAGGCCAGCAGCTGTTTCTGTGGCACTCCTCTGGAAATATGGCCGAGATTGAATTTCACGGAGACTACCTGCATTCCAAAGGGAGCTTCAGAGCTGAATATTCATTTATGCGACGCTGAAAATAAATATTTTAAGGTTTTAACATTTCTTTCTACAGACATTAACTTCTATTCTGTTGATTAGAAAGAATTCTTTTTGTTTGTTTGTCTTCATGGCTAATTGTGCTAATTATTTTGACCTGAAATAAAAGAATAAACGAGCCAAAGCATTTAAGATCTTTAAGTTCAGGGATGACAGCATCATTGTGAAGACCGCACCAGGAACTATGGAGTATAAACAAGGAACAAAAATTCATACTATAACAATCAGTAAATTCTGTTTATATAGTAAACACAATATATTAAAATATAGAATTTCCATCTCAGAATATCTCCTCATCACAAAGGCAATAACATATTCTACATCCCACAACCCTCTGATAACCGGTTCCAGCACACTCAGTACATTGTGCGTCTATGCCGGCGTGGCATTCTGCCAGCCGGGCTCCGGCACCGGTTCAGCTCTAGCTTCCCGTCCAGCCCGTCGGGACACCCAACACCGTGCCAGGCTCCAGCGTGGGATCACTGCTTGGCTGTTGCTGTGTCTTCCAGGAGAGCTCTCATGTCCAACAGAGCATCCTCTACAGCCTGGGCAAACTTGGCAGCGTGCGTCTCCTCGCAGCTGTTGAACGCCGTGATGGCGATGTTGATGTGCTCATCCATGGGATTGTAACACACTCCATAGCCATCTGGCACCATCGGACCAAAGCACATTGCGCAGTCTGTTTTGGAGCCAACCTGCACGCGGAGACGCAAACAAACAAACAAACAAACATGACGACAGATAATCACTTGCTCAGTGATCATAGACTTTTTATTCTTGGATACAAACATACCTGGCTGGTGGAGAGATTATAATGATGAGCCACAGCGAAAGACGTATCCATGAATATCTCAGGCATGGAGGTTAGGTCTTCAATGCTCAGCATTTTCAGCCCGAGGAAGTGTCTGTCTATGGCTTGTCCGTGGATCGCCTAACAAAGAAAAGTTGCATGTGTAGAACTGATTGACAGAAAAGAGTCAAAGCCTTTGACTCTGAATAAACACGAGTCCTCACGTTGTACATGTTCTCCTTATGTGTCTGAACGGCGTTCTGCAGCAGCGCCAGCCTCTCTGCGTTCTGTTGGGAACATTTACGCCTCAGTCAGACATCTTTAAAGCCTTAAACTGCACATTTACAGTGAAGTTCTAGTGATTTAACAGTACCTGTTTCGCCGGGTCCTGCATCGCCTGCACAAATTTAAAAGAGTCTACAGTAGTTGCACGGATCGCATCCGTCCGCCCGTATTTGAACATTCGTAAGGACGCACTCTCATACGTGGAGCAGCAGAGATTATACATCCTGAAATACAAAGACAGCACACATGATATATGATCTGATGTCTGACATCCAGCACAATGTTATGACTATAAAAAGGCGTCTCTTACCTGAAGTAGGCGAGTTGAAGAGCCATTTGCACAAAGGCATCCGGACTCAGCTTATGTTGCTTTGGTACATTTTTCCCAAAATGAGAAAACATGAGCACTTTCACGTCTAAGTCATGCACCATTCTAATGAAACACAGAAAAACACGAGTTAAACAACACGTCTGACATCAGAGCTGACAATAATAATGATAATTTCTGCATGTAACATACATGTTCATGTTTTGTTTGGCTTTCTCAATGTCTCTCTTGACCTCAGGTGTAATGTTAAACCGCAGTTTCAGAGGCATGGTCAGCGGAACCATGGGAGAGCGAACCATTTCAGTTCTCCGTCTGTGTGGAGAAAATATCAAACAGTCAGTCTCAGTTCATTTGAAAACAGGGAAAACCCTCACGTATGAATGAAGAGAGACGTACATGTATTTAACGACGTAATCGATGAGGAACACGATGGGCGGTCCCTCTGCGGGTGCGTGTTCGTACACCAGTCCACATGTACCGTCTTCACCAACAATGAACTGAGGACGATTTACGACAACATTCAAATTCTCAACCATCACCACAGCACTGATTATTATTTTAAAGGTCCCATATTGTCGATAGTGAGCTGCATAAATTCTGCGAAAGTATCAAAAAGCTCAACGCAGCCCAGAGAAATGTAGCCTGTATTAAAAAATGTGCCTTTAAACGAGCTGTCTGGACTTCTGTAAGGTTGTAATGTCACAACTACCATCAGCCACACCCCCAGCACAGTGTTACCTGTTGGTTGGCTTAGCAGTGCATCACTCAGAGAACAAGCCAATCAGAAGGGAGTCTCATTAATATATATACATACATATATATGACACAAAACACCCTGTTTCTTGCTAGAGCTGCAGGGAGAAGCATGAGAGAGGAGCTAAACTATATAAAAAACCATACTATTGCGATGGTTTTGGGTACTTAAAACCACAAATATTTATTGACACTGAAACACAAAATATGGGACCTTTAAAAGTAAAAGTAATTTGTCTCAAACTGACCTGTAACGTCTTGTCAAACCAGCGGTTGCCGCTGTTCCAGCGAGCTCCTCCTCCGTGCAGCATCTGGGCAGCTGCACGGCTCTGGTACAGCTCATCGGACACCCTCGGCATCGGGGCATCCAAACACACTGTGAAGATACTTTTCTGGATGGCACGGACTGACTCCTTGTTCGTCTTATCTGAAAAACCAATGAAATCTAAATTTACAACTATACTGAGCATTTCTGCACAGGCTCTTTAAGTTTTCGTCTTTAGTCCGCTCACCCTTAATCAGGTTGTTATAGGCTTTTCCCCAGGTGTTGCGGTGCTGTGAGGTAAGGATGCCAATAGGCTCTTTGTTAGTCTGCAATGAAGAGTTCCAGATCTTCTCCAGCTGCATGTACAGCTGGTCAACTGTGAGCGGGGTGCCATCGCTGTTGTACACATCCAAGACAAAGAACTGAGGGGAGAGAGAGGAAGCCAGGTCAGGCTGATTTCTTGAGCCACTGCACCAATGATAATGAGCACAAGATAGAGAAGAACAGCAGCGCCATCTAGAGTACCTGGAAATTGTGGACCACGGTGATATGAGTGGGAGGTGTTTTCCCAATGGTGTGATTCACGACAGTGTCTCTCTTTGGGCCGGGGATGCGACAGGAGGACAGGATCTGGTAATACTGGTCCATACAAAGCGGCTTCCTGCTCAGGTACTCTACAGGCAGGGTGTCACTACAACACACAGCACACACTCACATTAACCATTTATAAAGTGCAAGTCATGGTGATAATCTGTCACGATATTTGTATGAAAACTCACGTGTCAATCATTTTTTTAAAGTCCAGAACTCCTGCGATCAGTTTGGCAGCAAACCTGCACAGAAGACGTGTTATTAAATTTTGTGTTATGCAGGCACTAATTCCCAATCTGAAGCTTCATGAGGCCTTCTGGATTTTAAGGGGTGTGAGAAAACCTTAGAAATATACATACATCAGGCCTATAGATCAGCATTTTATTCATTTCTGTGAAGAAAACTGAATTAAACTGAACAAAAATAGAACAATGACCAAGCGTCAGGGAGAATGAAACACTGAATTTGTCAAAACAGAAGCATATGAAACATAATACAGACAAAAGTTCCTAAAAATATCAGAGAAGCTCAACTCTGATGCAATATTCAAATGTAATAATCGTTTGACGCAAACTTCCTGCAGTTATTGCGTTCACTGTTTGGGTTAATTGTCTAGTGTTTCAGTTGTTCTGCTCTGTTATTGTTATGCATTAAATATAATATCCAGTATCCATAAAATGTCACTTAGACAAGGGTCCCTGAAGGACACTGTGCATATGAGGGGGTGCACAGACAACACAAACACGATATCATATTATCTAATGGTGCCACTGGCTGTCAAGCTGTGAGCTTACTGTACCCCCGCTCACCTAAATCTCGAGCACTGGCTTCATCGGAGTATTCGTCTATGGGGCCACCGTGTTCACTGCATATCCCATGGGTCACAGTGGTCAAAAACAGCTGAGCCACGCTAAGAGTAGCCAAAAGGCTTTAAATAGCCAGCATGCAGAGGGAAGCCTGTGCAAAGGTCGGCCCAAACCTCCAGCCTCGTACGAGCTTGTTTATACTGCGCTTCAGCACGATGTAGATCACTTTTGGAGACAACTTTATGAGCTTATAGTCAGATGATTATGATTTATAACTGATATTATGTGAACTCAAGAAATTTACAGCACACTTTGGAAGTGCTGGCTCTTTTTTTTGTGTGATTGTGCAGTTTGTTGAGTGAGATAAACATCTTAGATAGCGTGGCAGGGTTTCACGGTGGATGCGGGTTTCTCACCTCATCTGTCCTTGTCGATCGTGGAAGTTCATACGAGGCAGGACAACCCCAGGACTGGTGTAGACCGCCACCGGCATACGGCAGTCTAGATAGGCTGACTGCATCCACCATTCTGACAGCTGCATAAATGAAGGAGTAGTCATAGAGCAGGATTCCAAATATACAGATGTCTAATACACAAAATATGCCCAGATATCTACCCAGTTGTCTGTCTTGCGTGCCCGTCGCTCCAGGCCTTTCTGCAGCCTTTCCCCAACACCACCCTTGAGGAACTCCTCCACCAGTTGCCGGGTGTGATCCAGCTCCTCCTCGCTCACGATGGGCTCCAGAGCAGCCAGGTATCGCTCGCATGTCTGCTTCAGAGGCGGCACAGGCAGCTTAGGTAAACCCTCCTGGTGCACCAGGGACCTCTCTGGGATCTGTGTCACCGGTCTGACCAGGCGACACGGCTTCACCACGCCAGACCGCAGCTGGAAGAGACGGTCATAATAAGCACAGAGTCTCTGCTGACATTAGAGGTTACACATGGCATGCAAAAATGGAAGAAAATGCTGTTTTCAGCCTCTCAAATATTCATAATAATATTATATTAAAGTGAATATATTTGTATTTTGGGCTGAGACAAAACATCTGAAGACAACACCATGGATTAATGAAATAAGATGGATGTTTATCACTATTATCTGACATTTTATAGACCAAATAATTACCCGTGTAATCTAAAAAATAATTGATTATTACGGTATTTGCAGCCCTAAACCCCTAAGAAAGCATCACAGCTGCTCTTTGGTCAGATATTTTCACTGACTACATGGCAAAAACATTTAACTTTCCCGATAATCTCATCAGGGGATTAATTGGATTAAAGAGCTGACAGATGCTGCCTCACAAATCCAGGTGTCAACATCTCGTTAAAGATCAAATGTATGCAATCGAAGCCTCCGGCTGTAAATGACTCAGTACACGAATGAGTTCCATCTCTAACGATTTACAAAGTCATATACTTTACAGTAAGGTGACTGTGAAAAGTGACACCAAAACAACTGAGCGAGGGGGCCAGGGGCCAGTCGCACTATGTGTTTGGACCTGGCGGTGAAGAGATCTGCCAGCTTATAAATAGAAGGTTGACACAGGTTGAAATGGGAGCTTAAACAAACACACATGAAAGCAAGAAATATATGTGTGTGTGTGTGTGTGCCCTCCTGCTATCAGTCGAATAAAGTAATTATCTGATATAATAATGATAAGATTTAAAAATATAGTCTGGAGGAGATCTTATAAAATCCATGTGGGAATATTGATTAATTGAGGAGTAGTGATAGAAATCAAATTAGAGGATAAATACTTTATTTTGTGTCAAACCTGAGGGGATACAACACATACTTCCGGTTGGATTTTCAAAATAAAATGTTGTTGACGTCTTTTTTTTAGTGACACACACCATAACAAACACTGTAAATATAATGTTAACACTGAATACAAGCTCTGTAGTGATTAAAACGGTTAATATAGCGCTTTAATCCACCGGTGTCCTTTTAATTTGTAGCATGCGCAGTAAGCTTATGCTACATGCTAGGCTAATGTTAGACGTAATGTCACAGTGAGAAGCGGCTAAAAACGAGCCTGAATTAACACTATGCATGTGCAGGTGGCATACGAGACATTATGACACCTTGTAGTCTTTAAATATGAGTTGTAATTAAACATAATTTCATGACATTGTTGCTGTCCTGTCCTGTCCTGTCCTGTGCAGCGCCCCACCCCCTTCAGCTGCTCCATGCCGTGCAGCCAAACGTTAAACGTTAAGCGCGTTTTGTTATTACGCACTTAAAAATAACATGCAATAAATAAAAGGCCGTTAGACTCACCGCGGATCTGACAAAGACACCCAACATGTTCGTCCGACAGACGCGTTAAAGTGTTTGACTGTCCCGGGTATATAGATGGGAAAGCCTCGGGCAGTCATGTCTCAAGGACAGAGTGCTCTGTCTGTCTATTCTCAGCTTGTCTGTCCTGTCCGCCCCCATCGGACCCACAGAGGAAAGACAACTCTGAAGCTCTCCACTACAAAAAAAAAAGTCCTGATTTTTTTATTTATTTATTTAAAAATGGAGTTTGGTGCATGCAAAAAATATTTACCAGCCTCATTTTTAGTGTATTAGAATGAAATAATAAAGTCAAGTGATCTATAAGAATTAATAATGAGCTATTATCTTTGAGTTTTAATCATGGAAGAGTCATAAATTATGAATATGATCTCCCATAAGGCTGCTAGCATGATATAAAAAGGAAGAAAAATACAAGGTCAGTATAAACCCCTCCATCCACTCTTAACACACACTTAACAAGTGCATACTGATACTCAGATAATTTTCCAAGTTGTAATTTAAAGCCAATACATCAGTGTGTTTTTTAAATGATGTTAGTTTTATTGATTAATAAAAGTAGACCCTGGTATAAATAACACATTTACAGAATGATATTCTGCCTTGGATCTGATGCACCGAGCCTGTACAGATCTTTACTCGCCACATGATGGAGCTCGTCCAACATGTTTCCAGAGAAACAAGCTCATTTCTTCAGGAAATACAAACCAAAAAAAAAGACAAGACTCCAGTACCCCGAACCAACCACCAGAAAAATAAAGGCTTTAAACCAAAGGTACAGTTCATTTTTATAATGTGTGGATGAATGGTATTAACCGGCACAGTAAATGTTGATGCGTAAAAGTAGTCCGAAATGGACTGAATAACCACATTTGATGCAATAACAGAGGAGAGAGAGAGCTGCAGTCGTGTCATGGTTTATTTGAAAGCAATAAAATAAAACGATACAAAGAAAAAACAGTCATACAAATCAAAATGCTTCGATTGCTCTGGTCCAGCCGCTGCCTGTTAACAGTGTATGTTTTAAACAAATTGTCTGAGCGGCGAATATTTGCTCAAGGTCCGTCTGCTGCCAACTCACAAACTCAGATAGTCCACCTGAACCCAACACTGAGATCAGGTTGGAGATGTTCGTGCTGTCCAACTGGTCCGAGTCTGAATGTGAATCATCATCAGTCCTCATCCTTTTACATGGCACCGGCCCAAAGTCTGGCAAATAAAACTCTGGATCAACAATATGATAACTTGTGTCCATCTTTCGCTTTTTACCGTAGCACTGCGCGCCCTGCGGCTGTTTTGACTGCGCGCAACAGTCTGAGTGGAAGTATCCGTTCGTGACAGTAGTCACCACATGCGTGTCCAAGTCCAGGACAGTCTTTTGGTTGGCTTGTGCGTTTGGGATAGGTAACTCCCAGGAGGATTTGTCTGCACAACTCCAACAGGCTTCCGAAACCATGAGGTCAGAGTCACTTGGTGAGACCATTGCGCAGGCAGATGCGTCTTGGTGCGCCACCTCTGCAGGCTGGCCGATGGGCTGGTGCGCTCCGCAGTGCCAAGTGTCCGACTCAACCCCAGTAAAGTTGCAGTAGAAGTCATCGGCCAACTCCGTTAAGCTCCCAGTCAATTCAAGATAGTCGTGCCTTTCGCGGACGGCGGCTACATCCTCATAGTGATGCGTCCTCTGCGTCTGCGACAAGTTTTTGCTCATATAAAACTGCCTGGCGTTTCTCAGTACGTACGTTACCAGTAAGTTCTTGTGGAGCTTGATGCCTCCTCTCTGCGTCCTGGAGCTTTGGATTTTCCTCAAAGAAATGGAAATCAGATTCTGTGCGTCAAATGCACACTCCATCCTCAACCGGGCCACCCTTTTCTTTCCTCTCAGTCTCTCAAATCGTCTGTTTCTTAACTGAAGAAAATATCTATGTCTTTAGCTGAGATTCCTACTCGATTCGTGTAGACTGTGTCCATAGCGCTCCATGTCTTCCCAGTAAGGGCATGGATTTGCAACTCTCATCTTTCCTTGCCACGCCCTCACGTAGACATTGTCCAATGGGAGGGAGGCGGTGCTTCTGTTATACGCAAATATCACTACGAGCCTCATTCAGAATGCACGTAGGAGCTGGCATGCTGCATTTCACTAAATGTGTTCTGAGCTTTTTAAATCTCAGTGCGGACAAAAAAAAATTATTGTTCACGTAGAAAAGTAGAAGAGGACAGAACAGAGGGAGAGGAGTGGGAGTGTAGAAGAGTGATGGAAGAGAAGATATTAGAAGAGAAGAGGACATACAGAAGAAAGTAACAGAAGAGAACACACAGGAACATTGGAAGAGGATAGATCATGTAGAAGTAGAACGTAATAGAACAGAATAAAGAAAAAGTAGAGAGTAACAGATTAGAGTAGAAAAAACAGAATAGAAAGAGTGAAGTAGAATAAATATAGTGGTTAGTAATTACAATAGAACAGATTAGAGTCATAGAATAGAATAGAATAGAATAGAATACTCCAGAGAGTAATCAGATAGAATATAGTAAAGAGTAATGGAATAGAACCGAATAGAACATACTAGACAGTAATAGATTAAAACAGACTACAGAGTGAAGTAGAGAGCAATAGAACAGGACAGAATAGAATAGAATAGAATAGAATACTCCAGAGAGTAAGCAAATACAATAAAGAGTAACAGAATAGAACATACTAGAATAATAGATTAAAATAGACTATAGAGTGAAGTAGAGAGCAATAGAAGAGGACAGAACAGAATACAGCAGAGAGCAGTTAGATATCTTGGAGAGTAAAAGAATAGAATAGAATAGAATAGAATAGAATAGAATAGAATAGAATAGAATAGAATAGAATATAGCATACAGTAGTAGAAAGTAACAGAATAGAAAGGGAGAGGTAGAATATCATCAAATAGAATATCCCAGAATAACAGAATAGAACAGAATAGAGCACACTACAGAGAAATAGGATAGAATAGACAACAGCAATGAAACAGAATAGAACATAGAGTATATTTAAACAGAACAGAGTAAGAAAAAAAAACAGGATAGAAGGTGAGAAGTAGAACAGAACTGAATAGAATATTCCAGAGAGCAACCAAATAGAACAGAATAGAACATACTAGAGAGGAATATGGTAGAATAGAATAGAATACAATAGAATAGAGAGTAATAGAACAGAACAGAACAGAACAGAACAGAACATAGAATAGCATTAGAAGAGAATATACAGTAGTAGAACATAATAGAATAGAGCTGAATGAAGAATAGTACAGAGTAACAGAAGAGAGGAGAAAAACAGAACAGAAGGTGTGAAGTAGAACAGCAACAACAACAGATGAGATGAGAGAGAGTAGCAGAATACAATAGAATAGAACATACTAGAGAGAATAGAATAGAATAGAACATACTAGAAAGTAATAAGATAGAACAGAACATGGAGTGTAACTGAGAACAGGACAGGATAGACAGAGTACTGGAATATCACAGAGGAATAGAACAGAACAGAACATAGAGTAACATTAGAAGCCAAAATACAGTAGTAGAACATAATAGAACACGACTGAATGAAGAACAGTAGACGTAACATAATAGAGAATAATAGAAAAACAGAAGGTGAGAAATAGAACAGCAGCAACAACAGAACAGACGAGATAGAGTAGCATAACAGAATAATTCCAGAGTAACCAAACAGAACAGAACAGAGCAGAACAGAACAGAACAGAACAGAACAGAACAGAGCAGAACAGAACAGAACAGAACAGAACAGAACAGAACAGAGCAGAACAGAACAGAACAGAACAGAACAGAACAGAACAGAACAGAACAGAACAGAGCAGAACAGAACAGAACAGAGCAGAGCAGAACAGAACAGAACAGAACAGAACAGAACAGAACAGAACAGAACAGAGCAGAACAGAACAGAACAGAACAGAACAGAACAGAGCATACTAGAGAGAGCCAGAATAGAATAGAATAGAATAGAATAATAGACTATAGTAAAGAATAACACAACAGAATTGATTACCAAACTTATTAACGGAGCTCTTTTTGAACAGAGAAATGTATTTCAAACATCTTCACAGAGCCGTAAATGACAGAAAGACAAAATAAAACACGCCAGAGTCGAAACAACGAAGAATCAAGAGAAGTAAAAAAAAAAAAAGTATGTTTTGGATCGACGTTTGAAAAAGACAAACATTTTCCACAGATCCTCTGAACGACTGCTCCATGAAGCAGAGCCGGAGCTTCTGAACGCAGCCTCACTGAGATGCATGAACGCTAACAACCAAGAAACTGAGGAGAAGATGGGGATACAGTCATATTCACGTCTATAATTCTGGATTATAACAGCCTATACTGTTCTATAAGTGTATACTGTGAGCACTGTAACACAGCTCTTTCCTCAAAAGCTACATTAAATACACTCACACACACACAGTACATAGCTGTAATGCTCATATACGCACATGTAGTAAATTATGAATGTCATGTCTAAACCTGACAGTGATGTCATTAGGCCCGCCTCTGATAATAGAAATATTGTTACTGCAGTCAGATGTGTGAGGCAGGAGCTCTTTGTAGAGAGATTATCTGTCATCCGTGCCCCACATCTGTTTGTGTGTACACACACACAGATGGCTGACATCATACCGAACACCTGGATGTGACTTTGATTTCCTGCCAAATACGTGAATCAGGAGGACAGCCACCATTATGGTTATCATGCTCTGATAATATGTGTAAATTGGAGTCTGACATGTGTGCTCTCTCCGGAATATAGTTTCAATGGCAGAGAGCAGATTGATGTTACGTATCACGGTACAGTGTGCTACGTGTGACATAGCACTGTTGTTCAGTCTAGTACGGTGTGATAGTACTAAACTAATTTGTTTAATGTCTTAAAAAAGTATCTTTACTTGTTGCTAAGACTTTATTTGAAGGCGTGTGCATAAGACTGTCATAACCACGACATGACAGGAGTCTTTATGTATGTTTGTGATTATTAAGTGTCACTATTAGAAATGACACAACTCATGTTGAGTTAAAGCTGATGACACTTTATCTTAAGTTCTTATGAGCTGTCACGCTGTTACACAGTATTGTCATATGACTTTGTCCAATACTGTGTCTTAATTCAGTTACTTCTGTTAGTACACTTCTACGTAGTACACTGTGTACTTCCTGGAGTAGTGTGCTAATTCTGGCAGGGCAGTGCTGTCTCAATTTTGAATGTGGCAATTGTAACGATTGCAACATCTTCTTCTTCTTCTTCTTCACCAAACCGCAACCAGGCAGAGCATTACTGCCAACATTCGACTGTCAAAATATAAATATTAAACATGCACAAGTTAAATTTGTATGTTACAGTGTTGGTATAGCTCCAGCAGCTTCCTCGGTCTCCATTTTGACAATGCCGGTGGTCCCTCCTCTTCCTCCACGTGGCCAAAATGGCGACCATCGAGGGTGAGAAGTGTCCAGCGTTTCACACACTCTTTGACCGTTATGAGTACACTGCATTTGACATAACTGACAGCGTGAACGCACTTATGTACTCAAAATAGCAAGAGTAGGTATGGAAGTGCATGAATTGAGACACAGCACATGTGCCACTGAAACACAGATCTAGCACTGCCTTGATTCAACGTGTATAGGTAATAGGTATAGTAGAAGATACAGTGTAGTATAGAACAGTACCATATATTATATATATTATATACTATGCACATTACTAATTTATCTTCTTCCCCTGAGTTTTTGTGCTTTTCATCTCGCAGGTTATCACGGATTGGTTATGCCTGATGGCGATTACAAACATTCTTGATCATCAGTACTACAATTAGTCACATAGTTGTATAGCTAAAGTTGTAGTTATTATTATTATTGCTGCTGTGCACCTCCCAGCATCCTCCCTTCTCCGCCTTCTCCCTCTACAAACTCACCCAACCTCGGCAGATGTCCGTCCATGATGAGCCCGGTTCTGCTTGAGGCTTTTTCCTCGCCACCATCGCCGAGTTCGCCATGCTCATGGTGGGAATTGTTGGGTCTCTGTAAATAATATTACAGTTAGATGCTCTTTATGGAAAGTGTCTTTCTGTTATGATTTGGCATTAAATAAATAAAAGTGACATTTAGGGCAAAATCTATGTTTGGCTTGCTGAGTTTCAGAATCAGCTTTATTAGCCAAGTATGTGTACACAGGAGAAACTTGACTCGACTCATTGACTCATGAGTAGACATGACAGCTGAGAACAAAGACAGCAAAGCTGAACAAATAAAGGTAAGGAACAGACAAACAAGGTGAACACTTTATTTGGACAGTCCGCCTACAGATAGTTTATAGAGTATTTGTAACACTTCAACAGCGTATTAGTTGAGATTCATCAACTGTTTTATGATATTACACCACCATGGTCAAGGTTTAGTTAGGTTTAGGCACAAACAACATGTTGGTTAGGGTATGATTATGAACTGTCACATATACTCTGTAGATAATCTGTTAAACATAACAGATAAAATAAAATACAAATACTGTGGAGGTGGACTATTCAAAGACAAGACTACTACATAAACAACTTAAACAGAAAAAACTAAATACTCATGTGGCATTCGTGTTACCTTTAGAGCAAAAAGGATATCAGGAAGTGCACTTAATACAGGTTTGTTTATCATGTTCTGGGTGAAGTGTTGCATTATGGGAGGCTAAATGGCAACGCGATGGAGATGCGAGTGGGGGGCAAAAAAAAAGGAGGGTTGCGTGCCAAAATGTCAGACTGGAAGAACATTTTATTGAGCATCACGGGAGAGAAACCACAACCTACAATCTGTGAGAGGCAGAACCAAAGGTCAGACCAAATGTCAAATGGACCTGGGATCAGTTTTGAAGACACACACTCGTGTTAACTTGAGTAATCTTTACGTGGCTCATGTGACAGTGAAGGCTCTGCTGGTTAAATGTAAAAAGACAGACAGTAATAATGGAAAAAATAACTGTAGAGAAATCAACTTGTCATTTAAACTTTCTTTAAACCTTTAAATGTTCATGACACTCGTCTTTTGTGATATCAAATATATGATTCTTTATCTCTGAAACAAATATGGGCACGGTAACTTCATGATATCTTAGCTAATTTTATTCATATAGTTTAAAGTAAAGGTAGTATGCTGCAGTATATCTGTAGTATCATTGTTGTACTTAGAGATTAAACATGTCGTATTTTATTTACCAGTGATTTCTCTGCATACTCCTGCGCTCCAGCCTCATTACAATGACACCAAATAAAACTGAACCTGACACTGATTTCAACTTCTAGATAGACAGATAGCCTTTATTATTTGTTTTCACAGCCTGTCAATATTCCACCAAGACACATGCAGATATACACTTTTTAAATATGTATATAAAATATAATACGATACGTACAATTTCGTCGCAAAGTTGATTTGAGGAGGGTCGTACGGTGATTACTGAGGCTTTGTGGTGTTTTTTTCATTATATTCTAACATGTTTCTAATTTTTTCACTGCACGATTTGGACAGAATATTAGAGACAACTTCATTACTAGTTTATTACAACATCACCACAAGTCGCAGGCTCAAAATGTAAAACACATTTAACACACAAACAGCTACACAAGTATAAATCTTCTGGTCGCTACATACAGAATTATTGGCGTTATAGTATAGTATATACTCATCAATACATCAATACACTCATCTGTAAAACTTCTTTTACCACACATGAACCACACAGACAGAGAGTCTCATAGTTTTATATGAACCAAGACCGTCTCTTGTGCATAAAAGGAAAACCTTCATGGACAAAAAGTATGGATTACTTCCGGCTTTTAGGACAGCAAACTGTACCACTCCACTGAAAAGGGGCGACAACTTTGACCACTGATGATTTTTTATGTCTTTCACTTGACATGAAAAATAAATTTCACTTGACATGAAAAATAAATATGTCTAAGAAATCCATAGTTAAATAATTGAACGATGTGTTAGGAGCAGAAATTAGCAAAATATTAATGATGGAAGATGCTGGCAACTGAAACATTTTTACGCTTATGATGTCTACATTAGCATTCAACCTAAATATTACAAAGTAAAGTTACTTTATATTACTTGTGTTGATAAAGGATTTTGGGTACAACAGTATGGGCCAGAAATCCAGGATAAGGGCCCCGCCCATAACCAACTCCTTCTGAACTCAAAAAAATATTGAGAAGAGAAGTGGTAAGAAATGAACTTGCAGTACTTTTCATATCCATAAATCTATAGTTCTTGAGTCCAGGATAGAGAAGAATCACTGCTAAACAAAGAAGATCCGCTCTTTTCCATAGTGCGTCCTCTTAAACACAGAGCTGAGATATGCAGCTCTGGGTAGAAGATGCACACAATTACTTCAGAGGCGGGGTGCTTTATTTACATATGCAATATGCATAAGCAAGGTTACTGTGAGGGTGAAATAACCGCGAGATAGAAGGAGAGAAAGAAGGAGGGGTTTGGTATGAGTGCGAGATGTGTGTGTGTGTACGTGTTTGTGTGCGTGGTGGTGATGGAGAGAGGGTGTGTGTGTGTGTGGGGGGTACGAGGAGGAGGGAGGGGTGGGGGGCAGAAAATTGGTGTTATCAATATTTAACCAACCCTTCCAGCATATTTATGGCAGACAATAGAGCAGACCTGCAACTGTCTCATGTGAGTGGAAGTGTATTTATTACAGACTGAAATAGAGGCTGTAAATAGGATGTTCATTGATATATCCCCGCCACACATGGACACACGCATGGAATGGGTGAAGAGCCCCACTCGAACGTTTGATTCTCACCAAAATAAACGATTAAGATATCTACTAATTGCACAGTCACAACCCCTGAGTGCATCGCAAATATTCATTAAGGAGATATTTGTACATGTGGCGGGCAGATGTATGTAATTCAATCAGTTTGGAGAAAAAAGGCAATGAAAAGAGGGAGAAGAAATAAAATGTCTGGAGCTTTTCTTTTTTTTTTTTCTTTCACAGACCCATGGCCTCTCAGAAAATGTTTCCATGTGTTGTGTCTGAGCACACTGAGAGCAAAGAAGGAAAACATTCTCTCCTCCAAACCACATGCAACAGATTCTTTCTGAAGCCAAATAAATCAACCCTGTGTTTCAGATCATGTGACACTTTTTTGTGCTTTGTGTTATTCCCAACATATCCTGTTTCAAACCCCCTCCACCACCCCACCAACCCCCATTCCAACTCTCTCACACGCACGCACGCACACACACACACACACACATAACCCGACACATGCACATTCAGAGTTTCCATTTCCTGTGCGTAAGATCACCTGTACAGACAGAATGGCGTGCTTCAACGCAACATGCTCAGGCAGGAAAACAGGAAAGGGAGTTCAAGGGTGTCCAACATGAAATACTCACAGAGTTAGGGGAAACCCAGAGCTCATGGCAGCACTCCAGTTTGTGAAGACAGTAAGTAAAGTTTCATTTTTTTTTTTTGCTTTAGCACTGCCATCGTGCGCTCTACTTTGGCTTGTGCAAAAAAATGTTCTAGAAATGGTAAAAAATCTGGGACAATACATACATTTCAGTATAAATTAACAGGATCATGCAGCTTAGATACAGCACAGTATTTTGACAGCTTATGGAACAAATGCTTTGACTTTTTTTTTTAAAGGAATAGTTCATTCATTTTGGGATTTTGATTTTTGCTTTCTTGCTCAAACTTAGACGTGAAGATTTATACAACAAATGTAGGCTGTAACAACACTTGAAAGGCCCTGTCTATAGTCAGTATTTAGTTTGTCTGTTCTGGGCTACTGTAGAAACACGGTGTTTCAACATGGCCACCTCCAAGAAAGAGGACCCGCTCCCACTGTAGATATAAAAGGATCAATTTTAAGTAACAAAAACAAAAAGATTCTTATTTTCAGGTGATTATACACGCATGAAAACATAGTTACAAATATTATATTCCATGTCTGCCTTATTCTGAAAATAGAGGCCCCCAATCTTACACACTGGAAGTTTAACTTAGCTTAGCTTAAAGACAAGAAACAGGGGGCAAACAGCTAGCTTAGCTAAATGCTAATTTAAACATTTTCTAATTCGATTGGAAAGTATGTTTTTACTGTTCCTTACCGAGAGTTTGATCAATACTACTCTATGTCTATGTGGTAAATATGAAGCTGGAGCCATTAGCTGGCTCGCTTAGCTTAGCATAAATACTGGAAATGGGGGAAACAACACGGTTGTGTTTAAAGGTAAAAACAAGATGAATAGTCTCCACCTACACTAGTGGTTCTGTGCAGCTATACTAGCAGTGTTTTTTTTAGCAAGATGCTAAATGTAAACATGCTAAAGTCTTCACAATAACAATGCTAACATGCTTATGTTTAGCAAGTATAAACTATCTTAGTTAAGCATGCTAACATTTTCTAAATAGGTTGGAACATATTTGTTTTTCTTTCTTGGTCATGTCTGTATAGTAAATGTGAAGTTGGAGCCTATAGCAGGCTAGCTTAGCTTAGCATATATATATTGGAAACAAGGGAAAAAAACAGCTGGTGTGGCTGGGTCAAAAGATAAAACAAGATTAAGAAACTAGAGTTACTTTTTTTTTAAGCTAAATTCTAATGTAAGCATGCTAAAATGCTCACAGTGACGATGCTAACATGCTTATGTTTAGCAAGTATAAAGTTTAGATGTTCACCGTTAGTATAGCATGCTAACATGTTATAATTAGATTGTGAAATATGGTTTTATGCTTTCTTGCCAGCTGATTGACACCACACGTCATGCCTGTATGTCAAATATGAAGCTAGACCCAATTGCCTATTAGCGTAGCTTAGCATAAAGACTGGAAATTAGGTGCTTAAGGTGCTAAATGTACCAGCATCTCTGAAGTTCACTGTTTTACCTCATTTGTTTAATATGTACATAACAAATAAGCATATTGCACAAAAGGTTGAACTTTTCCTTTAAGTATTCCACATTTTCCTGATATACTTTCTCATATATCCTTCGTTTTTTTCCTCTAATACTATCCATACGTTTCACTCTGCATGTCCCATTGTACCTTGCAGTTCTAACTATATGTGACATACCATACTGATCAATCGCCCCGGTTCTCTGTGGGGTAACACAGTGTTCCCCTGTGCATCTGACAGCCATCCCTAGCCCATTTACTGTCAAAATGGGCTCCGTTCTCTTTGCCTGAGCTCAGATGCAGATTTATGCCAGAGCAATGCCGGTTCTTGCATATTAGATGAAAGCCTTGTTTGCATATACCCGCTCTCTCTCTCTCTCCCCACCCTCCTCCTCCTCCTCCCCTCTTCTTCACCCCCCTCTCTTTCTCTCTCTTCCTTTTTTCTGAGGCGTCACTTTAATATGTATGCAAATGGGCTGCGCTCCACGGGCAGATATGTGTGGAGTCCTGTCCTGCAGTCAGGAGGTGTAGGAGAGATTGTGTTTGTATTTATGAGGCATGGGCCCTGCCGCTCTTGGGAGAGAAAACGCTGCGAGTAGTGTGGTGGAGGCTCTGCAGTGCAGGCAGAATGCAGATATGCCAATAACAGAGGTCATGGTTGTCACTAATGATAAGAGGAGACAATTAGACAATAGCATAGCTGTAATGTAACCCCCCCTTACACCCTCTTATATGCACACATACACACATACATGCATGCATACAGGAACAAACAAACAAACACACAAGCCCTCGTATCACTGCTCTGGCATGAAGCAAGCCAAGAGGAGGAGATGCTGCTTCTTCTTCTGGAATGTTCTGTATGTTGCGGCAGCTCTTCTCCTCAAGCTTTTAGCTCGACCAGGATGGGCAGTCCCGGACAAAAATCTATCGATTCCCTGTGCATCTCTCAGGGGGGTGAGGATCACTGTCGGGGGGCTGAGGCAGAGGAGACAAGGTCAGGTCACCTTATGAGAGAGGCACCCTTAACCCATTTCATCAGTCTGATGCGTCCCAGACAGGCCCTCAAAAAAAAAAAGCCTGTGATCAATAACGTCTCCGGTAGAAACGGGGGAATAAATGATGAACGTAACGGCTCCTGTAGGCTCCGTACTATCTTTTACTTGTTTCACGAAATCACACGGAGGATCTAGTTTCAAATAAAATGAATTCATTTCAGATGTGTAATGTAAAATTATAGAAAAAAAGAAACCCTCAGTGACAGCAACAATGAATGCCTGGTATTATGTTCAAGACATAATAATATCTTGGCTTGGTGCCAATCAGTGATCTACTAAGGCAACACACACACAGAACTGTGTGCAAATCAAATGTCTGTTTCCTCTCTCTCTCTCTCTCTCACACACTCACACACACACACATCCCCTTCCTCCATCATGAATAAACCATACTGTGTCTATGAGTCATATACCACCCCCACATCCCTCTCTAACCCACTCCCCCTATTCGCCGCTGCAAGAGTAAAAAACGCTAATTAACGTGATGGCTAGCTCCAGCTCCTGTCAGCAGCTTGTGGGGGCCTCTCAACCAGCCAGGCTCCACTGGTCTCTGGTTTTAGCAGCTCTCTCCCTCTCCCTCTCTCTCTCTCCTTCTCTCCCTCTCTCCCTCCCCAGCCGCCATCTCTGGAGAACCGGGGCCCCTCATTCATATTCAGCCCCAGTCGCAGGCACCTGGAAGCAGCCAGCACCAGCACCTCCACCACCACCACTCAACCCCCACAGTGTCTATCACGCAAGCCCCCCAGTTGAGCCCACCTCCTGTCAATGCATGGACCCCCCCCCCCCCCCCACACACACACTGCTGGTAAAAACACACCCATTTACCCCACCCCCACACACACACACACACACACACACACACACACACACACACACACACACACACCCTGCACTATCACACAATTATTCAATTTTCTTAAAACTAGAAGCCTAAACTGGAAAAACTCCATTTAGGAGATGTGGGAGCTCGAAACTCCATCTAGGAGATGACACAACCCAACTGATGGGTTGAATCACCCAACGGTGGCGAGAGAGAGGGATAGAGGGAGGGAGAGAGAGAGAGAGAGAGAGAGAGAGAGAGAGAGAGAGAGAGAGAGAGAGGAGCTGCATGCCTTGGTGGACTGGCTCGGTAACCATGACAACGCAGCCGGGAGAGCAAGAAACAGGAACATACAGAATCTGTTTCTGCTGAGACTTGCACATGTGGCACAGTGCTGCTTTTCCTCCGAGAAGAAACGAAGGGGAGGCGGTGTGTGTGTGTGTGTGTGTGTGTGTGTGTGTGTGTGTGTGTGTGTGTGTAGGCCCTTATGAAACATACATGCCTGCTGCCTGCCTGCCTCTCTCTCCAACCAAACTCACTCGCCTGTCCTAGTCACTCAGTGAGTCACAGCACAAAAGACATTATGGTGAAACTGAAGCACACACACACACACACACACACACACACACACACACACACACAACCCAGTGTTTAGTGGCAGGCTTTTTGTCCTCATTTTTCCAGCTACTGAACACGGAGAGGTGGAGGCTGGCATGCAGTATGAAGAGAAAAAAGATGAAATAGAAAATATAAAAAGGAAATAAAGGGTAAAATTCCCCCTCTACAGCCGTTGTTTTTGCCTATTTTCTTTCCCTGTGCTTCTCCGCCGCTCCCCTTCTGCCTGTCTTTTCTCTTTCCTCCTGCTCCCTCTTTCTACAGGCTCAGTCTAACCTCCCCCTCCCCTTTCCTCAAGGGAATAAAGGTCGTAACGCAAATGATTACTCAAACCCGAGTTGCCATAGAAACGCGGTCATGTGACTAGAGCAGGCATGCATAGACCACAACAAAGAGGTGGATCAGGAACCAGAGCGTTGGAAAGAGCTGTAGCTCGCCTTACTGGTGCCTCAGTGCATTTCACTCAAACTCTCGAGCTCTTTTTAAAAATAGTGCGAGCAGCATGAAAACGCAGAGGGGAGAGGAAAAAGGCAAGAGAGAGAACGACACTCTGAAAAGAGCCCAGGAACACGAGAGAGAGAGAGAGAGAGAGAGAGAGAGGCTGTAATGAATCTAGGCTGTAACACTGCAGTGTGCCATATATTCTACCATTCACTAGCATACCAAGGGTGTGTCCTATTCATCATGTCCTTCTCAGAGGCAGAGCTCAGGCGCCAGTTGTCTGGAATTTCTGTGAAATGGCGTCAGTTGTAGAAATGTAGAGGGTGGTGGATTTGTGCGCTTCTAAAATAAGAGTCGGAGTGTGGAACTTTAACTTTTTGGTGGTGCTTACACGTTCGAATTATTGCCCCCTCAAAGAACAAGAGCACATTTGTGTTAATACTAGTATGTAGCAGCGTGGTTACGTTACTTGGTTGGAGCTGTTTTCTTTCCAAAGAGTTAAAAAAAGACACATTCTGCGATGGTATCTAAGGAGAATAACATCGAATGGATGTTAAAATGGTATAA
The DNA here is from genome assembly GCA_946959425.1 of Argyrosomus regius. NCBI lineage: Eukaryota > Metazoa > Chordata > Actinopteri > Sciaenidae > Argyrosomus > Argyrosomus regius. The sequence continues at coordinate 3,186,039 of OX336890.1, forward strand.
AAGTGGACAAAAAAGTAGCATAATCGAGGAAAACGACATCTTTCTCCATGAGTTTAACTCTTGACATATTTGTCCTCCGATCTAGCAAACATACAAAAGCCCTCGAGCTAACTGAAACTGTAAATGCTGGTGAGCACAACAGACGGTATGTGTCAATCTAAAACGAGGAACCGACACCTGGAGCACACAGAGAAGGTGGCCTGCCCCAACAGGATTCAGTTATCCTGCATCCAATCCACCCCCACTGAGATTAGTCCTGTGCCCTGGGTGAACCTGGCGACCTGCAGCCATCTCTCAGGGACGGACGAGAAAAGAACCCCCCCACACACAACTGAGCCAAACAACAGTAATCTTATAGGAGATACATAAATAAATAAATAAATGTATGGAAGCCAGCAGAAGTGCACAATACGTTGACATCCAGTGAGAATTTGCTTTTATTCGCTTTTATATTAACAGCCATTAATTTTGGAGAGCTCCATCAACACGAGCGGAGCAGTTGGACGGGGTACATTTTTTTCTGATGAAGTCACCACATCTGCGGTTATGAACACTGTGTTTCAATGTCTGCGCTCTCTTTCTTTTTCCCCCCCTCTCTCTCTCTCTCTCTCTCTCTCTCCTTCTCTCTCTCACACACTCACACACACACACACACACACACACACACACACACACACACACACGCTTGCCTCCACACCAGCAGTAACGTAGATGTAACGGGCAAAACACATAAACACACAAAAAGAGGGGTGTGTGTGTGTGTGTGAGCCCCTCACTGACTGACTGACTGACGGACTGACTGCTGGACATTTCCCTCCAAAGTCCACCTCAAATCCCGTGAGGTTTCAGGCAGCAGCTGAGTGTTCAGTGATGTCTGCAATTATCCCGTGTCTAGACAATGTCTAGTGAAAGACAAGGAGATGCACAGTCGGCACAGGCTGCGCTCTATAGAAGAAGAAAAAGGCCTGGAATAGACCACAATGCCTTTCAGTTGGTGACGTGGTGGTAAATGAAAAGGTTAGGGCCTCAGTAGGAACTCAGCCAACAGGCACCGACACGAACGACAACAAAAACAGCAGAATTATGTAGAAATAAGTCCAGTTATTTTCTAAATTTAAGCTGTCCAATTTCATGAATTCATATGAGTCAGTGCAGCTCTAGTTTGAGTGAATGGAATTAAATCAGGTCTTTGTGGGTTTATCCTTCAAAACATCTACTCAACTACGTGTTATTAGATGTCCTTGTACTCAATCTTTTTCCAAGTATGACACGAATCTAGCTTCCATATCCTTCAGCCTGTAGTGCCGAAGACGAGGAGTCGTAAACAGAAAAGATGGTGTCAAGGATGTCGAAGAACGGAGAGCGAAAAGTAGAAATAGAAATACTTGATTGTTTCAACGCGGAAGAGATCGTCTAAAGAAAGAATAACTGAGCATAGGAAGCATGTTATACATGTTATATAAGGGTTTAATTTCAAAAAGATGAAGGTCAAATTTCAGGTTACTTTGTCGACTGTAAAGCTGTTTGACGCCCTCCAAAGCAAACATTCAGATTTTCAAGTTTTTTTTAAAACATCAAACTTTCCAGCAGACGTCACGTTATTTATCTTATTCTTGGAATGGCTCCTTCTATATATGAAAAGCTGATTTGAAGAGAATAAAAAAGAAACTACAAAAAAAAACAAGAGAAAACACGCAGGAGCTCGAAGCAACGGTTCAAAGATACAATGAGAGAACGGTGAAAGGGAAGGCTGTGAGAGAATGAGCAGGTGTGGTGGGAAAGACCCATGGGCTTCGGGGAGAGAGAATAGATCAATAACTAATTTCAGTACCGAGCTTCACTCGCACAGTTTTCCAATAAAGGCTGGATGGAGAGTACTGGCTTAGCCCTCCCCCCCACTATCTCTATTCTATCGCCTGCTACAAGCAGGGATTGGACTCTATGAAAGAAGGCTGTTTTTTTTTCTCCAGCGTTGTTGGTTGGGTGGATTATGTTCCTACAGCTAGTGTATTGTATAAATGTAATCCAACGTTGCCTTTCCCATTTCCATGTGTCCTCCATGAGTGCTCCCACTACCATTCCACCTATACCGTCTGTAACTTTTTCTTCCCCTCTCTCACTGCTCTGCCCCCTGCAACCCCCTCCCTCCCTCCTTTCCTTCACTCACTCCCTCCCTCCCTCCTTCCCTCCCTCCCTTCCTTCGACCAGGGCCAGTGTTGAGGTTTTGTCAAGAGATTGAGACAGACAGGAGAGTGAAGCGTGTGTCATGCAGGGCTGCTTCTGCTGCTGCTGCTGCTGCTGCTGCTGCTGCTGAGGCTCTTCTCCTCAGAGGCTGTGACCTAGATAACCAAGAGGAGCTGGAGCGCTTGCAAGCCTTGGAGCCACTCCAGCTTCAGCAATGTCAGGAAGGGGTTAGTTGTGTAACACAATGTCCTATTTAGTTTGCTCGTCACACACGCACACATGGACGCAAACACATACGATGTACCCTATGGTGTTCCCTCTACCATCATGGTGTATTTCTTCAAGGCACTGTTTGTTTATCACCAAAGACAGGATGTTAAGAATAGGGTTGTTTTTGCATGCGAGGGAGCAGAAGAAGAGGAAAAGGGGCCCTAAATTCATCTGATTTTAAATGTAAGCATTAAGAATGCTTGGTAAAACTTTCCATGCCGGCAGCCACTGCAGCTATGTCACAGGAAAACCATGTCAAGACACACTCTTCCTTTTTTTTTTTTTGCTTCTTTATTTTAGCATTCACTGCTACTCAGCTGATGTTTGGTGTATGAACACAAGCATGAGGTAAATATAGAGCACCAATTATTCCCCCCATAACAGACATCCAGTGAGTTTGCGAGTCATATTCGGTGCTGCGCTGCCCCTAACTGGTCAATCGCAAGCAGCAAAAATGTTGACAAACAGAAAATAATGTCAAACTATGATGAGTGGATAGAAGAGGACACGGACGGTGAGGTACACGACTGTTTTATTGGTCCACCTTCATGTTAAGGGAGAAGATACACAACTTTCACAATACGCCATCACCATCATCATCACGTTGAGGAGATGAAATATAAATGGAGCCCAACTGCGCTGCAACAACAGTAATGGGCTGCGCTGTGAATAACTAAATGTTTGACCCCTCCGTCATCAGAGCCGCTTCTGATACGCAAGAGCAACACTGCCATCTGGTGGCATTATTTTGTACTGCAACTTCCTACAGACGCTGAACAACCACGACGGTGGTTAAAGGCTCATCAATTCAAAGGCTAACGTGTACAGACATTACTTTGTGTCTTAAAGTAAACATACACACATCTGTCTGTAAATTTGGCACAGACAACACACAACAAGACGTCAAGAAAGACTTGACAAAAAGATTGATGATTTTTGTCTTCTTTAAGTAAGAATGAGCAGCAGCCAGCAGCTTGTGTCATCAGTGCTGGTTATGTTGGGGCTTGAAGCAGTCCCAGCCAGGCTTTGGGGTATATGTGTGCTCAGGAAGAAGAAAGTCCTTCAGTCTGTCGGGTAATGGCAAGGCTTTGACTCTGTCTTCCAGGGGCCAAGGCTGTAGGTGGCCCCTTATGAAAGCCCTACAAAGGCATCGCAGAGCAGGAGGGTTTGCTTCGCGCTCTACAACGCACTTGTGGAGGTCTACCAGAGCCTGAGCGTAGGGGTGAGGGTCCTGACCGGGCATGGGAAGCTCGAGCCTGGGACGGAGATGCAGCGTGGGGGTGTCTACCCTCATCAAGTCGAGCAACACCTCGGCTTGCTCCAGGAGCTCGGAGGCGTGGCTTTGATCGGAGCACCGCTCTAGGGCTGTTTGGAGCCGCTGGAAGAGGAGGCTGTAACCCGACCAACAGGAGTCGCCGTGATAGGAGCAAACCAGCGAGGCTCTGCTCTGGATTAAGAGCACGGCCAGAGGGAAGAGCAGGTCAAAGTGCTCCAGGCTCGTCTGTGTCAGGGAGGACTCGCCGTCCTCGTTCAGACAGCTGCTAGGGTCCACGCCGTGAGCCAGCAGCAGCTGTGTGGTTTTCAAGCAGAAGTTACCGATCTCGGCGGCGTCCTCCGCGCTGGCCTCCAGAGCCTCCTTAACAAGAAACACCAGCGAGGACTCGACGGTCTCACCGTCTACAGTGGCAGCGTTAACGTCGGCACCTGGAGTGAAGAAAGCATCACGCAGAACCACATTTGAGATCAAATCAAACAGCTGAGAAATTATATAGAAACTAATAAAACAGCTGAGCAGTTACTGGTTACAGGGTCTTACGAACGCTACCTGACTCAACCATCTTCCTCTAGACTGACCAACCCCAACCATCAAGGAGGAAGTTGGTTGATTTTTCTAAAACTAAGAATTTGATATCTGACTTTTAGTCCTGAATCCTACATTTCCCATAATGCAACTCGACAGCGCCTTTAGTTAGATCCATCTCTGGCTGCTAAGTACCGACATCATTCGGGCTCCTCCAGAGCTACACAAGACATGACATCACTGCTTTCACAGGTGTACATACCAAAAGTATGTTGCATGACAAGAACACGTATACATCAAACAAGAGTCAGCATCTTTAGCCCACCTCTGAGTAGAATATGGTTTATCCAAGTCTTTTATTTTATAATATACAAATAAGAAACTTTGTCCTCACTTACCAAGTCGAGAAAATAAATTGAATGAATTTCATATTAAAGTACTTTTAACTGTAAAAAACGAGGAGCTATGATTCCATCTGTGTCTTCTCGGATTGTTCCAGACTCACTAATGACTTTTTTTTAAACTAATTTTTAATCCATCTTAATTTCAACACATTTTCACCTCTCTTTGACAGATGACAGTACACATACTCACCTTCTTTTGTTAAACACTGGTACGATATCTTCCACTCTGTTCTCTGACATTGTTGTCAGAAAGATGTAGGACTAACTGGTTTTTGTAGCTGTTGTCTTTTAATGTACAGCAGGGTGTTATGTTTGGGATGGATCACAGCCAAAAGTCTTATAATAATGTGTCCATCCATGTTTCATCAGACAGTGTTTGAATTAAAAGACTAATACCGACCCTCACGGTACACGGTACGACCATTCCTGCATGTTGCTTTCTTTTTTTAAGCAATACAAATGCTGAAAATGATGAAAAAGTTAGTTGGCTTGTATTTAAATATTCAGGTTTCTGTGTGGCCTTTTTAGGTCAGGGTACACCGGCTGTAAATACCTTAAATAGACGAGACCATGAAGCAAGGTCTACATGAGGACCCCCTGAGGTCACACTGTACGAGTCCACTAAGATTGATGATATTATTATAATGCGAGGACGGAGAAGACATACTTTGAGTCCTCAACACCCTGCAGTTAAAAATCTTGTAAGTCAGTCGCTTTGGCCTGGATCACAGGATTGGTTCTGCTCCATTTGCATATTTTAGGCTGACAACCGCTGACACTTGACTTTGATCTTAAAATGCATACAGGTGGACGGGTGCGCATACTAACACAGGGTTTCTGAATGTAGCGCTTTAACCTTGATCCTGTTTGAGAAGATATTTAAATGACCAAAAGCAGACAGGACGGCAAAGTGGAGATGAAGGCGCAGTCAGTACCTCTCTGCAGGAGAAGCTGGATGTTCTCTGTGTTGTGCACGGTGAGTCCGTCGCTGCTTGCCAAGGCGTGGAGCAAAGGTGTTTTTCCTTTGAGGACGAAAGCAAAGCAAGCAGTTCTCAGAGTGAATAAACGAGTGAAAACATCAATATTTCTGAATTAGGTTTAGTAGATTTACCATGTTTATCCCTCGCATTCACGTCAGCGCCCATGTCTAGCAGCTTCAGCAGGCAGGGCAGCCTGTCCGACTCCTCGCTGGCCAGATCCAAAGGACTGCTCTCGTGGATCTACAAAGTGACATTTATATTATTTACATGAAGCTCATAGAAGAAGGAGATGCCACAAGAACAGACATTAAAAAAAGTTGCCTCACCCTGTCTCTCTTTTCAATGTCTGCTCCGTGTCCGCCCAGCAGACGCACCATGTTTGGCCTGTTCCTCAAAACTGCTATATGTAGAGGATTGTAGTATGATACAGGGTCTGGAGAATAAAAACATATTACATCATCATCACAGGGATGAAATATGAATCAGACAGACAAAGATGTGACAGAGCGATCAGATGATATTCAGTGAAAATGTGATCAGGATTCATTCTTTCTGCTTTTGTGAAAACTTCAAAAACTCGAGGCAGCTCTCTGCTGATGTTGGTGTTATTATCTCACGCTGACAAACCTAAAAGAGCACTTCAACTCCCAACAAGACTTCAATCAATTTCTCACCTGTGTTGCCTTGAATCACTCAAGGTTACTGAAGAGGCGCTCCCGTTTTTCAAAATATCTGTTTTAAAAATCTCAAAAGATTTGTGCAACACAATCCAAGTACTACAAACACTCGAGCAACAACTCTGTGTGTGTGTGTGTGTGTGTGTGTGTGTGTGTGTTGTGATACCGGTCCCAGAGACTAAAAACAAATATTCATACACAATCATCATCACAGGGATGAAATATGAATCAGACAGACAAAGATGTGACAGATCGATCTGGATTAACGTTTTCTAGTCGCTGCTTGGCAACTCTCAGCTCAGTTTGCATCATTATCTCACGCTGACAAACCTAAAAGAGAACTTTGACTACCAACATGATTTCAATCAATTTCTCACCTGTGTTGCCTTGAATTACTTACACCAATGCCTCCGCACAAAGGATGAATCCAAAACACCCTATCCAGACATGCTGAAGTATCTTTTGCTGGACAATCCAAGTCTCATTTGCTTGATACTTAAAAAATAACTTTGCTATTGAAATCATTTCTGGCAGAAAGCCCTGAAGGCAACGTGTGGTAAAACACAGAGTAACAACTGCATGTGTGCGTGTCATGTAGTCCCTTCTCACAAGGAAAAGTAAAGTAAGTAAAATCAGGTTGTTGACGTGGTCAAACTGACCTATAAAACTGCAAAACAAAAGAAATGATCCTATCGGTCAAAGTGTCCCTGGGCAAGATACTGAAGCCCAAATTGCTCCCGAAGGCTGTGAATGCTTATTTAGCTCCTAAAACTGATGAGCGTATGAATGTGTTTGAATGGGTGAATGAGATATGTAGAGTTAAAGCGGCAACACCTCACAAACACAGAGCAAAACAAATGTAGAGAACACAAGCAATAACAGAAACAATCCAACAGTTGTGAGCTTCAACACTGCAGAAATGATTTCTGTAATTACATGAGTATTTAAAAAGCAGCATACGTGTTAACAAACTGGTGAAATCAAGCTGGTGCGTGTTGGACTCTCTCACCTTGTGTAGCTGGCAGCAGTCCAGTGTAAAAGCAGGTAATAAACCTTAACATGGAGCAGAACTGCACCTGTACCTGACTGTGGTTGTTACTTACTGCATGTGTCTATACTGTACTGACAAATTCTCTTTAATGTATACATTATGATCAGTGTTCGGATTATTAAATGACACTTACAGGATTTGTAACTGGAATAACTACACGCTCAGGCTCGAGCACAGTGTCTGTGTCTGACAGCTGGCAACTAGGCTAGCACATTCTCGAAGGCAGCGGCTGGCAAAAACTTGGACATTTTTGCATGCTATGTGGGAGCATTTGTCAGTGTTAACTTTCTGGGGGAAAAAAAGGCATTCAAGAAATGTAAAACATGAATGAAGCAGCGTCTGACAGGATCCCCCCTAATTATGTCCCTGGGGAAAGACATTTTTTTGCTACCACCAGAGGTCACCAAAGCCGGGTTTGGATGAGCCGTGGCAGGTTTCATCAGAGCAGCGACACATGCTGCTCCTTTCCACTTCATTCTCTCAAGTGTATTTGGACACTTTGCTCAATTTACGAACGCAGCAGCATTTGAGTGAAATGTGAAAATGGCAGGTCCGCTCATGTCTCGAAGAACGATCTGTCACGGAGATTTCTTTATGAATTTAAATGACAAGTTGTTTTGCATGTAGAAGAGACCCATTATCACACAATAAAACTGGATGGAGATAGAAGATAGAGGACCGGTTACTTGTCGACACAGCAAAAATATAAAGTTTTTAAATCATCTCCACGCTGTGATTGGCCCAAAAGGTCTATTACTCGAGAGTCCTGTTACAGAAACAAGTCCTAGATACAGGGGAAGGGGCGACAGTAGGTCAGTCTGTAAGGATTTGGCCTGGGTCCATCACAGACCAAAGTATGGAGGATGGACTGGCAGCTGGAGAGGTGTCAGTTCACTCCTGGGCAAGTCACTGAACCCCTAACTGCTGTGTGTGGCTGCCCATCACTCCACCATCACTCCACATGTCTATGAGCCTTTTATGTGTGTGTTTGTATTTTGGGTAAAATACATGTAAGAACTTGAGTTAAAAAAAAAGAATTTCCCCTCGAGGGATCAATAAAGTATCTATTCTATTCTTCCAAGTGTGATAGTAGTACACTAATCGCTCAAACAAGCATAAAACTGAATTTACAAACAAGCTCTTGCACACTCAAAGTAACAGAAATGCTGCATTATGCACGAATCCTGTTTTCAGTTTACTAAAAGTTTCACACGTTGTTTCTCACCTTCAAAGTTCAGATCGGCTCCGTAGCGTAGGAGGATTTCAGCCGCGTACGTCAGCCCTCGCTCCGCCACCTTAAACAGAGCGTAGCTGATTCCCTCCACAAACACTTCGGACTGGGACTCCCGCTCCAGAAGCTCGACTAGAGAACTACAAAGACCAGACTCGTCCTCGGGGGTTTGGACTCTGTTTGGACACAAGAGGAGGATGAAGAGGAGAGGAGCGTTTAAACTGTGTGCTACAGGCAAATGAACATTAAAACAGAGCAACATTACGGGTGGTGGTATGGGGTAGTATTACCTGTCCTCCTGAACACCATCTCCTTCTTCCAGCCCAACAACACACATGACAGCATCCACCAGCGGCTGGTACTCATAAATGATCCGTCGAAACCCGTGGAGGAAAGGCATGGCTCCTCCAGTTTACAGTCAAGTCAGCACCTAAAAAAACACAAAGCCAAGTTAAGGACAGAGGGTGTGTTAAAGTCACAGAGCATGCAAGTCATATCAGAGGCTTCGTATCAAGTTAACGCTATCTCTCGAGCTCAGCTGCCAGATATCTTGTGCTAACTAACGAAGACGCTTGGCAGAATATTATATTAAAGGCCTCAGACAACACTTATCCCTCCTCTCATCCCTCCCCAGGAGACTGAACAGCACCTCACACACACCCGAGCTCAGGTGACCTGAACGACTGTCTTTCACACCAGACCTCACGCCTTCCTCGTATAAACACACAGAGTCCCCACCAGTCAGTCAGAACTGAAGAAGCTTCTTGGCTGAAACGTCGTCACAGATCTACAAACAGTCCAGTAGCTGACGCTTTTATCCAAAGCGACTTACAAGGAGAAATTTGGGGATCAGTATCTTCCCCAAGGACACTTTGGCATGTTGAAGGGAGCAATTTGGGGACATGCCGAAGTGTCCGAAGTGTCCTTGGGCAAGATACTGAACCCCAAAGTGGTTCGTCCACTAATCAGATGATTGGTGGTTCGATCCCCGCTCCTCCTCCTCCTCCTCCTCCTCCTTCTCCTCTTGTGTCTAGAGTCCAAACCCCCGAGGACGAGTCTGGTCTTTGTAGTTCTTTAGTCGAGCTTCTGGAGCGGGGGGGGTTCAGTATCTTGCCCAAGGACACTTCGGCATGTCAACTGGAGGAGGCGGGAATCGAACCACCGACCATCTGATTAGTGGACCACCCGCTCTAAGTTAACGTCTCTTATCTCTCGAGCTCAGCTGCCACACATCTCGTGCTAACTTGCTAAAGAAGACGCTTCACAGAACATTATATTAATGAATGTATTTTTAATTTCTGCTCACAGGCTCGACGTCACTCTTTATTCATTTATTAATTAGCTACTTCACGTTACATGTGGCTAACGTGAGCTAACTCACAACAAGTGTGTTACAGTTAGCTCGCGTGCTAACGGTTAACGCCACAGCATTGGCCGGCTAACTGCGTCATTAGTAATTGGTTCGTCATTAAAGTGTCGGAGAGAAATTAATTAATTAATTGAAGTTAATTGAAACTCACTCAGACGCTCGCGCCAGCCGTTAGCCTGCAAAACAGGAAGCGTACACCACACCACCACGCCCACATCGGTCCGGCGGTGTTTTCATTCCTCCCCGAAAAGCAACGAGGGCAACGAAGGTTCCTCTTTACGCTTCGTCTCAGTAGCACTTTATTGGCCAGGTGTGTGTACAACACACACACACACACACACACACACACTCACACACGAGGAATTTGACTCCGGTTCACTGTGCTCTCAATTGTACATACAGGTATAGACATACAGTTTAACAAGGAACATGACAGGTAGGGCAGACATGAACATAAAAACCTAAAAAAGAACTATATACATATTTAAAAGATATATACATATACATATATATAGATAGATAGATAACCCTAACCCTTTATTTATATAGCACCTTTAAAAACAGAGTTTACAAAGTGCTTTGACAGACAAGCACAAACAGGAGACTCAAAAAAATGAGTGATGGGAAAAACCATTTAGAAAATAAAATGACAAGATAAAGCAATTAAAAATAAATAATACAGCATTCATTTTCTGTAACCTCATCAGGGTCACGGGGGGAGCTGGAGTCTATCCCAGCTGACTTTGGGCGAGAAGCGGGGTACGTTAGCTCTAAATAATGCATAAAAAAAAAAAAAACATAAAATAAATAAAGAACTAAAACACAACAATAAAATAATAAATAATATAGATAGTAAAAAGTAGAAAACATACACACAAACATCACATACAACCCATGCAAACACCCCTTTCTATAAAAAGACGCCATTACATAAACACAAAGTCTATAAAAATGTGTTTTAAGAAGTGATTTAAAAGAATTCACTGATTCTGCGAGCCTGATGTCTGGTTGAAATTTGTTTTCCTGTTAAAAATGTCAAACTATTTGTGTTCAAGGGAACAAATCCAGTGAAAATATTACAACAATTACTGTGTAAAAGTCAGTAATATGAATATTTACGAAGTCGCTGCGCCGTTTCTGTGTCCTAAAAAAAGCTTACATAAATATGACACATGATAAAAATTCACCAGCATCTGGCAGATAGTACAAAATATTGGACCTGAGGCATACTGTGAGCTACACTATTAAAATTTTAATGATAAGTTTGGATAATTGCAAAAAGAAATCCTGTAAACTGTGAACATATGTCAGACGAAATGAATGTCAGTTTCTGTGTGTTAAATGGCTAGAGATGTCATATTTCACAGATCATTATTCACAATGTTTTGTCATGTAATTAACAAACCATAACAACATTTTTCATCGTGCCTCTTTCTTCCTGAGTTCAAGTCTCTGATTACCATTTGGCATTTTTAGTTTGATGTTTGCCCCACAAAACATTTTTTACCACAAATGTACTGTGTCCATATGGCACATCAGTCTAACACGGCAGCTTTCACATGTATTTTCTGACAACTTCTCCATTATGCTGACAGCATCTGCTTGCCAACAGTCGCCTTTGTCCTGTTTAGCAAAGAACCCCCCCCCCAACCCTCGCCCGCCCGTCGTGTCTGGGTTTTGGTGACAGATGGCTTGCTTTGAGAACCGTCGAGGAGTGCTGTCTTTACAAAAGATGTCATTTTTAACACATCTGTGTGTCTTGATTTTGAGCACAGACATATGTTAATGACAGTGCATTTTAACACAACATATGTTGCCGCTGACATACTGTATCATGCTTTTTTTGTTTGTAAAGTAACGCAAATGTCATGCCGTTAGTTAAAGTGACACATCCGTTTCTGAGAGTGTGAGACCGGCAGTAAAAAAAAAAGGCATTTCTGTTTGAATGGTGAATTTAATGAAAACCCAGAGGACGTGTTAAACATGGGCTGTTTGGATAGTTGGGGTTTGAGTGTTAAGATAAATGCTGCCAAACCAAGTGGAAATTTTTTAAATGAGTTCAACAAAGGAACGTTCAGAACCAAGAAAAAAGCGGAACATGAAGTTTCTGTTTGCAGCTGTTTCGGTGACTATAATGATGGGACATTATTTGAAGCACATACTGTTCATTCTTTGTACTAATAAGGCATGAAAAACAGAGATTCTGTTGTGTAAAATGTGTTTAAATAATGAAATAGGTGAGGAACACTATGAATTCTTTGACTGCAGCTGTCTGTATTCTGTAGGTACAGATTGCTGACCAAATGATGATTGATTCAGACTGTCTTTAGGTGGCAGCAGTGCAGCACATGCACACACACACACCATCTCTGAGCTTGGAATCAGTGGTGCCCATCTGTCATTACACAGCACATGCATGAGCGCACGGCTTTACACATGCATGAAGGCAAACATAAGCCATCACGTAAATGCAGACATGAGCAGAAAGGCAAACAAACAGCACCTCGGAGAATCTGCTTGGCACGCCGAGGAGAGATCCTCCTTTGAAGTGGAGAACAGAACGCGGTGGTTTAATTAAGGTTTGATTCATTCTAATTTTGTCACTTTCAAGACAATTATCATTTTCTCATCCAAGTCACCTGATCAATAAAGCATTGTTCCCTGAACGCACGGCAGCTTGCACAGAATCCCTCTCTAATGTGGCTGAAGTCTCTTTTGCTATTTTGCAACCACACTCAATTTACCCTGGATTTTTTCGAGCCATGTGCTCATGAATAATCTACTTTGCCTTTCCTTTTACAAATATGCCAGCGATTAGTTCTTAAGTCTTTGTGCACACACCTGTCGGGGTTCCCCCGGTGAAGCAGACAATCACTTTTCTCCCCCCCCCCCCATTCTCACTCTGAAGTTAATTTGTACCTTTGCCACCCTGTGGTCACAAGAGCATACTGTTTCTTGTCAAACAGCAGTAACAGTAGGTGGAAAGACACATCCAGTGATTGACCATGGAAGAAGAGAAAATAAGAGTGTATTTCAGCTGCAGCTGAAGGGCTGCTTCCACTTCTGAGGCTTAGTATTAATATAGGTTCTCGAGGAAGTTTATGAACATCAAAATGACACAGCAAGACTCAATGTCGCTCACAAAGCGTTGCATTTCGAGTGCCTGTGGTCATCAGAACGTAAGATTTTGAAACTGCTTTTGCAAAAATCCTCTAAGCCACCATTATTTGTATTCTCCCTGAGGAAATAGAGGAAATACACAAGTTAATATGAACTGAACTACTGAGCTGGTGTGCTGCTTTTTTTTTTTTTCTGTCCTCCATTAAGCTGAAAATCCCAACCAAGCCAACAAAAAAATGAACCCGCAAAGCCCCAAACATTTCACATTGATACAGTAATTTAACCTCTCTCAATACTGCGTGTGATGAAACAATTCACCAGGATTATAGGTATCGAAGAGTGATGGTGGTAGTTAAGGACAAAGCTTTGTCAAAAACATCACCCTTTGTGCTGTTTGGCCTTTTTCTTCTCCGTCTAATTTGGAGCTGGATAGGAGGATGGAGGTAACGAGGGGGGAAGAAAAGAGGGAAGATAACTGCAGTTCCATTCCTATACCCCCTTACGAGTAAATTGGCTCTTTATTAAATTTAGGCTCCATCTATCAATACAAAGACCGGTATCGAAATTACTTTGTTGGCCACAAATCGTTGGCAATAGATTGAACCTCTCTTGAAACAAGGCCATCATTTATCTGGTTCACATTTCCTCCTGAGGTGAAAAGGAAGCAGGACACACAATAAGACTTTCATTTGTTCCCTTGGGGAAGATAGATGTGACCCCCTCTAACCTGTGATTACAAGATAACCACATGTAAAATAAGAATCTATTAAAACATGCAGACCTGTTGGCTCACTTTGGATTCCCTCTATTTTTTATTTAATGGTTTAATAGTGCTGTCAGGGGAGTTTGAGGCATGGGAGTCTCCCTGCACAGAGGAGATTTAAACAGAAGTACTCTGGGCTGTGCAAAGCTGTGTAGTTTGTCCCAGGAGGATGATGCATAAAGGAGAAGTTAATTAGTATGGATACAAAGTACTTTTAAGATGTAATAAAGCCAGAACACACACACAGCTCCTGAAAAAGCTTCACACGCCGAGGTGAAAGGTGACAGAATACTGATGTGAAGGTGAAGGTGGAGGCAGTGAAATGATAATAGAGTGGCAGTGGCATTGTAGTTCAGTTTCTCTCAGTTCCATACCGAGAGCTGAAATTATCAGAGCAGCGGGTCTGGGGCCTAATATCCTTTTGTGCTGGCAGCGTATTGCCGAGTGAAGATTGTGGATGGAAATAATCAGCCCTTTTAAAGGTCAGGGGAAGTTAAGCACACCCAAAGTAGACCATGACACATTCTAGCTGATAAGAAATAACTGTCTGTGTAAGAAAGAATGAGGAGAGTTCACCTTGTCCCATTTGTGCTATCGTGATTGCTCAACTGTCAGTCAAATTTAATGGCACATATGCAGTGTACTCAACTGCTGCTATAAGAAACTCCAGAACTTTGAAGCAGACAGAGTAATGCCTTGAATAATAGTTTGATATCTTTTAAATATTCCAGCACGGTAATACTTTAAAAAACAAATTTCAGAGGTTATGAGACGTGCATTAAACAATAACATATTATGAGGTTTGAAGTTGACATGGCTAACACTGCTCTTTAGGTGCAAAATGTCCACTAGCTAGTTGACAATTGTGAGTCTTGATTGTGATTGTGAGATTGTGAGTCTTGTGAGACTGAACCAAAACAGTAAAGTTGCCTGAAAAAACAAACAATGAGCTAAAACTAAGCGGCAACCTCCGTGGCTGGGAAATTCCTCGAGTGGTTGCTTGAGGCTGGCTCCAGAAGTGAGTCAGTCTCCATAAGTCCCCATGTTAAAATGTCCAACTTCACAGCAGAAATAAACATGTTTACAGCCTGGTACAAAAGACAGTTTTGGTCTCTATAGCTAATTTCCCCGTTCATGACAACTGTACTGAGGGTGAATTTTTATACAACTCACCTGTTCAAATTATATTAAGGCTTAAAGTTATGCAGAGTTAAGAGCGTGGACGCTTTGATTGACAGGTGGGTTTCGTTACAGATGGTTTATTTGAGCACCCAGGCGTCATTCGGTCTGCCTCAGGTCTGCCGATGATCCACGTTTTTGCCGATATTTAGATTAACCGGGGAGGCGGAAGAAGCAGTACAGCCAACATGGCGGTGGTCAGCGCCACATATTTTCGGCTTCGGAAACCGTCAAGCTCTGTCACAACTTCACACTTTAGTGTTTGTGCAGGTCAAACAAACAGGATGTAAGGCGTTTGCAGTCTTTGTGCTAAGCTAAGCTAACTGGCTGCTGGTTGTAGTTTCATATTTTATAGACAGATATGAGAGTCTTCACCAAAAAGTGAATATGTGTGTTTCTCAAAAGGTTACACTATTCTTTTAACATCTTTTTTTTTTATTACAGCAGCTTTAAAGAAATACCTTTCTATTTAAAGAGATATTAAAGTGTTAACGTCTTGTTATGGAGACAGAGTGATGGCTCTCAGTAAAGTTTAGGCAGCAACAGAGAGGACAAATCATTTGGGAATCGTGACTTGCAGCACTGTAGGCTATGGGAAGGTCACTCTTTGCCTTCCCTCTGGGCATCAGTCTTGAAAACAGAGTGACAGCCCCAGAGAGGCTGATAAGTAAATACAGTTTTAATGGGCTGTGAATGGCTGGTGGTAATCTGCACAGGCCCGGGGAAGTGGGCAGGGCACAGAGGGCGACGGGGCATTCTGCAGCGGTTATTATTAATGCTATCATAGATCAGATAGGCCAGGGGAGGAGAATGAAAGGTGGTGATGAATTTGGGCCTCCTGTCTACCAACTGACTGGAGGACAAGCCACTGAGGCTGGGTAAGGTCACGGATGAAGGATACCACCCAAAAGAAGACACAAGGGACGATTCATTATGTATAGTATAGAGGAGAGGATAGTATATACCTCGGGGACCTACTGAAGGTCATGGGCGAGTATGGGAAACTTCAAAAACCTCTAGTTTGTTTCTCAATCTGAACATCCCACAAAAGATATATTTTTCTTTGCAGCGACTGTTTTCAGTATTCTGCACAGAAATCGTGTGCCCTTGCGAGAAACTAAACTGCCTGACATTCCACAGTAAAATATGGCGATAGGTGTCTGAAAGTGGAAATGCAGTTTGTTGTATCTTCATGTGTCTGACATTTCAGTCTTCAGTGTATTTTCAAGGTATGAAAGCTCGCAGATCTTTTTTTCCAAAACATCAAAGACTCAAGACCTTTTTCAAGACATCAAAGATTTCAGACCTGTCCTCGGAGGGGTCCGCGAATCTGAACGTCACATCTGTCAGCACACAATCGCTTGTAATTCTTACCTGCGAGATATCTCTTTAAATAGTGCCTCCAGCCTGTTTTTTAAATTTCCTAATCTAAAGTGTCTTATCGTCTTTTTTGGAGGGAGATGGATGGTGTGTGAGTTTTTTACAGCAGCCAACGTCCCTGCTGTAATTTAACCCGGGAAATGGACTTACCATGTGCTGAACGCTGAGGAGTTTTTTTTTTTTAATGACTTGCAGCGACAGACGATGTAACCTAAGCCACCCGGGCTCTGCTGGTGCTCGCTCTGATTTCCAGCAGTTGAACAGACTTCAGTATAGCGTGGGCTTCAAGGGATTTGTCTTGAGTGTGGAGCTCCAGACGGGGGGCTACTTTTGGACGGCTACCAGCCTTTGTGTGAGTGATGTTCCAGCCCACCATTACAGCTAGGGAAGTGACTGCTCTACATCAACACTTTTGTCCTCCCCACCACCACAACCTCTAATGCTTTTTGCAGCTGCACAAGAGTGCATTTGTTTCCACGATCAAATTGCACACATTTAGGCAAAAGCAAAAGCTTTGCACTGCACGGAGAAAAATAGAATTTAAAGTCAACAAGAAAGGATGAAAGGATAAAATGGGGACAAACGCAAAGGCTGCAACCGTGATTTAGTGGTCAGAAGAGATTTCAAATACAAATACTAAGTGGCGTAGTATCCATCAGTCTGCATGTAAGTAGTGTTCTGGGAGACTTCTCTGTTTGCTGGCCTTTTTAGACATAACTGCTGCATACAACCCAAACAGAGTCAAAGTATAGGTTGTCATACCACTTTTAGGCCACAGCTTGCTTTTCGGATGTACTTTGGCAATTTTCTTAGTTGTGGCACACAAACATGAACCTGAATAAATATGAGGAGAAACATAATGAATTCAGATATGAGTATGAAAATGACGTGAATCAGACGTTATGGCTCTTGCAGTCATCGGATCTCAACCCAACCGATCGCCTAAGGGAGACTTTTGGACCGACATGTGAGACAGCGCTCTTCACCGTCACCATCATCAGAACAACAAATGAGAGAATATCTTGTAGAAGAATGATGTTCATCCCTCAGGTAGAATTCTGAGGCTTGTAAAATCTGTTCTGGTGGCTCGTGTTGGACACTTTATATTGGGTTCTCCTTATATTTAGCACATCTGTATGTGATATGTAGGGCCTGAAAGCTGCAAAAAAATTCATATTAGGGATGCATGATAATTTTGGCACATCGTTTGTAACGGCTGATACAGGCACCAAAATGAAATATCTGTATCGGAGATGAACATTTCTGCCGATTTGATGAGTGGGTTCAACAAGTATGTCTGTGGTGTCTGAAACGGACCACAAAGTTGCTATTTTCGATGATTGCTTATAGCATCAGTCATGTGACGAGGAGCCGAATTGTATTTCTTCAACACTACAAAATTATTTGCGAATCTAAAAAGACGACGATCTGTCAGAGAAGTGTGTTTTAAGTCTGCATCTGTCAGTGAGCCATCATCATCAGTAACTCCACTACAGAGAGACTTGATGTTCTCTGCAATTAGGTGGAAACAAAATATGAGCATTACGATCATTGGCCAAAATCCATCCATCCATTATCTGTAACGGTTTATCCTCATCAGGGTCATGGTGGGGCTGGAGCCTATCCGAGTCTATCCCGGCACATAGAGACAAACAACCACTCACACTCACATGCAAACCCCGCACAGAAAGGTCCCAACCGAGGTTCGAACCAGGAACCTTCTTGCTGTGAGTTGTGGTGGCCCTGACCAAAATCCATCCATCCATTTTCAATAACCTGTCCTTACCTATCATATCGCTAGGGGGCTGAGAGTTTGGGTACACCGTGGAAAAGTCTCCAGTTGATCACAGGGCAGACACACAGAGACAACCACTCACCATGAGCAGTTTAGAGTCACCGGTTAACCTATAAACCTGCAGGTCAGAACTTTCTTGCTGTGAGGCCACCATGCTGCCTATCGGCCAAGATGAGTTGAGAAATATCGGCATATCAGATATCGTGCATCCCTAATCCATACAAATTTACATTTGCTTGGTGTATGATGTACTTGTAGACAACATACAAACAGCTGTAGCTCATAAAAGCTAATGTTATGCTAATGTTAATGTTAGATTAGTATTTGTCAGCTCGTGTCTGCTTCGTTTTTGATTAACGAACTCTGCCTTCCTTTTGTAAAAAATCAATCATTAATCAGGTTCATTGCATCTTAAAAAAAAACAGCTCGAGCATCTCTCTCACCAAACCAAACTCATGTCAGGTCGTCACACTGATCCCAGCATGACAGACAAGCAAAGCGAAGAAACAAGTATATATTTGACTGGTGGCTGACTCATTTGATATTTCTGCATTTAGTGTTCATGAATCTTTCTTTATCTTTCCTTCACAACACCATCTGGCCTGCAAAAGACAAAAAAGAAATCTGCTGTGTGACTCATGCTTTAATCAATGACCGGATTTCACTCATAAACAAGAATAAAATATTTTATTTCTGAGCTGAAATTCAGTCTTGATGAATTCATCAGCAGCAACAAATGATTTCAAACTAAGAATACATATATACCTGCTGATGAAAGGAGCTTGAAATCTTCATATGCATGCTGGGATAGAGCACGTGGCCCTGAATAGGAATAAGTTTGGAAAATAAATTGAATCTGAAAATGCAACTCACAGCCACAACTGAACACACTGTAGTGACTCACTGCAACCCAGCAGCAGCTCTCATCAAACTGCTGATTTCAGCCACTTTTAATCACAGATTTCTAATTCCGTCTTTATTGTGTGTCCACAGTGTGTGGACTGCCTGCACGCCTTTATGTCTGTCCTCCTCCACCTCCTCCATGTCCACATCTGAGCAGCTCTGTTCAGTTCAGCTCCAGTGCCACACGGGGTCACTAGTGCCTGCCAAGTGGCGCAATCTTGCAATAAATTGGACATGTCCGATAACAACTTTTAAAGTCTGTCTTTTTTTTTTGTCCGCAGAGGGCAACGGTGTCGCTGGGAAATTAATCAGGAGGCAAAGGCACGGGTTTGGGTAAAAATATGCGTCACGACAGTCCTGTGTGGAGACGCACTGTACTTAGGAGGGAAACATTTGGGTTGAATGTGAATTGATGAAAAGTGTTTCATATAAATGTTGGTGTTTATCCTCGTTGCTACCTGTGAGGAATGGTGTGTTGCTGTGGCGCCTCCCGATGTGTGCCAGCCAGCAGCGCCAGTTATTGTCACCGCTCTGCTCTTTCTTCATCTCCTCTGCTGCTTCTCTCGACGCGCATTGGACGGCTGACAGTGCGTAAGCTCCACTGAAAACTGTAGCCCACACAACCTGTCTACATAAACATCGAAAGATGAAGGCTGGAAACCGGACTTCTACTGAATATTTTGAACCGGTTGTCTAATTAGAAGTGGCGGCGGAGCATTTTGGGGCTCTGCGCGCTCTTGCTCTGCTGCGCTGCTGGAGTTGCGCGCAGGACTCCGCGGATCGTTCAGGTCGTCTTGGGTATGGATGTATGCTTACTTTATGTTGCAATTTCTTTACTTTTATATATTTACCACGCATGATGCCGGGCTGGAGCTGCTGCCATTCCTCCCCCAAGTGTCGGACTCTACCCACTGCACAGCAGCCAACTTCAGGAGCCTGGTGATGCGGAGGACACAGAGCAGACAAACTGACAACAAGGGATTGAAAACGTTTTCAATTTGGCTGTTTTATTTATCTGTTTTTTGTAGGGGAGAAATTTGTTTTGGAGCTAAATGAAGGAATCACTGTGAAGATGTGTCACCATAGACGCTTCACACTGGGTTTAAGCATTTAACGAGGCGTCTGAGATGCGTTTTCTCCTCCAAAAAATGCTCCAAAGAGTGATGCAAAGCTGCGCACAAGTTCCCTCTCTTCAGTTGTTGAATTTTCCAGACAGAAACAAGTAGATAAGACACTCGTGAGAAGGCTTTCAACATTGTTTTGAGGATTTTTGATTGAAATGACTGGATGAGGCGCAGAGAAGATGCTCTTTCTCTTTCATATTTTACTAACGATGCTGCAAGAAGGATTTTTTCCTTTGAATTAAGCCATTTCGGCTTCCATACAATTTCTGGGGGGATTCTTGTTTTTCCTAAAGGCTCAAAGAAACATGTTGCATATCCTTGCGCTTCAGTCGGCGGTGTTACTTTTTGGAGGTAAGCAACGATTTCAGCCTATTTGCCTGAGTGTCCTCTAGTTTCATCTGAGGAAATGTGTTTTTTTTCTTACAAATAACACGCAGACACACATAAAAGAAGTTGAATAGAAGGTGGCGGAGGAGTTCAAGCGTGTCTTTGGCAGGTAAAGGAGACAAATCCTACCTGAGAAACAGGAGAGCACTGCTGTGAGGGTGTCAGCAATTCATACCTGAATATATGTGCCATAATTTGCATGGTTTCTAATGAGGACAACAAGCAGTGTTCATATCTGTTCACTTATATATTATATATTAGGGAGAACCCACTGCAGCCAGTGCTCAATGGCACCTGTACAACATACCCAGAGCAGCTTTGGCCTTAAATAACATTTATCTCATGAATATTTCAGTACGACAGTGATTCTCTTGTGCAACAGAAGCATTGGGGGCTCTTGCCCTGTCAGGTTATTACATCTAAATTCATCCCAGTGCACATAATTATTTTATGGGAAAAGTTACAGAGACCTGCAGTCCTTTCATATAGCTCAAATCACAACATGACAATCACTGCATGGTGTATGTTTATTTGCTGTGTGTGTGTGTGTGTGTGTGTGCGTTCGCGCTGAAACAATAATAATAATGTAGAACTCATTTTCTATGCACATGACATTGCATCAGTCATTTCGGTGCCACAAGCCGGGAAAGCAGCATTTACTTTGGCTGCCCTGCAGCCAGACTGTGCCGATCTGAGGGCAGCTAGCGGTCTTGCTAATGAATCCCCTCTGTCTTGTGGGAAAGGGTTTAACCTAAAAGTCTATTTGGAAAATGTATCCTGTCCTCTATTGTGAATCTTTTTCTCTGCACGGCCTCGGCTGCAGACGGAACTTTGAGTTTATAGAAAGGTTTGTTCAACTTTGCATCTGCAAACAGCAAAGAAAACATCTTTCTTATTCAGTCACCGCACCTTGTTTATCTATTCCCCCCCCCCCACTGACTCCAAAGGATCATCATCTGATTGTATTTGTGTGTACAGCCAATCGTGTGTCAGTTACAATAAAAGAAACACGTCCACAGATTCCCCGCTGAGTTAAAGGTCAAGCGTTGCCAGTAAGTCAACACTAAACACTCTCAAACTGCATCTCACGCGTTGCACCTCGGCGTTGCTCCCCTCTCTCTTCAGAGCTTCAGAGGATGACTCTGATTTGACAGCGTCTCTATTATGAGCGCTGACTCACTGGCTTGAAGTGTACGGGTAATGATGTTCGCCATATGCCAAGGCCTTCTCAGTAACCATACACAGTATGATACTAATTGAGCATTGTGTGTCATAAAGCTGCAGGACATAGCTCCTCACTGTGAATAGTGATGGAAATTGATAACACACTCCAGGAAATGAGAGGATCAGATCCATGCTAGGAAAGAGAAAAAAAAAATCCCTGCACAGCATAATGAAGCCGTAATTAGGGAGGGAAATCTTCTGGTGTTCTGGGGTGACTGTGACCCTTTGTTTGGAAAAGCAGAAATATTATCAGACCTAAAATATTGCTTCAAATCTAGTAAAATGTCTTTGTGCTGAAGTGAAGATAAAGACTAAGTGTCTCTTTGTGTTTGCAGCGAAGCAGCTTCACTCCTTATATTTTAGAAAAGGCTGTCCTCTCTGTTAATTGAAGCCGCTAGGTGTGTTCCAGTGAGAAGCCTCACTGGGATTCCAGAGAGGAATAACCAATCTTCTTTCCCTTCGCCTTATCCTTGAGCTTAACAAGATCCAAAAGGGGATCAAGCAAGGATAGCCTTCAGTCTACATCTTTAAGTACTAAGCACATAGGCCATGCTGCCTCTTGTCTCCGCAATGTGTCTGTCCTCATGTCTCCAATATCCGTGCCAAAGGATCGTCCTGTAGGATTTTTTTATATTTTGGAACACCCAACATTTTTATTAACCAGCGCAGAGATTCTCAGGCTCTTTCTCAGCGGAGGGTTTTTTATCTGTAATTGTCTTCAGAAAAAAAAGATCCACCGCTGTGGTCCCCGCACCCCATCACTGTGGCACACATCCAGATCCTCTGCTTTTTGCCCCTGGCAGTCCTTTAAGCCTCGCGACTCATGTCCTTGAGCAAGCAAGGACCAAGAAATGAGAGAGAGAGAGAGAGAGAGAGGGGTGACAAGCTGCAAGAGTAGAAAAATGGTGTGTTTTTAAAAACTTGCTGAAAAAAAGGAAAATACGCTCCAATCAATGCACGAAAAGACGGCGACGTGAGGTTCTCTGCAGGAGGCTAACTGTTGCTTTTGAAACACGTTTGCATATGATTGTGTCTCTTTGGTTTAGGTTATCAAATTGAAATTAAACTGTCAGCCGGATGTTTGGTTTTTTTTGTAGAATTAAAGACGATCTCTAGTTAACCAAAGAGGCTCGAGTTCATCAACGTTCCTCGTCAGTGTTTAATTGCACCGGACGATTTTCAAATCCAAGTCCGGGAAAATCTCATCGAGGAACTCCTGAATTCTGTTACAACCCTTTGACAGCTCATCAATTCTTCTCGTATCAGGAGCATATGGTCGTTAAGATTCAAATGAGTCTCTGTGTTAAAGCGAGCTTGCATTCGGATAAGGACCTGTAATGTAATTCCGCTGGTTTGTTTGGCGTTAACTCGGTTGTGGTGTTTATTTACGGATCAGACGACATGAAAAGAACAGGAGAAATCCCCGGCTTGGTGGTATTTTTATCAAGGCTATCTTAGAGCTGCGCTTTGAGCTCACCACTGTGGTGCACTTCTGAGATTTGTGACGGAGGACCCTGATAAAGAAAAAGAGGCGAATCCAGTTTGGCGTGGCTTGGGTGTTTTCCAGTAGTTTCTCTTCATGCAAAGAGAAAGGAAAAGAAAATCACAGTCGCGGCATGGCGTCAGCTGGGTTTGAACTTCTCTTGCTGTGTAATTACCAAGCATCAACTGTTTTTACACCAGAAGTTTGTATGTCAAACTGTGCACCTTTGTTTGTTTAATGACCATTTTATGAAACACACTGAGTAGGTGGACTCCCTTATACTTCCCTTTCATGCTCATTAGTGTCTCGGCTGTGCACAGGCACCCCATTACTATTCCTCGTACAGTATACTTAAAGTATGTGTGGGAGGCATTTCCAATCCAAGAGTCAAAAGAGGGTTTTTGCTCCCATAAATTCATGTATCATCAGTGTAATGTCCTTTAATATTTCCACAAAGCACATCTGCCCTATGTTAATTGGCTCCTTATAACCGCCGTGATCTCACATTCAATTTAATCAAATCTCTTGATTAAAGAAGGTGAATCTATGTAAAAGCTTTAAAGGGAGGGGTCGTGAAATGTGTGTGTGTGTGTGCCCGAAGAAGGAGGAGGTGTGTGTGTGTGTGTGTGTGTGTGTGCGTGTGGTGGAGGGGGGGGGTCATTGTAATAATTGACAAACATGCTGATGCAGTGTTTGTGCGTTCTCTCATCAGTGGATAGTTTGTGTGTCTGAACAGAGGACTTCCTCCCCATAAATCTGTCGGGCGGGAGTTCACAGCCAGACTGTGTGCTCCAGTCACGCTGCGTCCGACTAGGTGTGGTGCAACGGATGGAAGAAACACTAGAGATCAGCAACAACCTGAAAACTTCAATGAACAGGAATGAATTAATTCAGGCCGCTTTGGCAGTTTCAATTTAGATTGGTGAGGTATCAGATTCAGAGCTAAAATGTCTCATGTGAAGTTGAAACAAGACTCCTGGGCTTTGTTCAAATGTTTCTGTGTCCAGACATCTCCAGCCCATCTGCATGGGTTGCTGCGGTAACGATGTAGGCGTCAGTAACTACGTACTCCGGTGACGCGGCTTCCCAACGTGGAAGCACAGGGAAAATGGAAATCCATCATCTCGTCCTCCAAACAGTCGAGCTGTCAAGTCTCGGTGCAGAAGTCCTCCGTCCTACTGTTGTCCTCTGTGTTGTCCTTCCACACCGCTCTGCCACTAGCAGCATGATACCGCTGCTCTGATGTGCTTCCGAAACTCTGGATTTGATGTTGTCGTTTGACCGAGTAAAGCAAAAGACACTTTGCACTCTGATTTGACCAAGATGCATCTGTAGAAATCTGATCGTAATCGTGTTTCAAACCACCTCCAAATGTGGCTTGGATCCAACTTGAAAAAAAACACATGTGTGTGGATATTCCATAAAATGGATTTGGGCGATCTCTGAACAAATCCTAAGAGTCTACAGCCATGTTAGCAGTTTGTCAGTGTTGAGCAGTCTTCCTAGAGGTTTGGCGAGACTGTATTAAGGCCCAGGAGTGTTTGAGCTAAATGTTAATGCTAAAACACTTACATTGACAATGCTAACATACTGATGTTTAGCAGGGAATGGTTGATGCTAACAACTAATGACTAAGTACAGCTTAGTCAATGATGGCACAGTTCATTGTCTGGGTACAACACGTGTGTGTACCACAATCGAGATGAAAAGTCAGTCAGAGATAAGTAAAGTCAAAGTAGGATTCATCCTCTGGGGACCATGAACGTCTGTGTATATGTTTCTCAATCTAGCAACGTGATGTTGAAATATTTCACTGGATAAAGGAAAACTTTTTTGCTGGTGGTGTCCACCCTCTGGGGAACATGAATGTCATTGTAATCCATCCAATAGTTGTCAAGACATTTCCCTAAAAAACAAAAATGTCAGCCTCATCGTAGTGCTAGAGGATTCATCCTCTGGGTACCATGAATACTTTATACCTCATTTCATGGCAAACTACCCGATCGTTGTTGAGACATTTCAGTGAGAGCGATCACATTGAACTCACCCTCTCGACTATGAATGCCTTTACATAATCTGTGCAGAGACCAAAAGCACTAATGCTGTCTCTGCAGCAGCGTTACTGCTAAAAGTCTCACTAAGTAGTCACTAAAAAATCCCATTTAAGAAATATTTCAGCAGAATGAAGAGGCACTTCTTTTACTTTGAATACAGATGAAAAGAAAGATTGCTGAAAACGTGAACTCTGTTCCCTCACCGCTCGATAGCTTTGTGAAAGTCAGTAAGCAGTTCTGTGGCTGACATGGCAGCCTCTTGAAGTGACCACCTCCTGCGGTCACATTAGGGCGAGATCAAGTGCATGCTTTATGCCAAGTGACGTAATATTTCTGCAACGCAGGGATAAAACCTTGTTCACTCAGAAGAAGAGTAAAGACTCTGCGATGGGTTCATTACTCTCGGTTCATTAGTAACGGTCTCGGCTCTTCATATGCCTTCATGTTTTTCTTCTGTTTACTTAGTTTGCACAGTGGGCTCGAATACAAATGCAACAACGTCGCAACTGTGCAGAACAATTTCACCAAACTTTTTATTTTAAGGCTGGAAAATCCTTACTGCTCAGACATCTTAATAACGTTGAGATATGATGATTTTTTTCCTTTACTGTACATTTTTGTGCAGCAGAACATGTTTATTCCAAATGAAAAATGAGGCAACAAAAAGATTCGCACTGTTTACTGTAATGTAAAAACTATTGAATTCAAAGAAAAAGAAAAAAAAAACACCCACCAGACTAAGAAGTGGATTATGTTTTTATTACTTCAATACATTAATAAAATGTCATTAGCCTGGGAGCTTTCTCTGGGAACAAAAACTGCTCAGACAGCATTCCACGATATTAGATATTTATGTAATATATCCTGCATTAAGGCTTAAACAATATGAATACACCCAAGAACTACATTTCCTTGTAGCTGGGTCTTCTCTGTGAGCACAGAAAAAAAAATAGCATCAGTATTTGAGCTAAACTTTACAGTAAAATCACACAGGTACATTCTCTCTTTAACTTTATGTGCCGTTCCTCAGCCCAGTCTTGCTTCCTCGCTGTCAGCCCAGATGGATCCATAACTCCAATTGGTTATGCGTTTTTTGATTTGAGTAATCACAGGCAGGTGGCCGGACAAAAAGCTTTCACTACATCCGAGAGAGCGAGAGAGTGGAGCGCTCGGTTGTGTGCGGAGCTGTCGCTGTCTATCAGAGGCATCAGAGCTTTAATGCATTAGAGGCAATGATCTGACAGGTACATATTGTCAAGGCCCATTGACTTCTTTGTGGTGTGGCTGATTGATTGTCGAGATTATGTTAAAATGGGAGTCGCGCGCGCGTCCTCTTTGTGATTCAGAGTGGTGTGCTCATGCAGTAGAATGCTGAACAGCAACCTTTAAAACTACCATTGAATTTTAATTTTAAAATATATTAGTTTTATCCCTCAAGCAGTTCATTCTGCTCGTGAATAATCACTATTGTCTGCTGTGGCTGGAACAAGAGCGAAGAGTTTGTTGTGCCCTCTCATCTGTGACAGCAAACCAATGCACAGCCGAATGAAGAATGAATTACGGTAGATGGAAAGGTGCCTCTGACACAGCACATTTTATAATGTGAATCAAAGAGCATTAGCCTAATATAAAACTCTTTGGGATATAGAAAGAAATCACTGTTTGAATCAACATATTTATTGCCAGTGAAGCAGCTCTGGGCTTCTACTTCAGCGTGACGTCACTGATTAAATTTTCAGGCCCGTGGTGGTTTGTTCCGGTTCAGGATAACGACATTGTTATTCTACCTGAAATATCAGACGAATGCACATTCTTATCTCTTGTTTTTAACTATGAACAGCACTGGCTATAAACAGTTGCTTTTATTAGTATTTATTAATATGTCTTTTATAATATTGCTTTCCAGGGAAGAGAACAACAAAGCGCTATCAGAGCGTTAATTAAAATATGGAACAATATCAGCTGCCATCGAAGCAAATAACTGGGAATGTAGAAAAACAAAGTGCACGTTAAAAGATGTTCTTTAGAGCGATTACTAATGAAAAATATTTACTTAAAGTAAAGCTTGCATGTTAAAATGTAAGTCAATCACACAGTCCTCGCCACATACGCTGTTTTCGAAGTTAAAAGTTCTGATTTTATTTGTTTTCCACTGACTGCTGCAATGCAGTGATCTTCATTAGAACCAGACCAATCAATCGGCAGGTCCAACAACATACTGGCTGATATTAACTTACTGAAGATTTATTGGTGGTATGTGTAGGCCAATAAATTATAATAAGAATTAAAAAGTCTCGGTTACATAGCTCGCACGCCATTGACAAGTTTATTTTTCAGCTGTAAAATATCTCGGCCATGATTCTTTTAATCTGCATTAATTGATTGGGGGCACTCTAGGGTGAGCAGCGCAGCAAGCTGTAAACGGACATATTACTGTAGCACCCTATAAAGTTGATGTGGAAAACTTGTTAGCACACAGGTGCCTCGTATCCAGCAGGTGTGGAGCAATAGCATTTATTTGAAAGGCCTGGTTTGTGGAAGTCCAATATTCACTCTTCTTTTAGCTGTTTTGGTCTCCACAAACTCCTGGTTGAAATATTTACATCTTTAGCTGCTAAATGCTAAGCTAAACAGGTCTGTAAATCCAAAACAATGAGCTTAAAGAGCCTAAAACGCTCCATAGAGCTAAGGGGAATCGTGAGTGAGTTGTTACCTTTTGTTATATTGATTAGTGCAGCTTTAATGATTTAAAGAAATCCATATTGGAAATGTTTGCTTATGTTGTGTGTTTATGTAAAAAGAAAATTAATATCGACCTATCCAGTGACAGGCTGCATGCATAATATATACTACGACTATACGTGGTATGTCATTATACATTGCCTGCATGTGTCAATATTTCTTTGTCTCTGTCAGTTGCATTCATATTGGACCAAATGGGAAGAAAACCAGTGTGGAAGATTTACAGAATATGGCCGAAATGTTGTTTTAATTAGTGTATAATCACTTGAAAATAAGAATCTTTGCGGTTTTGTATATCTACAGTTACCACGAGTCCTCTTCCACGGAGTCCACCATGTTGAACTGCCATATTTCTACAGGTTTTGCGGCCTCCGTAGTTACTCCTTTATTCTAGGAAGGAGGTGGGTGAGGCGAGGTGGTTGCAATCAGCCGCTACACCACCAGATGCCACTAAATCCCACGCGCTGCTCCGTTAAAAACACTTTTCAAATGTGCGGCACTGATTGTTGGAAATGAGATGTTTCTTTCGCCCGCTTTGATTTTAACACTGGTACTCAACACAAATATGTCTACAGAATAATCATGTGTTCATTCACTACAACTCAGTTAAATGTAAATGGTCTGAAGTGCACTCTGACCATTGGCTGGATGGTACTTGGTGTAATTGGAATGCCAGCGTGTGTGTGCGTCGACCCAATCAGTCTTGACACAATCACCGGTTCCTAATCAGTGTGAAAGTAATGGCCACCTCAGAGTACAATCAGCGTACAAGTTAGTCTGGCAGGAGTGGCTCTAACTTAATGAACTCCCTCGAGTGAACTCACTGAGTCAGTGTTTTCATAGACAACGAGCACAAAAGTCCTCTTACGCGCACTGAATCTAAAAAGCACCGTGCTGACACTGATGTATCCTGATCTTCGGCACATACATGCAGCAATGACATGTTTTCATGCTGTCATCTCGTCCTTGTTGCAGCCTCCAGTCTCTCCAGTTTTTGGCAGCCCGGAGTGTTCATGCTGCTTTGTTTCCCCTCTTGCTATAGGGACAGTGAGCCGATGACGAGGGAGGATTAGATTTGTCCAGTCAAAACACACAGACAGTTTCGGCAATAGTGAGTCATTGGCCCCGTGGTGCTCAGTGGTGTCGCCCGGGCCAGGAGGGGCAGCGTTGGCAGTCAGCACATCCTGCCATAGCTCGTTCTGTTCTCCACTATCTGCTCCTGCAGATTCTCCTCTTAACCCAGAGGCCCTCAATTTCACACAAATTGGAAGGAGACACACCAAGCTGAGGCAGAATGACCCCGGCGATAATGAGGGGTTAGCCTAAAAAATAATTCAAATTGGGAATAAAATCGTATAAGGATGTTAATGCAGCACTGAATGTTGTCTTTCCACCTGCTCGGAATTAGAATTTGGATTAGTCATATCATAATAATTTTTATTAGCCATGCTAGCACCATGACTTTGTGGACGGCAGTGTCCGTCGGGCTGGTTTCTCAGTCGGTCCACCACTTTTAGACTTAAACGTCTCTTTGAATTTTGTTCATGTTCCCTGGAGGATGAATCCTAATGACTTATGTGAAATGTCTCAATGTTTGCACTCGCTCCATCATCAGGTCAAAAGTTTAGTACAAAGTAGTTCCTGAAAACTAATCCCATCAGCCTTATTTGCAAATGTTAACATGCTAACACGTTAAACATGGTTGGCAAGCACCAAGCTGTAAACGGACATATTAGCGCCCTATAAAGTTGGTGTGGAAAACTTGTTAGCAAACAGGTGCATCATCTTCTTTTAGCTGTTTTGGTCACAACAAGCTCCTGGTTACATCTTTAGCTGCTAAATGCTAAGCTAAACAGGGCTGTAAATCCAAAACAATGAGCTTAAAGAGCCTAAAACGCTCTATAGAGCTATGGGGAGTTGTAACTGAGTCATTACCTGTTTTTATATTGCTAAGTGCAGCTTTAATAACCTGATTTAAATGTCCGTATTGTAACTGTCATTGTGAGCAGTTAGCTCTGTGCCTCACGGAGATGCTATTTATCTAAAAGAGGTTATTAAAAGTCATAAAAACACACCACAATGCAAAAGGCAATAAGACAGTAATCAAACGGCGATAACTTTAGTTAGTTTACTTGCTGACATACCCAAGGGTGGGTGCTAGCACTTAATGGGTTGAAAGTTCAGAAATGTAGGCTGGAGGCAGATAATTGACGAACCTTAGAATTGAACTGAGATGTATTGGCAGACAGTGCAGGGAGGATGACATGATTGTTGTCTTTGCATTCATTAAAAGCCCAGCAGCATTGTTTCATACAGCAGCAGCGTAGACAATAAAGAGCCGTATGGATTTGAACAATAATAATACATGCCTTTTTGTAAGCACAGAAGTCATATAGCAGTTTGTATACGCATGTTAAACACAATATTATGAGTTGATTTGAATCTTTTTCGGCCCTGAAATCGATTTTGGCAGTGACACACGGTGGAGTGCGACGGAGGCCTTGGTGTGGTTCACTCAGAGGACACGCACACCAGCCGGAGATAAGTGCAAACAAGCGCTTTGCGAGTGGCTCTTTGCCCTGCTGGGTTGCATTTGATTACTATTGCCGCTTTGTTTCATGCTGTTTTCGTGCATTCTCAGAGAACCTTGAAGATTGTTGTGTGAAGGCCTGTAATTAGATGTTCTGGGACTATGGCAACTGCTGAAACTCGTCGTGATGTAATCTGTGCTCCATCCTTAATTGCACATAGCATGTGTAGGATGGCTAATTTAACCTAGAAGTGGTTTATATTTTCAAAATCTGTCCATTTCTCTGTCGGGTTTTATTTTTATATAGCCTGTCTGGAACTAACACAAGCGTATATTGCTTTGACAGAGGATCACACAAACAGTGCCACCCTGCATTCTTAAAGTAAGGACGACCACTTTAACAATATCCATGCCAAGGGAAAGCAAAAGTACAGCATGATAAGACCTTTAAAAAAAACAGCCAAGCATGTCAGATGTACTTATCTGGTCTTTTCCGAGATGCAAGCCAGGGTGGTTCATCCAAATAAATATTCAGGGTCTCGACATGGCAACTTTTGTCCGAATGAGAAATATGTTTGGGGATATATTGGTAGCTGACCAGCACACACAGAGAGAGAGAGAGAGGTGGGTTGATCTCTCTCAGACAGCAGCCTCCTGCGAATGAAGACAGATGAGAAGTGAAGAATCACTCCCTGTTCCTGTGATATGGCACAGTAAACACGAGCTCACCTCGGAGACAAACACGGGAGAGAGACAGGGAAACAGAAGCACAGGTCCTCTCACACAAAAGCATACAAAGTACATAAAACCTGAACGCGCAGGATATATGGAGGAATTCTATCAATTATTTGATAAGGGATCTGGAGTCGCGCGCAATTTCAGAGAGGGAACTGGGAAGTGAACTCATGATTTATTTTTTGGTATATCTCTTCATGTTGTAAGAAATAGACCTATGTTGTAACAACTGGGCAGCGGCGATACAGAGAGAGAACCAGGAGTGGTGAAGTAGCGTTTAATCATATTAATGGAAATGTGCAGGTTTCCACTGAATGAAGCCTCGGCTTGAACCTCTAATGATTCCCCTCGTGTGAAATCCACATCGGTGAAGTTAAACTGTTCGACGCCAGAAAAAACTGCTACAAAACAACTGTTTTGCTTTTCCACTTATCAATTTCAAGAGATTGTTAATAAGAAAAAAGAAAAAGTAGAAGGAAGGCGAGAGGTCAAAAACTGTGCAGCTCCGCTCTCTGCTCGCCTGAATGCCTCCCGGTAACGCCCCCAAACTCTCTTTAGAGTATCAAAAGGTGAAAAAAAAGTGCTTAGCTACTAGGAAGCAACAATCATAGTCACCTATTCCAAAATATAACAAATGTAATATGAATTTTACACATTTTAAATGATATACACACGTTTTATATACTGTAAATATGAACTGTAAATACACCAAACATGTAAATACTGCAGATATTCCTTCTAATTCCTTGATAAATGAATGAAGCGTGGAAATAACATTTGTTGTATCAACTTAAATTATTGCATGCTAATTAGTTAAACATCAATAAATTGTGTTTAGGCTCCTACAGTATGACTGAACCTGTATAGCCATGCTTTTACATGAAACCACCACCAAAATAATTAATTTTCAATTTATTGGTGCAACACGGACCAATAGAATAACCTCTTGATAGTAGATATAGACGTGTGACTTTTCTTTTCACCTGATGCATGACAAAATTCACTTTTACAAAAAACAACTCCAACTACGTATATTCAGCTATTTCTTCACTCGCTCGCCGAGGTCCAGACCACCAGAGAAAATAAATCAAACCGTCTAGCACGGCAAAGTGCAGAACGACGTGCTGTCAGTCACCTGAATGAGGTTTGTTTTGTTTTTCCCCCTCACAGGTTTTTACAGTACGTAGCGCCGCTGACAAAAGAATGACAAGTCACCAGAGTCATCCAATGAGCGGGTGACCCGTCGGCCCATCTGATTTCATGCTTGGTTTGTTTATGAATGAAGGCGGTGTGAACCCTAAATGCACTGAACTGAAATGCAGAATTCTTTGGTCTGCAGAATGGAAACTAAATTACAGAACAGCCAACATCTAAAAAGGCTAATAAAAAAATGTTCTTGTTTGTGTTGTTGGATCTATATATATATATATATATATATATAAGGTATTATTGTCTTGTCCTTGTCTTGTGCATGGTGTGCATTGAGATCTTTGGCAAAACTGGAAACATGATGATGATTTTATTGCACATTTTTCAGCGCATCACCTAATTTATGAAGGGAGGCAGCTGTGTCAAAGTAATATAGTTATACAGTAATATTTTACACCTTGAATCATGTCTTTTAGGTGTAGTATAAAGTTGACTGTTTTCAGAGTAATGTCAGAACTTGAATAACTGGAAGAGACTAAACCAGAGGTCATTATAATCACCAGAAATGCTGCCACACATTACTTTATTTAATGTTTCTCGGGGGAGATTGCTACCACCTGCAAGGCGAGGTTTTAGTGCCGGTGAGCTAATTTGCTAGCAGGCTGTGCAGGCTAGCTCTTATTGCAGTGTTTAGTACTGCACTGGCTGTGAGTTTTTTGTTTTATGATCTTTTATATTAATCTAAATAGATTTTAGTTGGAATTTACATTTGAAAATGAAGTGATTTGTCTCTTTATATTTGTCTTGTCTTTGAGCCGTTTTCTTCCTTTATTACCATTTTCTGCAGCCAGACTTTCCAAACAGAGCTGGAGAGAGTCTATTCCAGAGTGAGACTTAAATAAGTTTTCAAAATCTGAGCTAGAAGTTATATGTGTGCATGAATTAGGGTTTTATTATTTATATATATATATATATATATATATATATATATATATATATATATATAATTATTATATATATATATATATTATATATTTCTCTCATAGTTGTTTTTATATTTCTATCGATTATATCAAAATGAGGACTCTCGTTTTGAAGCTAAACAAGGTGAAAAAGAACTCTACTGTACTAGTTACTGTAACAAGCTTTTTCTCAACTAATCTTTTTAAGGACAGTTGTCTTTTGCATTCTCTGTTGATTAACTTCTACCTTGATCCTCACATCTGAGGTAAGTCTCAGTGTTTCTCATGGATCATAGACTGTATAAGAGAAGTCAGCATAGACATCCTGACGTCACCCATTGTTGGTTTGTCGACTGCTGTTTTTGAACCCTCGCTTTCGGCATCATGGCCGGATGGAGTGGTAGCAACTTGATTTGTC
Source organism: Argyrosomus regius (assembly GCA_946959425.1). Lineage (NCBI taxonomy): Eukaryota > Metazoa > Chordata > Actinopteri > Sciaenidae > Argyrosomus > Argyrosomus regius. Next base: position 3,219,954 of record OX336890.1, read on the forward strand.
GTTTCAGTAGTCAATCAGAAGGTAGCCACGCTAGCCTAAAGCATACCCTGCTTTATCACCTCTAATCAAGACCTGACACTAGTGACTGAGAACATAAACTCACGAGAAAACTGTTGACTGAGATCATAAATCAAGTGAGAAGTGGAGTTTTTTCTCATAGACTTCAGTCAGACTTCTTTTTGCAACCATTAGAGCTGCCCCCCTGGTGGCCATTAGAAAGAATGCAGCTTTGAGGCACTAACATTGGTTTTACTGTCCAGATCTGGATGCTACGTCCACTTCTCTCATGCAGTCTGTGCTCTCAGTGGGTGGAGAACATATTTTAGTGCTATAAATGCTAAACTGGAATGGCATAAGGGCCTTGAGAGCTCTTTGTCATGCCTGATCCCTGCAGTGTAGCGCAACAACAGGCTACAGCTAGGCTGAACTTCACAGTTAATATAGTTGTAATGGCTAACAGTGTTAATTAAATATGCCAAGACTATATTGCTTACTTTTTTCCACAGCAGGAGCGTAAGGTTTCAAAATATTGGCTCCCTTCACTGCTTTTCACAGGCGTTGAGTCTACATTAGTTAGGCAGGGAAAAAAAGCGTGGTGCTTCAGTTTGGCCTGCTGAGGATTAACTCAAACAGTGAGTGATTGTTTTTTCTGCCTGCAGAGCAGCTCGGCGTCCAAGAAATGTTTGTAGAACAAAAATTATAATTAGCTTCCATTTCCTTACCTATTTTTTTTTTTTCCAAGACATTAGAAAGCCCACGTCTGCAGAGCTGGCTCAAGAGGAATCGTCTAGTCTTCTAGCATTCCTCCAGACTTGTTTTCTGGAGTGTAGAGTGAGTTGCTGTCAATCACCGAAATAAAGTTCAGCTCGGCAGTCGGACGGGAAGGCTGCGAAAACAAAATGTGCCCTGCCGCATTGCTGGTTGGAAATATTTCTTTAAAACTAAAAGATTTTGTCAGTGGTGTGAAAGCACACTGCTTTTTCCTTCTGAAGTCTGAAATACAAACATTTCTCTCCCCCTGCTTTAATAGCTTTTTTTTTTCTTTCCCCGGCCCAAAATAGATCTACTTGTTCATGGAGTTAGTTCCCCACTCTGACAGGTTTTAGGTTAAACTGCAGATTTAAAGCCGGCCCATCTGGAGCCACAATAAAAGCTCTTTTCACAGGGGAATGAGGCAGCGTTGGGTGAATGGGCACTTCCATAGAGGGAGAGAGAGCATCATATTTTTACACTGCGGAGGATTAAAAACTATTACGTGTTGATGTGCACACACACACACACACACACGACCCTTTGGAGAATGAAACGTGACAAACACATCATGTTAACAAGAAGGTGATGATAGATCTGTGTGTGTGCATGTCTAGTTGAAACTTGAAAGTAGCTACATTTAAAAGTTTCTTTAGTGTTATTTTTATTGTGTCTCTCTGTACAGTTTATTTAAGAATGTGCACTAAAGCAAAAAAAACCCTTGACCTGTTTTCAAAGGTGAAGTAGTATAGAAGTACAGAGAGTCAGATGACATCTGCGCAGAGTGCAACATCAACCACTGCTATTATTGTAGCCACTGCAGTCGTAAAAGAATGAGAAAAAATGTTGTTTATCATCTTTACTATGTTTCTATGCTGTGTACCAGTTTGTCACAGAAGCCTGGTGTAGTTCTTGGAAGATAGTTGTGATGAGTCATACAATCAATGTTTCACTGCAGTTACAAACAGTGTAAAAGACACACTGGTTACTTAAAACTCTGAAGTTTTCAAGACAAAAACATGTTAGTTCAGTTTTTAGGCTTTTGGCTAGCGTGATGGTAAAATTTAAAACTTTATCTTGGGACAGAATATCTGTTTTCAAGATGTTTCAATAGTGAATGTTCAAATAGTTCACATCCCATTTGATTCCATACAAATATACAGTCTCAGAATAACCCTCCTCTGATGCTATAAACAATATCAACCAGAATAACGCATAGAGCACTACAAGAAATCACATGTACGAAGCAAAGAAAAAAATGATGTATACACTCCATCATTATTGGTAAAAAATGAAATAAACTAGGCTAAAAGTCGACACTTATGTTCATGGACCTGTGACGCTGATGGGAATGTATTATATTTGGTCATAAACTAATGTTTTGGACAGATTGAGATTATGACTTGATGAAGGCGCTAGATGAAAAGTCAGCGAAATAATTGAGATTCATCCTCTTGGCACCACGAACATCTGCAACCAAATTTGTCCCCTAGAGTTTAACATATTTCCCTATATATGTTATATACGTGAAAACTTTGGTCAGGTGGTGGTTCCAGAGGGGAAACCAGAAGATCACAGAAGTCATCATCTGGGGAACGTGAATGTGTGTTCAAACTTTCAAACTTCTGCATTTCTGTTTCTTTGCATTGTCAGACAACAACACCAAGTAAATGTGCACACTGACATGTTTGACTTCGTGTTCAGTGTGAATGCATTACATTTCTCACAGCTCATACACTCAGAAAGAGAAAACATTGTACTAGTGTGACGCAGCTTATGTTATTTTGTCTACCAGCTTTCAGATTTCGGATGACAGAGCTTCGCACAAGCACTCGAATATACCGAGAATACAGATGATTCGATGCAATCCTTTGTTTGATGTGTGAAACCAAACCAAACCAAACCAAAGCAAACGTTTGTCTTTCTGTATTTGTATCTGTTTTAACTTTACATTTACTTGGCCAAGGCCGCAATAACTAATGTGTGTGTATCTGTTTGACTGACAGTTAAGATTTTATGATTTAGCAGGAGCTCTTCAATAGTTTCACTACTTTTCCGCCAGTTTCTTTATGTCATATCCTTGTATTTTATTGCTCAAGCTGAAACATTTGTTCGTCTCTGTCTGTCAAATCCACACCTGTTTCTCTCCATTCACATCTTTTTTTTTTTTTATTGATGTTAAATACATTCGTACCACCTCCAAATTTTTGCCTGGCAATTTGTCTGAAAGTGCCATTGAGCTTCAGATAAAGACATCCACATTAGGCATTTATGGTCTAATAGCAGTGCAAGGTATTATTCAATCAAGGTCAATTATCAGCATAATTATCGTCTATTCATTAGCGGCGAAGTGAGGTCTGGTGGGATAGAACATAGAAAGAGAGAAAAACCTACACTGGATTCATAAGCACTGCACAGCCAAAAGACTCGCAGTGTGGCTCCATTTACAAGGATTCAGGCTTGTCAGGAGAGCTCCAGGCAGAATTTATCATCCTATATGTGGGTGACCTTGGGGAAAGGTTTACCAGTAGATTTGGGGAGGGAGCAGGTTGGATATGGAGGCGCTTAAGCATGCAGAGACACTGTGCTACAGAACTCTTTCATTTACAAGCTCTGTTTTTCACACCTTGCTATAAATAAAGGGATTTGGGGGGGAAATCTTCCCTCTGTACCGACTATATAAACTGATTTAATTAACTTTTACGGATTTAACAGCTATCATCCCACGGTTCCTTAGCGAACCCTCTACAGCCTCAGAATATTGGCTTTAACAAATTCGGGGTAAAAACAGTTCATTGTGAGATTTTGAACTCTTCTCCGAGTTAGTAAAACTTTTTTATTGATGTGTCTTGACCCTAAGAGGAGGAAAACATGTTATGGCTTGATTCAGACCCGCTTTCATTGTCACAAGCTGCCACTTGTTCCTCACACTCATCAGAGAGAGGCACAGTATTTCATTTTCAGGCTGCGTAAATCACAGACGGGCGCCCTCCATCCATAATCAATCTGCTTTGCTTGTGTTGAATATTCTCTCAATTAGATCCTCTATGGTTCCTTGATTTGCCGCAGAGTGACACGATGTGTCAGTGATCGCGCTCAAAGAGGGGAAACGACGATCGAGTTGAGGAACAAAGAGGAGCAAATTACAGTAACTGATCTGAATTTTCCAGTTTTTTTTTTTTTTAGCGATACGCTGATTATCGTCAGCTGTCGTGTAATCCTGCGCCGTAATCCTATTTGCTGTGTGACAATATTTCCTAACCTAACTGAGCTCTCGTCATTAGGTGGCCAATAAGTCCTGGTTGGATTTGTGTCCACTTGTTCCTCTGTCCTAACAGAGCTCACTCACCATTAAATGTCCCTCTGCACTCACAAAGAGGCCGACTGACTCTACCCCGGCGAATGCCTCTGTATTTAGCCTGATTTACGATATCGTTTGCAATAAAGGCCAGTGTGAGGGGAAGGGATTCATTAAGGAGGCCAGTTTATGTTTTAGAGAAGTCCGGAGGGGCCACGGGAATACTGATTGGCACACAGATATGCACTTGTCTCATCCTCCCGACCCGAGCCAAAAGCTCTTAGCTCCTTTCCCCTCAAGCCATGTGCACTGGATGGCACAAAGGACGTGTTGTTCTGAGCTCGCAGGATGCCCAGGATGCCCAGGATTTCTTGCCACTCAGTCTGCAGACTCCCGCTGCGATAACACCGTTCCAGACATATCAGGCCTCCTCGGAGCACCTGGAGGCCCTTCTCAGCATCCCCGTAATGACATCCCCGCTGACCCTCCCGAGCCACACTGACAGCGGCGCTTATTTGGGTTCGTCTTTTTCATCCACAGATTTACCAAATAGGCCAGCGGCCCACGGCATTGCAGTGTTTACTCTTCATCGGTCGATACTCTTTAATCCCCGAGATGATGCTTTCTCTCATGAACTCAAAATAGCTCTTCTTCCTCCCCAGTGAAGCCACAGGCCCATTACTCTTTATTAGCTCTTAGCGTCTTAAATGTGGCCATCCATTAGAGGCGAGGGAACAAACATCCCCAGCAGGTCCCTCAGTAGCCTGCCAGCACACACACACACACACACACACACACACACACACACACACACACACACACACATACGCTGATTTAAACTGACCCTTAATCAAGAGCAATTATTACGCATTGAATTCACCTCATCACAGAGATAAAGAAGAGTCACCTGTGGTGCTTGTTCCCTCTGAAGATTCCCAGACTTTGCCTTGTGGCCCTAGCTCCATCCTCCATGACACTTACTTATGAGCTAGGCGGAGTCCACAGACCTCTATCTGCCTGAATGATTTCTTTTCTATGGAGGCTGGCATGAAGTAATACCCTACCGTGTCATGTATTGATTCTTTTTCCAGTCCCTCTTTCTTGAATTTCTTGGTGGCTCAAAAGCATAAATCATCCGCAAATGATCCTTGAAGGAAATATTGTAATTATTATTCTTGACGCATGGTCACAAATTCAATAGCCCTTATTAATTGAACATGGTGAGAAATATGATGTTGGTAATTCAATGGGACTAGAGAGCTTTCTCTCATCCCTCATGTTTAAGACGGTTCTGCTTGGCATTCATGGCAAAGCTCGGAATGATTCAGGGTCAAGAGGAGGGTCAAAGGGAGTGTAATTTTAAACCTCGACAAAGAGCGTCTCTGTCAGCTTTGCAACATGATTTGGAAAACCACATTTAGACTACCAATGTCGAAAAAACCCTTCTATATGTGCTCCATATGTCAAGTTTATTGAAAGGAATCCAGGTAACATCCGTCTTTGTTCGTCGCTCATTGTTGCTCACCATCTACTTTTTTTAAACTTCCTATTGAGCTTTCTGTCCTTGCTCTTTATTTCTTGTCTGTCTTGACGCGTGTGATGAAGCGTAAAGACAAGCAACCGACCAGTCAGCCACACGGGCAGCCATTCACTTCTGTGTCCACCCATATTATTATTACAGCCAGGAGTGGGTAGCAGGAAAGTGGCCTCTCTCCTTCCCTGGTGTCTTTCTATTGTTGGCTGTTCATTTACTCAGCCTCTACGAGTGTGAAGGCTGCTCTTCGCTCCGCCAGTCCTGTTCCAGCTCTACATATCCTAGCGTGGAGCCCCAGTGATAGGCTGAGTGAGCTTGTATGAGGCTGGGTATAGGAAGGGTGCTGCTTGGCTAGTTAGCGCTCATCTGGGACCTGACTTTTCCCCCCACACTCTTGTACACCTCTGCACATGCAGCCGTGTCTGACAGAAAAACGCCTGACTGGTAACCTCAGAAACTGGAAATCTTAAATTGACTGCATGTGCAAGAGTGGCATCAGATATTTTTTAAATGACAACCAAACTAATTGAAGCTGAAATATGTGTGAAGCTATTAAAGCGCACGCTGTGTGCTTACTGCCTTAGAAAGTTGATTACACAGAAAATAGAGCAGCGCTGACAGAAATTCCTTCCACGAGAACACTGATAGTCGTTCTTAGAGCTAAAGCTGGGGCCTGATCATCAAAATCCATCTTGTTTTTGGGCTACTGGCCATCCTACATCTGCAAATAACAAGTGAAATCTGCACCTGAACAGTATATAGACTCCACAGCCATGCTAGTGGACCTGTGAGGCTATTTACGGCACAGTGGCACTCCGAGCTAAACGTGCCAACGTCAGCATGTTAAGACGCTCACAATGTCAATGCTAAGATGCTGATCTTTAGAAGATATATTTACCATATTCACTATTTAAGTTTGCAGTGTTAGCATGCTGACATCTTTTTGAATACACAAAGTGCAGCAGAGGTTGATGGGATTGTCTCTAGTTTAGCTAGCGTTTGGGATCTGAGGACACTAATTGTTGATGAAGTTCTTCTCCATTCTTGCTTGATACGCGACTTTCTCAGCAGTCTATTGTGCTTCATAATGCACCACACATTTTCAGTGAGTCCAGACAGGTTTGGACTTCAGCCACAAGTCTAGTACCTGCACTCTTTGACTCCAAAACCAGAGTGTAACACACACGTAACGTGGTTTGGCATCGTCTTGCTAAAATAAGCACGGACACCCCTGAAAAAGATGTCGTCTGGATGGCAGCACATGTTGCTACCAAACCTGTACTTCCAGCATTAATGGTGCCTTCACAGATGTTCGTGTTACCGCCCCTGTACCATCACAGATGGTGACAATCTGAATGGTCATTTTCCTCTTCAGCCCACAGGACATAGCGTCCATGACTTCCAAAACCAGTTTGAAATGTGGACTCGGCACCACAGCATACTTTTCCACCTTCAGTCTGTCCATCTCAGGATGAGCTCGGGTCCAGAGAAGTCTGCAGCCTTTCTGGATGTTGCTGATAGTTGGCCTTCTCTTTGCATTTGTAGATGCAGCAACAAACCGTGTTTACACTTTTCTCTAGTGTTTCTGAGCACATATAGTACTATCCTCTATACTATCATGTCGGTTTTATATAAAGTGCCGCCTGATGGATTGAAGGCCACGGGCATTCATTGTTGTTTTTCAGCCTTGCTGCCTTAAGTACAGAGATTTCTCTGTATTATCTGAATCTTTTAATGATATTATGGATTGTAAATCAATACAATTCTTGCAATCGTAGGTTGACAAACATTGTCCTTGTTTGTAAACAACTGAGCTTTTCAAGGATGTTGCTTTTTATATGCAACCATGATATTATCACCTCGTAACCTGTCAACATCAAATTCAGTTCAACAGAACATTAAATATCATGATTTTTATTCACATTATACAAAAGCTTTTTTTGAATCAGGATCGTATTCAATGAATTGAAATGTTATAGTACTAGATAAATTGTTGAGGGATCAAATTGCATGACAATCCGTCCAATTATTCTTGAGACATTTCCCGCAAAACAAATGCCAATCTCATGGTGGCCCTAGAGGAAAGGTCAGGGGGGGATCACCGAAGTCATGAGGATACATCATATGAATACTGTGAATGACTGTGCAAAATGTCACGGCAATCCATCCGGTAGCGTAGTTGTTGAGATGTTTCAGTTTGGGCCAGAGTGGTGGGCCGATTGGCTGACATTGCCAATGACTGACAGCCTTCTAATATAGGGTCTTATGTACATAATGGTAAGGATCTAAAAAGCATCAGAGTTTAGTCTTAATCCAGATTTGAAAGCTTAATTTCCACCGTAAAACACACTCCATTTAAATGTGACAGAAACAAAATGAAACCCACCAAAAACATCTTGGTTAGTCAATGACCAAGTCTGGTTTGGTCAAGAAATGAGACGCCTCTCCGAAGAGTCATTTCCCGTATATCTGTGTCTAGACACTGCTTGTTTTCCTAAGCCATAAATCTTCTGAACATCCTGATACTAAAATGACGTTTTTCAGGCAGACAAATCAGGATAAAATGAACTTTCTCAGCAGCAACACACTCCTGTGAGATCTGGCAACACAGATATCTCTCCTCTTTGTTGGTGCTGAATCATCAGTCTGGATTATACCTTTTGGTTGATATAAATCCTCAATTCACAGAGTGAGACGTGAAAATATTCTGGCAAAATTGCTGTTTTTGTAAAAGGAGTTTGGTCTGGTGGCTTTGAAGAGAGCGTGGATAACGGCTTCAGCTCCCTGTCGGAAAGGAACGTCTGACTAAAGCGGTGAAATATTAGAAATATAGCGTACACTGATTTTTAAGTGTCTAAAATGCGTTTTGCTGCTACCTCATTCACAGCATTACATTTAGCTTAGCTGTCAATCAAATTGGGATCTGCCACGCCTACAGAGTCCAGAGAGAAAATGGTCTGCTGCTTGTGCAAGTTTTCTTCACTCATATGATATCCTCAATATCATATCTGCATGTTTACTGTGTCAAGCCACATTTTCAGGCTTTTTATGCAACAACTATTTATGCAAAGTCATACAGCGCTTTCACAATACACATTCACCTGCAACATTTAATGAAGCGACCATCCTCTGATGCTGCAATCACAGAGGTCTCATCAGCGAGAGGTCCTGACAGCTGCTCCGCGAGGAAAACACAACGTCGACAGTGTTTCCATAAATATATAGAGAGAGAAAGGAGAGAGAGAAAAATCCCTTTTTATTATATAAAAATTGGAAATGAAGAAAGAGATTCAAACATTTGAATTTATCTGGCTCAGCATATTGCTGGCTATGCTTTTACAATTTAATGCCACACAATAGGGGAATTTAATTATACATGATGTGGATCATAAAGTGTATGCTGAAATAGACATTTTTCTCAGTTGAATTATCATTATTTTTTCTTTGGCCTTTGCATTTCTGCGCCCACTGAAAGTTACACACTTTTTATTGAAGAAATATGAATAGCAAATTTGGTATCATTCCTACAACTACCACGGTCAAACTGGAGTTTGTGTTATTTGTCTATTGTTGCAATTAATTGCCTGCTTGATTGCTCCTGCTATCACATGGCTCACACAGTGACAGTAATTAGAAGCTGACAGAGATTGACTTGAGAGTTGTTTATAGATGTGATATAGTGGTAGCAGCTCATTAAAACTACCAATGTGTTAGCTCATTACATTACTCACTGAAAATATAATTACATTAAAGCAAGAGTTAATTATTGCTCTTTACTTGACTTTTTGTCAGCACACAGCTCTGTCGCATATTAGCAGCCAGCACACTCTCTCTAGAAGTCCGGTCCTCCACTCCCTGAACAAAAATCAGGTGGGCTTCCTCGTGGCAGAGGCTCCACCTCTAGTTCCAGTGCCAAGCTAACATGAACTGGCCCAAAATCTAATCTCAACCCTCCCTCAAACTTATAAGACAGGAAACAAACTGTCCTCCAATTTGTGAAAGTGACTGAGCGTTAACATTACTGGGATCAGTGGTGGCTAAAGGTCAGAGGAAGCAAGCTAGTTCACACCTCGACCAGGAGGAAATCAGTGCTTGTCTCCCTCATTAGCACCTTGAGCCTTGGGCAAGACCCTTAACCCCGGCTGCTCCGGCAGAGCTGCTCAGAGGCAAATGTGAGAATGTGATGAGGGAGTTCCTGAAAGAGAGCGTTGCTGTCCATAAAACTCACTCCACTAACCAGATGAAGCTAGAGCCAGGAGGAGGTTACCAAGCTGCAACCTCTGTGGCTCTGCAGTTCCTCAAACGTCCACTTGAGGCTGGCTCCAGAAGTGAGTCAGTCTCCATAAATCCCCATGTAAAAACTTCACAGCAGAAATAAACATGTTTGCAGCCTGGTACAAAAAGTTTTGGTCTCTATAGCTAATTTCCCCGTTCATGACAACTGTACTGAGGGTGAATTTATATACAACTCACCTGTTCAGATTATATTAAGGCTTAAAATTATGCAGGATTAAGAGCATGGACGCTTTCATTGACAGGTGGGTACCGTTATAGGTGGCTTGCTTGAGCAACCAGGCGTTATTCAGCCGGTCTCAGCTCCACCGAGAGCTAGATCAGCCGGGAGTAGCACCAAGATGGCGGCAGCTGGAGCCACAACATTCTGAGCTTCACAGCGGCTCTTCAGAAACCTGTGGGTGACGTCACGGATACGACGTCCATATTTACACATAAACACATTTGTCTTAAACATATTTCTCAACTATTCCTTAACTACAGATCACTCTGCTGCACACGGTTTTTACATGGCTAATCCTGCTGATATACAGGTAAAATATTCCAGGAAAAGTTGTGACAGTCTCACTAAAACATACTGTAGTTGCGTCATGCCTGGTCTCTGTTGCAAAGCAGTGAAACTGCCAGTGGGTTGAAGACGGTGACAGTTGTGGGGGCCACAGTCGGAGAGAGGGCCCACACAGACTCCAAAAAGAATGATTTTATTAAACAGGAGCGCCCAGAGCAATATTCTCTCAGGGGGTTCCAGATATCTGAGCTGCACCCCTGCTGCACAGAAAAACAAAGAGCTACCGGAGTTTGAAAAGTAGGTTTGTACTGCGCTTTTCAATTTCTCCTCCCTAGAACAAAAGCAGGGAGTGATTCGTCTTGAAATAGATTTGTATGATTTATTAATTCCAATCCATAACACCGGGCTTGCTGATTCAGAATATGTTGGCTCCGTGTTTGGAGATTTCCAAGCTTTATTTGGCTTGAGATAGGATTATTTTCCAGTTTATAAATTCAGTGTCAGTTTTCAGGCACTGGTCCTAAATAAGGTTTGCATGCTTATGCTGATGCTAGGTGAACAGGCTCTCTGCTGTTTGGGGGGGCATGCACACAGTGAAATACACTGAAAAGACTGCTGCATATAGGCAGGATTAAAGCTCCTGGATTTGGTTGTCTTAGTTAATAACAAAGCACGGATTAAAGACATTTTTAAGATTAGGTTTTGAGCCAAATCAACATCAATTTAAACCTTGTTTATCATTGATTCTGAGTGGCCATAAGTAATTATTATACAAACTGTATGTTCCACTATTTGTCACAGTAATGGTTTGTTACAAACATACCAAGATCCTAATTTGTATTGGATTTTCCATTTTCTTTTTCATTTCCTCCTTTCCACTAGAATAGCGACTCATTTTTATTAAGAGATGACTGCGCTTTTAGATTTTGTTTGTACACAAGATGTGCCTCATTGCTTTGCTTTAAGTAGGATTCTAATATGTTCTTTTATAGGTGCATGTGGTTTGACGAAAGCCTTTCTTTTTTGGAAACAAGGCCCGTGTTGTTATCCAGAAGCTCTTCTCTTTGTTTTTGTGTTGTAAATAGAGACTTTTTTCATTTTTTTCTCTTTTGCTGGTATCAAATATTATCAGAGCAGCCTTGCAGAGATTTAACAAACCATCCAACCTTTGAGAATTTCATTATTTGTAATGTTTGGATCAAATTCTGAACAGTGGATCTTTTGTTTTGCACTAAAGTCTTTCTAAAACAGCCTCACAATGGTGAACCCAGTTGAAAATCAGTAATCTTACATGCATTTTTTCATGTTTTTTTAATAAGGAGTGAGCAAAGATCTACGTATGCCATTGTATATTCTCCACCTTGTGTGCACGAGCTCGAGTGTAATCCTTTACGTAAGCCGCAAAGACAATAAATCACATTTCAGCACAGACAGTAAGGTGCACAGCCCTGTGCAGAGAGCACTTTGTTTTCACTCGAGACATTAGGGCTCAGATGTGAGTGAGTAACATTACTATCCAGGGACCAGAGGATGACTTTGTTCCTGACTGTTCCGTCTTGCTGGACTATCAACCTTTTCATTTGTCAGCAGTGTAATGTCACGTATACAACAAACAACACAAAGCTCCTGCTTGTTCAGGAGAAATACAAATTGCTCTGTGGTGCCCTGCCGCTCTGAAGTCTGTGTTCCCCCGTCGTAAAAGACAAGGAGCAGAGTGCTTTCTCAGAAGAAGCTAACTGATGCTGTAAATAGAGCCGGTGCTGCACCATGGGTTGAGGGTTAGTGCCCGTCCTGCATGCACCCTTGTGTCCCACGGTGGGACGGCAGTACTGAGGTCAAGAGGGGGAACCATGAATCACAAATCCCCATCTGATTTGTAAACTGCCTGGAAATTGATTTACAGGGCTGATCAGAGGAAAGAAATCCTCTGGCAGCTAGCATGAAGATGGGAGAACGCTGAGGGAGTGTAATCACACAGCAGATTGCTCTTGAGAAGGTCAAAGCCCACTCTTATTGTGATTAAAACCCTTTTCTTTATGTGGGCTGTGCCGCTCCTCATCCAGTGGTGCCATAGGTCATAACAAAAGGAGTCCGTACTGTATTGGAGGGCAAGACCGCACATTGTGGGCTTAATTGTAATTATTTGGTTGATTTGATAAGCGGCCATACAGGTTGTCTGTACATCTAAACATGATTGATAACATCTCCTCCTTATGTTGGAGACTTTACAGAGCATGTAACGTTGTTAAAATCTAAATTGAGGAATGGGGTGAGCAATACATGCAGAGCTGGAGTTCCACTGAGGGCTGGATATTGTTTAAAATGCTTTGTTGGTACTGTCAATATGATAAATCAGCATCAATACTGAAATTAAAAAGACATTGATTGATTTTCTCCAAAAAATGTTGCCTTGACGAAAATTATTAATCAAATAATAGTTAAGTAGAAAATAAAACAGACATTCAATGTTAGCTTTTAATTCTTGATGATATTTAATATCGGTGTGGAGGTTGGATCGGGGTCGGGTTATCGAGAAACTACCCTGGGAGAGCAGACAACTATAGGGGCCTCAAAGGTCTGACTTTTGCAGGTTTTGGTCATTTAATTGGAAATTACATCACTAATATACAATATTTCAAGTATATGATGGTGATAGCCATGCTTTAGTATGTCTCATAAGTTGTTGCAGCATGTTTTGGGTTAATACCATTTGCTACACAGAACTGGTTTGACCTCTTGAAAATCCATAAAAAGTGGTCAGAAATACCAAATTTTCAAGACCTTGAGAAACACCATAGGACCACTGGAGATTTCTGTAAGAATTGCACCATACACTCACTTATTGTCAGTACACTGTGAAATCCATTCATCCTCTGAATACAGTTTCACGAGGCTGTGATAAGGTTAGAGGTCACAACAGGTCATTTTTATACAGGCCAGAAAGGATGTCCACAGAAAATGTTTAACCCTGAGGTCACCTCACAGGTTAGTCTAGTGACCCTTTGACTCACTAGATGTGTAAACATATTTCATTGTTTGTAGGCACCATCCTGAGGGCATATAGACGAGCCAGAGCGGACAGCTTTTTCAAAATTGAGGCAGCGACGAGTGTATTGATAAATCCTCCTTGATTGAGCTTCATTAAACATTGCAGCATGTTAGACTCCTGTGCACCTTTTCTTCACTTAACCTAATGTCCATTGCCAACACACATTACATAATGTTTTGACTGAGTAACATATTGTAAATGTCAGAAAATCATATCTAATGTCACATTAAGAACGGGAACACAATGCCATCATTGTAGTGACTGGTCAACCCACCGGAGTTGAACGTAAGAAAGAAAATGTCATATTTTTGCTGCTTCAAATGGCTGTCACTCACTCCTAGCTTCTATATAAAGATTGTTCATATAAGTGCTGTTTGGCAGAAGAAAGTTAGAGTCATCTTATGGTGAGCTTGCCCTGACTCAGCTCTTTTCTTCTGTCTTTTAGTAGCCGACTGTCGAATCTTGGAGGGGCTGCAGAGATATTCCTCCATCCCCACATACCTGCCTGTCAACTACCAGGTGCTCAACGCTGACTTGGCGTTCTTCCTGAAGGAGGCCAACCAGGACTTCATGAGGAACTCTAGCCTGATGTCGCGGACTGAGCCCTTCTTCATCTACCAGGCCAGAAGTTTGCCCTCGGTGAACGCGAGCTATGGGCCTCTCTCTTTGGAGCAGCCCGTCCCTTTAGAGCTCCTACAGACCCCGGGGACGTTTCCCGCCTCCTCCGTTTTTACCTTCAACTGGAAGGTGCAGACCTTTATTATGAATACCAGGATTCACTTGGCCAAGCCCAGAGTCCAAGTGCTGTTTTACATCGCAGGCAGGGACTGGGACGACTACAGCGCCATCGACAAGCTGCCCTGCGTGCACATGTTTGCTTTCCATGAAACCCAAGAGGTGCGTGGCACTTGCCAGCTGAAGGGGGAGCTGGGGCTGTGTGTGGCCGAGCTTGAGCCTTTGGCCAGCTGGTTCAGCCCGCCCAGCGTGGTGCCGGGGCGCCAGAGGAACCTCGAAGTGTCCGAGGGCACGCCGGTGGAGCTCTACTACATGCTGCAGTCCACAGAAGCAGGAGAGTGCCACTCAGAGGAGGCCAGGAAGGACAACTTCATTCGCTCGAGCCAGGAGGGGCTTTTTGGTTCCTATACCTCAACACCGCTGAAGAGAATCGGTGGTGTGAGGCTGTACCAGAACCCCACTCCTCCACCCCTCGCTGAACACAGGCTGGATAATAACTTCATGGTCATGGTGCCAGCCACACCCATGAGGCAGAGGGAAACCATCTCTGCTTTTATCACGGTGTCAGCCTACTCTCCCGTGGAGATGTTTACTCTCAGGTAGGAAAGCATTCCTTTTGTTTTTCTGTGAAGTCTCTCTGTCAGTGTCAAACTGTGGATTTCTGCAGACAGTGTCCACTGACCCCTGCATTTCCTTTAGTGCTTTTATGTGAGGATGGAATCCACACTATGGTTTAAAAAATGTCCACACTGGAACGCGGCTTCTCCTTTCTCCTCTTTCTATTGGGAAGCAAAATCAAATCAGTATTGATCGTGAAGTCCTCTGACGACATAAACGTAAACACTTTCTAATGACAGCAACTTAATTGTGTTGTGTTGTTGTCTTGATTGGATGTATTGGAATTCCAAACAAGTGATCAGAGAGAAAGTTTGCTTCTTAACTTTACTTCACACGTCCACATCGCTTCAGAAAAGCCATCTTTATTGTATTCAGACAGGCGTGGTGGAGGATGAGAGATGAGTCAAAGTGACAGAAGTCAGCTCCCTCACACCGCTGACACTTGTGACGAATTAATTCAAGAACTATTTTTAAGCCAAGTGACCTTCGTCCTGCATTTCATATATCAGACGGCTACATGTGTGCACATACAAACTCACAAAGGACAACAACACATCCTGGGGGACAATCCATAAAACACACACGTGAGTGGTATCAGTCTCCTTCAAAGGGATAGTTCGGGCTGCATGAGGTACCTACAGCAGACGACGGTCTGCACGAACACAGTTTGAAGAAGCAGCAATGTACTGCTGTGGATGGGAGCAGCAACAAAACATGAAAACCATAAAAAAAATCAATATCAGTCTAAGTGTGCTCTATATTTAGAATATTTTTACTGCTTTACCTTACCGTCAATGCTATCACTATCACTCTCTCCGAAGCCACCAGACTTCACAGACAAAAAAGGTAATTTTATCTCACAGAACATGGGAGTTGCTGGTCTACTAACATGCTAAGACACCAGAGTCAGACAGTACCACAGCAAACTAACCGATCAAGGCAGCAGTGATCGATATAAATGCTTCAGTTTCCCATGAAATGGGCTGTCTGATGGCTGACTGATAGATTTTTTTTAGGTTGCTAAAATCTGTTTTGTTGCTGCTCCCTGTCCACAGCAGGACAATGGTTCGCTCCTGGAAAAAAAAATGAAGAACCCCACTTCAAATAACCTGAACTATCCCTTTAACACAGAAATAAAGCAAAGTTAAGCAGTTATCTTGTCCGTGGGACTAGATCCAACAGAATACTGGGCTTGCTTCTGTTTGTTTTTTGGCTTTAGAAAATGATCTTTGAGTCAATTTAAAAGTAATTAGATGGTGCAGTTATTTTGTTTTTTTCATATTAACATATTAAACATCGTAAGCAGTCAGGTAACTAAACACTTCTTCCACGGAGAAGCGGGAAAGAGCAGAGTTATCTCTGGGAAATAGCTTGACTCAGTGAAGCTGTTGATAGGTGCTAATTACAGTGAACAGATGAGACGAAATGATTTTGATAATTAACATGCAATTCAAATGAGGATGCCATTAATTAAAATGCATGTCCATTAGTGTAATGACTGAAGCCGATCTTAATCACGCTGGTTTAGAACATTTATAAACCTTCAGAGATGCTGCGCCGAGGGGTCAAGCCAATTCGTCAACCCGTGTAGAGGAAAAAAAACAAGCTGCGTGCTGAATAGGAGTGTTTTTCTTTCTGCTTAGGCAAGGTAAATGGACAGAAGCAATTTTAAAATGAAATATATTAATGTTCATATAAAACTGTTCCAGTCTTATTTTCTCTTTCCAGTTGTTTACTAATGAAGATCATTTACTCAGCTAACTTTGGGCTTTGCTTTGGGCTCCAAAGTGGAGCTGAGGTAAACAAGTTCACAATAGCTGTGAAGTTTTAACAAGCCAAACCAATTCTCCAGACTGGTGTCCTTCCCGTGTTTCATTTAATTACAGAATAGTTCTCCTGGAGTGATAAAGGCATTGAAAACTTTATGTTTTTCTAAACAGAGAAAAGTCTGAAAGATTTCTTTCATCAGTCAAATGAACAGGCCAGGCTGGCCACAGAGGCAATGCCTGTGGTGTTTTTTTATTTGGCAGCGTAGCGCATGGCGGGCGCAGGTTGGCCATCTGAGAGCGGCAGATATGGAAAGGCCTCTGTGTGGTCCTAGGTGATAAGGCTGTCCTCATACATGCATTTGTTAGGACGCTTAATCACCAGAGCGGAGAAGACTTTGATCTCTATATTCACAACATCATTATCATCTGTGTACTACGCACACTTCTGTGTTGTCGGCCATTGTTGGCCGTGCAGCCCTGAATGTGGGATGAGCTCATGATCCTGTGAAATCTGTCAAACAGACCTTCCGCTATTTCAGTTTTCGGTGTTTATTAGATCCCCCGGCTTTGCGCGTTTAACAACAAAATCTTCATATTGCGGTTCATAGTTCAACCTGAGCATGAGTAAACAACATATCTGTATTAAAATCCTTGTTTTCTTCGTGTGGTCGGATGAAAAAAGGGTAAAAATTAAAAATCGCCACTGAGGCCGTCGGTAATTCTTTCCTCTTCTTCGATTCAGTTTTCACCTACGTGTCATCCATTATGCTGAAAGGCTCACGCTGTGATCGATGTAATGCAATGAAAGCTAATTTCACATATTTTTAATAGCCAATCATCCGGCCAATTTATTGCTTTTGTAGATGCCCAGCATGGTGTGCATGCTGGGATTATTTCCGTCTTGACATGCTTCTTTTAATTTGACGGACTGTGATTTGATTTGACCTCCCCTGTGTTAATAGTCCGTGTCACTCAAAAACAGGAAAGTTCGACTCATTTTTACTGTAGTTTACTTTGCTCAGAATTAGAAGGATTTTGGTTTTATAGTTGCTACTTTTAGTCACAATCATGAGTCATCCTGACATATGATATATATTTGTATTTCAAGCTGTCACCCACTGGGGAAAAATGATTTAAATGTGAATTGAAGAGAACTGCCTGAGCGTCTCATGTTTACTTTTATGTTTTTTCCATCAGCAGTACTTTAGAATACATAAAGATCGTTATTTTAATTTAATCATACAACCTCCCATCGTCTCTCATTTTACTCTTGACTGTCCTCAGTGTCTAAAAACATGCATTACTCTCTTACCTTGAGTTCACTAAATCAAAAACATACATCCTTGTGTAGTCTAATCAATAATTGTGAGCATGTTTGTGAATATATGAGTTTCAGTGTGTAGTATTATACGAGCTTTTCATTTCAAATCTACACTGATGTTTGTCTGCCGAGACAGAAGAGGCTGTTTCAGAAAATAGCGCATGATAATATATTTGAAACCTATTTAATTTCACCCTCCTGAGTTTTGTTTTCTTGTTTTGCACAGCTCCCCTGTAGAGAGAGAACGCGTTCTCAGAATACTATGGTACTTTATTTGCATACAACACACCTTCATCTAAAGTCTAGACATCACTAACGCCTGTTTTCATTAAAGAGTGCAAAAGTATGCAACAACTGATCATGTGGTAACTGTTCGATAATGAGCAAAGCATCCTAAAAACTGGTTAAATAATTGGTGATTATTGCTCGAGATAAAGTGATTGTGATGTTAACGAATGACAGCAGGGAATGGAAGCAAATGATAGCCACATTTATGAATTTACAGCACTACGATATTTTATTTTGAAACTTTGTAACTCATTTTATGTGGCTAAGTAATTTTAAAAAGTCTGATTTAATTTTATCTTTTGTTGTCCAGGTTTGATTGGTCAAGACACCAAACTGTAGGGCAGATTGGACGATCGGATCATGTGACTGACTTAATAATCTGATAGAAGAGGTCGATCTCTGATAGCTCTGTTCAAGTTTGAAATTTTTTCCTTGAATTTCTGCAACAGAGCAACTTTTTAAAAAATATATTTTTTCTTTTCTTGTCTTTTTTTTGTACATTTCTGACACCTTTCTGTCTGAATATGTGAAGTGTACACTTGAACATAATGCACATTTCAAAAAGGTGATTTCAATTCAGTCAGATTGCTTTCAAGGTAAAATATTTCATTCCAGGGGTATTTAATGGTGGTACAGTATGTAACCATTCAGCCATTCAGTAGGATTCAGTTGTTAATAAGATGAGAGGCATGCTGCCTGAAACACCTTCATTAATTAAAATCAAATAAAAATACACAGAGATATTTCACATGGCAGATGCCGTTCATGTTGAAGCACCATGGTTTAGGTTTTTACAGTACTACAGTGCACTACACTACACTGCAGTCTTCAGCTTTCATGGTCTTGCACTCGTGTTACGCAGCACGGAGGTAATGCATTAACACCGTGCCATGCCACCATCAACCAGTTAATTACATGAAGATATTTCACGACATTTTCCGAAAGGTTTACACGTCCTGCAGCCATTTCATTACCAGGTGAAATAAATCTTGTTGAGATTTGCTAAATATACTGGGAATTATAAGACATAACATCTTATGATGGGTTTAAAATCTCTTGCCAGTGTCATCATCAAAACGTGAATTAGTGCGAACAAAGACTGATTAGTAAAGAGTGACTCTTTGAAAGCGGCGTATTCCTTTGTTGTGCTCCTCTGCTGTACTCTGTCCTTGATATTTACCTGCTTTGTTGTGCTGGATGTGTCATCTCACACTCCTGTAGAGCTGTTTTTATCATGAACAGGAGTTACTCCTCGTATGTCTTCAAACAAAAAAGACATTTTTGCACAGCAGCATAGCAGCTGATGTGTTGCAGGGGAGTTGAATGACGGAAAAGACATTGAAAAGGCACTTGGGGCTTTAAGATCATTAAATTTAATATGCAAGTAATGTATAAGTTGGTCTCATTATCATAATATGTTTTCTGGTATCACTGCGTGAGCAATTTAGATTGTTATATGTCATTGATACTTCATTATTATCCCTCCATATTAGATGGTTCAAATGCAAATCAGATGCAATGAAGGAAATTATTTTAAAGGATATTTTCCTCCTGCAGTCTCTTGTGGTTTATAGAAAAAAAAAACTCAGTGCACAAAAGGAAATTGCTCTTTTTCTTTCTGTCTTGGCGCAGTGCTGCCATACAGCATGAGTCACAGTACAGTGAGGGTCATTACGTGTGCTTTGTCCTCCCCTGGTCGTGCTCAGCCATCAGTTTAACAAAAGATTAGTCGATTTAAGTAACAACATTTCATAATGGCAGATATTCTTCAGAGCGTACTGTGTTCCTCGTGTCTTTGTATATGTAGATTATTTACTGGACAAAAAGTTTCCTGCTGTGGTGAAGTAACAAAGGAGAACAGATAAAACACTGATGATAGTTTGGAGTCCTGTAAGGGAGTAACTAAAAGCTCCTTCCCAGTGTTCTACAATTTAGTAGCGCTCTTCTATAACATTGTCTGACTCACCATGGACACAAAAAAACGGTCAAAATCGATACAGCTGAACCAGAGATAGTCTTTTTTATGCTGCATGTCCTTCTTTGTCAAAATTTGGTGCCTACATTACCCAAAATGCAACTTGCCTACAGTACAGTTGGATATTTGGGTGTGTATTGGCTACAGATGTCTGGTAAGCATCACTTCTGAAAAAGCTTTACAACTTTTGTCACATATGCAGCAGACCCGTAAGCAGACTTTAATGTGTAAAAGCTTTAACATTTACTTCAAACGTTATATACGAAATTAACGGCCACTATGTCGCACAGCTAACCAGACTCCATTGACAAAAACAATAAGTTTACATCACAGATAATCATAAAACACACTTCAAACTGGACATAAACAGAATAAGTTTGTTAATCTTGTTAATCTTTAATCTCTCAGTCTTTCCAACAATCACCAATGTTGGTTTGGTCAAAATAAACCGTAAATTCTTGTCCTTGAGGGCTTTGCCACTGACTCAGATTGTTATTCTATATATTATGTTGTATATGTTAAGTTTCTGATGATGTGAAAAGGGTCCCTAGAGATAGGCTTTTTGTTCCACCAGAAACAGCTGTTCGCCAGGTCTGAAGTAGCTATCGCTTGCCAACAGACTCCTTTGACAAAAACAGTCAGATCACCATAAGATGGACAGATACAAAATGAAACGCACCAAAACTGTGTTTGTTAGTCTTTCCACAGTCTTTACAGCAATCACCAGTGCTGGTCGGAATATTCCCTCAATTCAGTAAGTTAGAAAATGTGTTAATGTAGCTAATCCTTGGGGACAAATACATTCACTAAAAGTGCTTGCTTTTGCCAATGAGTGGCTCAGATTGTTATTCAAAGTGTCTGACTACAGGGGAAGTATCCCTACAGAGACAGAATTTTCATTTAACCAGAAACATCCGTTGACCAGACCAGAAATAGCTATTGCTCGCTGCCAGACTCCCTTGACCATGTCATTTTACCATAACATGGACAGACTCACCAAAACAGTCTTTCTACTGTTCCAACCAACTATAATCAATCACCAACTCTAGTTTGATCGTAATAAATCCTTAATCCACTGACAGTGTGACGACATTCTCTGCTCGGGACTCCACTTTATCTTTACATAGCAAATAGTTGTTTGCTGTATATTAATGTTTTAAATCATATATATATATATATATATATGACCTTTAAATTCTCTCTCCCCTGAGTATCTTCGAATAATACAACTGTACTGGCACAACTCGTTTCACCATTAATTACTAAAAGAGGCAAAGCTTTTAAATAATAAATGCAATATTTGTCACATACGCACATTAACACTCATCAGACCTGAAAATAAAAAGTGTTGGATTTATGGCATAAAATTTTAAAATGGTAAATATTCCAGCCATTTGAATAAAGAGCTAATAATAAATAAATGCTTTTAGTGCCACTAAACGGATGAACTGGGCACAGATGGCAGCTCTTTGGCGGGGCTGCCGCAGTATTTTCGACTCACCCCGGGATTCTAAATTATAAAAATTAATATGATTTAGATGAGATGATGTTGTGTACAACGTCAGTCAGTTGATCTTAAGGCACTGTCATCGTGTTTCACTTCACTTCACTGATTAGAACAAGCTCACGATGCTGCATGATGCTGAGCTTGAATTATCCGGTTTATGTGACACTCTACTGTAGCTCCGCTTTCTGTTATGTAAGTTTAAAGTTTAGGGATTCTTTCGGCTAATAACTGTAAAGCTCCACTTGTATAGTGCGTTTCTCAAAAGCTTAAACTTAAATCTGTTGCCTGAAATCAGACAGAATTGTTAACACGTTACACCCCATTTCCATAATCAGTCAACTCTGTGGAGGAAGGAAGTTCTGGACCCAGGCGAATAACTCTCACAAGAAAGTTTGAAATAAAACATTAATCTGAGGTGGGAAAGGTAGAAAAAAAAAAAGAAAAGACCAGCTTGTGCTCATCCTAAAAAAAGTTTGACTCTCCTCCCTTCAGCCGAAAGAAAATGCACAATACCCTCCATCTTCTTTGACACCTCTCCACCCCTAATCTTTTTTGTGTCTCGAGTCACGGTCTCATAAGAAAATACTGAAATCTTCGATGCACACACACACACCAGTATCAATACGACAAAATATGGAATTTTCTTTTCAGGTTTATATTATTGTGCTTTATTATAAGAGCATCTCCAGCAGTTGACAGTTGTACTTTTGTGCAATCAACAAATGAATTTTGCTTAAGCTGTTCTAAAGTGTGAGTCGACTTGAGTGTGACTGCCATGTGTCAGTGTCTTCGTGTTTGATCTAGCTCCCTTGGGTGTCATTTCGCCCTTTAAAACACACTGAAATGGAAAAGATTGCAATAAAATTGGTTGCAATGACACAAAATTCAGCGTCATCAGTGCAGAGATAATAACTCTTACTGCTGGGGTTATACTTTCATTTGCATCTTATATGTGTGTGTGGAAGCTGTGCTTGTCTGTGTTCTTTGTGTGTGTGTGCAGATGCAGGTGTGTTGTGTGTACACGACTGAAGTCTGTCTGTCTGTCAGTGTGTGTTCCAGCTGATATGTTTGCCAACCCGATAAACACCGCCGATCTTCCGCCGTGCAGTTTGTTTAATCGTTTGCCTCCCATGGAGAACATCCTACCAAACATTTGTTTGTAAACAGATTTCAATAAAACTGTCAGCCTTTTGCAATCACATTGTGTACGCATGTGTGTGTGTGTGTGTGTGTATGTTTGTGTGTATGCATGCTGACACGGCGGAGCACCGTGCAATGCTCACACTGTGAGACCAAAAAAAAAAAAATACTGTATGAGCGACGGTGACGGAATCAATTAGCCTCATCTTTAAAAGCCAGTGCATCAGTGAACAAATTATCAGTCATTACGCTTCATTATGTGTGCTGATGGACAACAGTGACTAATATATGCAATAAGCAACGGCCTAAAATATCAAACAGGGATGAAGAGAATATAACAGAATAGAATAATCCTCTCGAAAAGGGTTAAAAACCTTCTGATCTGAGGTCAATCCACAGCATTTTAAAACATAGCAGGAGTATAGGAATTTTTTCCATAAGTCATATTTTGCTTCCTTGGTCTGATTTTATTACTAATAATAATTATTTTCATTATGGAATAAAGGATAGATGTATATTTTTTCAAGTCTATCTTAATATAAACCTCTAGACTCCACTAGAGTTTTCTAACGTTGCTGCAGTTCACTGAGAATCGTCACTCAAATGTGCATTTTTTTCCTACTCAATCAAAAAAACAGCTCTAAAAAACAGAAAGAATTTGACAATCACAAGTTGCCAAATGTGGCAGCCTTTTAAACTGAGTAAAAAAATTGCCCAATTTATATGTGTGAAGTCGCTGCGACCTGATCAGTCCTCCTTGCTGACTCCTTGGCGAACCGTCCCTTGGAAAACAGCCTACTTCTTGGCAGCGCGAGCCAGTCAAGTCCCGCCGTTTACTGATGGTGATTATGTGATACAATTTCCACAGTAATGTGGTAGTCGGAAGTGTCTTTGGACACGTATAAAAAAAAAAGAATTGTTGGCAATTGAATTTATGTGTAAAATCTGGCGCAATCTGGTCAATCTGGCCACCTCCTGGAAAACAGTGTTGTGACAGTCATGAGCAAAACACTCTCACGATGTCTTTGTTTCTTCACACCATCCGTGGTGTGTCAGGATCTCCCTCACAACATAATCGTACGGCTTCCATAAGATTGCAAACCCGGCAATGCTTTGTTGGCGGAAACCGGATGGAAACTTGCAAAAACACTCTCAGACATCAATGTAATTATGTATATTTTCGGTTCTGGCTAGTAATGATAACTTAAACTATCTACAATATGAAGCCCAGGACTTTATTTTCTGTGTTTTGATACACTTGGAATGATGGGATAAAATGATGGGCACTCCCAGGCTGTATAGTGAAACATAGAATGGGCACAATAGGGTCTAGAGGGTTAATATTCATATGTGTTATACAAAATATATGGGGTTGCTGTAATTTTCCATGGTAGAATGAGTACACAGAAAGAAATCCACACTCCTTATTCTGCATCTAAAGTTCAGCCAGAGCTAATATGAGGCTTTAGCAGTCTGAATTCACCAAATCTAGAGGGTATCTTTTACAGTTACCCTCTTTTTACTGTGAAATCTCCACTTTGTATTTCCCCAGACAGTGTTTCCTCGCTGAGATGAGAGATTCGTCCTGGGAGGTTTGTTGCATCAACAATAAACCTGCATGTGATTGCCAGGATAAAGATGCCTATTTGTCTATCAGAGGCCTCATAATCACTTCATGTGAACTCTGCAATTTCGTACTCGACAAATAGTGTGGATTTTGTCCACCAGCTTATTACACTGCAGTTGCTCTGTGAAAGTGTTGCATAACAACCCGACAGTAGAGACCGGAGAGGACAGTGACCTATCTTTCAGTGCACATATAACACCGAGTATTGAATTAAGATGGACTTTTAAAAAAAGCCAAACCTTTTCAGACATTTAAAACCTGAGAAAATAGTCAACCATCAGTGTGCATGCTCATGTTCTTAAATTTCTTGTTTTTCCCCCGACCAACAGTCCAAATCTTCGATATTCAGTTTACTGACGTAAAACAAAGGAACGCAGCAAATCCTCACAGAGAAGCTGGAACCAAAGAATATTTGTCCGTTTTTTGTCTGATAATTGACTAAAATGATCAAAATTCTTGCTGATCCCTTTCTGTCAAAAATTCAACAACTGATTAAGCAACTAATCGTTTCAGCTTTTGGGAAGATTTCCTCATATCCTCATCTCTTACCAACTACAGCAACTTACATGGGCAACAGTTATTCTCATGAAAGGAAAATGAAGGTGGTCTTTGGTGGGGAACACCAAAGTGCAAGAAAGAAGAAAGGTCCACGGTCTTCTGGCAACAAGTTAAAAACCTTTATTCAGATGGCTATTTCATGGTGAAAGACGTAGGCAAGGCTTGTACAGGACATGTCCCCATTTTATCTTACAAGACTAACAAATGTATGTTAATTTGCACACTAACAGAATCATTTAATCTTCTACATCTACATCCTCCAAACAGACACTCTGGCCTGTAGGCTGACAGACAGTCGGCTGTATGCATGTTGTTTCAGCTCCGAGCATGTAGCTGTTGCATGTTGTTTACTCCCAAAACCAAGATAAAATATGAGCACACAGAACAGCAGCAAAGCATCCTCATGAGGGACCATTTGTTTGAGTCATGAGACATGAGTTTGAGTCTCCCTACATGCTCGCAAGCTCAACACTCGATCAATTTGAGACTTTAGAGGCAGGGATGAAATAGACTCTGATGTTTCCCCTGCTTTGATTGGTCACTTTCACCACCGACAACTCAAACTTTTTCAAGGTGATGTAAGCTTTTCTAACATTAAATATTCAGCTGGCTATAACAACAAAGTATTCGTCCAGTAAACCGATTCGGCGCCTTCAAGCCATCGAACCAAACAGCCAATGAAAGATTGTACATTCAAAGTGACCAATAAAAGGGGTGGAGACAGCAGCCAATGTCTATATCCACCTCCAAAGTCTCAAAAGTCAAACATGACAAACTCTTGGCGGTCCTTTGCGAGGGCGAGGATGGTTTCAGATACTGGTCTGTGTGCTTGTATCACGTGCACGCTGCTGTTTTTTATCTTGCGGTTTTGAGATTAATTACACGTCATACTGCTGACCACTGACCACTAATGGCTTTGCGACAAAAGTCCCAATAAAACCAATACTTCATCGAAATAAATGAGTAACTGATCAGGTTGAGAAATGGACAACAGCACAAATGGAGGCTGGCTTACAAGACAAGACCACAAAAGACCACAACACACAGATCAGACTCAGCGGTCACATACTCATATCCGATTCATTATACTGCAATCTCATTTGAAAGCCATCATCGCTGGCTATAAACAGGCACTGAATCAGCAGCCACTCGGGTGCTTCTGCGGAGGAGAATATGTGATGAAAGACTAAGAAAATGCCTCGTCATTTATTGGCAAGCATTGAAGCCATAAGCCATTTTCCTAAAACAGCTTCTCCATTCGAAAGTGGAAGAAAGAAGCACTCCGGGGACCAGATCCAGACGATTAAGACTAAACATATCTGAGACGGAGCGGCTTCAAATATGCATTAAATAAATCTTGTCAGATGTCTCCTCGTCGTTATGAATAATATCTTTGTAGTTTGTTTATATTTAGTCTGTGATGGGTTGCATTGTGATTTGGCGAACTGCAGCAGATTGCTTGTGCATTTCCAGAAAACAAACTGTCTTCTTTCCTGTTAGAGTGGCTAATAGTGTCACCGGCGGAGACTTTCTGGAGCCCGTCTGGATGCAATAATATACAGTCCTAACCTCAGCACTGTAAACGTTTTAGACCTATATTGTTTCTATACAACAAAGAGTCTCCTCACGTTTACTTTGAGGTGTCAAACATCATCGTCTCCTATGCCGAGCTCGCCGATTAAAACTTGTCCCGTTCTGTTTGTTACATTTTTATTAGCTGGTAGAGTGTGTGTGGCTTTGCCAGCGGCGGACTTGAGGTCCTGTTAACAAACACTGTGCTGCCAGTAGCTCGGTACACAGAGTGCGCTGTAACAGAGCATAGTGGTGCATCACTCGCACATCTAGCCACCCCATCATTCCCACACATCTCTGTGGGGGGTCCTATCATTTGCCGAGGCTCCTTTCTAGTCGCTCTCTTAGTGAAAATACAGTACGGTACACCGGGGAATAGCATTCATATATAATTAGAGAGCAACATAGATATACTGTTGGCTTACTCGTTACACAGAGAGATGTTTTTTCTTCTTTTGCAGCTCGCATCTGAATTCAGGCTGGATGGCAGCATATTTGAATCCTGAAACATTTTTAGCACCGGGGGAAGAATCCACAGTTAACGGTGAAAATGTATTTTTGTCCCGCCACTTTAACGCACAGTAAAACTTAATCGCAAGAGAGACACAAAAATGTCTAAACTATACAATATATAAAGAAATATATTACAATATAAAGGCAGTAAAGGCATGAGGGGCTTTTTATTTGCAGGGAATACTGAATCATATCTGACCACTGTGAAGCTCTCATCATGCTCCCCTGTGCACGATGTCCTCTGCTGTGTGTGTGTGTGTGTGTGTGTGTGTGTGTGCTCTGCCTGTAACAATTAACATGTCCATCCTCAAGTAGGTCACACTCTTACACCTGTGGGAGTCGTCATTGATCTCTGATACTGTAGTGGCCACCGTGGACAAATCTACTGCAAACACACACACGGATGCCCCTGTGGTGAAACAAATCATAAAAAGCCACATGTGATGGTTCTTTAATAAAACATGCATGTTGATTTCTACTTGCTTCCTCTTTTTAAAAAAAAAAAAAAAAAAGTGATTGCTGGCAAGCTTTTAAATTAGGTGGTGGATGAGGAGGAGGAGGAGGATGAGGTGATTGGGTCGGAGGTCCCACAGAGCAGCAAGCCAATCATCAACGGGGAGCTTCAACCGTGCGCAGTCGGCGAGGCTGGAATTTCAAATTCTTTGATCCCAGACGTTACATGAGAAACATGCAAAGATGTGAGACCAGTGTGTGTGGGAGATCTTGTAAGAACATAGCTGGGTCATAGCTTTGGTTACATGTAAAGCTCAAACTAACTGAGTGAACATAAGAAAAGATCACGGCAAACATTCAAGAGCTGAAACCATTTTCTATGAACTGTAATCATTCTTTCATACAGTGAGCAGACCTTGTGCTACACAATAAAACATCCAGTGCACTGAATTATATTAGTGCTCCAACCTAAGCATGAAACACTTTTATATTCACGTAACATAGCACACTGTCGAGAAGTTATTAAAGAATAATTTCATTTGAGCAAACAAAAACGTGAATTGTTATTATTATTTTGGTATTATCCACAACACGTCTCTGTATCACTCTCTCCACCTTGCCTTCACATCTTGCCCTCTCTTCTTTATTAATTTTGGTACAAAATGAAATATTTGCTCTTCAAAAAAAAAAAAAAAAACATGCTGAAAATGTTCCAATGCCTGCTGAACAATTAAGACAAATATAATCTCATGAGCTAGAAATAAAGATATAAAGAATATCTCTCCTGGATTTCAGCAGTTGTCTTCATCCAGACTTTACTTAAAGATAACTTATCTTTCAGTTCAATCCGTTGATTACTTTTGTAACCACCCCACGCTGACCAACCGTTACAGGTAAGATTAGCACGCTAATTGAATGTTGACGAATATTAAATGCACTGAAGCTCAAAATCAGATACCCCCGCTTGAAGGCTAATAGAGGCCAAGCTCTCATTGCCGATGAATATATTGACAAGAACAGAGCCTCAGAGATCACAATAAGTTTTGCCGCTCTCTACATTATACATGCAGTAGTAATTATTTCTTTGTAGAACGACTGAATTAAATTACAATAATTCCGTCTGTTATTCGGCGCTAATTAAAGGGTCAGCTTATTCAATCCCCAGTCTTTTACTTACACTTTCTTTCTGCCCCTCTCACTTTTATTCCCTTCTAAGCACAAACACGATCAAAGCGTTTTTCTCATAATTAATTGCAGTCTCTAAGCTAGACCCTGTTATCTTGTAGTTTCATGTTTAATTTAGGGTCATTATTTTATGGATTCTTCAAGGCTTATTTTAATAGTTGTCCATCCCACAGGCCTGATTCAAATGTAGATTTAAATTGAAATTGTCGTTTCAAACGAATGACCACTGAGTATTCTTCAATAAATTAATAAAGTTAGTTTTGGGTAGTTTTGATTTAGTTTGATACACTCATATTTTATATAAAACATCTTGGGAAAAGCAGATGTAGAGATGAGAGCCTAATTTGATTTTCTAAAAATGTCCTAAAATAAACCGTCCATCGCTCACCCTCACAATGCCCCGAGAAATACAGTATGTCAGACAGACTACACTAAAACCTCAACTCTTTGACTCACTTTGATTGTATTGTCCATTAGACCTTGAATGATGCTCAGCTTATTAGCAGTCGGGAAGTACAGAGATATGATTTACTGCGGCTTCTTGGAGGGAACACAATAAGACTAAATTGAATGGTTTCTCTATTCATTTTCATGGACTTTAATGTGCCCTTATAACTCTGTAATTGGCACTGTAACTGGTTGTATTATATCTTCTGTGACACTTGTAGCCACTCGTTTGCTGGCACCGGCTAATTATCTCAGTTAGTTGTATTTTCGCTTTTATGGGAAGTAAATAAAATATAGTCAGCAGTTAGGAACATGGTTATTCTCGAGGGATCTCTCACTACTTGCGTTCTTCTGACATCCAGATAAGACATAAGAGGATTATCTTTGCACCACAGATAAGTGTAATCAAATTTATCAGATGCTTAGTAGATTAAGTTTTGGAAGACATGAGGCTGCATTTTTGTGAATGCTTTGTTGTGTTTAGATGCCCCAAATCCCCAAATACAACCACGACAGCCTGCCCTTAAAGGAAATCTTATGTATTTTCACATTGTGTCTGAGTGACTAATGGCGACAACAATTTTTGAAATTGGTCCAATGTTTAGTGAAAGTGCTGCAGACACTTAATGAGCTGCAATCCTTCTTAATAATTGTGCTGCGTCAACACGCGTCCACGAAAAGTGCTTGTTTTTGCAACTGAGACACTCAGATTGTCTGACAACATTATCGAAAGGATCCTATATCACTCTGTTCAAAGAAACCAGACTCCATTCATAAAAACAATAACTCAACCTTGCAGAATCAAGAGCCGCTTCAGTACAGCAGACATACAATACAAATCAAGGATGCACAGACACACTGCATGGGCAATAAAGCGTCTACACTCCCCACGCGAAACTCTGATATTATTGTTTGCAGACCATCAGGTCCTAAACAGGTTGTAAATGGACGCCAGACTTTATTGAAACTGAAAAAGTTCTTCTCTCAAATAAAAGTTAAGGGCTTCAAGGGGCATGAGCTCCAGCACACTACTTATCCACTCTGCAGTGCTAGGGGGTTCGTCTGACACCCACATTAATAAAATACGTCTTCTAGCACAGGAAAGCAGAATTTTTAAAGACGTTTTAACTGGTAAGAAGGAATATTTGGAGGATTATCTAGGCCAAGAATGCAAGATGAGGGAGAAATGTTCAGTGTTTGATCCATTATGTTATTAATTTCTTTACCTTTTTACATTTATTACTATACTTTGATAGCCATTCTATTTGAATTGGAGCATTTTGACTTTGTTAACTTGCTCAGTTGGATCATTTTTCCTTGGTTTATGTGCTTCTACCATGGTAAGTAGGCTACGAAGTTAAATTGTTCCCCTTTTTTTCAGGTTTTTACGATCAGGGGTCTGCACATGGTGTTGTATTTTGAAAATTGGCCGGATTCTCTATCCTGTTTCTGTGTCTGACTTCCGGCCATCTCAATCTGCTTTGTTCTGCTTGAGGCAAATAGACCAGAATGCATCGTCTCCGTGGACCAGAGCTGCGGCGCTTCTGGTGGAATCACAAGCATTGTCTAGAGCGGCCGCAATCAGCTCCGCCGGCTACGTTGCAGCTCTGCCCCGTGGAATTAAACAGTTAGGACTACAGGTGGATGTTTCAGTGACTTCCTTGAATCTGAATAAAATGGTCAAGATGTTAGTGAGATTTAAAAATGCTTGCAGGCAGATTTCATTACCCATTGGACGGGGCCAGGCTAGCCAGTCTTTATGCTAAGCTAAACTGAACAGCATAGCTAGCGCACACAGTATGTGATACCACATAGCATGTGTGGGGTATCAATCTTCTCATCTGACTCTCATGAAGAAAGCGAACCAGCACATTTACCAAAATTGTCTAACTGTTCCTTGAAGCACAGCTAATTTCACTTTGGGAACAACACAGCAAACAAAATGACCGAGAACTGTTAATGAACAGCTGCTTGTAAATAGTGTCCGTTACTAATCAAAGCAAAGAAATGTTGCTTGTTTGTTCATTATCCATCTGTTCATCAAGAATACATTTTACATAGTGTTGTCCTCGAGTCCTGTCTTGGGAAACATATCGCAGATGGCCTCGGGTTCAGTCTGTCTAGTCTGAGTTTGGAGTTTGGAGTCAGACGGAAAACATGCTGTCGCTTCAGTTTAGATCTGAAACTTATATTTTAACTTGTGCATCTTGACACAAGTGTCGCACATTTTAAAAAGTTATCAAGTAATCAAAATACTGTGGCAATCCCAGAATAATGCATCTATTCAAAGCTCCACTTGCAGCACAAGTCAGCTTAAAAATTGACAAATTCATCGACAATTTCACGACCCTGAGGTTGATTTCTTTGGCCTACAGGTTGCCTTGCCAATCCAGCACTTTACACATAATCTCTGTCCTGATTCTGATGACCTCAGTCCAAAGCCCAGCTGGAAACCACTTCACATGTAGGATTTGCTCAGTTCATCCCCACCTGTGTGTGTGTCAACTAGTGTATATCTGGGCTGGCTGCATCCTGGGATCAGGACAGTAAAACGTGTACCTAGCAACAGCTCTCTGCTCTCCACAGCCAGACAGAGAGACAGAGACACAGCCCCCGGTGATCAGAGTCCCCCAGAGCACCACCACCCCCCTTAGACCTGCATCAAATCAATGGTTTCAGGCAGAGCGCCATTATACCTCCATGTACTGTAGTAGGCAGTTTTTTTCCCCCCTTGTCCTGTCCTGCCTAGCTGCTATGCAGTACAAGTAACAAGCATATCATGAATGTGTGATACATGTATAGATGTGTCCAGTACACGACCAAGCAGTGGCCCTGAAAACACAGTGCCCACAGTCACCCACATTAATTAGTATGCAGCAAACCCTTTGTCTCAGGATGCAATACAAACCTTTCTAATTAAAAAATTATGGTCAAATATAAACATGTTTGGATATTTCTCCACGTTTCCATAGCAACCGACTCGTCTATCTGCCACCCAGGTGAAATGGGTCCTTGTTCACAGAGCCGGTCTCTCTTTCTCTCTCTCTCCTGTGACTGACCATCAATCACCACCAGTGTTCAAAAAGAAAAGTGTTTTCACCCTGTATGATGATGTTGCAGTAGCACTCAGAGCTGACTTACCACCCAACGCAATACTCCACAAAAAAAACAAAAAAAAACTGATTATATACACCAGAAAATGCAAAAGGAACTCTCACTGTTCAGCATAATGGTGTAATGCAGTAATGGGAGAAGTATTTAGATAATTTTCTTAATCAAAAGTAGTGATAACACCCCGAAATAAACGACTGAGTAACAAAAAAGAAAGATGGCCCCTGTCAGTTTATAGATCATTAGATTATTATTAGGAACTGGAACTGGTAGGACGTTCCACACAGAGGGAACAACAGACGAGAAGAGTCTGGATTGTCTTGAGCGAATGGGTGGCTGAGCCAGGCAGAGATTAAATTGGGCCGGAGCCCTCCAGAACTCAGCTCCGCCTCCTCACCTTGGCAGTACAGCCAGCAGAGCTGAGCTCCCTCTGCTTCGGTGTTTATAATAATCATGGGCGTAGCTACCATTATACGACTTTTTAAAAACATTAGTTTGGACCTCCCCTCTTTACCATGTCAAAAATCAGTAGGCTACATCAGTCTGTTCACTCATCGCTGTTTCCAAAACGCTGTGTCAGAGCTTCATTATTGAATCCGTTCCGCTTGTTTATTGATATAAAACCTGAATCAATGAAACTACAGTCCATGTTTTCACTGATACGGGCACCTTCTCGCATACCGCGCGTACAAACACGCGCACACACACACACGCACACGCACACACGCACACACACACACACACACGGTGCTGCTGATGCGCCACCGACAGCGGGAAGCTTAAGGTGAGTACTGTCACAACAAAATGTTCAGGTCATTGTTAACTTACTGAAACTAAATGTCTATTTTTATATATATATATTATTATATATATATATATATATATATATATATTATATATATATATATATATATATATATATATATATATATATTTTATTTATAGACATTTTTATATATATATATATATATATATATATATATATATATATATTAGATAGATATAAATAAGTAGGTTATAAATTGATAAAATATGTATTAAACGGATGGTGTGAGGTAAATACAAATGTTTTGAGACATATTGACCACTGTGAGTGAAGAAGGGCTCCCCCTCCTTACAAAAGCCAATTTAATCACTGGAGCCAGGCGTCGTTCATTGGAGGAGCGCAACAGTCGTGCGGTAACATATGCCTGTATAAGGGCGTTCAAGTAGGTAGGTGCAGTACCGGAGACAACTTTGTAGGCGAGCATTAGCAATTTGAATTTAATGCGGGCTGCAACAGGTAGCCAGTGGAGCTCGATGAGCGGCGGGGTAACGTAGCCTTTTGGGTTGGTTGTAGACCATCTGAAGGGGTTTCACTGTGCAGGCTGGGAGGCCCAGCAAGAGGGTGTTTCAGTAATCCAGTCTTGAGATGACCACAGCTCAGTTCCTTCCCAGTTCCTACCTGATCAGGGGTGTCCCTCTCTACCTTTAAAAAAACTCCTGACCTCTACCATCAACTGGACAGGCTAAATCTTGTTTCCCTTCTCTGTAAGTCGCTTGTTTAGAGTCCAAAAGACAGGCAGTTTATTGCTGCTGTGAATACACAAAAACAATACACATAAGCTGAAAATGATGCTTCTCTTCAGAGCGAACAAACAAACTAGTTTTTTTTTTTTTCAAGGCGAGCTACCTAAACCTTCTACCAAAAGAAACAACAAAAAGACACTTGTTAAACGTTTATGCTAGACAAAAACAGGTAAAAATGTACCCACCACAAGACAAACCAAACACGAGTAACACAGGAAAATCTTTCACCAAGCACACAGTGGAGACCAAAGCTGCCCTCAGCTAGGTTCCTTTTGTCTCTGGTAGGACCAGGATCTTAAATAGGCCGCACCCAGATCAGCTGGATTCCCATCAGCTGTGGTCAATCGGCATCTACACAAAGATCCTCACACACAGAACAGAAACATACGACACACAAATGGCTCGCCGTAACACATTTCAGGTTTTCCACAAGTCCATGACAACGCATTATCTTATACATAAACCTTTGTAGAGTTTAAAACAAATGCATTAAATATAGCTGACAAAATGCTACTTAAAGGCGCTTAAAGGACGTGTGTCTGGTGTGGTTGCTTATTGCAACCGTGTCGTTTGACCCTCTTCCCAGTTTGGGTGAAGGAGAGGGTGGCTGCAAAAATAATGCAAGAAAATGTGAAACTCCTCTCTCTAGAGCCAGCAGGGTGCTATAGAAACATGGTGGTTCAACCAAGCGGCAACCTTTGTGCTATATCTTGTAAATAAAGGCCCCTAAATCGTGGTTGTAACTTCATGTATGAAATATCTGATGACATATCTGCACTGAGCTGAACTCTGACCCTGCAGCAACCGCTCATCATGTGTCGACAGCCTGGCAATGAAAATGAGAACTGCTCCTTGACCTCTAAACCAGATCAGTGAGGGATAATCCTACGTTAAGAAGAATACTAACAAAGCACAAGAAGGGCAACACGCCAGAGTTCATCTGGTGTCAGGAGAAGGAAGATTTCAACTTTTTATGCTGACAGAATGATGATTACACAAAGCTTCATGTGCACAAATTATTGGACTATGAACGTTCATGGCGTGTGAACATCTGCTCTCTTCAGGACATGTTTGCACACACATTTAAAAGGTGCAAAAACAAAAGAGGATGAGTCACTGCGCATACCTTTTTGAGGCTATTTATATATTACATTGTTTGTAACATCACCTGCTAATACCTTCCCACCACCCCTCCTCCAACCTGCCCTATCTATTTTGGTACAGTGGCAGAAAATGTCTGAAATGTACACGCAGAAAAGTTTGCTGAATCACTGTGAAATCTTGTGTTGAATAACTCAAAATGAGCCTTTGACGTGAGAGAGGGTACAGACTGTCCAGCTGTAAAGATTAGAAGACCTTGGGGTGTCTCAATTTCCTGAGATATGCTTGTTGGTAACTGGTTGTGACTGAATTTTGGTGTTTAGAGAATACAAGAGTCATGCACGCTCCTTTTTGTGACCTTATTTCGTGGGTATATTTAGGTTTATTCATTAGGTACAGTCCTACTTCCTCATGATCATATATTTGTTCCAAATATTAAGAGTGACTGAGAGAAAACAAACTGATCTAAGGCTCAAGACTTTAATCTTCTATCATTAAAGTTACTTGAAAAGTCGACTCCTGTATGGTATTGTGCTAAATACATGCCCATGTTAACAACACTGGGTGGGTGCACTTTGAAACTTCAAGTCACTGCTAACTATGAAGAAAATGAACTATGATGAAGGAAGAGAAAATAATTAGGGCAAGCTCTCTGTTACAGTTTGGATTCACAGAATTAGTATATAATCTAATGACAGGTGTGTAGATAAAAATGACTGGACTGTGAAATTAATACGTTAATTAACTAGAAGAATTCATCCAGTAGAGTGCAGATCTGCACCAGACTTGGTATCGTGCCAATGTCTTAAGTAATTTTGCATGTCATGGCGACGCCTTTTAGTCTCTACTGACTACCATCCATCCACAGAGAAAGTCTGTGGATGGATGGATGGGTCAAACAAACACAAGACTCCTTGATCCGTTCTCCACATGGCTTCAGACCGAGTGTTTTGCTCGTCAGACTAGCTCCGATTCCTTGGCATATGTGCTTTTTCCTTGAGTAAATGAATATGCTGCGTAGTTAAATTGTTTCCCTTTTGTCTGTTTTTACAATCAGAAGTTTGCACAGAGTCCTCAGACCTCAGGCCACCTCGATCAACTTTGTGCTGCTTGTCGCGGCGTCCGTCAGAAGTAGAATATTTGCGTTATTTCTGCGGAGCGGGCTTCTGGGACGCTTCTTAAAGTCTGTGTAAAGGCAATTCTGAGATTTCTTTCAAAATACATTAAATATGTTGGAAAACACATGAAAAGACTTTGAACGATATGTTACTGAAATGTGGAGTTAAAACAGTTTTTCACCAGTTTTCAGTCCAGGATTTTTGTGGGCGGTCCTTAAAGGGTGGCTCGATGACACGCTGAGGCCACCCTGAGCAGAGAGATAGAGATAAATTCATCTCAGCTCAGAGTGTTTCAAAGTTAGTCATGTCATTTTCTGAACTCATCTGACATGTTTCATTCGCTTCAAAATGGCCTCCCATGAGTGGGCGCGGCTTCATCACATTCAGAGGACACGCCCCCACAGTCCTGGAGCTGAGAATTCATTTTTACCTGATTTCGACACCTAATTTCACAAACTTGTCGATATTTTTCATCATTCAAATTTGGCTGGGTGGTTAAAAACACTTTCTTCTTTGGTCTGACAAACTCACATAGTTATTCTGACTTTACACAGACTTGAAACTGTGGCGCTTCTGTTGCAATCACAATCATTGTTCAGAACAGCGCCGTCGGCCGCCATGGCGCAGCTGGAAGGCGTCACAGCAATGTGCAGTGGGACTGAGCCTTTAGTGTGGAAGAGGTTTGGTTACATAAGATTAGATTTACAACAAACCCCAGTAATATGTAAGAAGGCTGTGAAAACAAAAGAGGTGATACAACAAACCACCTCAAGCAGAGCCAAAAACCCCTGACCAACACTCAAAACAACCCCTAAAACATGGACACACACAGCCATACGCATGCTCCCCTCCAGTCGTAATTAACCAACATTTTCCTTCTAGGATTCATACCACATGCAGCTTTTATTGGTGCAATTTATTTTCAGGTTTGTATCACAGCGTTCCGTGTATGGATTTACATTACTCATTACACACCGCTCCAATACAGTTCATCCTCTGCTGTACTGTTGCACTGAGCCCTTCTCTCTGTTCAGATGTGTATTTCCTATAGTGTTTTCTTTGTCTAAGTGCCTGTATGTTTTGCTGTGTTAACTCCCGTCAAGTCACCTTTGGTGAAAGAAAACAAAATGTCTCTTTGGCTTTCAAAACACACGTCTCCATTATGGAAATCTCCATGCTGACTCTGTTAAAACATGACAGGGCTTCTGCTGTTAGAGCCACAACACTTGCATGATAAAGGAAATCTCCAGACCTTTTTCTTCCCCTCCTGGAAACAGCGGCAGCATTGCCGGAGAACAGCAGTGACTTGAGAAATAATGTCATCACGGAAGACGAGCGTTCAACACAGGCTGCCTCAGTGATTACAATGACAAACTGTTTATTGTCACAGCTTGATTGCTGGCCATCTATAGCTGGCGGATGGAGTGGGGGAAAGCTTGCCCAGGCTTTGGTAACCCCAGAAATAAGCTCCATGTAATCTCCTCAGTAAATCATCTCAGGTAGTCTATAATTTATTAGATTTTGAATATAGAATTCTGCAGCCTGTCTGTACCAAGGCCTCTACAGTCTCTCAAAAAAGCCTTAAAGTCAAGATGAAATGAAAAATGACAGATCACATCTATTGAATATAGCTGCCAAAAAAATACGCACAAAAAAAATCTTTGGATTCTAAACTGAATATTTTCCTCCTGTAAGACAAAATTGATGTGTGCTTCCACAAGCTAGAACCAGAGTTCCTCTTCTCGTCCACTTGAGGCCGGCTCCAGAAGTGAGTCAGTCTCCATAAGTCCCCATGTTAAAATGTCCAACTTCACAGCAGAAATAAACATGTTTACAGCCTGGTACAAAAAACAGTTTTGGTCTCTGTAGCTAATTTCCCCGTTCATGACAACTGTACTGAGGGTGAATTTTTATACAACTCACCTGTTCAAGTTATATTAAGGCTTAAAGTTATGCAGAATTAAGAGCGTGGACGCTTTGACTGACAGGTGGGTGTCGTTACAGGTGGCTGCCACCACACTGAGCTTCACAACGGCGCTTCAGAAACCTGTGGGTGATGCCATGCATACTACGTCCATGTTTTATACTGCAAAGCAAAACTTCACATTATGAGCTTAACTTATTACATATTAATTATATATAGAGTTCTGTTTGTAACTTATCTTTGTTGACTTTTCTTACCTGTCAACATTAGCTGCTCTGTTTCCTCCCTGCACATGCTCAGTTAACTGCTGTTTGACATGGTGTCTTTTTCATGTGACCACTAGGAGTCGCTAAAGTCACCCTTAATCATACCTTAGCCAACATATTTTAACCAAAAACGAGCTGCTTTTATCAATTACTTATCACCATCACTCCAATATGAACCCTTATCAGGACTGCCAAGATGAATGCCACCACACTGAGCTTAACAAAGACTGTTCAGAAACCTTTGGGCGATGTCACGCATACTACGTCCATGTTTTATACTGTCTATAGTTTTAACCAGTGGTATCATGACATCCACCCACTATCTTCATCTTTTAACAACATGGAGCTAAGATTCGTTATCACAGAGCCGGGCCTCACTGATTAGCAAATAGCAGCATGGCGGGAGGCAAGCAATCAGTACTCTGCTTTCTGTTTCATCTGGACTTCACGGGTAAATTTTAGGTCTCATTTAATTCTTATTTTTCTCAGATTCTGTCGATTCTGCAAGTAAAGTTGAATGTTCAACCTTCCACTGCATCTCAAGATAGACAGTCCAACACACACACACACACACACACACACACACACACAAAAGAGCAAAAACACGACTGTTTCAAACATGTAGCCAGAACATGTATGGATTGAAGTGCCTGTCTGAAAGAGCCTATAGATAGCACCATGCTGGGCATATATCTTTGCTGGCAACATACTGTGTGGATATTCTACATGGAAAAGCACTCTTTTTGCAAAGTGGGACATCTTTAAGTAGTGAAGATTGCATATTTCTTCCAGTGTCTTAAAAGGGGGGTGTATTATATGTGTGTGTAGGTGTGTGTGCATTAAATATATCAATTTCTCTTTTGTCAAGTATACTATATTGATAAACCATTTCCACATTCTCGCTAGATGGAAACGGAGCAGAGAGCTGCATGTGCATTATCAAAATGCAAGCTGCCTTATTTACATTTCATCCTCTTCCTCCTGTAATAATCTTTGGAAGAAACTGTTATTAACCTGAAGAGACCCTGTTCTTGTAAAGAGAATATGGAGATAGAACGTGAAACGACTTAAAGATTAGATTTTATAGCAGAAAGTTGCAGTGAGATGGTGTAATATTTGGCCTCTACTTACAGTACGGTGATTGGGTTTCAATGACGGATTTGATGGAGATGCTGCGTCTTACCTTGATTGACCAATGCGAACATGCACTCTGACTACAAAGCGAACATTATTCTTTACGTTTCAGTCCACTGCTGGTGCATTCTGCTCAATATTTCCAGCTTGTCACACTCTCACCCCAACACCTCCGGATCTGACCGCTCAGACGCCGAACTCTGGCATTTTACACACACTCTTTCAAATCTGGTTAGGTTATTTAACTGTCTGGCATTTCCAAAGGTTGCAACCTTTACTTGTTCATTTGGTGCCTGCGATGTCAGTGTTTCTGTGTTCAACATGAGTTTTTCCGGGGCAGATGTCAGAGGTCTGGACCTTGTTAGGGCTGCAGAAGGGGGCTGATCGGCACGACTGATCAATTCTCTGCTGGTCCTCTGATCTTTTCTGCCTGCCGCTCTCTCTTTGATCTCGCAGACCTAATCAATGAACCTACGCTTTCCCCAACCGGCTGCAGAGCTACGTTTCCGGCAGATCTGTGAAGAGATATGCCAGTGCACAGCGAGGATTCTCTGACAAGGCCATCGGCACCAAAGCAAAGAGAAAACAACATGCTAAAACAGCTGACCCCAAGTTTCTAACTGTCAAGTTAAAAATTCAAAATCACTCTTTTGTTTCACTGCGGTTTGGCTTTTTACAATGCCCCCTACACGATGTGCCTTTCCTGCAGAGTACTGACCTGTCCTCTGCAGTACATATCTACCACAGACAGACATTGAGAATATGACAGCTCCTCCTGTAGCATTAGGCGCTATCTGACAGTGGGGAAGGAGAAGCGGGGCAAAGTGGTTGGTCTGAGTGGCTAAAGACTGAGAGAGATGAACCATGGTGGCCTCTTTCTCTCCTGTGAAAGGAGCCTGCGGGCCCATCCTGCAGCAGGAAGGTTAGGGATTCATCATTGACCAGAAAATTCAAGTGTGTGTGTGTGTGTCTGTGTGTGTGTGTGATCAGGGTGGCTGGCCCAGCGCTGGGCTAAATGGAAGACTAATGGGTAGTGGGAGCGAGTCTGACGGGCTCTGAGGAGCCCTGTTCTCTCTCCCTCCACCTGTCATCCATCACATTTCCAGCTGATACTGGGAGATAGCTGTCCCACAAGGGTGGGAGGGGGGCCAAGGGAGCAGACAGGACAGGGAGAATAAGTGGGGAGGGGGGGCGCCAGCTGGCTGGAGACAGGGACATGGATGTGGCTGCTGCATAACATTAGGAGCATTCAGTGTTTAGCAGCCATTCTCATCCATGGATTGAGGCAAGAGCCTGTCTGTTTGGGTCAGGATGATACCTTGGACCGTGCTCCGACCAAAAGTGCTACAACCCACTCCAACACTCATGAGCTGATTCGAATATAAATGCCATGGTTGCATTTTTATCATGCTACACCATAAGGGGAGGAAAGAGGCAATTATGACCGACAGCACCACAGAAAATAAAGAAAGAATGGCGCAGTGAGCGTCGTGAAGCTTACGTAAGTAAATTAGAGCAGTTTGGTCTCCTTGTCGGGATGAAAGACACAATGATATTCAGAAAACAGGGTGAAGGTTCAGCTGTTTTCCCTCCACCGTGGAACCTTTTCACACATTCACCAGCTCTGCTTTTTCTCCATGGGATGGACGACACCAGGGGAAGTTCACACACACACACACACCCACACACACACACACACACACACACACACACAGATGTGCAACAAAAGCCAGTGAAATGGCTTTTCAAAGACCTTTTATATCGGCTCAGATTAGAGTTCTTTTAAAACAGATGTCACCTTGAGGGCAAAGAAAAGAGATTATAGATTTTCTTTTTTTTTTTTATCACCTTCTCGGCATCCTTTTTCAAAACTCCCCAGGCAAAATGGTGCTCCGATTGAATAACGATAATTAGAAAAGATATCCTTCGACGATTAGTGTTTACTGTAGTTACTGTATTCATTTAAAGAAAAAAAAAACTCAGGACAGAACAAACTGAGCTGAATGTGAAATGTGAGAGCTCAAACATTTTCCTGAGAACTTTACAGAAGAGTAGCAGCGAGCGGAGGAGCCCTGCAGTCATGCATCGATAAAATATCACCTTTATTTTAATCTCTTCATTGTAGAATATTAGAACGGTTATTCAACTGATTGATGTAATTTTTTTTTGTTCATTTGTCAAAAATAAAGTATCAGTATATTTCAGAATCAATCCTCTGACTGGGGGAAAAGATTCAATTGTTTCTTTGCCTGCTGACAAATGATTGTGTCGCCCACTGCCATGATGAATGTGTATTCACGGGCAAGCTGCTGTTTCAATCCAAAAAGTACTGCACGCTGCACAAGACGGGCTTTGTTGTTACTTATTTTGGTAAAGAGGAAAAACTAATTTTACCCTTAACTGGGTTATGGCATGCTCCTGTTTTTTTTTTTTTTGGTGCTTTGAGAGTGGTGTTCTTGGGAAAAGTATCTGTCAATTGGTGCCGCACCTGTGCTCCTGCTGCAGCTGTCCATGTGTTTTCACAGCTACGATGACATGCTGAGCTTGCAGCTATCAAAAGCTAATACTTTTTGGCACTTTTCACAAGCAGCAGCAGCAGCAGCAGCAGCAGCAGCAGAGCCACTGACAATGTTGTTCTCACCAATCACGCCAAATTTCTCACAAAACGCCTGACTTAGCCTTCGATGATGTATCGTCCACCATTCGGTAATTCACCGCTGGCTATTTTTGGCTTTGTGTCATCCATTTGATGTACTGGCTAGCAGCTAGCCTACATTGCTGTGGAATCAGTGATGTCCCATTGTTTGGCAGGTTTTAGTGGTCAGGTTCTGTTGTAGGTTTTCACATTAGCTGATTTAGATGTTAAAAATACTGAACAATCATTTCCATTCCTGATTTCTCCAGAAAACCCGACATGTTTTTGTTCATTTAGTACCTCTGCCCATACCCGTGAATTTATTTAAACATATTTTTGATCTGTTACACAACTTCTTTGCAGGTTCTGGCGGATACAAGACCCGGGTCAGGACTCTGGTTCAGAATACGAGTAGCATTTATAAGCACTACACAGTGCACGTAAGTAGTATAAAGACACATAAAGGTCCTATATAGTGGCAGTATAGTGTTTTTGTCAACTTTAACGCCTCCTGTTGTTACCCATAAGCACAAGCTTGTGTATGAATAGATAAAGAATAACTACATATTAAAATACTGTGCATATATAATGAGATAATTAATAAACTTAACTGATTACAACTTCATTACAGTGTTGTTAGTCACTGAATAAATAAAATGAATAATATAAAATTAGCATTCTCAACAAAAACTTGACTCAGCTATTGTTTATAAATATTTTTATATATATATTTTGCAACTACTGCAAAGTATTGTTGGTCTATAGTGGCAAATGAGTGTGGTTCTGTGTAATAAATCTCATAGAATTATGTGGGCAAATGTTAAAGTATGTCTGTGTTTAATGGTACAGAAATCTCTCGCAGCATTTTAATGGCTCTTCGGGCCACTTTGGTGTTTAAATCACTGCTCAGCTCGGTGTTGGGGAAGTTGGGAGGGAACATGTTGTTCAATTACAAAAATATTTTCACATCCATGAATGCGCCCCAGCTTTATACTTCCTCTCATTTAAACCACTAAGAGAAGGAGAGGGAGACGAAAAGCATGTTTTATTCAGTTTTATCCAGTAGTGACGAGTAGTTGGTGGGGTATAAACTTGTATTTTCATTGTGTGTCAGCTGACAGCAGGTTTGAGTGTTTGTGTAAGCGCTATAATTTGCCCACATGTGTTTTTGCCTTGGAGAAGTTGGTATATTCTTAAT
This sequence comes from Argyrosomus regius, assembly GCA_946959425.1. Classification (NCBI taxonomy): domain Eukaryota; kingdom Metazoa; phylum Chordata; class Actinopteri; family Sciaenidae; genus Argyrosomus; species Argyrosomus regius. The sequence continues at coordinate 3,263,150 of OX336890.1, forward strand.
TTATCATCCAGCAAGCGCTCTGTGTTGTAAACAGTGACGCGAGACTACTCATACATATTTAGCTCACCCAAAAAAATGGGCCACAAATATTTGCACGTTGTCTCTCTTAGCTTCTGCTGCTTGACCTCGGAGAGTAACGATCATTATGAAATCAACATTAGTCACAGAAGAGGTGCGGATTTTTACAACAAACGCTGACCCACAGACGGGTGATTCAACTACATAATTATGCATTTTGAGCAAAGTGTTGCTTACTCCATCCACTCGTGCCTTTTCTATTCTGGGAAAAAAAAACAATTCAGCTTGCAGAACAAAATTGAAATATGTGTCTCAGAGGGGATTTAGAAGTGAGTACAACCAATGCACACTGAAAAATAAGCATGTATACTCCGTGTACCTGCGTGTACCCTGCACCACACCGAAGTCTGCAGGCCTATAGTGGTTGAATGCAGTGTTGGTACTCTGTAGTCAATCTAGTAATTATAAATGTTGTGTTTTTGTAAGATTATAGCAACTTTCACCTACTTCACCTATCCACCTAGGTATTTTTATTTATTAAATCCTGATAATCAACCTCTTTGCGCTGTAATCAAGCTGTTTTATTGTGAATGAGCCGCTCATTCATCAAGTCAGGAAATTCACATTCTACAGGTGGTCTCAAAAGGGTTAAAGTAAGAACGATAAAAACAATGAGAGCCTCCTGAAAATAAATGGAACGGCTGGGTTATTATTTGTTTCACCTTCGACACCTTTGAATAGCACCAAATTAAATCATTTCAAACCGGAAATTTGAATGGAATGTTGATTAAAACAGCACAATGCAACGTTTCACTCTTTTGTGCTTTTAGTGAAGCAGCACCGGAAGAACCTTCGGCGTTCCGAGCGCTTAGCTTAGTGCACAAGAAAAAGAACGATTCAGGATCTCACAAAAAAAAGAAGATCAGAACTGATAAATTTGCAAAGAAAACCTTTTCTCTATAGTCGGAGTCCTAACAGTTGCAGTTAAAGGAAATAAAACAGGAACAGTTTGGCAGGGTAGGTGTAAAATTGCCAACGCATACAGTAAAACTTCTCTGATATGTTTCCTCATATGATTTCCGCCGCCCACCAGTTTTCGCCAGAGTCAGACTCCCTTCACATATTCTCCTGGTTTTTTAGTGTATCATCTTGTATGGCAGTGGCTCTTGACACTTTTGTGTACCGTAGCTGTTAAAATGCAAATTTCACAGGATTCAGCTCTCCTGTTCTGTCGGCAATTTACTGTGTGACGTCCCCATCTCCTTGCTGCTGAGCAGAGGACGCCGAGTGTCAGCTATATCCATCCTCCTGAGCCTTGGTAAAATGCCACTATATCTTTTTTCGCACAAACTGCAGCACTCCTCTCGCGCTGCAAAGCACGGAGACCAACACGGTTACAAGCAGATCGCTCTCGGGTCTCTCCAATGTTTGAGGCCCTGACATTGTTTGCGCGTCTGTTGTGCGTGTTTTAAGCTGATGGCAGCTCAGGGAAAACCTTGAGCTGTGCTGTTTCTTTGCTGCATACAGGTAGCGGAGATAGCTTAAGATATCCTGTGTAAACACTGCGGGGAGGTGATTTCAAGCCCCATTTTACACCAAGAATAAAACTCAAACAACGCAAGTCTCTAAAAAGGCTGGTGGTCGATCGCGTATTCATGCCACACTCTTTTGTAATGCCACATGAGCATTATGCAGGGCACATTGTCACCTTTAGATATCATACAAGAAGGGCAGGTCGCTGTCTTGAAACTATAAAGTTTGTAATGTGGATCCTGCTGCATTTATTAGGCGTGTGGCAAACACAGACACGCTTGCGCTGATAGACTCCCAAGAGGAAAGTCTCTCGTGTGGCCTTTCCTTCAGTTGTGGTGAAGTGTGTTATTTGCAAATGTATTTGCAGAAGTACACACACACACACACACACACTCTCAGAATACCTCTCCTTCTTTGTGCAGTTCACTGTTGTCCCTGTAAAAAATTCCATCAGACGTCTCAGCAGCGAAGACTTTGGCACTTTGTAAACAAGTGGCATTAATTGTCACAGTCTCATTAACTCACAGTGTATGCCGAGTAAACAGCGCTTAGCTAAGGTGAAGTGAAGCATGCTGCAAATAATGTGCACTTAGCAGTGAGTGGAAACAGTGTGTGTGTGTTTGGGTGTGTGTTTGGGTGTTCCTGTGTGTGTGTGTTTGGGTGTTCCTGTGTGTATACAGTAATGGATTGGGTCAAGGTTGCTTACAGGCAACATGTGGAAATGATAATTGAATGTCGGAGAGAAAGAGGATGAACAATTAAGAGAGAATGGATGAAGACAACAAAGCAACAGGCAGAAGTAAACTCAACACAACAATACTCCTCCCCCCTTTCCTTTCCTTTCCTTTCCTTTCCTGTTTTTGCCTTCAATTTCTTTCCCTTCCTTTCCTTTCCTTGTCTTATTTCCCTTCTTTTCCTTTCCTTTCCTTTCCTTTCCTTTCCTTTCTTTTCCTTTCCTTTCCTTTCCTTTCCTTTCCTTTCCTTTCCTTTCCTTATTTCCCTTATTTTTCTTTCCTTTCCTTTCCTGTCATTTTCTTTCATTTCCTTTCATTTCCTATCTTTCCTTTCCTTGTCTTATTTCCCTTCTTTTTCTTTCCTTTCCTTTCCTGTCATTTTCTTTCGTTTCCTTTCGTTTCCTATCTTTCCTTTCCTTTCCTTTCCTTTCCTTTCCCCTCTCTCCTCTCCTCGTTTGCTTTCCTTTACACCCCCCCTCCTCCTCTTTGTCTGCTCAGCCCTGTCATGACAGTGACTCATCACAGACAGATGGTCATAAATCAACCTCTTTATGAACACACTCCTGTCAATGAAATAACTAGCCATGAAATAAGCATCATTTAATGTGCATCTTTAATCTGTATATAGAACATGACATCCATTTACTAACAGATGTAGCTGAACACCACGTGCACTAACAGCTCGTGCTTCGTACAGTATGGAAGGACACCGGTGAGGAGAGAAGAGCGACTCCGTCAGATGAAGACTGCGTGCTGACGGGGTTGGTGTAGGCTGCCTTGTGTTGTTGTTCAGCTCCACCTCTCTGTCCTCTGTCACGTCATGCATGCTGTATATATAGATCATATATCATATATGGTCTTTATTGTTGCATCAGTGAGGACTTTGAATTATTCATGAGTCATATTGTCGTCTGTATAAAAATTAGATTGTTTGGACACGAGAGGGAAAAATAGACGCTCATGATGGATGCACTCAATAGAAGCTGAACCCAAAAATAATTTTGTGTTGAAAACAACATTATGTAAGATTTGGTGCCTCTGAATATGTACAGTTATTTATATATATAGTTATTCAGTTGAACCTTTTATTTCACGAAGCTCTCGCCAACGACTTCTCGTCTTGTCCGGTGGCGTCTCACTCGGTCACTCTCTCCTTTTTGTCTTCTTAACCTCCTCCATCAGCGTCCTCGTCCTTCGGTCTGTGTTGGCAGAGGTGGACTGAGCCAGAGATGCTTAACCCATTTTTATTGCCCACTTGCTCAGCTCCGGTTCTGGCACGACACCGGCTCCCCCTCCCGTCATCATTCCCCACATTCAGCAAACAGGGACCAACACTAACATTAATTCGGAATGATGTTTGTTTGGCCGCCTCGTGAGTTCAAGTCCAAAAAATTTGAGTCTCTTAATCGGTGGCTGCCATTTATTGCTCGGTAGTTGGTGCACAGTTGGTTTTTCAGAGTTTATTTTACTGGAAACAGCTGCTGTCTGGAAACAAAATTGATGAAAGTGGTGAGAGCGAACCAAAACAAAGAAGTTGTGGAAGCAACAAGCTAAAAAAAAAATGCTGAAACACTCAAACAGAGCAGCAGGGATGAGCTGCAGAGTCATGTAAAAATAGTTTCGTCATGGCTCACACGCACGCGCAGTAGTCATGTAATTCTACGTTAATATAATATTCCAGCTTTAACAATAAGTACAGTACCTCAATGTACTCTACCTATTATCTGTGGAGATGATTTGTCAGTCAGTGTTTTCCTTCAATTCCCTCACAACAACTATCTCATCTTGTAGTAAAAGAGAAGCCAGTGTACCTTTCGGAAAAGTTTTTGAGGCTCTGCTGTTGGAGGAGAAATTGGTTTAAGTCTCTCTCTGTCTCTCTCTCTCTCTCTGGGTCTCTGCAGGGGCCTAGAAAGAGCTCTCATTCTCTGATTCTTCCAGGCTTTTATGTAAAATATGTAAAATTTTATGTACTTGAGAGCAGATGTTTCTTTTAAAGCTGCCGGAAGCCCAAAATTCACAACAGCCTTCTAATTTTGGGTCTCATGTCTCAACAGCAAGCATCAAAAATGTATTAGGAATTAGTTTCAATCCAGATTTTACAATATTACTGTTTTTCCTCATTAAACAGAAAAATACAACCCAAATCCTACAGCTTCTAAATTCAGGTTCTCTCCTGTAACAAACTAAGATTAGTTTAATTGCTTTGTTAAAACACACATTCAAACTCGGTTAGCCTTTCCACAGTTCCAACAATCACCAACTCTGGTTCGGTTGACATGTAAATCATTAATTCACAGAATGAGATTTGAAAAATATTCTTGTAAAATTACTGTTTGTGTCAAAGAAGTCTGTTCTGGTGGTTTAATAGCTTCAGATCCTCATTAGAAGTAAAGCTGTGAAAATATTCTAAATATAGCGTACGCTAAAACCGATACTGATGTTTTTAGGTGGCTGAAATACATTTAGCTGCTCCCCCCATCCAGAGCTATACATTGCTTTGTTTCCGTGGCGAGGGAGCTGTCGATCAAAATGGTCTGAGCAGCAAAATGAGCTCTGATTTTCTGATAGTTATGAGCATGAACGTGTATTTTCACTTCAGATGCTTGTGGATGCTTAATGAGACACTGAACTTTGCTATCGTATCTGCATTCTTACTATTTCAAGCCATATTTCCAGGCGGTTTAAAGATATTCAGAAACTTTGGAGTGTTTCTTAGAGATCTGTATCGTTGAGTTTCATCTGTGCAAAACGAAGCATGTGTGGATGCATGTTTGCAGATATTTATTCACATGCACACGTGAGTGAATCCATTTGGTGCTTTCCTCTCCCCTCCCCCTCGATGGCACTGCAGAATCGGTGTTAGTGTGTAAGGTTGCGTGTTAGAGTGAGAACCCTGAAAGGCACTTGTCCCCGGTGGGATGGGAAAAAGCCTTGTGCCTTAAGAGCTCTGGGACTGCTGCTTCGACAGGTGAGTCTATCAGCTCTCCGACCACACATGCAGGACAAGGACACAACATCCGCTGCCCACTTCAATACCGCGTCACCTAGCCTGTCATAGGCAGAGTCACCTGTCAATCACGGCTCAGTAATGTATTGCGAAGTGCACAGGCCAAGGGCGCTGTCGGCTGTGGTGATAATTAACTCTGCGGAAGACCTTTGGGTCATATAATAGGGGTCAGCACACCCCACTGTAATTCTGCCATTAGCCATGAATTGTCCTCTGTGAGGAGCGGTGTGATTAAAATAACACTGTAGGTTTTCCAGGCATCAGTAACGGAGTTGGGGGTTAGAGGGGGGGCTCAGAGTCACATCACTTCTTATTAGGAAAGGTCATATTGTTGTTTGGGATGCAGTTTTAATTAAAGATATGATTTGGAAGTCAAAAGCTCAACAAACCTACAGAAGAAATCACAACAAACAGAGTCGATGGTTACCTTATTGATCCAGACACACCGTGAATAGTAGGTTTTTTTTTTACAAGCAGCTGGCACTAGTGATGTTTTATCATGTTAGATAATATTAGTCTTTATGATGAGCCAAAGTTTATGACAGCCAAACAGCCTAGTATCGCTTTATTTTCAAGAAAAAAACTCTTAAGTCGGTGTAGCAGCCTGACATCGACACAAGGATGAGTCAAAAACAGCAGCAACATTATATTCCTGATGCGGCCTTGGAGCTGTCAGCAGTCACAGACTTCATCATCAGTGAACAAAGTGACAGAATCAAGGTTATTATTATTTCACATATGTCCAGCTAGTGCTTCTTTCACAACAACGCTCTCCCTCACCTCTGCAAATACAGCGACACTACACTGCAGGCTTGCAGAGATTATCATGTCCTTGATGAAATAATCTTAAAGTGGAATCATTAGGAGGTAAATGCTGATTGCGGCGCATAATGGCTATAGAATAATGACACCATCTACGTTCCCTATAAGCCTCATTCTCGCTGTGCAACTCCGTCTGCCACCGGGCACGATATTCCCTGGGAAAAATGAAGGCTCGATTTATCTTTTGAAGACTTTCATGTGAGCTAAATGAATCTTCAAACTCAGGCTTTCTCTCCTAATGTTTGCTTCTAACGTTAAGGTTACTCTTCTCTCCACCTCGACACCAAGCGTAGTCGTAGTTACTTGTTTGTGTCTTTGCGACGGATGGCGATTGGAAATGCTTGGGGGTCCACTTTGACTCAAGATCTAATGGTATGCTATCTCCATGACAACATCCACCAATTAGGACCAAAAAGAAAAAGATCTCACAAGCTAGCACAGTAAATGGACTTTGAGTTAAAGCTGCACTGATCAATAATTTTTGTGTTAGGCTGTGTTGAATGTAACCGCTGTGAATAACTTTTTATTTCACTGATTAACCGGCTTTCTCAAAGCCGGCGCTCACTCACACATTCACTGTCTATGTCTCTCGAACAGTGTCTCTATCAAACCATCTGACACAAACCAAAGGAAACTTCTTCGTGTCGGTATTTTGCAGCAGAAATTGTGAGCAAGACTCACATTTAGAGGCTGGGTACATGAATTAAACAAAGCCAGAACACAACAGGTAGAGTATCAGAGTTTAGTTCATGACTCCACCTGGATAGTCTCAGTTTCAGAGAGAATAGTCTGATCGTCTAACTTGTGGATGGAGCGTGACGTCAAACTTCCAAAAGTTGGATGAGGCTCAACTTCTCAGCTGCAGGTCGCTGTGTTTCTGGGCGGACACCCCTGAAGCCTGCACCGTCACAGCAAAAATGCACTACCCCCCACTCAAATGAATGAAATGATCCTGTCTGAATGCGCCTTCAACACTGTATCAAAATTATTCTTGCAACTCTACGGCGCGTATCTTTTAACTAAATGTTTTACAACCACTGTTGCAAGCAGCTGTTTTAAAAGATTCTGTTAAATCCAGCAGACAAAGGTGCTACACATAGGTCAACAACTTAATTATCATTATATTAAAGAGAGAAGGCAAATGAAGCTGTGTAACATGAACAGTACTCCAATATCTAATCCAATAAAAAAAACGAATGCAGCTTCATACAGCGCCTGAAGTCTTGTGTTCACACAGTTAATTTCTCGGAGAAGAGAAAGTCCTCATCTCATCTAATTCACTACATAAACAAGCACCAGTTGGATGACAGAGTCTCAGCAATTTAGGTCGCAATTTTGCAGATCCGAATTGAGTCTTTAATAGACTGCAGCACTTTCTCTCTCTGCGCTATATTAGGCGGTTAGTGGCTCTCTGTGGTTTTGCACGATTTGAAAAGTTGTGTTGTTACATTAGTGGCCGGTGTCTCCTTCTAATCCCATTTGCCTTGTGGTTACAAACAAGGTGCCAGCAGAGCCACTCAGCTGAAGGAACAGGGAATCCATGCTTTATACGAAGCAGCCCTAATTCAATTGACATTACCGGCTGGCTTTAATGGATTTTACCTGGTGAGCCTGCAAATTGAATATTTTAAGGCATATCAACTCTTTCGGAGTAACTGAAAAGAAAAGGTGCAATATTCATTTTGCGAGCCTTTGGTAACGAGACGGCGACATACAGGAGATTATAATCTGCTTCTTGGATTCAAGTTGATTCGTCCTCGGAAAAGCACAGTCCCTCTTGCCTGTGGTTTGGGCTTTTATCTCCCTCAAGCCATTTGATGTTCTTAACCATTGCTTTTTCGTCACTGGAACACAGACTCGCGCACGCTCCCATGCACGGCACACACATAACCGAATCCTTTTCTACACCTCAGCCCTGCCGGCTTCAGTCTTGTCTTTCTGTGAGAAGTCAAACTCTTTGCTGTGTCATCTCATCGAGCCTCTGAGGTTGTTATTGTTTTATCTCCCGGTGTGTTGATCTCTGCGCGAGGTGGGCGGCCGTCCTTCCCCGTGCTCTGTAAAGGTCAGCGAGCCGCGGATGAAGTTGTGTCGATCAGATGAGGGCCGCAGACTGACAGCTAATTTTCATCAAAGCAGCTGTGGGGAAGCGCAGAGGGAGGGTGGGTGGTGGTGGGGAAAGGACGAGACGTGAGGCGCCTGGGGGGCCTCTTGCCTCTCTGAGGATTCTCCACTACTTATCAGGCTTACTGACTCACTGTGTGGAGATATGGCCCTGCAGTCTGCTCAGATCTACTCGCTCTGAAAAGTTGCAGTTCACTTCTGACACCAGTTTATAAGAGAGAGAGGGGAAGCAGCAAGAGAAAAAACTCGTCAACAACGCGGCGCTGTTACATTTTTCATTTCTAACGCAGCCTCGTCTGATGATCTGCACATGCCAGCCTTTCATTCCTCTCTGTTCATTTTCCTCTTCCTCTCTTTGCCAGTATTCTAAACATGCTTTGCATTGATTTATTCTCCTCCACCAATTAAAAGCAATTTTGTGAGCATTAGAGTAAGCCATGCCGGGAGCCGTTTACTGCAGCAGGCTGTTCATTACCTCATTGTGTGTGTATCTGTGTGTGTGTGCACCCGCTTGTCTCTGTGTGTGACCTCCTGGGTGCCTCTGCTATGCTTATTTAACTCTGCGAATGTGTCTGCACAAGCATGAGTGTATGCATGTCTTTCCATTCATGTTTAGGCATACATGAGCAGATGGGTGCGGGTATGTGTCAGAAATTCCCCACACGTGCGGGGCATTAGTTCTCTGTTTGCAGGCTAAATCCTCATGTTGTCGAAGCGGTGTCAGTTGCCTCTGCCACGACACAGAGCTTATCTTTTAGTAACTCCTATACCCCCTTGGGAAGGAGAGACATTGGGGCAGGGCGTGAGATGAGGGGATGTGTGAAAGAAGACAAGAAGCTGGTGTAAATAACCCTGGGCTCCCGGGGAAGGTTAAGAAGCCAACACCATGCTGAATACCGAGTGTTATCCCTGAAGGATCCTGTTCCCTCTGCACCCGCCCTGTCCTCTCCAACCTGACAGAGCTCTGTAACATGATGGCAGTCATCACAGCGGTGTGTCAGTGCACACAGGTCTCCGTTTGTCAGTAACCATCACCGGCTGTAAGACCACCATCCATGCTGTTGATGGACATGAGGTATATTAATATTGCATTGGCAGACTACAGGTGGAAGCCTGAAGGTTTTTTGGTTTAAGTCGGGGGAAGCGAAGTGCCAACTGCTGTAACTTCAGGCAAAACTTGGTGCCTAAAATAGCTTTTGGACCAACTTTTGTACGTGCGGTTGTTCATGACAGATCATGTCTCATTTACATACTCACTTGTTAAACATTTTGTAATAAGACAAAATGCTCTTTGAGATTTTCAAATAATGTATAACCTGACAAAATAAGACAACTAAAAATAGCAGAACTTTTCTACTGTGCCAACATGGAATAATTATATCAGCTTGCTTTGCACGTCTGCAGTTTCGAAATGATTTGACTATTTTCTCACCCAGAATGCAGCAGTGGGAGTGTTCAAGAGCCTGAACAATAATTTACATACAGTGCACACAGGTATGCACCTACTCTGATGTCACTGATTTCTTTCTGGACAGTTTTGAAGCCTCAGGTTTGACATTATGCCCATTGCTATCTTGTTTTTTTGGAGCCAGACTGACCGTACACATGAGCACCACAGACAGTATAAATATGGATTTAGTCTCTGTGATTGTGTCAGATCTGTGTCAGGTTTCTGAAGAGCTGTAGTGAAGAATGATCTGCCATCTTGGCAGTCCTGCCTCTGCCGCCTCCTGACTAATCTAAAAATCTGCAAAGACGTAGATCATGGATCTAAGCTGAGGCGAGCTGAAAGAAGCCAGGCTGCTCAAACGAGACACCTGTAACGGCACCCACCTGTCAATCAAAGCGCCCATGCTCTTAATTATTCATAATTTTAAGCCTATAGCCTAAAAATATATCAGTAAAGTTAGCCAGCCTCAAGTGGCTGTTTGTGGAACTGCAGTTTTTGGTTCTTCACTTCACAGCCACAGAGGTTGCCACTTGGTGAGCACAGAGCTGGTGGAGAAAACGTCATCATTAGAGTAAATTTAAATAGTTTCTGAAAACACTTGAGGAGAGAACTAGTCAGTGCAGTAACAGAATCTGGACTCCAGGTTTGATCAGCACTGTCTAGTTTGACAGTTTGATCTGAGTTTCGCGAGCCCGGTGTGTACTGACTTGTCAATCACAAGGAAGCCATGATCTAAAAGCATACCCTGCTTTATTAAGACCATCATTTACAAAATGCACATCATGCTGTCTGGATGAAGACTTGAAACGGGAGATTGAGATCATAAACTTATGAGAAAACTCTTCTCAGGGGTCATAAATTATGTAAGAAATAAGATTATTTTTACATTACAGTCAATACAAATTTACTTCTTTTTGCAGCCAGTGGAGGTGCCCCCTGCTGGCCATTAGAAAGAATGCAGACTTAAGACTGCCTCTGCTCTGTCCACAAATCATGTACTGTCATTGGTGTGCACATGAAGCTCGTGAGAGCATTTAGATGACTTAGTGACATGTTTGGATGAGACAAGTGTAGAAACTGGAGGCTACCACCTCCTTTCACTTAGCACCTTACACAGGTAGCAGCTGCGTGTAAGGCTATTTGTCCGTGCAGATACATTTGAAACATCTCCTCACCTTTACAGAATTCACCCTTTGACCAACACACCACATGAAACCAGAGATGTGTCTGTGCAGCAGAAGAGCCGGGGCCTTCAATATACTTTCCCATTTACTAACCATTTCCTCTGGGCACGCAACTATTTATTCTCAAAACTGGAAATGAAAAGGAGAAAAAAAAAAAACAGGAAAAAAAAAAAACAAGTGTGCGGGTTAATCTCTTTTGCCAAAGGCAACATTGCGACATTATCTCTTCGTCACAGCTTAACAGAGGCCTGCTCCTATGAGTATGTGTCTCTGTTTTTGTTTGTACACACACTACATGTGCAAGCTGTACATATGTGCATGTGTGTGTGTGTGTGTGTGCGCATTTCCCCCCGTGCTTGGCTTGTGTGAGTTTTGAGTGTGTTTGCTGTTGTGCTCAAAAATGAAAGGCATCGTGTTTACCTACACACATGCTCATCTGCAGATTAGCCCGCGGCTGCCTGCCTGCCTGCCTGCCTGCCTGCCCCCATGCAGGAGATACACACTTTACCATCAGCCTTTGTTGAGCCCCACTACCTGCTCACTCTAAAATCAGCTCCTTTCAAATGCACTCTAATATCCTCCAACAAGGGATGATACTGCAATTCACAGGCTAGACGAACTATTTCACAAATCCTCAAACTAACCCACCGCACTCAGTCGTATTACATTAATAAAGAGAGACATTCTTGAATTTGCTGAATTAAATTTGAGTCTGGTACTATTTGAAACCCTTTTATCTGATGAAACGGGAGGAAAAACTGTGCAAATATTTGTAATATTTATATTTAAGTCTTAAAATATCTCACAACGGAGAGTTATTGACTGTTTCTTCTTCTTCTCTTTGCTGATTTTCGCCCCCCTCCTCCTCCTCCTCTTGCATGTTTTTCCCGCTCTCACTGTGCTTCTGAATGTCGTGAAAATCCAATTAGGTGGACACATTCTGCGAGAACGCCACAGAAACGCGCCGCGCGATGGCAATCTTATGAATTCTTCAAATGGGATTTTCGATGCTCCCTTTTCACACCGCGTCTACACTAAAGATGGAGTAATTGGCAAACAGATCTCCATACAAAATGTTTTTCCCCCCTCTCTTTTATGACCACTCAGCATAACAATGGGTACTTCTGTAATCTCTGCTGTGTGATTCAGAAATGAAAAGCCAATGAAATGTGTCTCCTGGCGTGTGGTGGAAAATGACTGCTACTGTAGGTAGCGTGTGTTGCCAGCACTTAGTGGCTCCCCCATTGACACATGAGCGAACGGCACATAATAGACTAATGCATTTCATTGTTTCAGACTCTTATTTTACAGTCACTTCTGGCAGGTCGCGGAACTTCCTAAAACTCTGCTCTGTTATACCAATTAAAGGCTAAAAACTGTCTGTCTATATGCTAAGATAAATGTCAATATTTACTTGGATACGGACGGGGAATCCTAAACGCTTCCTTATCATTCATGTTGGCATTACGTCGCCTAAAAAGAGAGCAAATGAATAATTCATGCTAAGAGGAAAGCCTGATGCGAGGCCGATAGAGTGAGGATATTATGTTTACCTGACCATGCTGACAGCCAGCCATCTGTCCCCGCCTCATGCTTCTATTAGAGTTTTCATAAAGGGACTCCAAAGTGTTGTGTCAGTGAATTACATTTGAATCGCTCGGTTGTCGTCCTATTAACATTTTATGATGATTTTAACTCAGTGCTTATTTTAGTCTCCGTAGTATTGAAGCATCTGTTTTCCTTCTCTGTTGAACGGCTGAGATGAGCAGTACAATGCATTGATTTAAGTAACTGCATAGTGCACAGTCACGCTCTGTGCCTGCACACACACTGACTCAGTCACTCAGCCTCTTCCCTAATCGGCCATTGCAAAGCTATGCACAATAAGGGGCCCCATCCTGGACATGCAATGCAGAGAAATCAAGATTTCTGACCATAAACTTTAAAATCTCATTTTACTATGATGCATAAGCACTCTTATTTTATCAATTCATCCTCAGCAGGTACATTTTTGCCAAGCCTCTTATGACCTCCGGCTCTGCTCCTCAATGAACACCTCAGCTGTTTTAAATTATGTTAATTCTACTTGTGTAAATACTTTAGACAACGTTGCTTCTCAGCCGTGGCTTAATGGTGAAAGAGAACTTGCCTTGAAAGCAGAACACAAATGGAGGGCCATAAAACCTTCCTCTCTTGAAAGGCATGAAAAATTGTAACTTGGCAGCTAAAATCACACGTACTAATTATTTTTCTGATCTCAAAGCTAAACATAAACATGACTCTAGAAGCCTCTTCAATAATATCAGCCACACCGCAAACTCCCCACCACTTTTTTATGAAGCCCTCAGTTGATGGTTGAAGAGTTTCTATCATTTTTCTCTTCTAATAAGGTTCAAGCTGTTAGGAATGCAATTATCCCTCCTTCTCAAACTCTCCCTGACCTTTGCTATAAAACAACTTGCACGCTGCTAGCATTTAAGTCAAGCATCTAACCAGTGTTATTACTAAAATTAATGAAATCATCCTCATGCTCACTGTACCTTCTTCCAACTCACTTCTTTAAAGAATATATTATTCAATCTCCCCTTTAGTCCTATTGCCATTATCACTTTACTCACTTGTCTGGTCAAGTGTTTATGATTATTTTAAACATACTACAGTTCAACAGCTTCTCAAAGAGTTATTGCTGATTCATCCCCTTTAAATAACTTCTACCCAACTCCCCTTCCTGGCTAAAATTGTGAAAAAAAATAGTTCCTGGGCAGCTCATCGATCTTATTAATGACAACAAGCTCTTTCAGTCAGATTTTATTGCAGGTCATAGCACTGAGACAACACTTCTTAGAGTTCCTAATGATATTCCTTTAGCAGCTGATAATGGCCAAACATCTGTTTTATTTCTTTTAGATTTTATTGCAGCTTTTGATACATGTGATTTTGATTTTAGCCTTTTTTAAGCTTTTATTGTATAGAGACGGCTGAAGAGTGACAGGAAATGTGTGAGAGAGAGATGGGGAATGACATGCGGGAAAGAGCCACAGGTCCGATTCGAACCCTGGGCTGCCGCGGCAAGGACTGAGCCTTTGTACTGTACGTGGGGCGGCTGCTCTACCAACTGAGCTAAACAACACCCCGATACATGTGATTTTAATCTAAACATTGGGCTGTCGGGTACAGTTTGAGATTAGCTGAATTCCTATCTTTCTAATAGGAAAGTCTGTGTGGCCATTGGAGACTTTCTTGACCTTCTTTTTACTCCAAGGGGGTGCCCCAAGGCTCAGTCCTTGGTCCTTTATTATTCTCCATTTATATTTTACCAAATCTTTTATAAGTAAAACACCACTTTCCATTTTTATACAGATCTATTTATCTTTTGACTACAGCAACACACAACTGGTTGAAATACAATTCTGTCTTACAGATAAACTCTCTCAAAAGATTCTTCAGAATCCATTATCATAGGTCAAGTCCCCTCCAGCAGGCACTTCTCCTCTCACTTAGGTAACCTATCCCGTTGCATCAAAATCCAGTGCAGGAATCCAGTTTTCTTTGATTAGAAGCTTAAATTGTGATCATGTGTCTTCTGCTATGAACGTTGAATGACCGACTTCATCTTGTTGTGGCGAAGGCAGTGTGATAGAATACCAGGGACCACGATGGAAATAAGTCCTGAACTTCTATCATGTTATACTGTATTTAAACCTTTGTCAAATATATTAAACTAAACTCTAACCAACAGGTGAAGTCAGTCATTCAATCATGTTTTCCGAATTGTCGTAATCCACTAAGAATTTAGATTATCCATGCTTTTATTAAATCTATTTTTGCTTGCTCTTTTTCTGTTTCACTCAATACACCCTCTGCATACTTCAACCACTTCAAAATGCTGCAGCAAGACTACACAATTCCAATTGAAGAGTCCACATAACTCCTATTTTAGCATCTCTTTATTAGTTACCTTTGGTTCCTCTTTCGATTCTTCTTCTCTATCTTTCATTTGAAAGCCCAGCCATTGCAGTTGCTACTGCCTTATAGCAGTACTTATGATATTTCTGTATAATTCCAAGGTTGTGATCCTGAAATTGCTACATTGCCTTCTAAGGCACCCACTGTGGAATACCTCAATCCCCTTTTCAGCTCTGGTTTCTTGCCAACTTGCAAAACCACACATTAGACATAGACTTAACATTGCTGAAATACTTCCTGATGTTGCAGAGTCGAATAAACACAACCTGGGCTTTCCCCAGTCTTCTTTCAATGTCCTTCTGTGTCCCACTTCCATGCTAATAAGGATGCTAATAAGTGAAGTCCTTCACTATCACCAAAGTCAGAACACAGTGTCTGACCATGAAAGTCTGGACAAGATTTTGTGCCAGGTCATCTAGCTGAAAGAAAGCTGAAGTATTTCACAGAATGGGTGAAAACTTTCAGCGGTCATTTATGCTCTTGGAGCTAATGAAAATCTGTACTAAATGTCATCGCAGTTCTTCCAGTCATTGTTGAGTCTAAAGTGCTCAGACTGACAGACTGTGGCTAAAAAGTAACCATCCTCACATTAGTAAGCAAGCAAGCATTCACTCCTGCTCAGTGCTGTCTAATAGCCGCCAAGGAGGAGGGTTAGTGGGGCAGATCCATCAATGATACCACCATGTATTAAGAAATGCCCCCCTACATACGCCGTCAGACACAAACAAGTCTGTAAAAAGCGTTAAGCGTCTGTTTTTTGCATTGTTTAAGACTTTGCAAAAGTTTCCGTGTCTTACTGTACACTGCAGAAACAAAATCTGTTTTGATATGTCACTTCTGAATTGGAGTGTAGGCGTTTGGCCTGATTTATTTTTTGCTTGCCACTGTGTATATGTGTGTGTGTAGGTGTATGTTCGTTCCAGTGTCTGCTCTCGCGGCAGTTATGGTCTGTGAAGCAGCAGACTCGCAGATGAGTGCAGTGCTTTACACTGTTCCATTACCCGTCAACCTCAAACCATCACAAAGTACTATCTTCCTGCTGTCTCTCTGCCTTTTCCCCCGCACTGCAGCTTCTCTTTTTCCCATTTTCCCACCGAGCTGTTGCATTCCCTGCACACTGTTTATGTAGGCGGGATGGCACAATAAAACAGGAAACACTTCCTTGGGGAGCTGCTGATTGTGGATGCGTATGGTCCTCAGAGGAGAATGTGGAAAGGAATGGTCAGAATATATCACCGAACGCGGTGATGCATGTGCGCCAGGAGCAGCCCAGCAGAGCCAGATGGAAGCTGGCCACAGAGGTAACTGGAGTATGGCCCGAGTTGCGGGACACAGGCCACTGGCTGGGGACTCCCATTAGCGTCCAGCCTCGACCTTATTGGATTTCCCCCGGAAATGTTTATTCCTTTCACTGCCCCCACTGAGAAGTCGCTCGCCTACTTATCTCATCACTATTTATTAAGGGAGCCCCCTGAGGAGTCCAAGAATACAATCAGGTCTGAGGGAGGATGGACGGTAGAGAGAAAGAGAGTAGAGAGACAGATGTGAGAGAGAGAAAAGAACGACACATGCAGTGGCTGCAGCATGATTTTCTTCACTTTTTTACCCCAGAAAGGGTCACCATGACTTGAAATGACACAAGGATCTGGAATGGACCACTCTGTGCTCTCTGATTGCCTCTGTACAACTTGCATCCACTCCTCTTTGTTCGGCTCAGTTTGGCTCAGACTATGGTGCTCTGTTCGGTTCTCCTATGATTGCTGACTTTTGACTACTTGCGTCTAGTGTAACTTTAAACTGTCAGCTACTGCCTTTTACACCGTGTCTCTTCTTTCCTCTGTGGACCGTTGTCTCTTTACTTCCCCTGTAGTTGTCTAATACTTGGTATTCAGAACAGTCAGTCTCGATTGTGGCTCAGCGGCTTCACGGGAGACCTATTCAGAGACTGAGGAAAGCCCAGGTGCATTGATATAAAGTGTTTCCTCCTCTTTCATTTTCGGGGGGTTGTGTCAACTTGTCAAAATTCGAGAAGAGTTCAACAGAACTGTTGTCTGGCTTGCCCTTGATGTCACTCTTGTGTCCTGCACTGTCACACAAGAGTGATACGCTTTCGTTGTATTAAACGTGTACACAAGCCGGTGATATTAAGGAAAACATCTAAAAGATAAAGGTACCTGAAGCAGAAATCACACAATTTGTACATCAGACTGCTGGAGGCATGGGATGGTAATTACTTTTCATGGTTCCCAGTGGATGAATGCTACAGACTTTTGGGATACCCTGACTTTTTCTCTAGCGCAACCAACAGGTCATTGTTTTGAGTGAAATAGCTCAACATCTACTCACAAATTTCCCCATAGAATCATAAAATCATAATATGTTTGGTGGTTGCTTGACTTTTTCCTCGAGCGCCGCCATGAGATTTTGTGTAAGATGTCTTGACAACTATTGAATAGATTGCCATGAAATTTGGTACAGACGTTCATGTCCCCCTCAGGATGAATTGTATTGACTTCACTGATCCACGCACTTTTCATCTAAGGAATCTAATGACCCAAAATGGGTCACAGAACCGCATGTCTGAGGCCTTTATGTACCTCAAGTGCAGAAGGTAGTAGACTTACATTGGTTGTATTGTGGCAGGTGATGCAGGATGAGAGACAGAGAGTAAACATGGACCAGAACTGGTGAGAAACTTCATCAAATTTTAAATTCACAGTTTGTTGTGTACTTTATCAGTAGTTTATATGTATATATTTGATGTAGATGTAGTCGTCATAAGGGCAGCTGTGGCTCAGGAGGTAGAGCAGGTCGTCCACTAATCAGATTATCGGCAGTTCGACCAGTCTGCATTTCGAGTGTCCTTGGGCAAGATACTGAACCCCAAATTGCTCCTGAAGGCTGCGCCATCGGTGTGTGAATGCCTATGAATGGTTAGCTCCTAAAAAAGTTGCATGGCAGTCAACGCCATCAGTGTGTGAAAGGTTATGTTTAGATATGTAGTGTAAAAGCGCTTTGTCGTACTCTAACATCATTTTTGACGAACATAAGGATTGCTTAGTCAGCTCTATTTTTAGAGCATATATTCCCTGACCAAGGTTACGACAGTTTAATAGTCACTAGTAATGGGGTGACTGCTATTTAACCTGCAGGGGACTCCTACGCTGGCTGGTTACAAGGCCGAATCGACCAACAAGTCAATAAAAGACACTTCAACCGTACTCCAACGCTTACTCTGTGAGCTAAGATATGGTCTGTGGAGTAATGACTCGTTCCCCTCTGAGACTCAAATGTGTTTAAAACATTCTGAAGCCTCACTGGAAACCACTCATAGACATCCTGACCACTGAAGTGTAAAGAAACCAGATACAAGACCCCCACTACCCCCACTGGGACCTGAGGAGGACTGTGCACAAGCTCTTTATGTTACAGTTGTATGCCCACGGCCAGTAAGTTCCTCCTCAGCACTTTCTTTCACTCTGACTTGTGGGATCTTCTATTTAGTGGGAAAAAAAAAAATCCTTACCCTTGGGTCGACACTGTAAGCTTTTATTTTGTGATGTTCTGTGTATTTCTGGATTTGCAGTAGGTTAAGATGAAGAGCTGTAATTTACTTTTCGGTGTAGTCGCTTCTCCACCTGTCTCAACTAAAGTGGACACGTTGAGGTGATTTCCAGCTTTTCCAATATGTTTAAATTTAGCAAGTGGGTTCTTGTTTCTTTCAGTCAAGGAGGACGGATACAGGAATATAAATATAACCTTCTCGCCAACTAGACTGTGAACACTGGGGATTTTTTTAGGTAGCAAATATGCTGTATATCTTGTGGCTGCATTGTATTATTCATGCTACTGTGCTGGGAAAATCAGTAGCCTATATTTTATTTTGGTATCAAACCCTGTTTACCAAGCTATTCAACACTGAAGCAGGCTGCCTGTTTGAAAATTATAGTTTACAAGCCTAAACTTATGTTAAACTTATCTCGGGTTCCCATGGATTTGATCCATCCTACAAATATTATTATTTGTATTGGGTGTGTGGGTCATTATCTTTATTATTATTGCTGCTGTATATCTTTGTCTCTCTAAGAATATAAATGTACAGTGTAGACCTGATCTGTATGAAATAACTCCTGTTATGATTTGGCACTTTATAAATAAAAACAAACTATACATTGGAGAGGTCGCTGTGTGCACGGTCATGTCATCATCGATATTGTCCAGTAACAAACAGTGGCTGATCGATCTGGCCATCCCTATTGCAGAGGACTCACACCCCGGGTGTGACAGTTGCTCATTTTTCCCGCCTATGGTGGAAGACAACTGATGCAGAATTTGGAAACGAGCCCCCAAAAGACAAAAACACTGCCCCGGTTCTACCAAACTTCTCATTGTGTTCATTATGTTCACCCTTACAAGCACAGAGAGCGGTTCAGTACACAACTATGGATGTGTGTGGAGGATAGATGTTTTCATTTCATCTAACCTTTTAACCATCACCCTGTAGTCGGGAACAAATGTTTCACACCTCCGGGTGCAGCACAATGTATGCCGCACACCCACACTGTCATCCTTTTTCTGCAGACTAGTAAAAGCAAAAAAAACAGAAACCAACTTCACTGCCGAGTGATGATAAATGTTTCAAGGTTTTCTTTCATTCATAAGCTCAATATTTGTTGGTGTTGTCGGGCGGAACAGTGATCTTGAACTTGTGAAAGACAGGAAGCTATGATTGGTCGGGGTCCAATGTGCAGTCCTATCTTTCAGCCAAGTGATGTGCTGCCTAGGCCGACACACATCTCGCGTCTGAAAAGACAAAAATATTGTGAGGTCTGATCTCAGTGATAGACTACACACGGGAAGCAATGTGGCAAAATGTGCTAATGTGTAGGACTTCATAGACAGACACACACACAGTAGAGAGGGAAGCAGCTGGCAAAAAGACATCAAATCATCATGGAAAGACTGCAACAGGAAAATACAATCACACACACACACACACACGTATATATGGAGTAGGTGTCGTGTTTATCTTCATTCCAATAGAGGGGGAAGCACACACACCGACTGTCATATTAGCCATTTTCACATCACATATAAGCCCCTTCACTACATGATAAGACATCACATCAAAGAAAAAGGCTTGACTGGAGAGGGCAGATATATTCATGGGCATACGGACAGGCAATCACATAGTGCATGTTAAAGTGCAGCAACAAATTCAAGATGAAAGCAGAGTCCTATCTTTGGTCTCATCTGCCAACCTGGTAAGGATTGGATAGGAAAAGTGATTTGGCCTCCTTTTTATAATTTAGTCTTCCCTTCAATCCTTGAACTTCGCTGTCACCCTCAGACGCACGTTCCATGTCATGTTACTGGACATTAGTTTGAATTTTCTCCACGTCGACACTTTGCTCCTCAGATCACTGTCTGTACAGTGGATATACTCGACAATAGAGTTACTTTTAAAAGAGATTTTCATTTGCAGTTTTTTTCTTTCAGTGGACATTTTCCTCCTTTGTATTTCCACAGAGCCAAGGACATTGACGCTGTAGTTTTGTCGCAGTCAAAGAAACCTTTTCATAATGTCCTTTTCAGAGTGCAAGCGAGTGAGTGAGTCTATTACTGGGGGAGGTAAAGGAGGGAGAGGAGTGGCATAATGGGATGGTCACATCCTACTTATACGGTACCCTCATTTTATGACAAACAGCACATTCACCATGGATGACAGATTTCAAAGTCTCAGGGATTTGGAGTCAAAACTAATGATATTTTAGCAAAGACAAACACCTACACGTATCAGACAGTTGACCGGTGGAAAATATAAGAAAACACACACATGTTTAAGACAGCCAATTGTCCTCTTGGGAAAAACAAAAACAGTGTGATCAAAACCCAAAGAACAGCTGGGACATCTTTTGAAGACACGACGAGCGCGATGAACCATCTGGATAATGTATTTCTAGACAGAAAAGAAAAAAACAAAAAAAAATCATTGTCTGTCTGGACGCAGCTGCCATGTGCATGGATCAGCTGAATACATCACACATGAGTCACTGGAACAGAAGAGAATCAGTCATTAACACGTCTTTTGTCTTCTCTCTCTTTTTCTTTTTTTTCTATCCACAGAGTCAAGTTGAAAGAAGGAGTGACGTTTCTCGGGGCTCGTCCCAGCAACCCGACTCAGTGGATTGTTAGCCAGGATGTGAGGAGCGAAGGCCATCGAGTGGTGACTCTCCACTGCCGCAGGAAGGAGTCCGGCTATGATCAGCAAAGGTCAGCAGATCATTGACTTCACTTCAAAGGAGAACATCAGATTTTTAGAAGGTTGACCTATTAGTTAGATAATAAAGTATATCGAGCAGATGAAAAACACACCTTCATGATCTTCCTTCCATTCCCTGAGATATTAAACCTGATTTCTTTTGTCTTTTGGTCACTTCAGGGTGGAGCTGCAAACACAACGTATTATTACCTCATATAGCAAACATACTAGCACATATTTACACACTCTGTTTTGGTCTCCACCACATTGTGAGGCCCTTTAGCTGCTAAATGCTCCACTATGTTTCATGTAGGTCTATCTGTAGGCACACAGTACTCCAGGACATGCCTACTGCATGACACACCCTTGAAACAGTCGCTGGTTGGTTAATTTGAGCCACAAAAACTACTTGTTGTCATGGTTTGGCTTAACATCTGTCAACTAGCTGACTTTGTCTTTGTTTGCAATTTGCTGCCGGGCTGGTATCATACATTGGGTTTAGCAGAGGTCGTCTGTCAGCTTCGGAGAGTGCCTGATGAGAGTGGTGAGAGTGAATCAAAGCTGCGTGCCATAAAAGGACAAAAACAAAACAATGAGCTGAAAGATGCTGAAATTGTGGAAGGAAAAGGAAAAACTTGGTGACAATTACATTTCACATAATGCAGATTTAATCTGTGTGTCTACAGTATTAGCTCCAAATCATACCAGAAGTTATCTCGTGACACTTTCCATACAGAGCGGGTCTAGACCGTACCCACCATGAGCAAACACTTTGAGACAGTGGCAAACAAAAACTTCCTTTAAGTGGCTGAAACCCTGAATAGAACCAGACTCATGGTGGGTTATTTGCTTGTTCTTTATTATTTTTAGTTGTATCTTCACATTTAGATGACCTTGGGCTTTTAGAACATTATTAAAGGTGCTTTCACACCCACCCTGTTTTGTTCACTTGAAAACAATTAGTCCAGATTAGTGCAATTAATCTGGTGCGGACCAAACAACTGGAGATCACTCCGGACTCTGGTGCGGTTCGTTTGAAGGATTTTTTTAATAGCAGATATTTCAACATGATTTTTTTTTAAAGCTAAACTATCAAATCCGTTCAGGAAGGGATCTTATAACTGATCTGTGCGAGCTATGTTATACAAATCATTTGGTAACCATGGTAACATCTTGTACATTAGCACGGGTGTTATCTCTTATTAATAGGTCGAAAGCTGTTGTGCTCGTACTTTGTGTGTACTTTGTCAGTTCATTAAGTTCATTAAAAAGTGTTTGACACACGATTCCACGGTAATAGGCCCAGAGTCATTACTGCACTTTTCATCTGGTTTCTAGCTGTTAGTCATGATTCAGAACATACTAACAGTACTAATAATGATCATAATTAGTTATCGTGAGCTCTTTGTGATACAAAAAGAACATAAATATACACATCAGAAGCTTTAAAATGCTGCTGTCAATCACCAGAACTGTCCAAGACTTTCTGGCTTTTGTGATAATCAAACTTTGAGTTAGCTCCGTCACTTAGATTGAGTCTTGGTTCAAATTCCTACATTACCATCATTTTTAGAAAGCGCCGTCTCTGATCGTTCACATTTTGCAAAGAGACACACAGGCCGCTTTGTGAGCGGTTATGTAAGTGATGTTCCCTCCGCTGAAATGACACACTCGACTTGACATGAAGGCCATGGGATACGTCTGTTGAGACCACTGTGGGGAGGGAAAAGTTAATAGACTATTGCAATATCCCCTCTTCTCCACCCTCCCTCCCTCCCTCCCTCCATCCATCTCTCTCTGTTTTTTTTTTTTATTTGCTTATTTTCTCCGCTGGCATGGCCTCAAAGTTGTTTTGGTCATTTCCTATCTGTATTCACGTCCTTAAACTAATCTGGCAGATATAGAAGTGATTGCCAGCACTGAGGGGGAAAAAAGGTTGCTGTGTTAATTAAGTGCTGATTGAAGGCTTTTGTGCGGTTTTAATGGTTTTTCCTAGTCGGATCAGGAAGTAGTTTTAATAGATCTAACTTTCTAGTGACAGGTGTAATTTTATGGATTAGAAGCAGATTTGGAGTCGCGGGGGGGAAAGCTCCACTTATTTGCTCTTTAGCTTCCGTTCCACTTAAGAAAACAGGACACTTGACATCGCCAACTGCAACTTCATAATCACAGTTTATGCAGGGATTATTTGTCTATGAAACATGTGTAATTTGATTCTGCTGGTGCAGTGATTTGTTTAGACGTGCTGCTATTAGTGGACCACCGCGAGGAATGATTAACTACAATGCTACGGCGAGTAAAACAAAGATAACAGAGGCTGCATTTTAACGGCCGTGGTTGTAAAAATCAAAAGCAGCTAATAAAGATTTTCTTTAATAGACTTCTCATACGATGATTTGCTGCTCGGCTGTGATGCGGCGTCTCATGATAGTTTTACTCAGATCTCAGTGGCATGTTTTCTTTTTTTTTAACGTGGGTTTAAAAAATGTTCACTTCTCAGAACATACAGCACAACTTTATTTCATTAACAGTCAGTTTCAAACATGATCTGCCCCAGGAAGTCGCCTCCACACTCAAACTTCTTTTCAGACCTTCCATTCAGTCATATAATAAGTTTTGACAGCCGCAGTCTTAAAAATAGAAAGGTTTCTGGCTGCCTGCAAACATACAGGGATGCAAAATATGCTGCTGATAATCATTTTGTTTGCATCTGCCTCCTCCGCCCTCTTTTTTATTGATGTAAAAATAATGGATAGAATATCTGTAGCTGCTATAGTTTGTGATCACGACCGAATAAAAGCGCATTAGGAGCTGCGAGCTGAAAATGATTTCTGTTATCAGATTTGTTGTAGCCTCACGGTACACAAGAGTTTATATGTGTGAGTTGGTTTTATATAATTTTAGCAAGACGCCTGAATACTGAAAGCCATTTTAGTTATTCTCTGGCAGCTGGTGTCAGCAGTTTCTCTGGAAAAATGGGGGAAAAAAACAGTAAGCATGAACATGTTTAAAGGTGGAATAAACTTTTTTGTTTTCAAATCCCAAAACAAGACCTGCCAAACGGGAGCGCTGGCCAAAGTTGGTCTAAGTTGAATTCTTGGCCTTTAACAATAACGTTCCCCGTGGATGTGATATACTACGCCTGTGAGTGGCTGCGAGCGGAGCTGCCGCATCTTGAACATAAAAAGGAGCCTTTCAGCAAACTGCAGCAACACTTGGCAGCTGGCTCCTCCTTCCCTCTGGAGTCGTTCTCCCTCTTTATGCAGGTATTTTTTTCTCCCTTTGCTGTGTCTGTCTCGCGACCTCACCTTCTCTCCCACACACGCATTTTACCATAGTAAAAATCATGTTTTATTGATTTACTAAGTGAAGGAACCAGAGACAAGAGTGAGCATATTTAGTCTAATCCCTGCTGTTTGGGGCCCATGTACGATGGACTGCTCCTTAATCCCCAGAGCTGTCAAAGTCACTTCAGAGAGAAGACCAAAGACACCCCGTGATGGCTATACAATACACAATGCTCCAGTTTTTCTTTCGTCTTGTCCTCCCCGCTCACAGTCATTTCAATGAAGCTCTTTTAGAAAGGGGGGATTAGACGTAGCTATCTCATCTGTTGAGCTGTCATTCAGTCCCGCTTTCTTCTTTTCTGCTCCTTCCTCAAGGATACGAGGATGATGAGGCGTGTGAATGCTGCAGGTCAAACAAATGTAGATCCTGTTTGCATCTTTATTCTTGTTTTTTTTTAACAACAGGATGAACACGATTATCCGTTTCTCCACACACGAGTTCTGCACTCAACGTTCAGACGTTGCGTGCAACATCTTCTCAAAAGTGCAATTTAAAACATGTTATTAGCAGATCAAACCAATCCTCTTAAAAAAGGTGCTCGGAAACTTAAAAGTTACACTTCTGAGAAGTATGGATGCGTCTTAATTGCTGTAATCTATTTAAGCATTGGTATCAAATCGTTTACCCTTCCCTTCTTTTATTTCTGTCATTACTCCTTCCTGTCACACCACCAGAGACGTTTGGGATGCAGCCAAGGAATTAGCATGCCTGCACTGAAGCATAGAAAGATGAAGGAATTGTGGAACTGTGCATTTAAAAAAAAAGGTGAATTACCGATTGTGAGAAACTGTCATGGATCTAAGACGATTTGCACTTCATCTTCCTTAGTATCAATTAGTATCATTGGAAACACCTGTGTTGACCTGACTACATCAAAATGGCTGCTGTGAAAAAAGGTCTATTTTTCGATATACATCTTATACATCTTTTTTCTCAGACCCTGAACCAGAAATCTCCACTTCAGTAGCACTTACAGACACCAAACCCTGTGCACCAAGGCTTTTACGAAGAAAGGGTTGTTCATATATCATTCATAGCCTGATTTATATTATATACTACATATCCATTAATCCATTTTCTGTAACCGTTCATCCTCATCAGGGTCGCGATGGGGCTCGAGCCTATCCCAGCTGACTTTGGGTGAGAGAATACACCCTGGACAAACAGTCACCAATTAACCTGTTAAGTGCTGTTAAGTCTTTGGACTGTGGGAGGAAGCTGGAGTTCCAGAAGAGAACCCACGCAAAGACAGGGAAAACATGCAAACTCCACCCAGAAAGGCCCCAACCGAGGTTCAAACCAGGAGCCTCTTTGCACCACCAGACGCATAACGTTCCAGAAAACTTTGTGTGGTTAAGCTAGTACAGTATGTGCATGGTTTGCACATCTAAAGAAAACTTTCTGTGGATTGAAGGGAAAGAGTGGCTCAACTGCCCAGGCTATAGCGAGAGAGCTAATGACACCATCAAACATATACTGTATGTGATCAGTAACTGCTCTCATGATTGCAGCCAGGTTGGACACAGACTGAACCGAAGCAGCCGTGATACAAATGGGACATTGGCAGTGCGACTGGACTTTGAGTTGTGGACTGGATTACGGTGCCATAATGTGAGCTCAGCCCTGCTGTAAGCATGAAAGCGCGATGTGTCAGGTGTACTCTATGTGCAGCTTCACTCAGTCACTTGAAGCTGCTCACCATGTCCAGCTGAGCCGCTGCTTTCTTCCCCGCTCACAGCTGATGCTCCAACCACACCCGAATAATCTTTATAAAATAAAATAGATGTCACCATTTAGTGCTCGCTGACTCGTTGTGCTTGTTAACAGGCAACCTTCAAATTCACATCTGCTTTACAGCTAAACATGTACTGTATACACACCTTTGTCAGTACTCATCAAACAATGGAATTTCATGTCGTTCTTCTCAGAAGACTGACATATTTTGAAGTTTCTCAGCCCTGCAGACATTGAATTTTCCTCTGGTAATGCAAACCTACACACTTTCCCTGACTGGTGGCATCCAGTCTAATAGAAGCAATACTGAGGTGACAGTTTTTCATCAAGGGGTGCTACAGTGTAAAGACAGGTTGGGCTTTTGACTGAGAAATAACAGAGTTGAATCCATCCTGAAGGAAAAAACGCCAGCAAACAGCTGATGTCAGTTCTTTTTGAAATTACTGAAAGAAATCTATTGAGCATGCAATAATGAGTTAATAGCTAGGTCCAGGATATTGTCATTAGGTGTTTTAATGAAAGATCTTCTCCGGTTGTACCGCATGCTGGGTCACAGTCAGAACCGTAAAGCTGCAGTCATTTACAGCCAAATCAGACTGAATAATTTATGCATTTTTGCACGTTATTACTTTGAAGACATGAAGATTGATGCCTTTCAAAAGTATGCATTAATGAGGTGGAGGTCCAGGGTGTCAGGTTTAGGGGGGGGTCTATTTATAGAACATGGCAGAAATGGAATATATATTCATAACTATGTTTTCATTGGTGCATAATCACCTGAAAATGAGAGTCGTTATGTTTTTGGTACCTTAGAATGAGCTGTTTCTTGTTTTTGTTGAACCACCATGTTTCTACAGTAGCCCAGAAAGGACAAGTTCAAGTTTTTCATGCATTTCACAGCCACCATAGTTTCTCCTTTACTCTAGGAAAGAAATGGTGAGACGAGGGGTTTATAATCAGTCAAAAAACTACACGACTGGATGCCTCTAAATACCTCACACTGATCCTTTAAAGAGCTGCAACTGAACAGCTCTTGTTTTAGCTTTACGTCATTGTCAGACATTTTTCTAGGCTTATTTTAACACTAAAAAGTCAGCTGGGGACTGACTCTTCAAGAAGACTCTCGAGACTCTACAAACCACAATCATCATTTGTTATTAGCTGAAGGAGTTTTTAACCACGTCTGCTCCAAAACACGTGAAGCTACAGTGACTGAGGAAGATAACAGACTGTAGCAGATGAAAATAAATTGAAAATGTTATTAAAAGGTAGCAATTAAACAAATAAAGATGGATTAGGTGTTAAACCCACAACGATATTTGACTTTCAGCACAAATACTGTGGCCTAATCATTGAATGAATGCCAACAAAAGGTGACTTAGGAGAAGAAAACAACAATCTTAGCAACAATGAAGCAGAAACAATGATGATAAATGTTGATATTTATGAATGTCACACTTAGTTTTTGATACATTTAATAAACATAAAGATAAAGCTCCTCTGACATTTGTTTCACCCTAACTATCTCATCACTCTTTATCTCTAAACCTAACCAACCAGCCAATCAGAGGCAGACCAAGGTCTTTGTAAAAACACATTAGGGATGCATCTTTGCTGTAACACAATATTTAGTCTTCTGTCTAGTGTAGTTTCATTTTGAGATAAATGTCATCACATTTTGGGGCGTGGCCAACTAGTCTGCAACCCATATTTGGATGTTCAACTTAGCTGCATATACTTGGAGTTTTTACTCAGAGTTTAGCATCAGTATTAGCTTACATAACCTAGCTGCAGCTGACAGAATGTGTCAGCAACAGTCATCATTTCAACCAACAAAATCTAACAGTAACTAAAGGGGTAAATAATTAATGAGAGTATGATTTTTATATACACCTGACTTCCTATTTTTTGCATGGTGAGAGATGACAGTCTTAACTGCATTCACAAGCACATAAAGATGCAGCCTTTCATATTTTGACAGGGATTTCCAGCGATGCCGCTTTGGTATACATCAAAGAAATCAAAATGAATCCCGATAGAAAGGGACAAAATTGCCATGTGGGGAGTGTGTGATATTGGCTGAAGTGCACTTTGGTAGATTGAAAAGTTCACTTTGTCACCATTAAAGGTGAGCCCATTCAAAACAAAAGCAGTCCTGCCTCCTCAGCATGTCATAAGCCATAAGTGGAGGTCTCAGTAAAAGTGCCATGCCTGGGCCTTGGCAGTTCATTAAGACTGTCTGGGTGCAGATGGATCTCTCTTGTGAGCCTCCACTTCATTAATCCCTCATGCCACACCCAGCAGAGGGACAGCAGGCAGTCCACTTATAACAGCCACTCCACAAGAGAGCCAGTCTAAGTGAGAAGGGGAGGGAGGGGGGCGAGTACATGCAGTATATATTTAAATATCTTTTTTAATTATTCAAACTTCAAACGGCCTCATCGTGGCCTGTTTTACATTGTCTGAATCAAATCGGACTTCAGATTAATGTAATTAAATTCAACGTACATTAATTTCACTATAAAGATACATGAGTTTTCCTCTAAAGCGGGCTTGTAAATCTCATCAATGTGAACGGTTAGGATCCCAGAGGGAAAGAAATCATACAGCTATGTAATAACGGGTGAGATTTGGCAGCGACCTTGCAATTTATCTCAATTTCAAAGTCTGGAGAACCTTTAAGAACATAATTATTTATAGTTTGTGACATTTACTGCAAAACTGCAATGAAACAAAGGACCCAGGATAGCTTTTTCAGTCCTGGAAAAATTCTTCCTCTGATATCTTAAGGTCCCTGAGACATTTGCATTGCTGCACTTTGCACCGGAGACATGAAAAAGTCGATAGCACCGTTAAAGAAATTCTTTTCATAGCAAGTGAGCAAGTTCATCAGCACAGTGGACAAACAGGTCAGTGCTATTTCTATGATTTCAAATTGATTTGAAATCAGCTGCTAATCCATCTTGATTTTTGTACAACAGCCACACGCTGTAGGCTTTAATGCTATATTATGCTGCATTAAATCAAAGCTGAAATGAAATAGCCCCAATTACATTAGGGGCAAACAGGAACGTTAACTTGACAGTCTTAATGCTAACACCCTTAATAATGAATCAGCCCTAACTCCCACTGGCCTCCATTTACCGTAAACACTCTGACTGGAGCCTCATTGGCAGTATTTACCAATACGCTGCTGTCTGCACGGCTCTATTCTCTTGTTCAACTCTTAATAAGACAAATGACATGCGATCAATGCTCGCGTGTCCCAGCCCAGATGTGTCACAGCTTCTTTCTTTTTTTTTATTCCAAGATGGAGTGAACCATGGGGGCGTCATTAGGTGTCATATTGTAAGGTTGATGAGAAAGGAACATTCAAATTGTATTTAATAGAATAGATGAGGCTTGGTTTCCTTTATCAGGACCGGAGCAGAGATGTGGCATATTCTGTGTCTCCCCAGGACATCGAGCTGATTACAGCAGTCAGCCCAGATTACATCTGAAGCTGCTCCTCTGTTCCATCGCCAAGGAAACAATATGGGGGAAAATAATGTCCCAGTGTGCCTCAATGCACTTTTTCCCAGTTCAGTCCAGACAGTAATAGCACTCAATAGGGAAGATTTGATCTGTGCGTTGTACGTCTACACCACCGTGAAGTTGCAAAGGTCTGCTAAGTTTAAAAACATGCGTGCATCACATGGTGACCTAAATAGCTCGTCAGTGATATAATAGCTCAGATTCACGCCATGCCGGATGTGTGTTTGCAGTGCATGTTGTATGTGCAGAGAGGAGACAGATTGAGGTTTGCATGTGTGTCGTGGAGAGTTCATGTGTTTCAGATTTATAAAGGTTTATGAGTGAATATCCTGCTCTTAGAGGTTAATCCCCTGGAGGATTAGATTGGGACCACCAGTGTTTGGAGTGTTGCATTACCAGAAGGGTTTTTTTTTGTAGTTACTTACAGTAAGACTGCTTTTTAGTACACAATATGAGAAGTAAAAGTACTAATTTGTAGGTCAATAGATTTACATATCGAGAGGTGAGAACCAGGGAGACACAGGTGATATTTGACCAACTACAGGAGAACCAAAATAAAAAAAAAAGACTTTGTTTGTTAAATTTAAGCTTTAAATTTAAGATTTATGCCAGTTTAATCCCAAATAGTCTGGATTACTTTAGAATTCCCATGTGTCCTTTCATCATTTGATAGATACATACATGATATATATATTTTTTCTTTTCTTTTCTTTTCTTTTCTTTTCTTTTCTTTTCTTTTCTTTTCTTTTCTTTTTTCTTTTTTCTTGCACAGATTTTTTAGATTTAATTGCATAATCATACACAGCACTTCAAAAAGTCAACTTTGGTTTTGTTGCTTTTCTTTTTGGTCTTAAACTCACAGCGTGATTGGTTGCATCCTCGTATGCCCCCATGGTGTGCCATTTCTAATTAATTTTGTTTAATTTTCTGATTAATCCATTATAGAAATAGTCCCAAACAGCTCCAACTACAACAGTAAAGTGCTACCCATGCATGAGTCATAATAATATCATGATATCATATATATTAAAAGTCACAGGAGACATTTTTCTGCAGTATTTTTACTTTGAATACTTTATTTTCCTGATTCTCACATGCTTTTACTTCAGTAATATTTTCCATGGGAGTTCACCATGAATCCAAATATGTAATCTCAAAAAATCTGTAATTTAGGGACTATAATCTTAAAGCATTGTTCTTTTTTTGACACATGAAATAGTAACTTTGTCAACTGTACAACTGTATGTGTGTCTGTGATTTGATTAGATAAACTTATTAAGCACACAGCACACAGTAAACAGTGGTCTAGCTAGCGACACGCTGGATGGGACTCCTCTCTGCGTTGTCGTCCTCCATCCCTCTCTTCAAAGGATCAGGAGCGGTTTTGTTTTGAATTTCTTCAGTGGGAAACAAAGGCCACGAATAAGCACCGCACTGATTTATTTCCCTTGCTCTCCTCCCATAAATAAATGTATGATTGTACCCCTCTCTGCAGAAATTTCCTTACGTCTTCTGAGCAGACAAACACAGTTTAGACCTGTGGTTAGATCAAAATTGTTGCCGCGCTCGCTGCAGGTAGCACTCAGTCAGGGAGGCAAAGTGGGCTGAGATGTAAACATGCAATTGTCAACAGGCTTTCTGACAAACATGCCTGTTGTTTCTCTTCTAATTACATCTTGGTAGTGTCTATTGAACAAGCACTCAGTTTGATTGCATCGCAATGAGGTTTCCCTCCATTCAGCACTCTCTACTGATGAACAACCGAGCAGTGAGAACAAGCTCCACTTGTCTTTAATATGGCCATTCAAATTTCTCTCAAAAGCTCCTTTCCCCATAGATTTATCTAAGTGAATAGGCAAAAGAAACCTTGGCCTGCATGGCTCCAATTAACCTCAGTTTAGCCTGGCCTTCAAGATGATTGGCTTTTATACCAAAGCCTATCGCAGTTAAAGACATGCCTGCTCTGGCACCGATGCTGTCTCATTTCTCTAACCTGCACAGGAGAAATATTTAAATGAGCCTATTAAAACAGGCCCTGGGCTGCTGAGATAGGTATACATGCAGTATTTGGAGAAAAGAAAATGCAAGAAAGGGGGTTTCCGCGTGCACGCGGGGAAGGGTTGTCGTGGAACTCGGCGCATGTAACACAACTGAGCAGCTTTGCTTTCAGTCAAGCAGATATTCAATCAAGCAAAAGACAAACAGAAAAGGTACGGGTCTCTTCCTCTCATCTGCACTACAGCACTTGTGCGTGCCAATACTGACAAGCAATCTTTTCCTGTCTTCTGTTATCATTCCCAGCCGGTGAAACTGGTTGAAAGTGGAACTCTGTCCACCTGATAACATGCAGGGGGGGAAAAGTATAGGATGCCACCGTTAGACACCCCTCACCTGCAGCCCTGTGTCTGTTTAGCAGGACTTACCAGCCCTGACATGTAATCAGGCGCTGTGTACACCTCAGTGGACCACAGGAGGTTTCAGACGGCCGGACCGTGATCGTCTCAACACAGCAGCAGTACAGCAGCGGACATGCCACACTTGGTGCATGTCACATCTTCCACCTTGAATCTTCACATGTAAACGCAGACACACACAGACAGATCCATGTGATAGTGAAAGCGTCAGCGGCTGTGGAGGTCACGCTGAGAAGATTTCCACGGAATCTTCTCAGTTAATCGATGATTACTTTCACTGCTATCTGTGCCGAGACGACATTCCTGTTGTTAGAAGCTGCATATCTGCATGTCACAGCTGATGTGTCTGTCAGGAACGGTAAAAAGCCACAATAGCGTCTCAGTCGTGTTGTGCGAGTGGCTCCAGCCTGTTGTTAGCGTGCGATCTAACTCAACTCTTCACAGCCTCTGGATCAACCCTCCATCACTCACAGGCTGTAAGTCAGCGAGCGGGCATTGAATCACAGTGCTGAATATGTAAATGGGCACCATTAAAGCTCTCTTTCTTTAATTAGTCTTTAGATTTCATGACTGAGTGCTTCCAATTATGGATCAATGTCTCCTTTCTGCACACAGACCTCTGGGTGTGTGGAGGCAGTTTCTTTTTTTTTCTGTCACAAAATGCTTTATAATTTCTCCTCTGCCAAGGCGGCCGTTCACATCACACTCTAACTGCTGATCAATCAGAAATTCTGCTGCTGTAAGCCCACTGATATGTGCATTATGTGCACTGGTAGGACTTTTTTTTATATAGATATAAACATGATCATCCACAATGGAATGGCCTGTCTTGATGTGTGTGTGTATAGTGGATGCAGTATGTCGGGGAATGTTGGGCTGATGTGTGTGTAATTGCTCTGGTAGTAATTTAGCACTGAGCTCATTAAGTGGTGCATGAGAGGTGGCTAAATTCTGCTTAATACCTAAATGCACTCCTGACTGGGAGTTGGGTGCATACTGGAAGGAGGTGCTGATAGAGCGCTCCGAGACTGTAAAATGCTACTCATGTGCTTTTAAAACGGCCATTAGGGTCCATTGGTTCAGTACCTAGAGCCAATGCTAGCAGCTCGGGGCTTTTATGAATCCAAAATGTTAACTAATCTTACTGCTAATTGGCTTGTGCCCGTCCACATGCGGTACAACTGTAGGTACACTGGGATTTCAAAGGCAATGCACGGATGAGGAATGCTTCCAGTGCTTCTGATGCAGATTTCTTCTTGATGGTTCTGAGAGCAGAGTAACTTCAACATCTGCGAGTATGCAAGGTTAAATACATTTTCTCCCACTTCTGCAGACCTTCGTATGAATATAATTTAAATTCAAGATTAATCCAATAAGTAATCAAAGATTCTGTGTTATAATTTACGTTTCAGCAGCAAATGAGCAGCCAAATCCTCGTTGCATCATTCAAAGCGGATGCAAATTGACCGTTTGTGATTAGTGGGCAGCCTGTTCGACGGGCCGGTAATGCACTGAACTTTTTCTGTTTGATAGCTAACATTGAATCAATTATTTGCATAATCAGAGTTAAATGTAAGAGAATTTATTTGAAGCTCTCAGTTTTTAACACCAGGTGCTCCTGACAAGCAGTGCACACTAAAGGGAAGCTGATTTTTTTTTGGAATGAAAGTGTAGCCGCTGTGTGGGTGTCGCGTACATTGTGAGTCCCTCAATTAAAATGGATCTCTTAAGGACTCCTAGGAAGGTAGGAGTTGTGCGGGAGCTGACTTCTCCATCACTGCCTCTAACCCCACTGATCCATGGGACATTGCATTAAGACTGAGGTACAAAGCAATCATGCCTACACAGCCTCCGCATCGCTTCCCCACCAACACTGTAATTATCACAAACAAAAGAAGTTCTGTTTACACGCGTGTTAATGTGCAACAGCGGGAGTGTGACTTGTTTATGTTGAGCGCATGTGAGCACACACACACAGCAGTGTACAGGTGTAAATGTCGGTGTGCATGCGTTACATCACACGTGGCTGTGTGTGTTTACCTGCCAGCATCACTTAATCAGATTGTTAAAGGTCTCCGCTGTAGTTACTTGAGGTTAAACATCCCCATTTTAGATCCGTGCGCTACTTTTTTAGGAGATGCTGGCACAGATCTGGCTCAGCATATTCGACATCTGGCTCTGCTGTCCTTATTTACCACTGACCTGTTTGCAAAACACATGCTGTAACATTGAGCTGATCCTGATCCGACTCTGTCACCCTTTTTTTTTGGATCTCACTTTTTTTTGGAGCTTAACCTTGCACAGGAGGAGGGGGAGGAGTGTAGGCGTTGACACAGGCTAGGTTGCAATAGAGTATCATTGATCTGATGTTCTGGGCCCTTTCTGGTCAATGACTCCTATGTGTGTGTGTGTGTGTGTGTTCTCCAGGTTCTGTTGCCATGCCAACAGTGCCAAAGCTGAAAAAAGGACCCAGGTTTTGCGGGTCTTTAAGGACTTTAGCGAGGAGGACAGGCGCTGCCAGTGTCACAGCACCTGCAGGTGCAAGGGCAGGCCCAGACGGTCACATGATGTCACCCCGCAGATCAACCAGGGGGTGGGAGCCTGTAGAGCGGGGGAGTGGGGAGGGATCAGTTTATCTGCACAGACATTTGCATCAGCGCCCCAGGGCTCAGTCACTGCTGCCCCCTAGTGTGTGTGTGTGTGGATGAGTTATCAGCAGCTTTTGTTGCCTGTTGCCGGTGGTTAATGCCTGTTATCCAGCCTGGAGATGAGTGCTTTGATGTGGGGAAAATTGAGTGTAACTGTCGGGACAAGTAGCAGTTTATTACATTGCAATTTGCTATTTAGAAAGCTTTGCTCTGAATGAGACAGATATGGAGTGCAACTGACTGGGAAGTGATGTCTGATGCACAAAGGTCTGAGGTCACCGGTGATGATAACTACCGTCATTAGGGATCCATTACACCATGGAGCCTGCTTCAGCTGATGGACTCTAATGATGCTGCACTGCAGAAGAGCATTTAGTTTTGATTAGACAATTGTTGGCATGGTGCATTTCATTAACTCCAAGATGAGATTTTGTTGTCTGGGAATTGATGTGCCACTGTTTGAGCCCCGACGTAACAGACTGTGATCTGCTTCCCTCAAGGCAATCTGGAGCAGGTTAAGAAACAAATGTAATAATGGAATCTTCCCCTCCTGACACTCTCCTACCTTTTACATCCAACGTCCTTGCCCTCTTTATCCGCCCCCCACCTCCTCCTCCTCCTCCTAGACAAATTGACTTTTAACTAGCCTCACTGTCTGGAGATATAATAGCTCCACTTTCTTGCCACAGCACATTATTACACTGATAAAATATATGTATAAAATATTGTCTTTTAGTCTCTGTGCGGACCAAACATTTTTACTGAAGTGGCAGTAAATGACTTGAGTGATGTTATTTATCAAAGCAATGACAAAAACTCAAGGCCACACATGACGCTTGGATATTTAGAAAGACTCTCTCTCTTTTTCCACGTTTGCATTTAATCAAGTGTGTGACAGTTTGCATGACTTAGAGAGGAAACAAGACCAGCTGATGGTAGAGAAAGAGAGCAGCGAGTAAGTGTGTGTGTGTGTGTGTGTATGAGTGTGAGTGTGTGTGTGTGGGGGGGAGTTGAATATTTTAGCTGATGAATGCTGCAGAACACTGTTAAGCTAATCGGAAATTTGATCCCCTTATTGGGTTTGATGCACACAAGCCAGAAGCCCTCGGTTTCCACCCATGGCTCATTATAATTGTATAATTAATAGTACTCAGCCCTTTTCTCTGTGTGCACGTTAAAAAGGGGTATAGAATAAATGATTAAATTAAAAGGGAATCCGATGCTTATTAAAAGTGGGTTTTAATTCAGGCACTGTAGGTTATTTGAAATGTAACAGCCTGGTTTTTCTTATGGGA
The DNA here is from genome assembly GCA_946959425.1 of Argyrosomus regius. Lineage (NCBI taxonomy): Eukaryota > Metazoa > Chordata > Actinopteri > Sciaenidae > Argyrosomus > Argyrosomus regius. Next base: position 3,299,220 of record OX336890.1, read on the forward strand.
TCCTGGAGAATAAGATAAATGGAAATTACATTTCCAGAATGTATTTCTAGCCTTTTGGGAATAACAAAGCTGTACGGTGTAGAACACCTTCTTGAAAGTGTCTTACTCTATTATACTCGAGCACTATTTTTATTATTTTATGTAGGATCTTTATGTTTTTATTGCATAGGCAAGAGAGGTAGAGAGATGGCAGGATATGAGAGGAGAGAGAAGGGTGAGCCCAGACCGGACACAAACTAAAAGTTAAGGTATTAAAGTCTAGAAGTAGGTCCCGCAAAATATAATAAAAGTAGCAAAAACATGTCCCATCATATATCACGTTATAATTGATTCATATATGTGATGAGCTTAATGTAACCACTTCATCTCTTGTTGGGTACCTTAATCTATAACAGAGCTAACTATATGTAGAAGCATTAAATGGAAATAAAACCAAATACAGATTTAGAAGAAGAGGAACTTTGGGTCAGTCTGCGCTGAAAAAGTTTGAAGATGAAAAAAGAAAAATCTGGTGTCATGGAGTTCAAGGATAAATTAGCTACTACTGGTGGAACACATCCGAATTAGATGTGTTCCAGACAAAGCTGGAGGTCGAAGTTTCTCAGTCGATATTTTCATCTTCCGACCCTCAGATGTAAACAAAAAACATGGCTGACCTTGACAAAGTGATATTTCCTTGGCAGCTATGCACACAGTTCTGTAAGCCTTCTTAATGCAAACGAGTGACATAAATATACATATACTTGTTAACCGTGTTCCCATCTCGCTATATCAGTAAGTAATCTGCAAAAGTCAGTAATGTTGTCGTAATATTTTCACATTTTTAACTCTTTTCTAAATAACCTTTGTGCCGAGAAGATGACTTTCACAAACTGTTAATAACATTGGTGACATACTTTGACATCAACTTACATGAAGAACAGCTTTTACTTCATAATAGCATGAAGGTAAATATACTTAATGTTGCCTCTTACTTAATAGTTTACCATTTAAAGTGTGCTCATCAATGGGTGCTGCCATGATGTCAGACAGGTGCTTCTTCATGAAGTTGGGGTTGGTGGATTTTGCTGCAATCCATTGCAAATCGGAAGTCGATAACTCTGAGCCGGCATCCCCGACTTCCAATTAAAATGCGTCCCAGTTCATGGACGCCCAGAACAGGGAACTACCAAGTTGTCAAAACATATTTCACAACATAAACACTACAGTTGATGAAAACTTTTGTTTGCCATATTGCTGTGAGGTCAGTTGTGTTTATGTCGGCGAACTTGGGCGAGATGGATCTTCCGACTTAAAGTTGGAGGTCGTTTTTTTTCTGAGTTTTGAGGACAAAGATTTGCAGCATTAGCTTCAAGGTTGCAAGTCGTAACTCTGAGTTTGGGTGGTGCGCCATTGTACATTTTCTAGCAAGTTGGAAAATGTGTTGGTTCTGGAACTGTCTGGAGCCAAGCTGTATTGTGGGTAATGTAGGCACCAAGGAAAAAAGAATGCATTGAATTAAAAAGACGATAACTCTGGTTCTGCTGCATTGATTTTGATCCTGTCCCTTGTGAGTCTGACAATATTATATATTATAGTAATTAAATGCTGAATAGTTTTATTACTGAGAATTTTAGTCATTAGTCAGTTAAATTCCAGGATGAGATGACATTTCTAAAAATGATTGTCAAAGACAAATTGATTATTTTACCTCACAACAGTCCTCTTTTCTTAAAATACTCCACACTCTTCTGTGTTCCTGCTTAACATCAGTGCCTCCTGCTGTACAACTGGACATGCTCTGAAGATTATTTTATGCTATGACAGTGAGGAATGTACTCAAGGAGAATTTGTGTGCCAAGAAAGAGATGTGTTCAAGGATTTATGCTTCCTGTAGTAAATTTTAAAAGACTGCAGAATCTTGTGTTTTTTCATCACATCCCCTAACACGACCTTTAAAACAGAGCTTCTTTTAACAGCTCAGTTTAGTATTTCCTCTATTTTTGTTCTGCCAGTTTAGAGGTGTGTAAATGAATGTCAGTTGACGCACCATAAATCAAATGTATTGGTTTAGTATCTTGGAGGAAATGATAGCAACATGAGGGATGCTCCGGCTCATTTGATTGTATCACCAGTGCGCTGCAGCCGTCGTGTAGGAAACGCTTTCACATGTTTGAAATATAGGAATCCTGCACTGGGATCCATACTGTATACACACACACACACACACTTACATTCATATATATATATATATATATACGCCCACACGACCATCACCAACCCATACATTCAGACGCAGCTTGGTATTAAAGTTTAATCAAATGTAAAATTGCCCTCGTTTTGAATGTCATATTGACAAGTTAATGTTGGGCGCCGGTGGCTCCCGTCGGCAGGCACTTTGTACAGAAAGATCTTTATAGCTTACATCCTGGAGAGGCTGGGAAAGAGCAGTCGCAGGCTGCAGGAAAGTATTGTTGCTGTCAGGTGAAAGGGGGGGGAAAAAAAAAAAAGCTTTTTCTCTTCCTACTTTGTGTCAAACCTAGAGTGAAATTTTATATTGACATTTTTTTTAAGCACTTGAAATCCGTTCCAAACCTTCAAACGGTATGAGTGCAGTTGTTGACTGTTGAAAAAAGTTGATGTACGGCACGACCCCACAGGGAAAAACTATTTTTCAATCTTTTAATGGACTGTACAGTTTTGAGATTTTGCTTCCATAACTGTCTTCTCTCATTTACAGTAGGTGTTTATTTTACTTCACTTTTCTATTTGGGACTGTAGATTTAACCAAAAGTTAACCTTAGATGACGCCTTGTAGTACAAAAAATAATCTTTGTAATGTAAGTATCAACTGGGGAAGTTTCATGGTGATGTCTATTAGTTAAACTTTTGACCCTATTCACCTGCTGTGTCTTAAAATATGTGGAATTTCACAATACATATCTTTAAAGGCTGTTTTCTCAGACTGAGCTAGAACTCTTCACTTCAGTCGCACGTACATGCACCAAACCTTCCAGCTTTATTCCATCTATATTCTTAAGGTTTTTACTGAAGGGTTTATTCATAGTTCATTCATTCAGAGCCTGATTTATACAATATTTTATTCCCAAAACATGGCAAAAATTGATTTTTTCAACGGTTTCTGGAGTGATAAAAAGAGATTCCCTGTGTTAAGACCTTTGCACTTATATGTCAACACAACGAAACAACTGTTGTGCAGATGGATGCAAATTAGCATGTTTTAATGAGATAATGCCTTGCTTGCATATTTAAACATTCAATGCAGAAAACTTATCTTAATGTAAGTTATCAACTGAGGTCTCGTCTTACTGTAAGGGTGTCAGTTAGTGTTCTTTCTGATGGATATGTACTTTCACTCTCACCTCACACAATGGTTCATATATAGACTTCGACATTTCCTTCGCCCTGAGCTGGCATTGCACATATTTTTAAACCTTCACCTGAATCGAGTCTCTTCTCCTCTCGGATTATCTTAAAGTGTCTGTATTCTTGGACCATTTCTCTCTTTTCTATCCGCCTCTAACTCTCTTGTGGCCACTACATACAATATATCTCTGCATAACCATGAAGCTCCAAAGCCACAGAGGCAGCTACACCTTCCTGACATTCATCACTATTATTCCCACTCCTGTCTTCCCTTTATCTGTCAGTGTTTCGGGGGGGAGTTTACACCTTTTTTCTCCTGCTGTCACTATCTCTCTGTCTATTCTGGACAAGGCTGAATTGAAAAGGTCTGCTGGGTATGGGCGTCTGAGGGTACTTTTTCCTCCTACGCTCCCTCACAGCTCCAAACACCCCCCCCAAACTTCCCACCCTTTGGCTTTTCTCCGTCTCCCCCACTCTCCATCTCCTGTCATGCACTTTCTCAGCAACACACTGGAAATATTTTTCTTTTCAATATAAAGCTACTAATGGACTTACCATACATACCTTTGTGCTCAGGTTTCTCCCCGTGTAACTTGCAGAACTTTGCCGATCCTCCTCTACAGCTCTCTACCTCCACGCTCAATCTCCTCTGGGAAATTAGCCTAATAATAAATATTATCAAAATAATAGGTATCCATGGAAACTCCGGTCCATATGCAGTGTTTCTTCCTTTGCTTTTCAAATCAGTGCTGAATAGTTTTCACTGTTGTCTGCTTTGACATTTTGGCTTTTGAATGCATCTGTGATTATAGTATACTCAGGCTCAGAGTGATTTGCTTTGATTGTAGAGCCGCTAATCAGAGGGCCACGAAAATGTGACTTCAAGGACTCGTGGGTTTCTGGTCTGGGCTCTCTCAGCAGAGGGGTTGTGGGATTGTACTTCATGCTGTGATCATTGGGGTCCTTTCTCCGAAATCAGGCCTAAAAAGAGGCTCTGACCTCTCGGGTGTGTGGGTGCTTGTTGGAAGTAATTCACTTCTAATGGGCTTCCCTCAGGTTCACACACAGCTTAGACAGCCTATTCATCCTGACGGCAGAGGCTGTTTTGTGCTGTATAAACTTTAACTCTTCCTATTCACGTAGTATTATTGTTGTCATATGATCACATATATTTCATCAACTGTTTATGCGCCTGTTCATCATTCCCTCCATCTGTCCTCCTCTTTAATTCTCTATTCAATGGGACCCATTTCATCACTGCATTGGGTAGTAATAGTCAGGCACAGACACAATAGCTCCCATTCAGGTCATCTTTTTAGTATTTTTTCAAGAAATGTGAAGGATGAGGGGGATTTTACAGCCCGCAATTTCAGTCAAAATTCTTTAATTTGATTTTAGATTTGTCTCAGGAGAAAACATAAATTCAAATAAAGACATCGTGGGAGCGTGGGGAAGGTTTTGAAATTGAAAAAGAAAGATAAATGTTGCAGAAAATATATTTAGGCAGTTGGGTTAATACAAAAATGTGTAAAAAAGGAAAATTTGTATCCTGTCTATGGTTTTGGTAAAAGTGTAGCAGGAGCAATAGTTTTGTCAGCATGTGTTATAGAAAATAACAGCAGTTTGGCAGTTTTGAGAATGCATTCACACACCACACTTTGGTGAAATGTTATTAAACCATCCATAATGAGAGTACAGAACCTCAGGGGCAAGAAGGCTGAGAATAGCACCATGAATGCACATCACTATCTGCCCCGTCTCGAGCTCCTATTCACAAAAGATTTTGTGCTAACGATATTGCAATGCAAACGCGCTCATAATGTTTGCAGCTGACGGATATTTGCCCTTGTTTGGCGTCTGTTAAATGTCCAGCTGTAACTTTGTGTCATCATTTGTTCTTAAGGTGCGGCTCTCTCTCTCTGGTGCTAGAGGAATGTCTGAAATAATCTATTAGAAATAAAATTTCAAAACAAATTCGCTCAAAATCCTGCAAAATTTTTGCTGATTTAGATTTTTGAGATTGCTAAAATGTAATTTTAAATAACTTTTGCATTTATCAATGTGCTACATAGTCACACTCATGCATACATCCATGATTAGTTATGAGCTAAAATTTGATGGCAAGATAGTAAGCAGAGGTAACCATGGCGCCAAATTAGCTCTGGTTCTGGTGAACTGTCCGTAGATCAATTGGGTTAACGCATGTCATAATGGTGGTACTTGGAGAGGCTAATATTTTCTGAGATGGTACGCGGCGTAAAAAGGTAAAGATTATTTTTTTTGGCCCTTTCAAGCTTTATTTCTGACAGAGACAGCTGAAGAGTGACAGGAATGTGGGGAGAGAGAGACGGGGAATGACATGCGGGAAAGAGCCACAGGTTGGATTTGAACCCTGGGCTTCCGCAGCAAGGACTGAGCCTTCACACATGGGGCTGCGGCTGCTTTACCAACTGAGCTAAACGCCGCCCCAGAGCTTTCTTTTTCTAATTATAATGATTCTCATTATCTGTGACTCACTCTGCAGCGATTGGGATATTTTTCTCTGTTTTCTGTCGATTAATCAAGAAAATAATCAGCAGATTAATTGACAATTAAAATAAATTGCATTAAGAATCATGAAATACTTGCTTTCAGCCTCTCATACTTCTTTACCACTGTTGTGTCTGCAGCTGAGTGTGTCTGTAATTTCTCACGTCTTGTTGACACAGTTGCATATAGAAAATGTGATTTTAACTGATGTGCTGCATTGTACATTTGACAAACTGCATCTTTTGCACGCAGCAGACGGTTTTGCGGACATTCAAAGACATGTGTTGGACATTATATCGTACAGTCAAGACGGCTTGTTGCATATTGATGTTTGTATTAGACGCAAAACTTAATTTGCATGAGCGATTAGGTCTGCAATGTTTGTCAGAGTGTGTGGAGGCACAGATTCATGCATGGATGCACTAGTGTACACTATATAGTGTGTGTGCTCATACATGTATGCATAGCTGTGTGTGTGGCAGTGTGTGTGTGTTTGTGTGTGTCCTGGCTTCATTGTGCTGACTGGTTTATTGCTGTTCCAGGTGACAGAGCATGAGAACAGCAGAGTTTCAAGGTGCTGTTTTCAAGCACCACTGAAGCCACAAATTTGATTATTTTTTTTCCTCCACAAGTAGTTTGAAGTTTGCATGAGACCCCCGTCACACACACACACACACACACACACACACACACACATACACAGCTGCCTCACACCGTCGTGGACCACATCTCCTCTGGTTCCACCAGCCTGCATTATGCATCTTCATCTGCCATTCCGTTTCCATTCAACAGCTCTTGTTACAGTGAATCAGCAGCATTACGTGCTGCTCTGCTGAGGTTTGTTATGGCCCTTTGTGGTATGTACACTACATCTTACTCTATGTATCTTATACATAAAACATTCTCAGAAGAGAAAAGTCTGGCCTGCATGAGCTCCAAATGTTTTGCCAGACATCGCTCTGTTGTTTCAACGTTACAATAATACACAAAGAGAAGTGTCGAGGAATACTTGAGCTGCAAGTTGAAAAAAAAAATGACGAAATTGGACCTGAAAATGTCGCTTTATTTATTCCCACAAAGGCTCTCTGTCTATATCTCCCCCTTATTCTCTAATCCCCATCGGGTGAGGCAGTGGACATACGGCTCCTATCACATCAGGGAGAGATTAAACAAGGAGTGTCACAATGACACAGTGAGTTTGATAATGGAACAAAGGAAGCTCTTTCAATTATCGCTCTTTCTCTAGAGAAATCTGCTAAAGAGGAAATTCCTCCAATAACTTTGTCCTGCGTCTGTTTATTCATTTTGACATTTAAATCCTTTAACCTTCTTGCAGCCCAAATTCAATATCTCCCTAACACGCTCCATCAAGATGAGTTGGAGCGCAGTCACCTCTGCAGAGAGTTTCTGAGACTCTGTAATTAGTGAAAACAGAGGTTGAACAATAGAAGTTTGGATTTATTGATAACTCATTTTGAAAGGACTTGTGGAAGATGTCCAGAATCTTAAGTTCAGCTGTTTGTCTGAACCTGAAAGCTACCTGCTGTCTGGTTATTCACTTTATTTTCCATCCATCCATCCATCCATCCATCCACCCATCCCCCTACACTTGCAATGGCAGCAGGTTTAGCAGGGCGTTCCAGACAACACCCTCCCAAGCAACACATTCCAGCCTCTCCTGGGGGATCCTGGAGTGTTCCCTGGCCCGATGGGCTTTATAGCCCCTCCAGCAAGTTCAGTCAATCGGTCAACCACTTGGATGTGCCCTGAACTCTCCAATCTCCAAAGGAAGGCGTCCAGTAGGCATCCTAATCAGCTACCCGGACCTCATCTAGCTCCTTTCGGCCTCTCGTATCCACGATCTCATTCTTTTGGTCACTACCCAAAGCTCATGAACATCGGGGAGGGGGTTTGAACTCTGGAAAATCAAGAGCGGGAATTCAACATATTACAAAGCTGTCACTCACAGGCCTACAGTTAATTGTGAGGTTAACATTTTATAAGCACGACTGCTCAAAAGTTTGGGCTCACCTCTTATGCTGATGATATTCTTCTTTCCTTCAATAATGGGTATTTTAACAAAGATAGAAAAAAAGATATCCAGACACCAAATGTATTTATTTACATTTGAAAGGGTTTTTAGACTAGACCTTTTTCACAACATGAAATGGTCGGGTTAATGCAGGTGTTTGCAATGATACTAATTAAGGTTCTGTCCCATTTACTGCAGCAGAGACTTTCCAGCGAGCCAACATGCAGCACAGCAGCACCCTGACTCAGTTTGACCTTAATTAGTATTACACAGGTGTTATCAGTGGTAACACCTGTGTTTACCTACTATTTCATGTCGAAATGGCTGCTGTGCAAAAAGGTCTATTAAAACTTACATTCAGTCGATGTCTCTGCAGTGTTGAATGACAGGAAGAATATTGTTGTCACTACTTTTTCTCCTAGATACCTCTATCAGTTTAAACTCTGACCAAACTTCTGTTCATATTTTAAGTTTGAAGAATAGTTTTGCTAACACGCCCGTTGATTGATGTTGATTGTGCACTTGAAACAGGAACCTGCTCTGATTTAAATCTGCAGAGATTTTGATGCTACGCTTCCACTTTCTTTTACTTTAACTGTTGCTCAGAGATTCTTTGTCTCTCTCTGCCCTCTCAGTTGTCAGTCTGGTTGAACCATTGTGCAGCATTTTGTTCTCTGGTTTGTTTTGTTCTCTGTACAAAACATTACTTTCTTTGCAAACCCTTCATGCAAAAATCTACAATCATTCAAAGACGCAGAGTAGACCTCTCACCCATCTGACTGTACATAATCAAGCTTTTGTTGCAGGGGTGTCAGTAGGGAGGCAAAAAAAATAAAATAAACAAGCGAATGAATAAATAAAATTTAATTTGCAAATTGCCAGTGTCAGTGGCAATAACGTGACTTAGTGCCTGGGAACACTTCAAGTTACAGCCCCTCATCAGAACAGAAGCCTCTGCAGGGCACTGAAGATGATATAAACGGTTTCCTCTTTGCCACTTCACAATTTATCATCTGAACCCCTCGAAGAATACTTAACTTCTCTCAAGCTTGCCATTTTAGAAGAATTCTGCGACGGGTTAGCGAAGGTGTGAAAGGGACAATGTCTGCTTGTATAGCCTTTAATGAGGACAGATCCTCGGGGACACTGAAGATATGTGGCTGTAGGTTAATCTTAAGAATATATCCAATATATATTCAGTATATTTTGACATACAACATATGACTGAGGTTTCAAGGGGAGGCATGACATCTGCCACATTTGTTATTATACTTTGGATAGGATGGATTTGGAGCCTGAGGCGAGATTTTCAAGCAAAAATGACAAACAACTTCTTTTCCAACATCTCAATTGTCAATGTTTGTCTTTGTTATATATCATAGTAAACTGAATATGTTGAATATTTGACAGTTTTTCCAAAAACAAACCGAATAATAATTCTTAGTTGCAGAGCACAGTCTGATATAGCATTGATGCTTAGCACTGACTAATTTCAAAGATGCAATGTAGCTTCAAAATATTTAGTTTAAGTGACACAAAGAAAAATGAGCTTAGCCGGCAAGCCAAAGTCATCATTGAGAACACTGACAGGCTGCAACTACTCACGCAGATGTCATACTGTATATACTGTGTTGTTGAATTTGTTTGAAAATCTGTATTTGGCAAAAGATGCAATGCTTCCTTTGTGACAGGAAACAAGCTTTATGGTGCTGTCTTTCTTCGCTTCCTAAAAACTGCGGCTCTGACCACACCGGCGACGTGATCAGCGCTTGAAATTGGTGCTGATACTCCCCTTCATTCATTTGTGGTTGTAGTTGGCTGCAGTCGCAGTCCTTGCAGGTGTTTCTGCTGATGCTAATGTCAAGTTACATCAGCGGTACGGTAGTGGCTCTAACGTTGGATGTGACTTTCAAAGCTCCGTCGTGTCATCGTCTGACTCTGTTTGTGTTGTTTGTAATCAGGCCAACGTTACTGTGAGGTTAATGTAATGTTACTTAGACTAGTTGCAGACAGAGGAAAGCAGGCAGGTGAGAATAGGAAGCCAAATTTTTTGTCCCCCCCTGGGTAACGCAGTTTATTTAAGGCCATTATGAATCATCCAGAGTACGTGATATTGAGAGGGCAGCAGCTTGTGAGAAGTGCAGGTGTGCAAGAAGAAAGTCACCAAATAGTAAAATGCAGAAGTGCCGGTACAGTGTACTGGTGAGTGTCGGCTCACTTCAACCGCTGTGAGAGTCTACTGTCGGCACTCATCACAGTCACCTCTGTAATTTATGTCAACGATTGGCTTACCGTTGTCATTTTAATGCATAAAAATGCTACAAATAGCATCTTAAACAATACATTATGTTGCTATGAGCTACTCACTTATGTTTTATTGTGTGTCACTGCATGTCCTGCAGATCTGCTGGTGTCATTGTGATTAATGGGTATCCCAAATGTGCCTAAACAGCATCCTCTCAGCCATCTCCCTGCTATTCTCGGTGAGCCGGTTGTCAGCCGTCTCGGGCAGCACCTTGTCAAGTCTGATTTCCTCTCTAGTCCGGTCTCTGAAGCCACAGGGCCAGCTGCTTCCAACTCCAGGGCCTGTTATCTACTGAGCCGCTCTCTATTGCCTTTGGCTGCCCTCCGGTCCTCTGCCTGGCCTCAGATTTAGTCAAACCGCAGCTAGTTTACAGATAATTATCAGGCTGAGGCCAGCTGTGTGGCACGCATCCACGGGCCCTTTGTTGTTAATTGAATTAGACCCCATGCTGGAAGTGACAGAGAAATGAACAGTTTCCCCCAGCGAGCCATGTGATTAGCAGACTTGGAGAGGGGAGGTCGGCTCAGGTTGGCACGCTGGTGTGTATGGTTGATGTCTCTGACTCAACGTCTGAGTCACATTCACTCTGACACCGATGTTTCTGTCAGGTTTCATTTTATGACGCGTGTCAATGGGGGTCAAGTACAGCAGGACAATCAAAAACAAACTGCTGCCAGGCATTTGTGTGTGTGTGTGTGTGAGTGTGTGAGAGTGTGTGAGAGAGAGAGGTAAAGAGCCCAAAATGTCTGTTTATTGTGTTCTCTGTTTTCCATCTGCTTTATTGGCCAGTTAGATATATAACAGGAGCAGCTTTGGTTTTTAAGAGTCATCATAAAAACGCCATAAATAAGACAAATTTTACCATGAACATTTCTTACTTTTTACCTATTTATATTACAGCTTTGTAACTTAAATTTTTAACTTAAATCATAAGCACGCACATTCTCCACACACTGCCATTGTTTCCATTAATTTTCCATGCAGGAACGTGACGTGAAAGAATGCCCAAAGTGAAATAATAATTTAGATTTCCATGCACGTCTTCATTCTTGTCTTTTATGTCAACGTCATCTTTTCAGATCTTTTTTTTAAAGCTGTCACAAAACTGCAAAATTAGCAGCACGTCTGCAGCAGAAGGAACCCTACACTGTACATTCTTATCACCTCATATTCTGCATGCCTTTTTATTGTAGAAGGAAATATAAAAATCTCATAAAATTCATAGCATTCATAGCTGCTATTAAACTCCACCAACTGGATCATGCGAGGTGGGAAATAATTGACACCTCTGAAGGGGGGGAGAGAGAAGAAAAAAAAAGCTAATAACAGTCAACTGTTCTGTCTCTGTTTCTGGAGGCCTTTTAACTTTGTGAAGGTGGGAGTTTATTTCCTGTGCTTGGTAGTGTAGGTACAGTACAACCAACCCTTTTCTGCTGTGCAGTCACTTTCATTCTTTTGTCTGCCTGTCTCGTTGCCTACACAAAGCTTGTGATGTTTGCCAGAGCAACCTTTTTCTGCGGCAAAAGTCTGTGCCTGTGCTGAAGAAAGTAGGCCATTTGTGCTGATGTCTGACACGGGGCCCCTGTGTGTGACGCTCGGTGACTGCGGAGCGCTCAAAGGTTTATTTCTGGACGTCCGCTTCATCATCTATTAACTTTGTTTGCCTGATAAACCTCGTGACTTTTTAACCAGCCTGAAAGGAGAGATTAGCATCTGTCTTTTCCCCCCATCGTGGGAAGGTTATATAAGTCCGTGATATCGAACTACGCCTTCAATGATTCGGTACTCTGATTGGTACGCCGTTATGAAATGTGACACAAGTTATTTGGTTGTCATCTTAATTATTTATACGCACCTCTGTTGGATGTGAAAATTGGGTTGTTGTGCTCTGCTGTGCAACAAATCTGTCATTCTCTTGGAATAAAACTGAATAATACGAGAACGTTGTGGAAATAGTGTCAGACTATGCGTGAATACGAGAGAGCATTTTTATTATTTATCGCTTTACTGTATTCATAATTTAAGATGTTATACATTTGCTCTTTTCAATATGTTTTATCTCTCTTTATGGCAACGTTTTGTTTTGTTTGAATCTTCCCTGCTTGCTGCTTTACAGTATCTTCTCTATGTTACATGCCCCCTCCTCTCCAAACAACATACCGTGTGGATTTATTCAACTCTCCTCTTCACTGTCTCTCTCCTCCTCACCACGCTCAAATTACAAGATGCTGTTTTGCGCCGGGTTGTGCCGCAGAGACCATGTATGAAATTTATTGGTCCAGAGTCCCGCCATTTGACACGCAAGACATGGCTAACAGATCTTGTGCCATTTCCCATCTCCTCCGGCTCCCGTGTAAAGCTGACCTTTCCTGCCTCCAGGCTATATTTAAACTCTGAGCACCAGAGACTTATGGTGCCATGGGAAATTTTATTATCAACGCTCTCCATTTGTCTGACTTAATTCAGGTCTGCCGTAGATTGTGCCAAAGCACGCCGTATATTTACACGTTGCTACGGCAAACAAGGGCACCGGTGACAAACCCGACCATCATCACCTTAGCGGGGATGACGCCTGGTGGAGCATTACTTTGAACTGCTCTGAGGAGCAGCCACAAGATTATAGGTTCTATTTACAGTGCACATCACCCGTGGAAACGTGTGAGAGGACTAAAGAAAAAGGGGGCGATATTATTCCAAGAAACAGAGGGCTTGACCAGAGAGTTAAACACAAAGGGATCTGACATTTTGAAGAATCTCGGGTGGTAAAATGTCACAGATTCCAGCCACAGAAACATTCATCAGTCTTTACCGTTTGTCGTCATTAGAGCGGACAGCAGGTTGAATGAGCTCACATGAGCACACACACTTATTCTTTTTTCTCGGCCAGCCATCTGCCTAACCGTTCACTGACACTGTCTTTTTTTTCCCGGCAGGTCTGAGATGGGAGTTCAGAGGGTTCTCCAGGTGGATCTGAAAATGGAAAGCTTTCCAGAGCCCCTGGGCAGCCGCTGGATGGCCTGGCAGGTGGAGTACCCGGCTAGCCGTGCCGTCACACAAGAGGTTGAGACAGAGATCCGTCTGGCGCAGGAGGACCTAGCCGGCATCGTGCCCCTGGCCATGGTGAGTGATGCCACTTCCAGCTCAGTGCCACGCCCAGAGAGATGACTACACACTCATCACTCTGAATGAAATAGTGCAGCCTGATAATATAGATCATTATATTCCATATTCACAATCTGAATCTTTGCATCAGCATTTTCTTTCAGCACATGGATGGCATACTTTGCATTGGAAATAGAATTGCTGCACTTATAATTGTGACTGATGGCAGCCTGAAGGAGAAAGATTCATATTCATGATCTGGTCACATGTTTATTGCAGATTTTTAATGAAGTATTTAGTAACAAAAGTATATCTGAATAGTGAAGAGGATGCTTCTTCATCTGTCAGAGTAAATGTTGCTAAGTTCCCTGACTGACAAGGCTGCAAGTAATGGTTATTTTAATTATCAATTGATCGATCAGTTGTTTGGTCCATAAAATGTCAAAAAATGGTGAAGAAGGTCAGTCAAAGTCCAAGGTGACGTCCTCAAATGTCTTGTTTTGTCCACACACCCCAAAGGTATTCAGTTTCCTGTCATAGGGGACGTAGTTTCAACACAATACTCAGGGACAGGGTGGCAGGGGGAGTCTGAGATAACATGTGCAGGTGCAGAGGCTGGTGGTGGCAAAATCCCAAAAAACAGAGCAGAAAATGACACAGAGCTAGACGTTGAAGGAATATCAGGGTCAGAAAACCGCTGCAGCGCTTTGTTACACTGAGGGAGACTGTACGGTCTGCTGGAGTCTGGTGGAGGGAGGTTGAGCCGGTCTTAAATGCTGAGCAGGTTAATTAGATGATTGGAAACAGGTGTCGCGATGACACCCAGCAGCACACACAAACAGAGAGAGACAGACATGACACAAAAAGGGAGGTGGAGGACAGGAAACAGTAGAAGGAGGCGAAAAAAAACATTACAAGTACATTTACTTAAATATTGCTCAGAAGTACAATGTTGATACAATGTAGGGAAATACTTCATCAGACTAATCTGACAGCTACAGTTAGTCTGAGTTTACATACAATGACTTTGTGACGAGTTTATAGAATACAATGTATCATAAAACTGTACAGAAAAACAATGGATCCAAGTGCATGCCCGTCCTACACATGCTGCCTATATAAAGCTGAGTCGTGCCACCCGATTCTTCTATAAATAAAACAAAGAACAGACAAATGAAAACACCATAGAAAATAAATAATGCAGAATAAAACACTCAAAACTAATTATAAATATCTCCTAAACAATGCTCAGCATTATGTAAATGAATTCTACCTTGACCAGCTACATCCATATGCTGCAAACATGCTAATGCACTGGTAATAATAATCCAAGTGCACATAATATATGGACAATAACTCTCTGAACTGGGCCACTCTGCATAATGAATACATTTATTTCTGATACTTTATATTGTATATGTATATTTTGCTGATATTACTTACATTTACTTGTAACAGGGTACTGCTTTCACTGAAATGGTCTCAATACTTCTGCCAACACTGCTGCTTCAACAGAGAAGCCAGAGCTGTAATGTAGTTCTGTGCCCGTGGAGTGTGTTTAGGAGCGGGGCAGGAAGGGGAGCATCTGTAGCTCCCAGCAGGCGTCAGATGGGGGTCTAGAGTCTGGCTCTGGCCTGAGGGTAAGCCTGGAGCTGTCTGTCTCCCTCAGCGAGGCACAGGTACTCTGTTGTGTAGATTAACCAAAGCTCCCCCTATAGAACTTCACACAGAGAGCCTTTCACGCATCTCTGCAGCTTTGTTCGGCGACCCGGAGAGCACCGCTTCTGATTTAGATCAGGAACATTCAGGTGAAAAAGAAAAGCAGTCACTTTAATTGCGCCGCCTAAAGACGAAAGACGCGCTCTCACATCAGCGCTGATTACTAAAACAAAAATTGCATTCATTTCTATTTCTGTGCCTCTGATGTGCATGGTACATACCTGACTGTTGTGTCAATGTTATTCTCTAAGTATTGCCCGTAGCTGTGTAGATGATAGATGTGTGTGGGTGGCTGTTCCTGGATTCAGAGGAATACAAGCGCATCCTCACCCACTGATCCATTCTCAGGATAATTGAAGCAATGTGTTTAATGCTGCAGTATTGTTCGAGTTTCTTTTCTCACGTCATGTCATTGATGTATCAACAGCCTGCTCGCCTCGCCTCGCCTTGCTCTAGGAATATGCAGTTTGCTCCCACATCTTCCACAGGAAGAAGAGGAAGAAAAAAATAATGCAAAGATAATTTGCATGATTAACTCTTACTTATAAAAAGAATTTGATTTGGCTGTTTTGCAAGACCACATGAGTGTAAAAATCAGTGCACACACCCTCCAAAATCGAAACATGCACCCATCAATCAGTTCTTGTACTCACTCTAAATATTCTGCCAATTTTACACAGAAGAAGGCGTTTTATGGCTCACTATAAATCATGTTACTTTTTTTTCACGGTGGCAAATATCCATCTCAATTAACCTGATATTACGTTATTTGCTAAACTTGGCTAAATCAATTAGGGACAGGATAATTTAGGCAGGAGTCTCTCAGGAGAGGAGATGAATAGTGTTTCGTGTGTACTAAAACAGATGATGTACGTGTGTGTGTGTGTGTGTGTGTGTGTGTGTGTGTGTGTGTACCCTACATGTACAGAAAGGCTTGATTTTCCCTTTTTCTCGCACCTTGATTTGCTATTCTCTTCAGAGGGCCCTGTCAGCGAGTCAGTGAAGCAGCTGCTATCGTGTCAGAGAGTGTGTGGATACAGTGCAATGAAAAGGATGGAGTTCAGTGATCAGCGTGTACCTTTGATGCGAAACATTTCAAACATTTTCATCATCCGACTTTATATTGAAAAGAGGTTGATTGGGACAATTTTAAATTTCTTTAATTTTGCTTCACGCATTGTCTTCGCCTGCATTTCTTCTTCTTCTTTCAAGTGCTTCTCCGGCACAGACAACTTCCCAAGGTGCACAGCATCTCCAGCCACTCCACACTACTTAACACACAAATACTTATATATGCAGACACATTCAGAACTCATTAACTCTGTCTGTCTCCCTCTGTCCCCTTTTCTCTTTTCTCTTTCTTATACCACACACACACACACACACACACACACACACACACACACACACACACACAGGGTTTTTGCAATCTGCATGCACCAATATGAGAGAAGCACACAAGCGAGAAAGAGGAAGGCTGAATTAGATTACTCGGGATCACTGTGGCATGAAAGGCCCACAGATAAGTTCCTCTCCCTTCCCCCTGCTACACTGGTAGAAAAGAGGAAGTAAGGTAATGTAAGAGCAGCGCTGTCAACCCCCTTTACACACACACACACACACACACACACACACACACACGCACACACACACACACATCATCCCCCCACCGTCGCCTCCACCGAACGGAAAACAAACTCAGTGATTCCAATCGAAAACAGGTTTCTGCGCAAAGAAGTGAAGTCGCCGTAATAGAGTAGTGAAGACGGAGACGTGGAGATGTAGCAGAGGCTTGAAATATGAAATGCAGGTGGACAGAATATATGATAATCACACGTGTACCGGGAGGACTCAGGGAAGAGCGCTCATGAATGTCGAGTATAGCAATATGGGGATATCATAAAGAAACCACACAGAGTAGTGGTCAGGCCTAATAACTCAAATATGTCTGCCCACAGCTGTACAGATCCAACATCATGTTTTTACTATTACAGCTACAGACTGTTGGCTGTAATCTTCCTCTAGTTTTCTCCAGCAGGGAGTACACACTCACTGACCGTAAGACATTTTTCCAGTACTCTGAGGTTCAGACTTTGGAAGCCTCTCACAAGGAAAAGTATCTTCATGTACTGGCCTTGGATACCAATGTTGCAGGTTTTTATAAGTTTCAAGGCTGCCTTGTAGCTTAAAAAGGTCGCTTTGTAACATCCCCAGTAGAAGCTACAAACCTGACTGCGCCAGCTGGATTTTTACACAGAACCATCTGGAAAGTTGTAGTTGGAAAAAGTTCGGGAAAGAGCAGGCACTGTCAAAAAATACTTAGTAGGTGATTGGATGATCCAATGAAGGCAAACTTCAACCAATCAGGTCAACAGACCACATAAAGTGGTCAAACTATTATTGAAATCAGTCGGGAGAAGAGTGAAAACTTCTTTTCTATCCAGAAAAGTCTTCAGTGTTGTTCTCAGTTCTGTTATAACTGATGCTAGCAGCATCTACATGAATCTCCTTAGCAACAGTCATTGTTACTTTTGTCCTCACACACACACACATGTTAAACCATGACCGTAGCTCATGCCGTAGCTGCTGTTAGTTCCTCATAGAACAATGAGCTTGAAGCCTGGCAAAATGGATTCACGTGATCTCGTGATTCCTCCTCCCTCGCAAGGTCGCCCTGTTGGTGAGGTTTAAACATTACTGACATACCCAGGAGAGGCACAGCGACACAGACATCTCGTCCTATTTCTCACCACTGGTCGAAGTCTGATGTTTCATCCCTAACTCTTGGAAAAAAAAAACAAAAAGCAAAAAAAACATCTGGGTCTCCGAGAGCCAAAGTCATGAGCTGACCATGGGCAAAAACTGGGGCAGCAGACGGTGGTGTTGATTCACAGCGGGATTGACAGTATTAGCAGTCCTACATCACATCATTAAAAGCTGCCTTTGTAAGGAGAGGTATCATTAGGATTTCATAGTTATATCGATAACAATACTCTCTTTTGGTACTGATACTTATTGGTACTACTCACCATAATTTGGTGCAAAAAATAAATACATAACTCGAAAAGATGTAAAAAGATCAACAGTCATTTTATTATTACTATTACTTTTTTCTGCAGAAATAAGTTACATTGTTCTGAGTTTTTGCATTTAGGTGCATTTTTATCAAATTTAGTGAAGTGAGCCCACACTTTTAATATTCTGCCCTGTTAGTTGTATATGTAATGCTACATAAATACAGATAAAAGTATTGTTTGTCCAGGAACTTATCAATATTGTGGTACTGACCAGTCAGGAACCGGTGCCAGGTTAGTATCTGTTCTCGACGCCCATCCCAAGCCTTCGTAGTTAGCTACGGTACCATAACTGCAAAGTAAAGATTAATTCAATACCTTTTTGATGTACTCTATTTGGTCTCATTATTACAGCTGTTGTAAGCATTGTTGTGATCAGTGATGTAGACAGTAAATGAAGATTACAGATGAAAGAAGTGCTGAGGAGAGACACACAGAGTTTAGTCTGTTCTCGGAGATAGTGGAAGGGGGGAAATTTCTCCAATCTTTTTTTAATCAAGTTGAGAGGGGAGACTTCAGAGAGCACGCTGAAGGCATCTGTTGACACAACAGCTCTGTGGTTTTGCTTTAGAAGGTCCTTTCATCTGTAATTAGCACTAATTAGTCTAATAAGCTTGACTGTATTTTGTCGTAATGGAAACGCCGCCGTAATTGTGTTTTGACCAGAAATAATCCCATAAACGGAACGAGGATCCATAACTGACCATGTCTGTAAAGGTTGTAATGTAATAAAGCTAATGACTATTAGTAATGGGAAGCTTATTTTGGGTTTGATCACATTTATGGCCTATTACTTCAGTGACTCCTCAGACCCCGTTTCTCTGCCCATTTACGGCGTGTTCTAAATTACTGCGCCCTTGCTGGAATTGATTATTATAAAAAGGTCTTTTTATTGCATTTTCCTAGCCAAGTGATGGGCTCCACCATGGGTGACACCTCTGGGAAAGCAGCGACATCGTTTTTTGAAAGATGAGCTCTCTTTTTTTTTTTTTTTTTATGCCTGCTCCCTTTGAAGAGGACTCCTCCTGCGTGTTGTCACAGACCAAACCTGCATTGGGAGGGCTCAGAGCAGCGCTCGCCACTTTGTCGCCAATTTCAAAACGGCGAAGCGAGAGTTCTGCAAATGCAGCAATTATTTCAAAAGCAGGAAAATGAAAAGAGTACTCAAAAGTTTTAGTCAGTCAGTTTAGAGTGAGGGAAATGCCTCAGAACTCTGTAACACCACTCGCCTGCCCCGGCTTGTCTTCTCCTCACCTGCTTTTTCAGATCTTTGTCTGCTTTATCTTTCTGCCTGCTCCAGACAAACATACATTAATATATTAACAGTGTAGATTAATTGCCTTCCTCGTCACCCTCCGCCTCCCTCTGTTGGCATCCTCCATTTCACTTAAAGTGTGAGCGAGCTGTGTGTTTTTTTGGGTCATGTTGAGATGGATCTTAAAGGCAGTAATTGGATGCCTGAGCAGATTCCCCTGCACAGTAGGAGGCTGGTCCATTATCTTTTACCATCGTGAAGTAATACGCTCCTGTCCAGGCTGCCCTCATCATCATTACCCACGCTGTGGATGCCTGGTGATGGAGAGGGAGCAGGAGGACAGGGCATACATCATATCTGGACTCATCAGTCTTCCTGTTCCAGCCCAGACACCAAACTGTGCTCACTCACACGGGCATCCGCGGGCATAGAAATGAGGAGAAATGAAAGCGGCCGTTTGCATTCACGTACCGCTCCAATGTATCGTTAAACAATACATCATCACCCTGGCCTTCTCTGGCCACTTCTGCTCTCACATGATAAAGTCATCTATCAACATCCTCCAATGAATGTTTCATTTTACTCCTTTCGATTCCATTCCCTCTGTTGCAATGCACATCTTCTCCCTGCCAGGCGAGGGGACCATTTATCAAACACATAGTTAGACATACAGACATAAGCACTTGTATGCCAGCTAATCCTGCAGAAACGCAGCACGGGCGCAGGTAATATCATGCAAGCTGTTTATCAAAACGTACACCTCGCTTGAAAGCACCTGATTTCAGTTATCTAATAACCTCAGCCACTCTGTTCCGCTAGTAGTCTCTGTTGCTGCAAGCCTCGAGTGTTTTAGTGGAACAGGATAGCATTTTTTATTTTTTTCCCCACATTGCATAAGTCATACAGTTTACAATAAGGGACTGATGGATGGACCCCAAGTGGGCAATCCATTAGCATCTACTACAGCTCAGAGGCTGACGATGAAGTGGTAGTACTAATTGAGGCTGCGGCACAACGCACGTGTAGCATACTACATGTAATGCTAATTAGGACAGATTGTGACAAATGGTCACCTAATCCAGAACACGGTCGGAGTCCTCGGCGCTGTAGGGCTTAACATTTTCCATGTTCCTTGACTCCTTTTTTTTCCCTCCTCGGGATGTAAAATGTATTTGGGAAGACTGACACTCATTTTCACAGTGACAGCATGCACAGTGAGGAAGTGAGTGGGTGAACTCCTGTACTTCACCATCACACTGCTGCACACACTGGAGATACTTTCAAAAAGAGCAGATACATTAAGGTTTAAGTTCTTCCAATGTCACATAGGAAGACGAAATGCTTGAAAGGCTAAAAGTGAGTGGGATTGGGGCTGTTACCTTTTTTTAAAACACACATTCACACTACCTCTCTGCGTGTGTGTTTGCAGTGTGTGATTAGAGCTTTGCTGCTGCAGAACCTATTTCTGCAAGGCTCGCTCATTAGGGTGACATCAGAAAATTATCAGTCACCATTAAGAAAGCTAACCTTTCCGAAATGCTTCTGAAAGCTCCTCCAGCGGCGAGGTTAAATGACTTGCTTACCATGCCGCGGCGGTTCTCGGAAAATGACCCACAATGCATAGCGTGATTTATGCAACAAACACTGCATTTGTGTAAAAGTTTATTTTGCTTTGCCTACAGAAAATGGCACAGACCTGTGCCCTTTGGAACCACTTATGTTCGAGTTTCTCTAATTGAATGCTGCGAACCTTCATCCCTGTCACTGTAGCCCGCTCTGTTCTTCTAACCCTGTCAGCTATGGTGAAAATAGTTTGTACAGAAAGGCAAAAAAAAAAAAAAAGAAATGCAAGGATAAAGTGAAGGGTACGATCCAGACTGACACATCAATCTCAGAGCGACAGACTAAATGTCCATATCTCACATCTCTCCATAATTGTTAACTTCCCACTTCACATTCTGGTCCATTTCTGTTCATTCTGACTTTAATCCTGACCCGCTGAGGTTTGAGAGGAATGTGTGTATTTTTTAGCGGTAATGGACTCTACAGTGGAGCTGACCTTTGTGCCTGCTGAGAGAGGTCTGTGTCCAGAGGGCAGCTAAGCCAAGCTAAGCCGAGCTAAGCTGGCAGTATGGATCTCGATCAGAGCCGGGTGAAGAAATCAGACAGAGATCAGGAGGTCATCTCCCACAGGCATGGTTGGCTGTTGGTGAAGAAATCTTCATCGATCGGCCAAGTGTGATAGATATCGGGCTGAAATTGAGCAGACTGGCGCAGGCAGGGTTGTTTCCTTGGCTTCTGGCCTCTGGGCCCTGGCTCAATGGGCAAACAGCAGGAGTACCAGTGAGACATCACTGCACCAGATCCAGCATCAGTCAAATCAGCCACCAGCTGCCTCCCCCGGAGCCCCTGCAGCTCTCTTACTCATCTAGGTGAGCAGAGAACTGGTTGTCTCCCCTGTGCCTGACCTTGGTTCTTCAGGAGCTGACTCTGACTGTTGTTGAAATTCACCAGGGACACCGGCTCCTCCCTCCTGACCCATTGATCTAGATGTATTACAGTTATCGTATTCATGAGAATTGCAGGGCATTCGTCCTATAAACTTAAAATATTGTACCTCTTCTGCGTCCGGCGATGTTTTATTCAAACGCTCCTTTTCACAGCGTGAGGTGGTGTTCGTGGCTGCTGGGCTCCAGAGGGTGGCTCCATCCCTCCAGCACAAGCCCCCGCAATAATTCCTGTCTTTATTTAGAAGGTACAGACATGAATAAGCTCTGTTGATACTCATATTATGGACAGGCATGGTTGGAAGAGATGCCCTGAAGATGGATGGATGCAGCACAGAGGACTATAACAGCAGTTCAAAGATCTACACTATATCCTGTCACACATAAAATGTCCTCCTTTACATCCTGTATGTCTCTCTGAAAATAAAATGTTGATGCTTGATTTAAGATTGACACTTAAATAGACTCCGGAGAAAATTAAATATACTCTCAACAACCCATATAGCTTCAGGAAGCAGGGACAGTTTTTAATGTAATTGATATTTGTCCTGTCAGCTTGTCAATGTGACAGTTCCCCACAGTCAAAGTTTACCCTTAAATCATGCGCACTCATAAATAATGTGCAGTTGAGAGCAATTCAATGAGACTAAAACGTCAATACCGTCCATGAACTGTCGTGTGAATCCTCTTGCATAACTGACCGAGCAGCTCCGATGAAGATTGGGGAGAGTTCTTGATGCGTCATTGGTTGCCCTTTGTTTAAAGTCTGTGAGGGCAACAATACGACATAAATCATTCCACCACTGAGCTCAAGAGTTTCTGTTCAAGTTACGCAGCACATTCAGGTACCGAGTGAAGGATCAGTGCCAACCGTTCTGTCTTTAGCTTGGTCATCAAAAGTCAAATTCAGGTCAGACATTCAGAAGTAAAATGCTGCTTTTCTTTTATTTCAGCCAGAGACAATTCAAGGCATTGAACATTTAAAGCAAATGGTTATACCTTTAGATTTTTTTTGCAGAAAAGGCTCTGTCCTTTGAGGGACCTTGAAGAATCAGAGCAGCAGCAAGTGGGAGAATTAATATATTCGTAAAGCAAGAGACGGACATTTTCTTTCTATGATATCATTTTCATGTCCGGTTGGTAAATAACAATCTACAACCTGGAGACAATTGCCATGAAGTCTGGAAACTGGGGGGAAACAGCTAGCCTGGGTAGTAAAGTTGTGGTTATACAGGGGGCTATTTGCTGCACGTCTTAGCCGGGCGCGGTGACCTTCTGAAGGTTGTCAGCCAAAGAGTGGGAACGCTACTCCTGGCCAACAAACAACATCAAATAACCCCACATTAACCACAACTTCTCATTTTTACACTCTTTTTAGCTAAGCTAATCAGATGCTGACAAAATGAGGGTGGTACTTATCTTCTCATGTTGAACTATTACTGGAACAACACCAACATGTTAGCATGTTAAGAGGAGAACGGAGGTTGTGTCGTGCAGCATTGTACAAATGGTAAATGGACTGTACTTATATAGTCTTCCGACCAGTCAAAGCGCTTTTACACTGCATATCTCATTCACCCATTCACACACATTCATACACTGATGGCATTAGCTGCCATGCAAGGTGCCAATTGCTCATCAGTTTTAGGATCTAACCATTCATACACATTCACACACAGCGGTTCAGTATCTCGCCTAAGGACACTTCGACATGCAGACTGGAGAGCCGGGGATCAACCGCCGATCATCAGATTTGAGTCATCTGAGTGGACAACCCGTTGTGAGGCATGAAAGAAGCAGCTAATGAAAGAGCAACTACAGCATTCTATTTTATGCTATGCTGCACACATGCTTACTATGCATGAAACTGTCTGAGGTATCTGGTTTGCCAGAAGATTCCCCAGAAATGCAAAAAAATGCACAAATTGCAAATAAAATAGTTCTCAGAAAGAACTCTGGTGAAATTTAGAAGATGCACTGACAAATGTGTCATTTATAACAGCATCTAACAATTTAGCTCATTCACACATTTCCACTTTTGTGTGGTCGACTGCTCTTTACTGACAAGGAATGAAGTGCCCTTTCTATAATTTCTCTTCATTTTTAAACGAGGCACCAATTCATCCTGTCCATGTGATCCTCACCATGATCTCCCATTACCTCTCCTCTTAAGCTGACACTTTCTGGAGCGGACCCTTTATCAAAGCAGCCTTCGAGTTAATCTCCTTTCCCTACCGGCCACTGCCAACAGTAATGAGCAGATCGGATCTCTGACCTGCTTGTACCTCAGACAGGGCACTGCCACGCACACTGGAGATGGGTCTTTGTGTGCCACGTAACTGCAGGCCACCTCCATCCAGTCAACCGGGAAGAAACGAGGGGAAAGGGGGGAGGAGGAACTGGCTCGTTCTTGGAGGAGCAAGAGTGGGAAGAGAAGAGAAGGGAGCAAGAGAGAGACCCTCATTAAAAGGCAGTGTGTTGGCTTCACCACCAGCCCACCACTTCAATGCGCTGTCATGCAGTGATGTATCGCTCTGCATGGTGCTACCAAGGCCTTTATTCCCACTCTCCTCCATGTTTCTCGCTTCTAGCCAATTAAACGCCCACTGGAATAGAAGAGGGGAAGTGCCACATTGAGCATTGCACAATGTGGAGAGAGGAGCTGATGAAAGGACATGTCTCTTTTAGTCTGCTTAATAGCTTCAGGACAGTGTCTGAGTGGCGTTTAATGTCTACAGCATATAATTCACTGTCCCTCTACTCCAATTTGAGTTTCCTCACACGTACCCACAGTTTATCACCGAGGGATGGAAATGTTTATCAGAACCATGAATGTTTCATTTACTATAGGTTAGCTGACTATTGGCATACTTCATGGTTCCTTCTTAATGCTTTTGCTCTTGAAATGACATGAAGGATCATAAAGAGACTCATGTCCAATGACAAGTCATCAATTATGGCAGTAAAAGCACCAGATTAGGTGTTTTAGCTTATAGGATTTTTTATTGGCCTGACTTGTGCTTTTGGGTTTATCTGGACAGCCTGCTGGCTTTCGGATAACCACAACAATATCGAGGCTGACATGAAATAGGTGTACACACTAAGCATATACACTGTTTACCACCTCCTCTCTCTCTCTCTTTCTCGGCTGTACCATGAATAATGCAACCCTAAAATCCCCAACTCAACTTCACTGTGCTTGACCTGTTCATTTGTTGCAGTAGCCAGGATAGCAGGGTCAGAATGCGGATGTGTTTGGCGGTAGGGTAGAAGCAAGAGGCTAATCGCAACACCAGGATGGGCAGCCTCGCTACTTTTCATGCTGCCGGTGTCACTCAGGCTGACACCATAAATCTCACTTATTTTCAGATCCAACCGAGACACAGGCAGAAATTACGGCCCAGAGCACATTACCAGCCACAGCAGCGTGCTGAATGCTAACGGAGAGAGATCCTTGATAAAGCAGACAGGCAGTTCTCCCACAGATTATTGAACAAAAAGACTCCTATCTGTGAGACTTGAGGGGGTAGATTGGTTTATAAGTAAAGTACAAACACCAGCGTCAACAGTTGACAATCAAATAAACCACAAAGCATGCTGCATGCATAGAAACCTCTCTAAAGGTACTAACAAATGCATCTGTACATTTGTATTAATGTCTCTAAAATTTGCTGTGTTAGTTCTTTTGAGACACCATTATTGTTCTCATTTTTCTTATATGGGCTGCTGAAGAGGAGAGAATGGAGAGTTGAAGGACAGAAATATGAGACAAATAGAACTTGAGTACATGAACGTCTGCTCTGATCAGTGCTCATCTTAAAGTCTTTTTTTTTATGTAATAGCTATAGAGATGACACAGATCTGCTTTCAGCTGTTATGTTGCAACCTCATCGCTATGCTAAACTAATGCTCAAACTCCAACTCTTTTAACTTTTATTTATAAAGCACCTTTCATAAAAACACAAATCCAAAGTGCTTTACATAGAAGAACGGAGACAAAATAAAACTTTTAAACTACTACTTTAAATTAAAAAAACAGATTAAAAATGCCTTCTTCTACTTCTTCTCGGCTGGATTACCAACTGGACATATAGTGGATAACCGCACCGGGTCCCAAAGACTCCAGGGTTCACTATGTGGTGCATGTTGTAAGTTGAATGATAGTGGCCCTTAATGTGTCATCTGGATTATTACATAATTTTGAGGAACCGTCTTACAGAGGGGACCGTAAAATCTATTTTTAAAATATAGTTTTAAGGGTAAAGGGTTGATGATTTCTCCCTGTTAAAGATAATGTCTGCTGTTCTATTTAAAGAACACACTGCCCCAAAACATGAATACACACAATATACAATGAAAACTAGATTTTTATTTCTACTACTCTGCTGGAGTACCAACTGGCCCCAATGGACAACTGCATTGGTATTCATAACTTTAAGGGGTTCCAAAGGCTCCAGGTTCACTATGTGGTGCATGTTGTAATATGATTCATTGTAAATCAGCTCAATCATACTATATATACACCACTAAAAGCACAATCTAAACTTGAATGATAGGGGCCCTAATGTGACATCCTGATTATTACATAATCCTGAGGATCCATCTTGAAGATCAACCCTTAAAATATATTTTTAAGGGCTGATTTCTCCCTGTTAAAGACAATGTCTGCTGTTCTATTTAAAGAACACACTGCCCCAAAACATGAATACACAATACACTGTACATTTTGATAGGCAGTGGCCATGCTGCTGCTGCTGCTGCTGTGTGAATGAGATCATCCATTCAGACCGCTGCGCTGCCAATAAATAAATAATGCACTCTTCACGGTGCATTATTTTCAGATAACGTCGCGCTTCGTCATGGATTATCTCCTAATAAATCACTGCCACATCAATTTTGTTCGATTTGTCAGGGAATCTGTTGGATTATTATTTGATACAAAGGGAAACCATCTGCATCGCTCAGTCCCAACACATTTATCTCATCTGAACGCCTCGTACATTGGGTGTTATCAAGAAATACTTCCTGAAAAAAATGTTCGGACAGACGTGAACAGGGTATTTAGTTATTTCTTTACATTCTTCAAGCAAACTCACTTATAAAGCACACAGGGCTACATGTTGCACCTCTTAATATTCTAGAATATAGGACTATAAAACAAAGCAGGTACAGAGCTCAAAGGTTAAATTGCATTTTAGTGATTAATCTCTCACCATAATAAAAACTCTCATCAGTTTCACAGGCCCCAAATTTCACTGTGTCTTCTCTCACACCACTGTAAGATGACTGAGTAACACTGCTGATGTGCACCACTGGTCTCCATTTCGTGTTTAATTGCGCTGTCTATGTCTGAGTGTGTGGACCATTGATGCATCACCGTGGGATCCCGCTGTGGCTTATTACTGCCAGGGCCCTGCACTCTGCAGCTCTCAACCTGCTGGGTCATCTCCAGCTGCTGTAATCTAACATTAGCCTCCGCTTTCACCAGGTCCCAACCATTTACCCCATCATGTATTATAGATGACCCTCTGGAAATGGAGGAATCCCAGCAGACACGGAATTAATTTACAGCAACCCTCGATTTTAAGGGGAATTGAATCAAAGTCAGTGGCACAGTGAGAGGGGGGTTTATATTGCGATATAACACTGTCACAGTCTATAAAATTGTAATGAAAAGCCATTTGAAGATTAAGTGTTTTTTTGTGATTCATTGGTATCTCTTGGCTCAACTAATAATCATTTCACTCCAAAGCTGAATGGTCTCAGTAATTGATGCTTACAAACGACCAGGCTCCCTTCAACCAAACTTAATCCTCCTTTTCTCTTTTTTTCTCTTTATACTTTGAATGGCTCTGATTCACAAGCTCACAAACACGAGGGGAAGTCTTTAGAAAGCGAGTTAACGGGGCTGTGTATACATCTTGTGTACTTCCCCCGGTGACAGTGGGATACACATGAATGCAGTGACAGGAAGTCAGACACTGCAGATTGGTTCCTGCCTGCGACTGTCAGGTTTAGCGATATTACTCCAAACGAATGTGACATTTTATTCAACAGGCATCACTCCGGAGTAAGATTTCTCCGTTGAAAGGAAAATAATAGTAGCTACCTGAATAGAAATGTCTTTAGTGCTGGCAAAGATTCAATACAACTGCAAAAAAAAAAAAAAAAAAGAGTATCTTGAGGTTTCTGTCCATTGAAATTAAGAAAATCTGAGCAGGGCTTTTGTCTAAGACCATCCCAATGGCAGAATGAAGACAGCTTACAATGAGAGACGTTTGTCATGCTGTACAATTAGCTAAAGTCATTTCGGCTCCCCAGTAGCAAGAAGACCATGTTCGTCGTATAGTACGAGTATTGAGAAGCACACTTTGACCTCAATGGCAGCCATTTAATGTGCCGCCCGGGGTTCCTTGGCAATCTGCCTAATTGAAGTGTAAGTTCTTTGGGTTGAATAAGCGGAAGAGACAATCCAATGTGCATGGGTGACTTTAGAGAGTAAAAGTTAACTTAAACTCATCTTAATTGGCCCCAATTATCTTCTGTGACAATACCTCTGTGTGTGTGTGTGTGTGTGTGAGACAGAGAGTGTGTGTGTGTGTGTGTGTGTGTATGTAATGAAAGGTTAAGATTTATGTTCAGAGTGATGAAGCTGTGCCATTGAACTTAAAGAACCATGGCTGTCTAGACCACTGAGGTCGCTCACTAAGAGTATCTTTAAGTACAGTCCAAGAGCAAATGATAGCATTGGTGCTTTTCACACAGAGAGCCTTGTTAAAACTCAATGAGTCCTGGCACATTAAGTCTCACCATCAATTGTATCCATTGTATTGTATATTCAATACATTGTGTGTACATTGTGTTGAATATACTGAATTATTCCACCCTATAAAGCCAGTATACAGTAAAAATTTACAACATAATACCTGTTTTTTTTCCATGTGTTTAACTTAAAGTTACGTTTCATTGCTTAAATCCAAACCAAAGCACAGTTCAGTCCCACACCTAGCAAAGCAGAGATAGTTAATGCCTTCCATGGAGTGTAAATTATTAAAATAAAGATATTTTATGGACAGGAAAGCTCAAAGAACACAGTCGGACACTGCCTTTTCCTTCCTCCTTGAAGTTCACCCGGTGCAGAGCACAGTATCTGCATTTTTCTCTCATTATGTACGTCGTCTGGAAATAGAGGCATTACAACCTTTCTATTTATGACGCAGTTTGCTGGCCAGCCTCAAACCTTCCCTTGTTCTTTGTATATTTTCTGGTGCATCTTATTGTATTCTTCTTGCATTTACATTCTTCCCAGTACCACTTGGTGTTTTTGACATTTACCTCACTTTGCATCTCTGTCAGAAACACAACTTATCAATAAAGTCTATTATTTTAATTAACAATTATACATTTATGACACTGGATCAATGATTGCTGGAACTTCGGAGAACACAGAGGAAGCCAAGTGAGAAAAGATGCCAAGCTTATGACTGAAGGTACAAATGGCATTAGCTATGTAAAGGCAGAGTCTGAGACGTCTTCTGGCAGAGCTCAGAGTAGGAAATTACACATGCACAAGAGGAGGGTAATCACAACCACCACAGAGACTGCAAAGAGAGAGTCTTCAAATTGCTGTGGATCCAGGACTACATGAATAAAAGCTGGATCAGCCCTGGCAACAGAACACTCCATGTTGCATTACCGATGATGTGTCTGAGCGGAAACGGGAAAAAAAATTCTCATGTAATAGAGCATGGATAATTTTCCAACATGAAACATAATTCTTTCAGCGTTTTTCATTTGGCTCTTTTTAATAATCGAGTAAAATCTAATTTTTATCCGTTGATCTGTAATTTTGGTGACTAGCCAACCACAATGTTATGCTAATTACTTCCATCAATTAGCTGGATGAAGAGCGTGGAATGTTTTGTATTCATACTGATAATGACATTCGCAATAATTAGAACAACCCCCCACGTAGATGTGGTTCATTTCATATTTAGAGACTCATCTTACAGACGCAACAGTATAGCTACTCAAAAAATCAATGGGAAACAAAATGCTGCATGTTGCGCCTTTAAGAACGGGAGAAATTATTTCGAGGAGGCCGAGCGCACTGAGGGAAGTTCACACCGTGGATGCACATTTGACCTGACGACAGAAACCTGCACTCACCTGTCATCGGCCATTAGCTGTCCTGTTGTGATTTCACAGCAGGTTAATCGATAATCACTAATTGAGCTGTGATTGTGAAGAGCCTCTTGAGGTCATTTCCAGTCCTACTTGTTACTTTTTCTTTTCTTTTGCAGCCAGTAATTACTGATTGTCTGTTATTGGGTGGATTAGAGACCTGCCAGGCCCTCTGTGTGCTGATCTCTCTCTCTCTCTCTCTCTCTCTCTCTCTCTCTCTCTCTCTCTGTTCGCCTCTAGGACTCTGAGATATTGAACACCGCCGTGCTGACTGGGAAAACAGTGGCTGTCCCAGTGAAGGTGGTGACCATTGGAATAGATGCCTCTGTTATTGATGTCTCCGAGGCAGTCAAGTGTCGCTCTACAGACGAAGACGTGGTCAAGGTCAGTGAGATGAAACGCTGAAAGAGAAACCAGTGAATGTGTGTGTGCAGAGCGAGTGAGCGAGTGTGTGTGAATGTACTTTTTCAATTTGTGCATAAAAAAAATAATTAAAAAAACCTGACTGCTGAAACTTGTTACGCTTGGCTGAGGTGGAAAAGTTGATAAAAGCAAATAGTGATAAAGTGCAACGGGAACAGCTAAGTCACGATGAACATGTGACTTAAACATCTCTGAAGCTTGCACTCCACTGAAGAGAGGCAGAAACGATCTGTGTGGAGCCACGAGGAGACAGATTTTACATTAAACAAACTTAAATGTGAGACTTACATCATGTTTTCTACATTTACACTGTTTGAGGTTCGACTGGCGTTCTTTTAATTACATCAACTCGTTGTGTCTTCTTCTTCCTCTGCAGCACCCGACTGAAAACTAACCAAACAATCAACCAGTTATCGTGATTTGTCTCATATTTGCATAACGGAAAACGCATATTAATTCCACATTTTCTTTTGCAGAGTTTCTAGAACTTAAAATTTGTATTACATTTGGCTTGTAGCACAAAAAAAAAACGTACCTTGCCATCGGCTGGACTAACAAATTTTGCTGACGCTTTTCCACGACTTGCATAGAATTATTTTGTTCTTTGTTGTGTAACATCAAGGTCCCTTTTTTCAGCTGTTCAACATTCGAAAGGATGTTTTTCAATTAAAAGTCAGAGAGAGTCAAGAATTTTGTAAATATCCATCATTTAAATATATTCAAATTCCAGACTTTTGGCAGCTTGCAAGACTTTCCTGGTTGTTAGTGCAAGATCGAACTGAAAAAGGAACACTGAATGTGTGCAGTTAATTAATGGCTGACGATACGCATGTATTGTGACTGGCTTGTGTGAAGGATAGATGAAAAGATTTTCTATGTTTAGCACGTCTATATAAATCCTCTGGAAAGTATAAACAAACACCAGCAAACAACATGAAAGTGAGTGTCTGGTATACGGTGACTGCTGACAGTTTTCCTTCATTGTTAGAGAATAAAAATGCCTTCGGTGTTGTAAAGTTGAGCCCCGGTATCAGCGACTTTGCTCCCCAAACAAAAGAAGTCGATGTCCAGCAGAATCCCAATGACTCCTTAATGATCTATACAAAGGGAAAAAACAGCGTAGGAACAGCAGCTTGCTGTGGAAACGGCTCCTTCCAATCGTGTTTCCTGCCTGAGCCTGTCAAGATCAGGAGGGATGGTAGGATACAGCAAATCAAACTCGAGTAATGTACACTAAAGAGCAATAATGAAACAAAATCAAAAGTAGAGGAGGGATATTTTACCGCATCGATCCCCTTCATCATGTCTGATGCGTGAGTTAGGGATGGTTAAGTGAGTTCCGCTGGGAAATTAAATTCCAGTCAAAGATGTTTGAAAAAAAAAAAAAGCCACAGCTCTGCAGCTGAGATCTCGAGGTCAGAACATTGATCCCACGCGCTCACCGCAGCTCACTCAGGGAAGTCGGTTTCTAATCATAGCCTGTCATCATGTACGTAAACATGACTAATTTATCTAATTCTGACCTGGGGAATTAGCAATAAGTAAACACAGAGTGAAATTAAACCTGAATAATGAATGACTCCGCACATTCAATTATCCTTCTATTCACTTGTGGCCCTGTAATTACAGAGAATTTGAAACACCTCAGGTCACGTGTTTTCTTCAGAGATTTGCTTCACTTTAAAAAATGTTGTCCAACATTTACAGCAAAAAAGCTGAAATAAGACTCAAGTCTTCATTATTGATGATCTTTTTTGATTTATAGTTTTGACAGTTCAGTTTGAGGTCGATGCATACAGTCCTGTTCACTAACCCTGTGTTGGATGTGGGCGGATTACAGTAGGACATTAGCATAAATAGGCTCAGCTACAGTAAATGTACAGGTCCACATGTTGCAGCTGCATACAGTGAGGAGGAGATTTAAAGCAGCTATAATCAATAGTCCACAATTATCACACCGCTCTGCAGTTCTCCTCACCTCTATGGAGCATTTTAGCGTCTTTCAGCTCACTGTTTTGGTTCACAGCCCTCAACATGGCTGTTTTCAGCTGCCTTTTGGCTACAAAGCTCTAAAAACACACTGCTTACTGTACCTGCGTAACAACACACAGCAAGCAGACATAGCACAAATGTATTGGAGCACACCAGGTTGCCTACAAGAAATTGAGAATTTTTGCAACAATTTCTTTGTACAATTAAGACATGAAATGTGAGGGTGATGTGTGTAACCCACATAAAACTCAAGGGTAATACATGCTGGTATCTTTATTAAAGTGAATCAGCAATGAATCATCCCCATGCATGAATCATCACATCAATAAGGCTAATTTTACAGATGATTCACGATGATGAAGATACAGAAAAATAGAAATTCAGGGGCAAAAGATGATGCTGCCAATATTTTAGAGAAAAGTTTCATGTTTTCAGGCGAGCTCGTGTCTTATAAAGGAGCCGAGCTCCCTCTGGCCCCCCCTGTAGTTTGCACCCTGGGTCTCAGCAGTATGCAGCTGAATCAGCTGGAGGACAGTATACTTCCAGGGTACAAAAGGGACCGAAGCATGCTGATTAATTTCCAGCCTTTAATGGTGCAAACGGACCAACGTTTCAACACTATTGTTGCGTGAATCAAAAATCAACAAACACATAAGGCAAATGGATATATACAGTGGAGTTAGAGTAGTTTCTAGGTCCAGATATTCCCCTCAGGAGTTGGTGCGAAGACCAACTCTGTATCTGCTGCATGTGTAATAAATAGGCAACTGTTAGCAAGCAGCTCTGTCATATCGACTTTAAAGATGACAATAAGTCAATGTTGCATTCATAGTTTGTTTCAGCTGCCCCCGAATGGCTGCAGGTTTAAAAAGATGTGAATAAAAATGTGAGTGTAAATGTATAATTCTGCCGGTGCTGTGTCTGGTTCTTTAAATAGAAAAGGTCCAAACATTCTCTGGGTACGTCACGCTTCAAGAAGTTACTTCTGACTCCTTAAAAACTTCTTTATAGAAAAAAAGCTCACACACACACACACACACACACACACACACACACACACACACACAAAAAGAATATTTGAACAGCGAAATCAACAGCACAAACACGTTTCACAGTTATGTTATGTGTTAATGAGTTTCCAGAGCAAACCTTCCGTCTCCATGTTAGCCATGGACTGTACTTACTCAAGGTCATGCTATGAGCGAGGTCTTATAACCACTGCTTCCGCGGAGCAGGGCTATTAGAATATTTACAGACCTTCGCCTTGCATTGAAGTGAGTGCTGTAGCTTATGCAGAGGAGTCTGAGCGGCTTAATTGCTTCTGTCAAGCCAAGTCTGTGTACAAGCCAGAGACAGGCTCACCCCACCTTCATGCTCCCTACTCCCATCGCTCATATCTGTTGTGGATTGTATCTGTCTGGTGAGTTGTTAATTTCCTGGGCTAGATCCAGAGACAGCCTTAATGTCCTCTGTAAGTATTCTCCCGTTAGCTGCCTAATGCGTCTGATTAATGTGGCAGCGGATCCTCCTGGACGTTTATGATACTTTGTGAATCAGAATGACGGAGAGTGTGTAATTCACAGAGACAGTCCCACCCTCAGTCTGCCACAGAACACGTCCTCCTCTGACGGCTGCACGAGGGGGTTAAAGGTACCGCTGATTAACTCAGGAAGCCTTTGTATGTTAAAATATTGATTCGGAGCTATGTTGGCCAATGATACGGCACAGCAGGAAGGGGTGAGCACATCAGTGTGATGTGTTGGGATGGCTGCATGTCAGTTGCCATGTTTCCCATAATTGTTTCTGCTTAGATTGCTTGGGAATGGATCAAAGAAATGCCAGCAGGCCGTTAATTTTCCCTGTCATGGGACATACTGTAGCAGAGCTACATGTTAATAAACCTTACACTTCATTTACACATACTTTTCCTACAACAACAATTAAGGGTGAACTGAAATAAGACTACAGATATTTGTTAGCAATTATTGATCAGTCATTACCCTGTTAATCATGTCATACATGTTAGATATGGTCAATGAGTCTCACGTGGAGCCTAATCAATGTCATCTGGCCTGCAACGCCGTGCCCGTGCCGACAGATCGCAGGAAAATTTGGAGACGGAGGAGCTGTCAACCGCATTTCAGTATCAGCAGACTGGGTGCAGTGAGAGAGAAAGAGTCGAACAATGAGGCTTGATAAGGAGCAGGGACTCCTCTGACGTCTTTATCAGTTCAAACACACTCTCTCTCTCACACTGCGAGCCCTGACGGAGCTCCAATCTGCTCCATGACTGACTGTAGCCAGGGGAGCAAAGCTGCCCTCGTGGAAATGTTCAAAAGCTTCATTAAGCAACTCCATCACTGTTACACTGCGAACGTCGCGGGGCATTAGTGCACAAGCGAGGTGCTACTGTGTATGCTCTGTACTCTTTATTAGCTGCAATAACGCAGAACAAATAGCCATTGATCTTACTCGTGTCCACTTGAGAATACAAGACAACTATCAGAACATCAGTTGCCCGCCTTGTGGTTGGTTGTAGCCTTGAAGGACACTCTGCAGGACGCTTTTCAGCTCTCGGTCCTCAGGCCAGAGTACAAACATAAAGCTTGCTGTCAGGTCAGGTGGGAGAGCCTTTTGTGCTATTAGATAATCTTGAATCCCAGCTGACATCGAACAAGAGGCAGGGTACACTCTGGACAAGCTGCCAGCTCATCACAGGGTTGACAGCGATTCAAACTCACATTCACACCTATGGTGCAATTTTAGAGTTACCAATTAACCTGCATGTCTTTGGAGCCCACAGAGAACCCACACAGACACGAGGAGAACATGCAACATGCCATGGGTTCAAACAAGAAATGATAATGCTAACCACTGAGCCACTGTGCAGAATGGACTGGATGAAATTTTTATTGATTCATGCCATGAAATCAGTATAAATCCCACTTTCATTGGTGTTTGTTTTGACTTGTTTACTTATTTGTTCAAAATTGTAATTACCAATAAGAAGAAATGTTTTATTTATTCATGCAATGTGATAGCACCCCCCCTATTATTGTTCTGCATGGGGGTTCTGCAAGTGATAATGTTTGATTGTGGGAGAGCACTGAAAATTGTTCATTATATCACTTATAGCTCATCTTTGATTTGAGCATTCCCGACATTTCTCTGTGACTACTTGTGATTCAAATCAACCCCATTCCTTTAGCCTCGACCGTCTGACCAACAGCGAACCAGACAAACCTCCCTCCTTTCTTTGAAAAGTGGGACAAACACAGTACTGAGTGAGTGGAAATTGACGATGACTCAGCAGGTATTGAAATAACATGAACAAAAAATAAACGCCTGGTGGGTCAGCGTTAACATTAGCAGCCTTGGGTAGCTCACCTGGTAGTGCACGTACCATTTATCATGGCATGAGTTCCTTACCGCAGCACGTGTCATCATTCTCCCTGCGTTTCCCGTCTCTACTGTTGCTATCACAAAAAGCAGAAATGCAAAAAAACAAACAAAAAAAAAACTTTTCTTAACTAAACTTATTAGCTTCCCTATCCCAAGTGGAGCATTTAGCCGAGCTTGGTCGCTTCCAATTTCAAGTGGAATGCAAAGTGAAGATCTTTCCAGATGTTGAATGCTATGACATGATAAATGTCAAAAAAATCAATAAAAATGCATAAGCAACGCTACGTGGGCTTGTTGGAAAAAAGGGGAAGAAGAAGTCAGCAACGCTGGTCCTTCGATGTCAGTCATAACGCCCACCCGGAGACCTGAGGTGCAGATGCTGCCTCTACAAATATGTACAAAATATAGTTATAATCTCTTTTGCAAACTGGAATATGTGCACAATAACTGCAGTATCATAGTATATTTTTGCTTAAATAAAAAGTCAAAAGATTTCAAATTTCAGTGTTTGACATTGAGAAAAACTGATACTTCTAAAATGTTGGTAGGCGTCTCGTTTCATTGCACAACTGCAGGGAGTGGTTATATTATTCATTTTGCTTACATTCCCCCGAGGTATGCATGCAGTATGGATGCTTACATTAAGTTTCTTCAGTGACATTTTACACTACAAGGCGTGCACGCATGGATCTACATGGACGTGACAAAAGGAATCAACTGGAAGCTCTTTGATGACTGTATTGATTAAGCCAGCACCATGATACTCGCGTCCAACCAAGCACCGGTTCCCTTGGAAGCTACAAGTCCACGATGCAGAGTGTAAAAAAAAAAAAAAAAATCAATGCGGCAATTCTCCAAACATCTGCTTTTATTTATACAAAGCAGACAAATTTACTTTCCACAGAAGGACTACACTGCTGGCTTCACTCTGGAGGTGATGTGCAGCGGAGGGAGCTCCCACAAAGCAATAGAATCTGTCACACACAAAAGTTTTCTGGTCACAGAGGATATCCTGCCGTGGCTTCATGATGAATGGCTGTTTATGGTTTTATCTCGCTGTGGAGAAATAACTTTGGAGGTAGAGAGAGAGAGAAAAAAAAGATATTTCCCCAGACCATCTAATTCCATCTGGTTCCAACCACGGTAGTCTGCTATATGATGGGATCAATAGGACTGACAAACAGCCCAAAAAACAGGGTATCTCCGTTTAAGACATACTGATTAATTACCTCTATGTGTGTGTGTGTCTTCTGGATATTCCTCTTGAGATCTTCTTTGGCTTTTTGTGCATGGTGTGTGTTAGTAATGCCTGCACGGCTATATCATAAGGCTTTTAAAGAGACAGAGAGAGGTGGGGGGATTCTGGACATTAATCAAACGCTGGTACGAGTAAAGAAAGAAGCATAGTGGAGGCTTCAAAGACAGTAAGCAACATGGACATTTGATAGCACAAAATTGGCCCGCTCATTCCATTTGTAAAGCAATATATGAAACAGATGGCTTTGAATTTAGTCGTTTTATCAAGAGACAACTGCTCCACTCTTACTAGTTTCCATCTGTTGGTTTGTCTCTTAGCTGTAGGCAGAACTATAATAGAAGATCGGACCACGACCTGTTTTCCCTCAGGTTCAAAGATGTCCTTGCAGCCCTCCTCGCCTCTTTTCCTGAGTGTGGAGTAGATATAGGACCTTTCATCTTGTTCAAAGTAGTTAGAGAAATACTGTATCAGTGGAGAGCTCGGGAGTGTAAAGCCATATAATCAACTCGGAGGCCCCGGCCTACAGTGTCCGCTGTATTGCACTGTGTAATTCACTGTGTAGTCATCTAGTGCAACAGTCAGAAGGAGCTCAACTTAAATACTGTCTCTCTTAATCCTTCTCTCTCTCCCCACGCAGGTGTCAGACAGGTGTGACTACATTTTCGTGAATGGCAAGGAGATGAAGGGCAAGGTGAGGATGATGGTGAACTTCACCTACGGATACCTGAGCGCTCAGCTGGAGCTCAACGTGTGGATCCCTCGACTCCCCCTCCAGATTGAGGTGTCAGACACGGAGCTGAGCCAGATCAAAGGGTGGAGGGTACCCGTCATGGCCACCAGTCAGAGGTACGGTACTGCACAGGGCATTGAGCCTGTGTGTGTGCTGCTCTCTTATTTAACAGACATTTTTAATCTATAAGACTATACCAGTCTGTCAGACTTAATGATGAAGCATCTTATAGCTTATTCATCGTCTCTCTGGATTTGTCTGGATGAGATTAAACTAGAGGAATAAACACAAACACGTGTTTTCCTACGATAATTTACAATAAAGAAGTAAATTAGAAGATATTAGGCCGTCTAATCAGATGAAGTATAAATATACTCAGCCTGTACATTTACTTTGTTATTTAGTTTTTGCACAACAATTCAACATTTTGCCACAGGCTCATGTTCTAACTTATACAGTGAGATGGCATCAGGGTCAATTTTAATTTGAGTGGATACGAGTTTGAATTATTCTCTAACAATAGTGTTGTTCTCTTAGATCAGGGCTGCCCACAGCGAGACCCGTGTGTCAAAGTTGTCTGACCGCAATGTTCGATTTGTCTCGACGGATAGTGTGAAAATAAATTAAAATTAATTTTTAAAAACTATCATATAAATTGCTTCTCTTGCAGTTTAATTTTGGTGATTTGAAATGATCTTTAAATATGAAGAATCTCTAATTATAATTACTTTTAGGATCTGTTCACAGCGGGCAGAGTGGCACTTTGTGCAGGAAATCAGTCGATTAAGGAAATCTGGGCTCGTCGTACCATCTTGCATCACTGTATTGCAGATACAATAGCCGTGCTTTTGGCCCGCGGCCTACAAGTTTCGTTTTTGGCCCTCTGAGGGAAAAAGTTTGTTCTTTTCTTTATTTTCCTGTTGGCTTCACATAGATGCTCATGATCAGAGTCCTTTGTCCACTCTCGCAGCAGCACCAGCTTTGGTTTAAGCAGGTAACCGATCGCCTTTACTCCAGGTGATGTATTCGATTTCAATCATGGCAGCTTTAGATAAGATAATGATGAGAAGTGTGACTGAACACCGCCTGTCTCCTCCCGACTTCAGTCCTACTGACAGTTCTTGGCTGATAACAAAATGGCTGACCCGTGCAATACGGCTTGTCATTACGACTGGCTTAAGGTGGCCTGCCATCGTGCCTCTTAGTCATCAGTAGGACAGAACATTATTAGAGCTGTCTGGAGGTCAGACGTCTCCCCTGGGGCCTCATCACTGGCAACACCTCTGCCAACACCGCTGTGTAGTGCTACTCTGCAACTGTTGAAATCCATCAATTGATGGAGCAGCTATCAGCCTACCTGCAGTAATTACTTCTGGAAAAGCGTTGAGGTTGGACTTGGACTTGGTCGTCCCACGCACCAGTGTGACTACTCTAATTATCCCTGCTCCCCTCTTATTTTGAGTGACAGAGGTACAGCATTCGACTAATGCCATGGCTTGTCTCGAGGATGCTGCTGGTATGCCTTTATCAGCGGGGACAGCCGGGTTGTGTTGTCATTGTTGACGCCAGCGCCAGCGCTGATGGGCTGCACGGAGCTTTGTTTCCCTCCACCCCCCAGTCTTCCACCCGTCTTTGTTTATCGAGGGATAACAGGCGTGACCTTGCAAAGTAGCACTATGCCTGTCGGTGAGAATGGGCATCCGTCCACAAGCCTACACAAGTAACAAGCGGCGGGACCTGCCTCCATCGGAGAGAGAGTAGTAAGAAGTAAAGAGACATCAGGTCTGTAAGTGGGATACTTGCAAAAGTACTCCTCCCACAGTTTTTGACTGACACTGCCTGTATGGCTCACCTCTTCCCTCCCTAAGCCCTGTCAAAACAGGGACAAGATAAGCCTTAGCAGGCAGCAAACCTAAGTGTGGGCGTAGCACCCAGGCATGCACCACTCCTTTAACACGTCTTTCAAGATATGTGTATAGAGATTCTTATTTTCCCGGCTTGTTTTATAGAGTTTTAAAAAAAAATCTCTGGCAGTTATCTGTTATTGCTCAATTTTAATGTTGTTTTTATACTCAGTTGTCTTAAACTGTGTGCACCGGGTGTTCTCTTCCTACTGTAAAAACAAGCAATCGCACTTGAATTTCCTGCAAGATTCAAACAATAAAAAAACAATCAGCCGTTGTCAGACAGAGCTGCTTCTTCTTCTGTATATAT
Organism: Argyrosomus regius; assembly: GCA_946959425.1. Lineage (NCBI taxonomy): Eukaryota > Metazoa > Chordata > Actinopteri > Sciaenidae > Argyrosomus > Argyrosomus regius. The sequence continues at coordinate 3,339,312 of OX336890.1, forward strand.
AGAAGCAGCGCTGCCTATTTTTGTCCAAAAATGACCTTCGTCGTCGTTGTTATTGTAGCAGAAAATGAAATGCAGCAAAATGACAAAGCAAATACGGCGTACGATCCACGGGGCACAACGGGAAAAAAAAAAAAAACAGCACACACACACACACACACACACACACACACACACACGTTAATATGCAGCATCTCCTGTGAAGTCAGAAGAGGGCTTAAAAGTGAATGAAGCGGAAAGAAGAATTGCTTTGTGAAGCAGTTTGAGGAGTGTGATTTGTTTATTAGATTAACCTTAGATTAGATTTTGAGACGGCTGCATAAGCACCGGCATATCAGATTTATACCGCAGCTAAAGTGGTTGGACTTCACTACCTGCTTGTTTACTCCTGAATCCATTACACCTGACTAATACCTGCATGTGTAAACGTACCTTATAAATATACTGTTCAAACGCTGATTCAGTCAATATGTCAGCGCGTGCACCTGTAACATCAGTTTTGCCATTTGTCAATTCATTAACCGTGAATGTCACATAAGAAACTCTGTTTACGCTCAAAACGCTCCAAATATGATGCAAAAGGTGTGAACCACAGCAGCCACTGGTGGGAAACTTTCAATTATTGCCACTGGAATAAATTTGGATGATGGAGACTGAAATCATTGGCAGGTGGTTTTTCTTTTCTGTATTTAATATGTAAATGAGGTGAGAGGGAGAGACAGAATGTGAATTTATCAGAGGGGAGCAGAAATTTGAAAAGAAAAACTAATGTTTGATCACAAATTCATGAATCACAAACCTTGTTAGTTTCTTGGAATAAACAATATATGTGGGTAACTCGTACATTTTATGCAGCTGCTACTTCTTTTGCTTGTATGTGAATTTGAAGGTTTGCCTTTAATTAACCAGCGTGGACTAAAGGTAACAGAGGGAGGAAGCTGCATTTAAATCACAAAGAGACACTTTTTTTTGGAGTAAATGTTGATTGCACAGTGTACATACATACATACATTATCTGTAACTTATCCTCACTAGCTAATGTTGGGCGAGAGGCAGGGGTACACCCTGGACAAGTCGCCAGTTCATCGCAGGTGCACAGTGTAAAGGCTAAAGAATAACAACACCATCCATGTTTAGATTGGTTCCCTGTAAATCTCACTGGAAAATGAAGGCTCCATTTACGACACTTAACGTTATTCCGCCCTCGCCCCGGCAACACTTACATTGCTTGTAAGTGACTATTACATGCAATGCACATGATTACAGTAGCATTTGCCTGTTCTCAAATTCTGTGTAAAACTGTGACAATTTACCTTTTTAGTAGTGAACATGCTTCTTTCTCTTATTTCCAAAGCGGTGTTGGTCATTTACTGACGGAGCTCGGCTCTGAGGAAAGTGGAAAACGCTCCAGTCTTTGAAACAATTCAATTCAATTCAATTTTATTTATATAGCACCGAATCATAACAAAAGTTATCTCATACTTTTCATACAGAGCAGGTCTAGACTGTACTCTTTATAATATTTACAGAGACCAACAGTTCCACCATGAGCAAGCACTTGGCGACGGTGGCGAGGAAGAACTTCCTTTTAACAGGCAGAAACCTCGAGCCGCAACCGGTTGAGTTAAATAGAGAGATAGAGAGACACAGATGCACAGCAGCAGCAAATCACTAACTAACTATAAACTGTAATGGAGATATGGTAGCAATAATGACAGTAATAATATATGTAGTGGACGGTGCAGGACCACAGCAGTGGCCATGATTCATGAGAACCTGCTGGACAAGAGAGAGCACAAAAAGTTAAGTTAGTAACATGCATTGCCAGAAACAGTGGCATAAAAACTGAAATTACCACTTGCCATGCTAGTGTGGGGAAGCTGAAACCATTTTCACATAATAAAACTAAAATATTATTTAACAGGGGGACTCAAATCTTCCCACCGGGGATGTTGGAGCAGTGTTCTGTGTTGGAAAATGACATAAACGTCATAAGTGGAGCAGTTAGTGTTCATGAATATGCATTAAATGTGTCACGTAGGACCTGCTGAGTCACAGCTGATATTTTAATCTGGTGTCACATTTCTAAAATAAACTTTTAAAATAGGATTCAGCGATGTGTTAGTGCAGGTCTATAAACTGATCAATAGACATCCAAGGCTGGTCTGATGACACAGTCATTTCTCCTCCTTGTAGTCTGCTCCCAAATCTACAATCGATTCAATCGTCTTTATTCATGAAGTTAAATATCTTTCAGTGCCTTCAGTGAGAGGAAGGTGACACTGTGATCATTTGAATAAAAACAGCATGACAGCAGCTGCCAATCAAATCTGATCAAACCACACCCTTGCAGTCATGATGAAGCATCACTTGTTGCTCTAGTTGAATCCTAAATTGACTCCTTTAGTGATCCACAGTCGAATCATTTCTTCTGTGCATGTCATGTCATTCAGTTGCATGTGAAATCACTCCTGCCAGCGAAGGTTTTAAGCCCTTAACTCCAAATCTCGCTGTCTAATCTCTCGTCTCGGCTTTTCTCTGGTCGTGTGCAGCTAACGTCTTTATTCCCACGGCCTCGCGTGCAGTCAGATTTCTCAGGGGATTCAGACAGAACGAGACAAGCGGAGCGGATAATCACAAGAAAAATAGTTTTAAGTGATTCATTTATTTTCTTCCCTCCCCCCTTTATCATGACCGCAACCTTTGCCAGAGTGTGTGTGTGTGTGTGTGTGTGTGTGTGTGTGTGTGTGAGGGGGCCAGAGGAACAAATGTCGATGATTAGACAGAAAGGCGGGTGTAAGTCTACAGTACAGTATATGATTAGTAGTTTTGTTGACAAAGCTCTTTTCTGTTTGCAACTGTGCCCCAGTGTAACACTGAAGAGCTGTAACGGCATTTATTCTCCTCGGGGTGCTTTATCTGTTGTTTTTATAAAGTTGTTTGTTGAGGCAAAATATTAAAAAAAACAAAAAAACTGTTATGGGCATAATCTAATGATATTGCAGCTGTACTGTAACCATTTAAACCTAGTTTGTCATACTCAAAGTCGTTTTCCTGGTGAGAAAGAGCCAAGCCTCTGTTGGCTGATTTGTTGCCTAAAGTAATAAGATTAGATTTGCTAGCAACAGAGCAATCAGAGAGGCTATTAAGTAAAGCAGTAAGGAGGTGTATGCACATTCACAATTCAGAGCGGGTGCTCCAAAACGGTGAAGGAGAGACAGTGAGAAAGAAAAATGGTAAGCCATACGATGAATTGATCCTCTTTTAGTGGTCTAATCAACAACGCTGCATCATTACTCGAGCTTTGTCGGGGTAAACATCCCCCGTGTGTGTGTGTGTGTGTGTGTGTGTGTGTGTGTGTGTGTGTGTACATTTGACAGAGACCAGTTTAATTAAAACACTGCTGCAAATACCACAAACCACACATCAATGCACGATGAGTGCAGTGCTGACATTTTCCCTTCTCACCTGCAAAAGTATATTTAGCATGAGTGTTTGTTTGTGTATTTACAGTCTGCACGGATGCAACAATTATTTCATGCTCTGCTTTTTTAGCGTAATATAGAAATAACCTGAAATGCAACAACCCTAACATGCAAATGTAGCAGGTGTAATGTTTACCATGCTCACTGTAGCGTGTTAGCGTGCCAAAATTTGATCATCATTACACACAAATACAGCTGAAACTGGTGGGAATGTCTTCAGTTCTTCAAGTATTTAACATGGTGCTATATGAAAAGTCACTCAACCAGTCAATCAAATCATTTGTAGACCACCTTTCATACAGATTAGTGCAATTTAAAGGACTTCACAGATGACTGACAAGCCCATAATAAGACAAAACAAGTGTAGAATGACCAAAAAGTTATTACAATTCGCCCTGAGGGCGACATGAATGTGTCCACCAGATTTAATGGCAATCCATCAAATAGTTGTCAAGGCATTTCACTCAAAACCACAAACCTCATGGCAATTAAGTCAGGGGATCACTAAAGTCATTAGGATTGATCCTCTGGGGACTGTGAATGTCTGTAGCAGATTGTATGGCAATCAATCAAAGAATTACCAGTAAGTGGTTGAAATATGTCAGAGTGGACCAAAGCTGTGGACCACACAAAGGACTGAAGTTGCTTCCATTTTGCAGGTCCACGCAGGACAGCGAGGACGACGATGACGAAGACAGACGAGGACGAAGCTGCACTCTGCAGTATCAGCACGCCATGGTCAGAGTCCTGACCCATTTTGTGGCCGAGTCAGCCGATCCTCGAGGCCAGACCAGCTTCATGCTGGGCACCGATTGGCAGGTGGATATCACGGAGCTGGTGTGGGACTTCCTGAAGGTGGAGGACCCCCAGATCGCACAGCTACTGAACAGGAGGATACTGGTGGGACTCGACGTGGGGATGACCACTATCCAGGTAGGCCATGTGTCAGCTTTAAAGTGGCTAAAGACTAATTACAGTTTATTACAGCTAACAACACCAGTTTTATCCATGAACTCTGCAGTGGCTGGTTAATTTAAATAAAATGATCATAATTGATAGCCTCCATCTCATTATAGAGGCATTGTTAATGATTCAGGTGCTAGGAGTGTTGTTAATTTTGTAAAACACTTGTGCCAGTGCTTCTCTAAATGCAAGCCATATTTCCCATGAACCATGGGAAACATGGCCTGAAAGAGGGTCTATCCACTTGTCCTTCTCACTGTCAATGCTTTGTGAACAGCAAGCCGTGCAGTCCGGAAACAGCTCTTGAACAGTGAATACGTATTCAAGTCATACTACCATCTGCTGTTTTTGAAAATCTCTTGAAGCTTGAATCGCATTTGTGTCGGAAAATCAGCGACAATCAAGTTATTGTGCCCAAAATCTGAGGACACACGATGTAAAACGCTGAATGCTGCCAATGATCTTGGCAAAGGTTGGTTTTATCTAAATTATGAAAAACTAATTGAGAACATTCAAACTATTTTTAATTATTATATTTAAAAAAACATGAAGTAGACCTTACTCATCTTCTTAATGGTACATTTGACTAGTACCTCCTTTTGTCTAGTGCAGACAGGTGTTTTCTGTCAGTGTCACCACCCATACTGCAGCCTTTCAACAGTCCTCCCCCTCAGCCCTTTTGGTTTGTCAGCCTCTTCAGGCTAACCGGATGAATATCAGCCTCCTAATGACATCTGTGTGAGCGGGATTCGCTCCCTGACATTGAGATCTCATCTGTCTGTATTCAGACGTGTGTATTCACGTAGAACGAGCACAAACCGGAAAAAAACATGACGTGTGCAAGGTCTAACAGCGGTGACTACCTGAGACGGGGAGAAAACTCACACATCGCATTTATATTGTTCGACTTCCTGCTTCTGTTTTGGGGTTAAAGTGTGCCTTTCCTCTGGATTACCAGTATTAATCAAACGGATGGATTCTTACCTACAGGAGGTAGCAGGGTTGGATAGCAGCCAAGTCGAGTTGTTGTTTGATCCACACAGCCTGAGTAAAGAGATAAAATAAAAAAGTAGCTTCTGTGTATCGTTTTGCATATTGCAAAAGGGGCTTGTGAGCCTTTCATGCTACATGAAACACTTGGAAAGACATTTTCTTAAATCACCTATAACTCGTGCTAATCCGCTTTTTTTCATGTCGCTGACATCTTCACTGCTAAGTGCTTATTGATGTGATGCCTTTGCATTCCACTTGCCAGGAATCACTTGTCAATCAAGCGGCAAGGCCGACCGGTGAGGACTTATTTCTGCTCGGATTTTCTGTTGATGAAGTTTCTATAAGTAGTGCTGTTGTTCAGCTTTGGTTGCTGTCGCTGCTGATTTCTCCTGGGAAAGACCTCCCTAACCCTGTGTGTTTAGAGCAGGAAATGAAAAAGCTTTCATGAACAGGCTATACAATAGGTTGAGTTACTATTGTAGAGTAGCACAGCTGTAATTGATCATACCAGAATGTTGCAGGTTATCGCTTAACGATCACGTGTTCGAGGGGAATGTTGTGAAATAAAATCTTTTCCTTCATTGCCGCAGTTATAATCTAGAAACTATTTCCTTTTGTCCCTTGCATCTTCTAGGTCTTGTCTCCTTTGTCGGACTCGATCCTGGCAGAGAAGACTATCACAGTGGTGGATGACAAAGTGACCATCACTGAGTTGGGGGTCCAGCTGGTGACCGGCCTCTCTATGAGCCTGCAGCTCAGTCCGGGAAGCAACAGAGCCATCCTGGCTACCACAACCACACAGGAGGTTTTGCAGAGCCCCAAACAGGTCAGTGTTAGGGGTGGCAGGATATACCGTTATTGATGATAACAGTGATAACTAAATGCATAAATGATAATATTGTGTAAATAATCCATTCATTCACAAACACACACAAAAGTTAAAGATGAATTTGACTGATTATGTTGTTTCATCCAAATTTTTCATAGCGATGTGTTAATACCACTCACAGTATAAAGAATCTGTGGCGCTTCCGCCATGTTGGTAGTCATGTTGGCCTCTTCCGCCTTCCGGCTAATCTCAAAAATCGGCAAAGATGTAGATGCAGACCTGAGGTGGGCTGAATGATACCTGGGTGCTCAAACAAGCCATCTTTATTGGCCCCTACCTGTCATAAAAGCGTCCACACTCTTAATTCTGCATAACTTTAAGCCTTAATATAATTTGAACAGGTGAGTTCTATAAAAATTCACCCTCAGTACAGTTGTCATGAACTAAAGAGACCAAAACTGTTTTTTGTACCAGGCTGTAAACATGTTTATTTCTGCTGTGAAGTTGGACATTTTAACATGGGGACTTATGGAGACTGACTCACTTCTGGAGCCAGCCTCAAGTGGACGTTTGAGGAACTGCAGCACCTGTGCATAGGTTTCACTTCACATGTGCCATGGAGGTTGCCGCTTGGTTATAACCGTTTGGGTTGTGACAGTCCTTGTCAGGATACTTTAAAATATATGATTAGAGCTGTAACAATCGGTCAATTAAAATTAGTTAGCAACTATTTTGATGTTGATTTTTTTTATTTTTCAAGCTGCCTCCAGCTTCTTGAATGTGATAATTTGCTGCTTTTCTGGCACATCTGATAGTGAACTGAGCTTAAAATAAAAACTAAATGAGAACCGAGCTTTGCTTTGTAGCACACATCTCTTAGCCCCCTTTACAAAAACGATGGTGATTATGATCTAACAGATTAAAAACAAAGACCAGTAATTATTTGCAAACACTATTTAACCAGGTCTGATTAAGGCAGAGAACGATGTTAATTTGTTTTACAACAGTGTTATTATCTCTGAGCATATTAAATGTATTCAACAGCTTGATAGCCGTTTCCTGAATTTTAAATGCCGTAGCACTGAAGTTGAAAATGTGCATTCTGCTGCTTTGATTGCTGCGCTTTTCCAAAACAAAAGACTTCCTTCCAGATTCTATTTCACACCATCAGGATCCTTGAATGAGCAATTTTACAATCAAAGAAAGCCTTGAGTGTGCATGCACTCGTGTACACGTGTCTATTTGTTTGTACCACACCATCCCTAACCCTCTTAACTCCGAGGCTTGAAACCCGGGGTGTGACAGAATGTGTTTCCTTGGACAGCTAATAGAAACTGGAGCTTAATCTCAGAACATGCAAAAGCAACACCACAGTCCTCTGTACCAGAATATGACTTACAGGCCAAATCATATTTTCCTTTCCCTCCCTCGTTTGCCATGGCTACTCCCGATTGTGGCCTTTTTGATCTGTCCATCAAGCTTCATCGAGTTCTCATAAATGCTCCCTTTCAGTAAGGGAAGGATAGGAAGGCCATTTATCTGCCCAATCTCCACATGCAAAGTGTGAAGATAACTGAGCAGCACTGCACTGTAAGTCCTCTGGTGCCAGTAATTAGGGAGCATTGGTAGACCACTGTGGAGATCTACTCGTGCGCCTCAGGGGATTTGTCCTTCTGCAACATTAAAAGGCAAATTGTGAAACTGCGGTAGGAGAAGGCCTTAAGATAACCATGTATGGCAAATCCTCATTCACACGAATAATGTTTAATGTTACTGTTTGATCTTTTCAGCCTATCTTTTAATCTGTATCCCCTTTAGCTTAGAGATAATAGCCGCTGAGTTAGCAGAACCACGCTGCGTAGTGTGCTTGTATTCGACTTACAATGTCTTCCACAATTAGAAAGCTCCATATGTACTGTGAGTCCATGTGGTACATTAAGAAAAGGTACTTTAAATGCAAAAAATAATCATTGTATGTCCACTGTTTAACCAATTCAGGGCACTGCTGAGGGGAAAAACCAGTGGTAACATCCAGAGTACCTGAATAACATCTGGTTGATGCCCTAAGTACCCAGAAAAGAGGCCTCATAATTAATTCTCTTTTCATATTATTGTGTATGTATGTGTGTTTCCACAGGAGGCCTTGATCAGCGCCTGGCTACAGTTCAGCGACGGCTCTGTGGCTCCTCTAGACCTGTACAATGCTGACTTTTTTGTCCTGACAGCCACCTCCCTGGACGAAGAAGTAGTGACAGTGCAGCAGAACCCCTCGTGGAAATGGCCTGTCATCGTGACAGAGGCGGAGGGCCAAGGCCTGTTGGTTAGGGTGGAAATGACTGTTTGCGAGGCGTGCCAGAAGTTCAAGCGTCGCAGCATCCTGGCAGCGGGGAACTGTAACATCAGGGTGAAGTTTGGTCATGACAGCTCAAGGGGAGGTAACAGCGACTACGGCCCTGATGGAGACGATATGGAGAACAGAGGCAGGCTCTCCCCTTCACAGGATAGGACTGGCCTTGACACCCACTACTACGGTAGCTCCATCTCTGACATGGAGGATGGGGTGTTGAAGAGAGCCACCACCACTAGAAGCGCAATAATGCGCAGACCCAATGGCAATAAACTTTCAGATGATGGTAGCCAAAACATGCCAATTGATTTTGCTGACTTCCCCGCGCAAGTGGACCTCCCCCGTGGCCGCAATATGGACGACGACCTCATTCAGACTGCTCGTGGGCTCACAGACCTGGAGATCGGCATGTACGCCCTACTGGGAGTCTTCTGCCTTGCCATCCTTGTCTTCCTCATCAACTGCATCTCCTATACCCTGAAATACCGCCACAAGGAGCTCTCGATCGAGGGCCAGGAGAACATGAACCATGCCCACGATTGGGTGTGGCTGGGGAACGAGGCGGAGCTGCTGGAGAGCCAGATCAGCCTGTCGCCCCAGCAGGAGGAGCAAACCTCCATGATGGACTCGAGCAGCGGACTCGAGGAAGGCAGCCACTTGCTGAACGGAGGCTCGGCTCAGAAGAACGTCCAGGGTCAAGTGCATCGGGCGGCAGACACGGGTTGCATAGCCAAGGACAGCAAAGGAGACTCACCCACTACCAAGAGGAAGCGAGTCAAGTTCACCACATTCACCACCATCCCGTCGGACAGTAGCTACCCCACTGTCAACACACTGACTGGAAGCCACAGCCAGGACATTAAGTGGGTGTGCCAAGACGTAGAGCTGGGAGACTCCAAGGAGTTGCGCAACTACATGGAAAGGTTAAACGACAGTGCTTTAAAAGAGGTGGCATAATAAACTGTACGTGCACTTGTAACAAACTCACCCTTATGCCTTTCAGAGGAAAGCGGGTCTGGACAGAAACCGGACCTCTAGGAGGTGAAAGAGGAGGACTTCAGAATCACCCCAAACTGCCAAAGGGTCATTAAAGTTAAGAGGATTGTCCAAGCGACTGAGGATGAATCACTAACGGAAAAATATTTCAGTGAACAAGGACGTCAGGTGGTTCTTTTTCTTTTCATTTGTTTATCAGATGATTACCTTTTTATCATTGTTTTATTACTACAGGGTTTTAGGTAGAATCAAGTAATGATCCTGCAGCCAACCACGACCTGTGATAATCCAGACAAACATGTAAATTTTAAAACAAAACAGTAACATGACTTAGATAGATGTTCTGAATGTGTGTGTACATTAAATGGTTTTGGAAGTTTTGTAACATTTTGGATATTAATTTCCTACGCCAGATCCTTATTCTGTGGAAGAGTTCTGGGGAGGCCAAAGCAAAAGCCAAGAGAAATTTCTGCATGTTGTTGGAACAAAAAAAAAAGATAAAGAAAAAAAAAAGAGGCACAACTTTCCGGTTCATTATCATCCTCCTTAACACGGCAGAAGACCTGTTATGTATATACCGAACAGTCTCCAAAGCATTGTATTGTTGCTCTGTATATTGTATTTTCATAACATTTAAGAAATACACAACAATGTCAAGAGCGTGTATTAGCTTTTATTGACCGCAGCATCACGAGGCCATTCATTTCAAGTCCTACGGTTGAGCTGAGGAAAGTGGTGAAGGAGAAGGAGGAAAAGCCAATTACGCATTCATCTTTGTATCAAGAGAATTTTATGGGATGCAATTTAGCCACAAGCCACAGCACAATCAGCTCCCCTTTAATGCTGGCCAGTGGAGGAAGGCAGCGGCCATTAATACTCTCATCTCGTCTATTAGAACACAGCACCCGAACATGACGGCCAGTGTATGAAGGAGCTTTTAAATTAAAATGGCTGGGCAACATGGTAATGTGACATTTTCTGCTGCCACCCCCCCAGTTTAAAGTTGTGTGAGCTTTGAAGAAAATGCCAATTAAGGTCTCGTTAACCTCTGTACTCGTAGCCTGCAGGAAAAGCATACTGATGGACAAACTGGGATGAAATGGGCTCTCTATCTCTGGGGGAGCTCGTGGATACAAAGAGGGATAATTACAGGCAAGGTGGGAAATGTTTTCTTTTTGGAAATGGATCTTTTATTATTCAGATAATTGCACAAATAATAATCATCTCTGAAAACTTCCTAAACAAAGGCAGTCGGCTGAAAAATTGCATTTTGCTCAGTGAACGTTATTATCGTCACAGTGGTGTCGGCTGATTGCGTTTTTTTGTGTTATTATTTTCCATCAAGCAGAGAAATGTTCACATTATGTTAACTGTTGCTGCAGCGTGGATCAGATTGTTAATCAGCAACGCTCAAGATATTAGCCTGGAAGAAGAGGGGGAGGTGAGATGCTTCGGCAAACGGTAGCACTACCTTGAGCATAATTAGGGATGCCATTTAGATTAGCTCAGTTATGTCAACAGTCAGTGCTGAATGGAGCCCCTCAAGACACCTGGATGAAAGTTTAGTGGCTTTTCTACTTTTATTTAATTAGCTCAAGCAGCGTGTTGACTGATTGTCTTTTCTACTTCTGTGGTGCTGCTATTGATGGGTTGCATGCTGAGCCAGGGCGCTGAATGAAACAGCGAAAAAAAAAACCCCAGCAACAAACGGAGTTCAAATAGAAAAATAACAACCTAATGCGCTGATTTGCTCTCTTGCAAAGTGACATTAAATTAAAAGGTCGATATCACTCTCATGTGGTAAATATGGAGCTACAACCAGCAGTCAGTTAGCTCAGCTTAGTTTAGCATGAAGACCGGAAACAGGGGAAACTGCTGGCCTGATGCTGATGCACTGGTGGTGTTAGTGGGGACAGTTAAAATGTAAAAATGTTGAAAAAACAAGAGATAATTGAGTTTTCCCAACTTTTGTTGTTGACTTTACTAAGGTTTACAAGTTTAGACAAGAGTCCTGCCAACTTGGATCTTCTTGTTCATCTAATTATGGTATTCCTGTAAGGATAACAATGAAATTCTTGCCATCAATGCCATGTACATCTACTTTCAACAAGCACAGATATTCTTGTTGAATAAACATAAAATTCTTGCTTCAGTTAGAAAAACCCAAAACTGCCTTAATAGCTCAAGGGAAATTTCTGTTGCTGTAATTATATTTAAAGAATGCTCAATTAATGAATAAATTCAATAAACCTTGTTTATTCCTCTTGTGAAATATCACACGGTTGTGAACACGAGGGTTAACGGGTACAGTACACACTGGGGTAAGTCTGCCGTTATATACAGTATGCATACATTAAACAGTGTTGTTACATTACAGTATTGTCAACGGTAAACAAAGTTTTCTTCATGACTCAATATAGTGATGAATCCTGCTGGGCCTCAACCGCTTCAGCACATTAAAAGAGATAGTTTGGGTTATTTAATTTAAATTATTATTTTCTATTTCTAGTATATCTTAGATTTTATTTTTATTTACTTTCTTTTACTTTTTTTTTATTTTATCTTAATAGACAGCGGTCAGTGCGCCCCCTGGAGTCTCAAGATATAGCATGTTAAATACTGGTGAGCTTATTTTTGGGGGGTGCATTTTATTACCTTCAGACAGAGACAGGCTAGCAGCTTCCCCTTGTCTCTAGTCTTTATGCTAAGCTAAGCTAACTGGCTGCTGGTAGTAGCTTCATGAGGATGGCATCACTCTTTTCTTCTAACTCTCTGCCAGTAAGAACATATTTCCAAAAATGTTACAATATGTTAAAAATCTACTTTCAAAGACTAAATCCACAATAAATCAGTTTAGCTGTTAGAGCTGATAGAGGCCATGTAGCTTGCACATTAATGCACACACACACAGAAAAAAAGGAAAAACTCTCTTGCTGTCTCTTCTGCTGTCTCCCGTGTGATTTTCCTGCGTCTGTGGCTCTGTTGGTGGCTGCAGGGGATTGAAGCGGGTCCATGTGCAGCCGTGTTCTGGGACCACGGCTGCTGTGCTCAGCCTGTGGACTGTGAAGGGCGAGGAGAGCCCGTGCAGGTCCGGGGAGGGATTTAACTGTCAGCCACAGGGGGCATGATTGATGGAGGGCCCTTTGTAATTAAAACACCACTGCAACTCTTTTTCAGTGACCGTCGTCGGTGGCTTCAACCAGGTAGGAAGAGAACAGTGAAGCCCATTAAAGACCATCGTCTCTACCCTCTTGGGCTTTGGTCTTAGACATATGTTCATGTCCGCTGGGATGTGGCACAGGAGATATAATGGTTGTATTCACTTCCATTCTTGGAGAATGGTAACTCAAGAATCATTTTAGTTGGCCTTGAAGTCTTGACTTCCCTGAAAGGAAAAGAAAAAAACCTTCCCCAGGCCTCCATCTTAAATGGATTTTTAATTAAATTGATGATGTGAGACCAACAAACTCTCACTAATGGTTGGCTGGGTTCCCTGTGGTCCTAATGTGCCGGGTCTGTATTTGCAATTTCCAAATGATTATTTGCTACTTGATTTATGTTTCTTCTTTTGAATTTGTTTTTTTTAAATCAGTTCACAGCAGTTTTACAGCAGCTAAACAAGCAGGCACATGCTGTCGCAGAGGAACCAAAGAGCAGCTGACAAGGTCAGCTTGACTTTTCCAGTCTGACCAATTTTTACAGATGGAGCTGCAGGGAACCAAAGACAACATTGTTCACAAACAAAGCCCTTGTGCCAAATCTGTGTCTTGTAAACACAATCTCCCACCTGACCAGTGTACCACAGTGTGAAGACAAACACCAAAGCACACACACACACACACACACACACACACACTAGTGGTCACTTTTGGGGACATTGCACAGGCTTACATTCATTTCCTGCAGACTTATAACCCCAACCTTAACCAACGAACCAGGAATCAGCCTTTTCTCATTTGGGGATGCAGCTTTTGTCCCCAATTGGACAAAACATCCCCAATTAACTGGTCTTTAGTCTGAAATGTGTCCCTCGAGGTAACCACTAACAGAGCAACTTGTCTAACTAGCCATGTAAGTGCTTTTTAATGACTACGTTTAGTCTAACCCATTACCTTAATCTTGACCTCAGCCTAATTCTAACCCTGTATTTTTATTACCAAGACCTACAATGTGTTTGCACATCTCTCAGTACTTTATGACTTCACTAAATTGCCAGTGACAATCTGACAATGTAAATCACAAATGTTTATTTTAATTCATTGGAGTTAATAGTGCATTAATTGTGGACTATTTTTAGCTGCGGATTAATACACATTTGGGGCTCCAGTGAGTATTCACAACAGTAAGACGATATATGTGGGTTTGACTCAAATGAAAAGAGTGCAACAGTAAAGTGAATAAGACAAGGAAATGAGCGAGGAGTCATAGTCACGTGTTGCTATTAACTGAAGATTTAGTGCATCTTGCTATTAGTTATGTGATGTAACTAGCTGGCTAGATATAACTAAATGTATTCTAGCTGTCACTTTTATATTTTCTATATTATCTATGTATATTATATTGTCTCAACAGAGAACATAGCATATCTATGCACAGGAAAGGAGAAAGTTGACTGAGCTTCTGACCGAGTCTTGCTCTCCTGTTATTGGAGCATGGTGCAGGACTTTGGAAGGGTCAATTTAATGTTGGTTTTAGTCTTTTCATGGGATTTGTTGACAGAAAGTTAAATATGGAATACCACCAACCTCATTCCTTAACCTTAAAGGCCCAGTGTGTAAGATTTGGGAGTATCTATTGGCAGGAATTGAGTAAAATAATCAATAATATGTTTTCACTAGTGTATGATCGCCTGAAAATAAGAATTGTTGTGTTTTCATTGTCTTAAAATGAGCCCTTTATATCTGCAGTGAATCCTCATCCACGGAGTCCGTCATGTTGAACGGCCATTTTTCTACAGTAGCCCAGAACAGACAAACCACACTGATCTAGATACAGCCCTTTTGCTTTTTATCTGAATGTCACAGCCGGAGTATTTCCTACATGCTTGGAAGGAGAGGTTGAGGCGTGGTAGAGTGTTCATTTGGTTGCAATCTGCAACTTCACTGCTAGGTGCCTCTAAATCCTACACACTGGACCTTTAACCCTTAATTCAAGTCCCTCTTGATGAAACTGTTTGTGGAGATCAGCCTGCTGATGGAGACGCATCCCCACAACACAGTAGACAATCAGGTTTTGATTGAATACAAACTAACACACAGCAGTACGAACATATTCACTTCAAAAACTATTAGTAATGAATCAAAAACCGGGAGGCGATAAACAACTACAGTAGCTAGTGAAGCCCTGCAGCAGCATGAAGTGAACACCCAACCATGTCTTCTAGATATATCAGCCCTGAGGGACCGTGCACAGGGGGAACAACATATCAGCCGGCACTCTGAGACAGAATGGGGCATTTTTCTGCCTGCTGGAAAACAATAGAAGGTCAAGGGGCTACCGAGATACACCTGCTAGAATAGTATTCCTCGGTGAGAAAGATTTATCTTGATACCTGTACTGTTTTATGGGAGTCGAGGCCCATTCTGTACAAATAAGACGCTCTAAACCATAGGTCTTGCACCTAATAACCAAGGTTGATGCCGTAAATCCGGATGGATGTACGCTGTTAAAGCATTTTATGGTTGCTTATTTCACAGATCATCTGTCTAAATGAACACCCTTAACATGCCGCCGTGCTCAGACCCACAGAAAACAATCTGCAGATTATGACAGGCTCTACATGAGTTGTTTTTCTTTTTCTGCAGCTCATATCCTGAGCGTGACTTCATCGGCGATAGCATGTTAGAAACAGATTAACTCCGACAGACAAGTCGTCTCTTGTCCAACACTGAAAAGGCTCTAGGATAGCGACCAACAAAGACAGCTCAGATAAGATAATTAAGTCTATGTAAATGCGGATGATTAGTACTTAGAGATGGCCGATTTGGCTGTTTTTTTTTTTAAACATTGTGTCTGCATTAGCTTATCTTAATTAACATGTGATGATACCTCCTAATCCTCCAATTACTGGAGAAACATCTTCTGGAGCATCTGCCGGTCGCTCATTACACAGGTAAGACTCAGTAATACAATTAAAAGCAGCTTAGCACTCTGTAGATTATGTTAGATTGCCACATGCCCCCAAAAAGTCATTTGAAGTAGACGGGGATGAGACAAAATTGTTTGACATACAGCACGGAAAGTGAATTAAGCAATGAAGAGAATAGACCCGGAGATACACACTTAAAACTTTTTGTACTTAACATCATTGTCACAGGGCACACAGAAGGATTCGATATGCAGACTGACGGAGACGGTGGTAGAGGTTCAAAAATGCAAAAAGTTTACTAGACAGATACTTGGCGGTACAATAAATGTCCAGGCGAAAGTACAAAATCATCGTAGTCAAAAACAGGCACAAGGTCAAGAATCGGGTCAATCAAAAACTGGCAAATACAAAACGAGGAAACGCTGGATCGCTGTGCAAGACAAGACGAACTGGCGACAAACAAAGGGAGCACAGAGACTAAATACAGAGGGGAAAGGGGAGGGGACACTCAGACACAATCAGGCACAGGTGAAACACATTAGGAGAGGCAGGTAATCAGAGAGCACGGATAACACACAGGGGAAGACCTCAAAGACAAGACAGGTGAGACATAAGAACTGAAAATATGATTTAACGAGACATGACAATCATGGTGATACACTTCTACTTAGAACTGAAGATATTCTGGAAAAATAAATGGCAGTAACATTGTTTTTTTTTTTTGGTTTGTATAAATCTATTATTTTTTTACTTTGTTGGCTTTTTACATTACAAATTACAAATCCAAACTACTAAAGCCTGTGCCGTCCAAATGCTGCTCATGACTGTCCCTCTGACGTGTTTCCTCATCATCATCATGAAGAGAGCTCTCAACTGAAAAAAAAAACACAGATTGTACAGGCTAAACTTAAGTAAGAGGAAGAAGACACAAACAAAAGAAAAAACATGTTATAAATATATATATATATACGGTTACATAGAGTAGTGGGTTCTTAAACCATCATTATCCTCTTGGTTTTCTCCATCAAGAAGCATGTAAAAGGTCCTTGTGAATCACTGTGTGGTGAGTTATTATTTTTCTAATTTTAGGAAATACAATGCAATAAAGTCTTTTATCCATCCATCCATTGTGAAGCTTGGTAGAGACTTCTGCTTTTAGCAGTGCCGGATGAACCTCGTACAAATCTTTCTTTGAATCTTTATCTCTGAGTAATTGTAGTCACACACTTGGCTAAAATAAGAAAGACTAAGAGTCTTCAGCTATGCTTGCAGCTCTCTGAGGCTGTTCTTAGGCATAGCATCATCTTTGTGAGTGTGAGAGTGTGCTGTGCTTGTAAGCAGCTATAATTTTTATGATGAATACTGTCTAACATTTGATGATCAGCTTAAAACACAAGGTCAGGCTGAGGTTCGTGGGACTTTGGTTGTTTTTTGTGGTATTTAGACACTGAAAAGTTAAGGAAGGTGGCATGGTGCTGCAGTGGTAAGAAAGTTCTGCCCGTCTGTGTGGGTTCTCTCTGGGTGCTCCAGGTTAATTGGTGACTCTAAAATTGGCCTCAGGTGTGAATCTGAGTGGTCGTTTGTCTCTGTGTGTCAGCTCTGTTATGAACTGGCGACCTGTCCAGTGTGTACCCTGCCGCTTGTGTCAGCTGGGAGCGATGCGTTGTGGAAAATGAAAAATGATGGATGAAAGAAAAGTTGAGGGATCACTGAAATTACCCTTCATCCTAAGGGAGACATGAACGTGTATACCAAAAAACAGTTTTAATAGTTTCACTAAAAACAAACCTCGTTGTGATGCTAGAGGGAAAATCCGGGGATCGCCAACATCATCAGGGTTCATCCTCTGGGAATCACGAATGTCTGTCCAAAATATTGTCCCACAGTCCCAATCCATCCAACAGATGTAGAGATACAAGTAAAAACTTGAATCTGCTGGTGGTGCTAGAGGAAATGCCAGCAAAGTCATCAAGATATATAAAACCTGGGGACCATGACAAAATTTCATGGTAATCCGTCCAATGCCTGGTGAGAGTTATTTAAGACTGGATGGACAGACGGATGTTGCCATACCTGACGTATCCCACTATGTTTCAGAATCAGAATCAGAAACAGGTTTTCACATACAAGGAATTCACCTTGGTGTTTTGGTGTGCTAGAATATATGTACAGTAGTTTTTTTTTAAATGAAACGACGCATTACCTTGGTGCAAACACCGACCAAACAGTAGCAGACATGAATACATGCAGGACGTGTTCTTTCCAAGGCACTGCTGTTTGCCTAAATCCTGGCTGATAAATTAACTCAATATATATGAGAGACCAGTACCAAAATTATATATCTCAGCCTTATTGCCTTCGCAATTCTGCTTCCATAACCACTTCGATGTGTCAAGAAATTTCTCTCAACATAAGAAACAAGCCGCCACACTAGAATTATGACCCGGAGGCATTGTGTTGGTTTCAAACATCAAGCTGTCTGCTCAGTCACAGCTATATGGGCTCTCTGACCAAATTAAACAGGAAATGGCCCTCTCTGAGCCTCACGGCTGGGAGGGCTCAGCGTTAAAAAATGATCTGTGATGACGTGTTGATTTCTGTGTCTGATGAAACTACGAAGAAATATGCTGCCTTCCCCCGGTGGGAATGTAAAATGAGGCTTTACACCTCTGTGTTTGCAACCTTTTTTTCCAAACAGCTGCCTCAAGGTGTGTTTTTTTGTAATATAAATAATTTAGGCACTCTACTTTGACTTTCCCTGAGGGTCAACAAACCATAACCCTAATCATGAAAGCGTCCTGACTTTAAAGGCACAATCCGTGATTCACATGTTAACAAACGGGGTCAGCCCACTACCTGAATTTCAAACACAGGACTGGATGTTCATCACTTGAAGTTTTTATTATTATATTGTGTTTTCTGATGCTTAAAATATTTGTTTACATCAGGAATATTTAAGAACAAAGGAGTACACTTACAGATATACTGAATAGAATAAAAGTAGGCCACTAATTTTTCATTTATATGTATGACTCCTGACTGCACAAGCTGTAATAAAGCAGCGCTGACTTGCAAGAAAGAATACTAAATATGCATAATAAAAGTGTGGAGAAAATAAAAGACATTTTATGACCGCTGTGTTAACTAACAGCAGGTGAAGGGACGTGACAGACGCCGGGCTTCATTTCGACGACGGCTGAAAGTGACAAACGCAATTCTCAGTTTAATATACTTTAATGGCCACAAATATCAACACAAAACAATATTCCAGTTCTGCAGCATTATGAAAACAGAATATAGTTCCAAAATAAACAAAATAAATCTGTTTTTTTAAGAGAACTGAGACGACAAAGCAAAGCATACAGTGTATAAAATATGCAATAAAACGAAGGAACATCTCTTTATCCGACCAATTAAACACAAACGAAAATCACAAATAAAACAGGCGCCACATACTTTCCGTACCGAGCTAGCTTCTTGCTTCTTTATGTGCTCTGACAAATTTAACTTTACACCACAGGAGAAACACTGTTCTGAGCTCTGAAAGGTAGTTTTACATTTTCCTGGAGAGTTATGTCACTCAACACTATTGCCCGAGCCCTGAGTTTTCTTCTTCTGATAAAATTCAGTACCTTGTGCTGTACCTGTTCTGACAATCAAAGAAACACACTCACACGCCACACACACACACACACACACACACACAGGCATTTTTCTTGAGAGAATAAAGCTAAAACAAATGCATCACAGTCTAATAAATACAACAAAACATTTTCTGGCAAAGCTGCAAAGCCGTGATAACACTGCAGAAAGTTCCTGACAACAAATACTGAGAAAGTTATGATTTATTTTTGCTGTATGAAATTCAAAATCTAAATATGATGTCAATGTGAAAGGGTTATATTTTTTAATTTGTTTGTATTAAACCCTCCTTTTCGTCCTGATCCTGAAGTATTAATGCAGCGGCTATTTTAAGAGCTACGCTCAAGGTTTGCTTGTTAAGCATAAGGTTAGTTTCTAATTAGTTGTTTGTCCGTACCGACATACGGTTTTGCAGCTTGACCAGAATTAAAAAAAACAAACAAAAAAAAACAGCGGTGAACCTTCGCAGGAGTCACGGAGTATTTATAACATGAGGAGTTAACATTATTCATGTATGGCTCTGTTTGAGGATTTATGTGGATTTACAGTGTGTAATCACGGGCAGCAGCGGAAACAAATGTGGGAGATATTTTTCTGTAAATATTAGATTTGAATAAAAGATTAAGTCCCCAAACAAAAGCCCCATTCTGTCTTAACACTTACAGCAATGCCACACTGCATTATAACGAACGTCCCAGTCACTGTGATCACAACTGTGTTACTGCATAGGTATTGAAATCAAGAAATAATGCTAATATTCAAGTACATTTAATGCACAAATACCCCAATTTTAGCTTGTGGATGTAAGTCTAGAAACCATTTAAAGGTCCCATATTGTAGAAAGTGAGATTCACATTTCTGTTTCATTATAAATCAAGTTTCAGTGACATATAAATACTGTGAAAGTATCAAAACGCTCAGTCCACAGAGAAATTCTCGTATTCAGAAACTGTACCTTTAAACGAGCCGTCAGGACTGTGAGGTCACAACTATACTTTAGGCTCACTATACCTGTGGTTGGCCTGGTCGGGCGTCACTCACAAAAACAGTCAGCCAATCAGTAGAGAGGCTCATTAATATTAACGAGACGAAACAACCTGTTCTTGCTAGAGCTCCAGAGAGAAACTATATTGGGAGTTTTTGGTGCTTAAAAAAACCACAAATATGTTTTCTTCTTCACATATAACACCTCAAAAATGTAAAATATGGGACCTTTAAACAGCCAGTTTGACGATATCGTGGTCAGTAAAATGGTTAGTACAAAAATAAGACTTTGTTAGAAAACGGAAAGTAAAAATCTAACTATAAAAACAGCCGAGTATTCTTTATGATTAGAAAATATCTAGATATTGTTGTTTTGTTTTTATGGCACCACTCCTCAAGTCAAGTGCAAATGATCAAAGAAAGGCAACAGGAGTAAACACACAGGAGTAAGGGAGCACAGCAGAAATTATTCAAACGTGGCTCCTGCATTCATCTCTAGACTTTCAGTGGTGCCTGTGCATTCATTCAGCGATGTAAAACCATTATTGTTATTTAAAAAAAACAGAAAGAGTCCCCACTTAAAACCTAAACATAAATAAGAAATACATATATAGTCATGACAGGATTATTTGTGACTTCTTCTTAAAGAGGTAAACCGAACTTTAGTAGGATTTCATTAGTATGTATGAGGGTCTTTGGGCACTGGAGAAGGCAGGCATGGTGAGGGGAATACGGGGACGTATGTGTGGGTCAAGAGGAGGTGGTTCTCTGCCTTTGGCTTCCCGCTCTGCCCCTCTGCTTGTCATACTTAACAGAGATAGGAAGGAAGACCAGCAAGGTGACGCCCTGGATCCCTGCCAGCAGGAAGAAGTAGTAGTGCAGAGAACAGTCGTTGATATTACCTGGAAAGACAGAGGAGGACGTTATTCCAACAGAATATGAAACATCTCAGAGGCGAGACTGGTGCTTAGATGATGCTTAAGTACTGCGCGATGACAAATAAAGGAAATTTGGTCAGCAAAAGAGCAGAAGGAGCTCAGCGGGAGGGTTGTTTTTAATCAGGAAATACTAAAAAGGTAAACAGCCTGCAAATGTGGCAGGGTTCTGTGTTTTTGTCGAGCAGGGAGAGACGATTCTGCCATCTCACCACGGTGCAAAAAAACCTGAAAGTGAAGATGGTTGACCCCCCACCCTTCACCATCGATACAAAAAAGCAGTATTGACGATGAAGCTTCGGAAATAACAGAGCAATACGGTCCCTGAGCTGTGATTCGAGCCGGGGAGTCTTTCATCGGTATCAAAGGACGGTTTATTTCCTTGTGGGAAAGGGATGCAATAAAAAGGAGGAAAAATAAACTGATGCCTCTGCTGTGATTTGCTGTGTGACTTGTCAAGACAAATAGACCGCAGCACTAAGGAAATAAAGTTTCTGGGGCACTATTTGTTGACATACTCTCTAATTTTTTTTTCCTACCAGGCCTGGAGAATTCAACCAGCAGCCTTTAAACTCGAACCGTCTCAACATTTGCTACACTGCTGACTGAAGAGGTCGTCCTCATTCAGCAACAAAGCTCTAGAGTAAAGCCCTAAACAAATCCTGTTTTCGCCTCGCTTGGGTTTTACATGAAGGGCAAAGCTGACGACAGTACAATTGTCTCCGCTGCTCGAGTATGGAAACAATTGAATTGGCATTAGAGCAGCTTTTGTCCTCTTGACCATGTCAGGCAGGCCAATTGACTTTGTAGTCAACAGCACGAGATGCGGCTGTGTTTACCGCTTTGCTGGACGAGGTCGCACTTTGGGGTGAGCTGCTTGTTGACGGGTGCCTCACGTCGAGCAAAACGAGGATTTAATTTTTGTTTCCGCTTCGGCATATTTAAGAACAGGCGTCCAGCCTCGGGCACAGTGGACAGTGATACCTATAGCTTACATCCTACATTATCGTCAAATGAGTGTATGTGAAGCCCCCGGGGCGATGCTGCCGTATATCTCAGAGGGCTCCTATTAGCGCCTCCATGTGCAGCTGTCACAGCGTATAAAGAGCCAGAGAAAAAGAAGGAGGCTTGATTTTAATTAGATATGGGGGGGGGGGGCAATTGTCAATTCAAGTTCTGCCTATTCACATGGCGGGATGTACGTGTGTACGTGTGTGTGCTCGTGCACGCGTGTGTGTGTATTCAAGTACAGTCTCATTATACCTGTCAATTTACAGTTAACAGCCCCCTGGGTCACGACTGTTCATTTATTTCACAGCTTACTCTTATTGAATCATTCTGGAATGTGTTCAGTGTCGTGCACATATACCAGCACAGCAGAAACTAGATACTTTGCTAACTTGTTTGTGCAGCTGCTGAAACTTTTTTTCAAAGTGTTTACTTTCGGAGGAGAAGGTAGAACAGTTTAAATCCATCAGTGCCGCTGAGGTCATTGACCTCTACAGCCGAGTGTGTTGCAAACAAAGAACTGCTGTTGCTTCAATTAACCTGGCCTTTGTACAGTTTTGGAATGATGTGCTGACACACAAGATGAGCTGTTGAAAGATGTTAACAGGACTAAGAGCTCCGGTTTAATTAAACAAGCACAATGACAAGTGCAAAGTGGTAGGTCACACACATACTCACACACACACACACACACACACACACACTCACACACACAAACTATGTGGGCATCTCCAAGCACGACTGCTAATTTGGTTTGTGCATGTGCAGCAACACAGAGTGCAAAAGGGCTGATGTGGAATATAAATCAGAGAAAGGTAAAGCTTTAACATCCCCGAGGGGGAAACTTGGCTTACAAACAGCAGTCAATACATGTAGCAGTAACTATAAATACAAAAATGAACATATATATTTATGTATGTACTGATTAAATACGCTCAGTCACATCGCTGGTCTTATCACCTGGAAACCACTGTGCCAATCACAGTGAGGCATGACATCAACAGATCAACGAATGGAAATATGCTTTTCCAGGAAATCTGGATGGTGCAGAGAGGCATGACGTGAACACACCGGACCAGAAATCTGCAGCCAGAGGCAGATGGTGTGGCACCGTGATCAGAAATTGATTAAAGTAAAATTAAAAATATAGTTTGGCAAAGCACTTTACACGATCACGCTACTCCAGTCTCGTACTGTAATCCTAATGTATCTGACGTTGTTACATCATATATGTGAGTGTGCCGGATAATGGATTTCAAGAATAAAACATGAGCTGCTGATTTATTTTTTTTTTTAATAAATTGGAAAGGAGGCTGTGATGCGCCGGATTAACGAGCTCTGCTAATCCAATGTCTCCTGCATAAACAGCAGAATGCAGAGCTCTAACCAGCCGGTCTGTGTGTATGTGTGGAGGTGTGTGTGGTGGTTCTGTAGCAGCCTGGTGTCATTTGGGGGTAATTTAAATGGAGGTAAACACAGTGGACGGGCATGCGTAATAGCCCCTGCGCTCTGGCACAGCACTCCTCTAATAGGAGGCTGCAGGTTTATCACATATGTCTATCCGGCTGCCTTCCGACGGCTGCAGGGATTTAATGAACTGAAGGAGAAGCTTTTCATACAGTGTAAAGCAGCTGCTATGAGAATAACTCATTTATAAATCAGTGCAGATTTACTGACCACATTAAACGGTATTTTTTGATATCCATGTGGACACATCTGCTGGAAGTGAGTCATTAAAATTGTTTAACTTTTTAAACATTATTAGTTTATTGTTGCACAGTTTCTTCGAGTATTTTGTTTGCTGTTGTTGACACGACCGTCAGATCGCAGCAGATTGATGTTGCACCACAAACAGATGTGGTTCTGAAACATCAGTTCTCAGCGTTCAAAGTCCAAAACCCATTTTTACACCAAAATGCCAACAACTCGCTTTGCACTGCTTCATCTGAATTAATCTCCCACCTGTGCACCGTGTGCACTGTGAGCTGGGCCCGACAGAGGGTCAAAACTCATTTCAAGGCCGTTGGCATGGCTACAGCCATGCTAGTGGTTTATGATGATGGTTACAAGGTATAATGTTTACCATGTTCATCACCTTAGTTTAGTATGTTAGCATGCTAACATTTCCTTGAAAGTTTTTAGCAGCTGTTTCAGATTTAGGCTCAAGACAAATATGCTTATTAATTATCATCATATTCTAGTCATTTCTGTTTATTTAGTCATCTTTTAGTGGAATAATTTCTCTGCTATTCAACAATACAAAGTTAGTTTGGAGAGCTGCTGTAGGACTGTGAAAAGAAAAGAGAGCGCTGTGGACAGCTTGGATCAGCCCACCACGGCGCTCAGTCCTTATGGTCGTTGCTGCTATAATGCATAAAATTGGCAGTTTGCTGGTCGGGTTGGGTTCAGGTCGTTGATTAATGAATGTTTTTGATGGTCTGGTGGTGCGGACCGGCCCCTCATAAAGGGCTTGGTGGGTGCAGGTCTTAAAAACCTCTGACCGGCACACTACACACTATCTTTTAACCTATTGAGGGAAAATCTCATGCATGTTTTGAATGTCTCATGTCCATCCCAACATACATTTCATCATCGTCTCGTCTTCATTACTTTTCTTAAAATTAAACCTCCTTTAAAACCCAAATAATATCCATTTATTAAAGACAAATAAATATTAAATCATTATTTATCTATTATTGAAAACTCTTCAGTACTATGTTGAATGGCATGCTCGCTTCCAGACACAATTTTTGCATGTTTTAGTTGACTGCTGTGCACTGGTGTGTGTAACACTGTCTCTCTTACACTAGGATTTGTCCAAATAATTCATTGGAAAGAACAAATTTAACATCTTCTCTATAATTATTAGCAAATTAATTGACTTACTTTGGAAAACTTCTTACTTAAATTATTTAATAATTACAAACCAGTTAAACAAATCGTGAGCAAACTTTGACCAGCTGCTGGAGGAGAAGTCATTAGAGTTTGTCCTGTACCAAAGTTCAGTCAACAGTTTTTGAGTTACGCTTATCAAATAAACGAAAATCAAAGAACACAGAGAAGCAAATATTGGTCCTTGTAAAGTGTAAAGTGAGAGGAGGTTCTGTAAATATACACATCAACTGAAAACATGGTGATGATCTATAAATTTTCATTAAACTAGACTGCATAATGTTAACAGCTTCACACAGGAGGGCCTGTGTAACATCCACCTCACTGGCATTGGAGGCGGCTGCTTCACGTCCTCCGTTAACACGGAAACCTTCATGTCCTCGTACATGATTTAACAGCGCGTCCTTCCTTCCTGATCAAAGAGCAGGATCGACTCATTTGAAACAAGCGATCCCGGTGCTTTGCATGATCACTCGCGATCAGTAGAGCGGATCACACTCTCCGTAATGACACTATCGCACATATAAATAATTCTTTTTCCACTCTCTCTCTGTCGTGTGCGTACTCTTGTGGATAATTAGATATCGAGGGAAATAAAGGAACGCAGTAATGATAGGATGCATCACACAGTAGTGATTCTTCATCAGTCAGGCCATCTCTATAGGCTGAAACCTTTGATCTAGGAACAGAGAGTCGGCTGATGACTGAAGTTTTTTTCTGCCAGTGCATTAATGAAATGAGTGGCAAATGGAAAAGCTGACCTCCTGTTACAGTTTTAACTTATTTGTCATCCTAATCTGGTCAAATGTGAGAAATGCATCAAAAACAAAAGCGGCGTTTGAATTATTCATGAAGTGCAAAACAATGTGCTTGACTGGCAGGCGCGGCAGGAAAAGGAAGTGCATTTGCAGCGAGGGCGCTTGTATTTTCGATCGATAATTCACCTTAAGAGTCTCTGCCTCTGCAATCTTAATTAACGGAGCGGCATCGCTTACAAAAAAACAAGGAACAGGAATGATTAAGAGGGGAGACGTATGCATCCTGGGCAAAGGAGCGTTTAGTAAAATATGATCATTTTAAAGTAGATATGGACAGTATGAAAATAAGTGCCTGATATAAACACTCTCTGAGTTGACTCTTAAGCAGTTGCTAAATGTCAGCATGAGGCATGCAACAAATCCTGATTTTAGGACATTCATACTTCGCTGCTGGAGAAAATGTTGTTACCGCGGCCTAAAGATTATTCTGACAGATGACTGGCTCTCAACCTTTGTTCCAGATTTCAAAACGTCCCTCTTAAGTAGGACCCGAGGAATGAAAAAGCTCTTTTTTTCGGTGGGAAAAAGTCCTGAAAATTGTGCAAGGTTTCAGTTTTGTAATGGTTCTTGTTCTATATTCATTATACATTAAGTTAGGCTCTGCCTCCTCCCTTTCAGCCTCCGCCCTCCAGGGCCCACTTGGCTGCTAAGCATTTTCAAAAAATATGGAAGGCTAATTACAGCAGCAAAAGACTAAACAAGGACTTGCTGTAAAACACATTAACGAAGCCCATGAATATTTGACAGTTCTTTTAAAGGAAAAGTCTGAGCGTCCAATCAGAGCGGGGTATTTTGGAACAAGCTTCGTTTGCTACACTTTTTCCTCTGACACTTCCACGTGTTTCTCTGAGGGCTTGTTTTACAGCTCTGAGTTAGTAAATGACAAGACTGTGATTACACCGAGCGCCCCCAACAGAGAGGGTCAGCCATCTTACATCTGAGCGATATAAAACTCGTGGGACAATTCACCTGCGAGTGGCTTTGAGGCAGAACCTTGTGAATCCAGATGAAACGGGTCAATATCAATTTAACGTTTGAAAATGGATCAATTGATCCAGACCTTCAGTGCAATGACCCAATATTTTAATGCTTCAATGCGTTCAATGCCATCGTCTGCCTCGGAATGAAATCAGAGATGAAATCAATGCATGTTTGTTTCAGATATAAATATAGTTATTTTCTCCAGCGCTCGTTAAAACTTCACGATTGATGCTGCGGTTTTGTAAACAGCCACAACAGGCCAAGTATTTCTATGCGCCCTCTGTTGCCTCTGACAAAAAAAAAAAAAAGACATTTTCCGATAGAGCCCTTTCAGACAGAAATAAGAGTTCATGTTAAATTTGCCAGCTCTGACATTAAAGGCTCCCATTAAAACACTGACATTTCGCTGAGTGTGATCCAACACACTTCATGAGCAGGATGTGCGAATGTCAGCTCACTCTGAATGCTCGAACACGTCCCGGACATCTGATAGGAGATCAGTCAGGACTTGGCCAAAGAAGCCATTTCCTGTCATGTGACCATGTGGCTAACAAAAAAAACATTCATTCTGAGTGAATGACACTCGCACAAAGGCTGAATAAATCAAATGCGACAGACTTTTTCTAGAAACAAAACCTTCTTGCGTGTAAAGAATAATGCCAGTGAAGAGGATGATCTTTGACTGACTTACAGAGGTTAAAACAGCTTCTCTCTCTGCCAGGAAAAGGATGAGATGGTGTTATACCAGGCCTATAAAAATATCAAATAAAAGAGGGTGATGGATGACTACTCAACCAGATGTGACCACAGGGGGAAACAATGTGCAGTGGGTTTGGAAGGATCAATAATTTCAGCACATAAGCCTGCTGTGTTTTAAGTTTGAGAACAGATGTGGCTGAAATGCAGTATAACCACTTTCATCACGGAGTTGCAGACTGATGCCCCGAGCTTTTACCCGCACATGTGGTCATTCACTTATGGAGACTCAAAAAGAACAAGCGAGCATGAGAGGACTTTGAAGAAGCAGCTTTTTCTTTGGTAATGTCCTTGTTATGTAAGCTTGTGAAACACATAACATAAATTTTATGCTTCGTGTTTTACAGGACGTCGTGAAAAGGTCGGCACATACTACGGAGAAATGACTAACGGGGCTGCAACTATTAACTGGGTTCTTACAATTCAAGCACTTTTCTAGGTACCAAAACTAAAAATATCCACACTCTCAAAGCCTTCATCATCAAATTGAATGTTACTCTAATTGCCATCCATCTATCCATCCATCCATTTTGTTCCACTTATCCGAGGTCTGCTCGCGGTGACAGCAGGAATCACCTCAGCTGGCTCCTTTTGACGCAAACGAGCAGCTGCTCTACTCCTAACTCACCACTCTGGATGTCTGAGCTCCTATACCTATCTCTAAGGCTGAGCCCGGCCATCCGGTGGAAGAAGCTCATTTCGGCCGCTTGTATCCACAATGTCATTCTTTCGGTCACTACCCAAAGCTCATGATCTCATAGACGAAGGTTGCAGCGTAGATGGACTGAAAAAATCGAGAGCTTGGCCTTCGGGCTTAGCTCCCTCTTCCCCACAACAGCCCGGTACAGCCTCCAACCCGCCAGTCCATCTCAAGCTCCATTTTCTCATCGCTCATGAACAAGACCCCGAGATACTTGAACTCCTTTGCTGACTCTAAATGCAACTACAAATATAAAGTTTTAATCTTGATTGTATCTTATTATCCTGATTATTCAATGCTTGCTAATTTCCAGAGTACGGGATCAGTGAGGGACTTATCTAGCTATATCTGTAAGAAACTTCCTACACAGACAATGAATGTTGATAAGACTTTTATTTTCTTTCCATGATCGTCCCTGGACGTCTTTAGCAAACCAAGAAAGTGAGACTTGAACTTCACCATTTCCGAATCAGCTGGTAACCGTAACATAGGACAGACTCGATGGACTCTGACGACGCCGGCTAACATTAGTGAGAGCGGAGCGGGGAGAGATGGAGCTACAGCACGACAGGAGAGCTGAGCATCTACCAATGTGATGGCAGACTAGCAGCGCCATCCCCATGTAATGCTGCAGGGACAGCTTTACTTAAGAGAAGCAGGGCTATGTAATCAGACCCCCAACCTGTGATTAATGTTGCTCATCTGTCTTCAGGCCCGTGCAGCTCAGTACAACTTAGCACAGCTCACCCAAGATGCTGTTTACTGCACATCATTTTGCCCGCAGCCATGGAAATAAGTTGAATCCATTCCACCTAGAGAGCCATGAGATGTGGAAGAAGCTAATGTGCAAGAGCCACAAAAACAAACTGCATGATTCCTGACTGTACTTAATGGCTGAAGCTTTGTGTCGTGTGCCTTTTTATCAGTGGCCAGGAGGATGTTTTGTTCCATTTCTGGAGCTCACCTTTTAAATGACTTATTTTGGAAAGCAAAAAGAAGTCTTACGGGCAATCCGGCTCTAGTTTAACTGCCCCCCGAGTGAAGCAAGGCTGAGCAAAGGATGGATTTATGAAGCGTGCCAAGCATCTTCCAGTGCTAACATCATCAAAAGTACCTCCCTACCTGTCGGCACACTGTATTAATGAGCTATTAGGTGTTTGTGGGTAAACAATTTACAGTGTTGGCTTATTTACCGCATGCTCAGGGAAAAGTGCATCTGGGTTGGGAGCCTCCTCTTGCTAGGGAGCCCATCCATCTGCTGCCACCACTACGCTATTCATTCTACCACTTGGACAGATTTACACAAACCTTTTGTCGTTAGCCTGACATGTCTATTTATTATGGGAAACACTCTTAAAACAAGAGGTCTGCACAGCATTGTCTCCTCCCCCCTCTCTGTGCATCTAATCTACAAACTCTTAAGTGGATTTTAAATCAGCACAAGCCATTAAAATTCTTAAAAGGTATGTCCCCGGAAAATGAATTTCTGGATTCTGAATCGATACCTACTATTCTATTTCCACAAGTCCATACATACAGTCGATGTGCAGAGTCAATACTGCACCAACAGCAGGCTTGACAACCGTAATGCTCAATTCAGGAGGATTATGGACCGCCCTAAGAAAACTGTATGAGTAAAGATCAATCAGCTCTGTGCTGAAGGTATTTTCAAGACAGTAACATCATTCTTTAAAGGTTACATACAGTAAATGTGTGTTTGTGTGTGTGTGTGTTTCAAAACATTAATATGCAGCACACAACTATTTGTTAAGTTAAAGTGGAGTGATTGTTGGAACAGTGGAAAGACTAACAGAGGAGGATTTGGTGAGTTTTATTTTATCCTTTCCACAAAGTTGCAATGTTCTGCAAGGTCGTACTATCATTTTTTGTCTATGGCAGGGGTCTTCAACCAGGGGTCCGTGACCCCTAGGGGGTCCGCAGAGGAACTGCAAGGGGTCCGCCAATTATTGTCAGAATAATTGACAATTTTCACCAAAATAATGGTGAATGTGAGGCTGCAGATGATTGAGAAACTACAAACAGTGGAGGCATTTGCACTCCAATTGGATGAATCAGTGGACATGTCCAAAGATGCACAGCTCTCGGCATTTAATAACCAACAATAATTATTCATGAACTTTTTATCAATCATAAACACATATAGGCTAATAATCCAGTATATAAATAGGTTAATAAGGTGAAATACAAGTTGAACTAAGTAAATATAAAAGTTATTATAGGCCGGGCTTATAATGTGACACATTTTAAAAAATGAATTACATGTGGGGGTCCCTGTTCTGTTTGTCTCTTGTCCAAGGGGTCCTGGGCTGAAAAAGGTTGAAGACCCCTGGTCTATGGAGTCTGGAGGTGAGTGATTTCTGGTCTGGTGAAAGACTATTTCTGGTTAAACAAAAGGTCTATCTCTGTAGTGAACCCTTTCATAATATAGTCAGACATTCAGTCAGTTGCACAATGAAGAACGTTTAGAGGATTTACTTTGATGCATTTGTCCTCAAGGATTAGCTACATTGTCACCTTGTACCCTGTTTCGTGGACAATCTTCACATCTAACTTAGTGAAATCTTCATCCAAACCAGCAGTGTAACAGTTTTATTCTGTTTAGGAAGATTTATGATTATCTGCAGCGTGAAATTACTGTTTTTTTTGTCACCGCAGTCTGTTTAGTCTTTGTTTTGGTCTGAGATGCTGTGATCTAGTGTGACATTTAGTATCAGTGAATTTCTTATATATAACCTTTAAGTTAAACCCAGTAGGACTCCCATTATTGTCAGTTAATATGTCAAACTACAGTTGTGTATTTACACATCCCGCAGTTACAGAGCAGAGTTTTGTTTCTGACCACCTGATGATTATACAACTCTGCTCTGTTTGGTCCCTATCTGAGGGAAATATCTGGCTACTGAGCTGATAAATGCCGCACTATGTTCACCAGCTGAGCAGGTAGTGTACAGAGGCTGAAAGTGATGCTACTAAAGCTGTGAGACTGAACAAAACAAGCAAGTTGCAACAGAGTTGAGCGACCCCTTTGGACCCCAAATTACAAATAGTCATTTGATCTGTTGTTATTATAAAAATATAGATTATAGCTGCTTTAATTTGTTACATTTTCTACCTCTTGGTGATGGTTTGCAACTATGACTGCACATATTATAACTGTACAAAGTACTGCATGTCTTACCAAAGTCTTTGTGGGAGGACATCCAGCCAATCTCCTTGATGGAGACCAGAGCCAACAAACCGGAGCCCACGAAGGAGCCAATCCCAGAGAAGAAAAAGAAGAGCCCCATGATGGCACTCTGCATGGACTTGGGGGCTGCTGAGTAGGCAAACTCCAGACCTGCAACAAGGACAGTAAACAGACAGATATTTGTTAAACTGTTGTGAAATATTCTGAATATTCAATGAGTGGAAAAAGTGACACCTGTTGCCACTGATAATGTTGTGTTGTCAAACGCTTTGCCTGAACACATACTGTCAAGTTCATGTCTGTGATAGTGGATCAAACAAGGTAATTCCATGTACTCGGGTATAATATCTGTCTTTTACATCTATGTAACATGACGGGGTTTGTTGACAGTGACAGTTTTCCTTTCAGTTTGTTGTAAGTGACAGGAAAAGGCTTCCCCTGCAGCTGCTTGACAGCTAATCTTCCATGGCGGCTCTGGTCTGCAGTGTCCTCATTGGACATCTACTGCTGCTTGCTACTTGTCAAAACAGTTATTTCTGGAAAACACACATCACTCTATAATATTTACTGCTTGGAAAGAAATTAAATGGCTGAGAAAATGGGCAAGTGACCTAAGAGAAAGAGAGATGAGGGGAGTGGGAAAAAAACATCAAATATGTGTCTTTTTTTTGCCTCGAGATCTGTCTGCCTGCGAGCTGACATTGATAATTTCATGGCACCTCAAACATGTGATTTTTCAAATGAGGCCCTATAGCTACATCTGTCGGGAGAGATTAGGGAGCCGTGGTTAAATACGTTTGCTGTTTAAGACCTTCCTTGGAGGAGGATATTGCACAAATTAATGTGACAAACAGTTTCCTTACAGATACCTGCGCTAGTTGTGCAAAGAAAGAAAGAAAAAAGAAGCTTCATGAGAAAAAGAATGAGATAAGAGCATGGCAAACATAAGCTTATTACTCAGTGGAAAACATGAATGACCTTTCAAGAAGTTCACAACAATACATTTGTTTTATATCCTAAGCTAACCTTTTGATAGCAACAAACTGGTCAATAGCTATGCATATCAGAGGGAATTGCAAAGGTTGGTGAGGATTCTCAGATACGGCCGTGCACGGTAAATAGAACAGTACGGACGGACGGTGTAACATTATGTTGGATCCATCTCTTGTCTGTCTGTGACAATAATAATGCAAGAAACAATCAAAGTGACGTCCACAAATATCGCCACGCGCAAACAAACAGCTTGACCTTTCTCGATCCAAAAGGCAGAATCATTTGAGAGAGGAGAGAAAATAAGAGAAAGGCGTGGAATTCAAAATGTGGAGAGAATTTTTGCCTCCCAAGGGCGTCGTTGCAGGGGTGATTTTTCTTTCTTAGAAAATAATATTACCCTTTAACATTTTCAAAAGTGCAAACACATAATTAAAAATACTGTAGGGAGTCATTTTGCAAAAGTTTTTTCTCTGTTTTTTTTGCATGTTCTCATTGCCTGAAAGCAGACAAACTTGGGTGGTGTGCGAGCAAAGAATTACCCCGTTGTCCTACAAGACCGGGGGATTGCGGCAAGGGAAGTTCGACGGCACCGGAGGTTTTGAACAGATTTATTCAAAGAGAAGAAGACTAAAGGGAAATATTCCTCCTAACCAGACATATGTCACAATTCTGTCAGCCAATTTTCCTTGAGGTAAGCCCTGTGGGATGGTATGGAGGGAGAGAAGAGAGTTAAGTTTATTTTAAGGATCCCTATAGCTTTGTTATGTCTGGATTTGACTTTCATAGGGACCCTGATAGTTTTGTGCGAATTCCAGTGTTTTATAGACGCCTTGTGGAGTTCTGTTCAAGAGCTTTATAATACCCAAGCTTATTAAACAAATTTCAGTATCCATGGATTTTAAACTTAAAGATGACGAATGTGAACGCTCATCCCTATAAAAATCCTGCAGTGACTGGATCAGCCAGATAATCCATCCACTGTGGCGAGCGAAGAGAAATCTGAAATATTAATGGTTCAATCTTCACTGTTGATATAGAAATAAATGCGAGCGCTGTATGGAAGAGCCCGCAACAACATGACCCGTAGTAATAGGTGAACGACTCAATCGCGGCTCGAGGTCTTAACAAAGTCCAATCACTAAGATAATGGAGGCCTGGAGCCGTGCAGGGGAAAAGACATAAAGAAAGCAGGAAAACAAACTATACAGACAGAAAACAGATAAACGCAATACAAGGCGAATTCTGTCGTGCATTGTAGAGTATATTGTGTGGGACAAAAATGGGCCACAGCTGCCACATTGCACTGTACTACATCACATTCAGTGCGTTTCTCCACAGACACAAAGTCCCCTCTTTTAATAACGGAGAATATTGGAGCTGTTGTTTCCATTCTTGTCTCAGATTTCGCTGCCGCAATTTGATATAACATTAGAGCAATTTCTCACTTTGTCACATTATTGTATGAATGGTGCAATAAGGCCTTACTTCCAGTAGTTTTTTTAATGAAATGGGTATTTTCCCGTTCAGGTCACGGCTCACAAAAACAAACAAAAAGGAAAGAAATGAGAGCTGGCTTGCAGAGCGAGTTTTCAGCTGATACCCTGGAAGTATCAAAAAGAAGTTTTGCAGCTGTCAGTTCCTTTATGAAGTGTTCTGACCTGCTTTTACTCACTGCTTTTCTTAATCATTTTCAGAAAAAGGACAGGAAATATGGTCCTTCAGGGAAAGCAAACACAGCTAAATTTCCAGTAAAGGATTATGAGTGGCCTTACATAATGACGTGCATGTGTCTTTAGAATGATATTTACTGGAATGAAACATCTGAGCAGCAACAGTAAGATATCTGAGGCTTTACTCACGTTAGTGTGAAAAGTTGTCCTGTTATATAAATCCTATTCCTAATCGCAGCCATTAAGACAAAGGTGACAAAATAATGAAGAGGGAGGGGGAGTTATTACAAAATGTAGGACTTTCAGAAAGGGTTAATTAACCCAAGACACACTCACTCCAAATGGTATCTAGTCATGCAGATAGTTTCAGTTTATCGTGCCAAGGTTTTGAGATATCTGCCTTTAGAAGTTTTGGCTGCCACCCCGATACTCCAACGGAGGTTAATCAAATTTTGAGCGACAGATTTGTCAACCTGAAGAATCTTTTTTAATACCTGCAGTCGACTCTATGGTACGATGATGCCTCTAAAATTGGGAGTTGATGTCAAGGATGTTTAAGACTCTTGTTCTCTGCCTCTTTGCTCTACGTACAAATATAACTGTCAGCATCCTCAATGTGGTGGACTGCTAATTAAACATACCATCATTTTCTGTGTATTCAAGTGGAATAAGTCCCCACGAGCAGCTGTTCTAATCGGATAATTAAGAGTTGAACTTGCACTACAGCGTATGTCAGTACAATTTGTCATTATTATCTCTCTCTCTCTCTCTCTCACTGTGATTACTATTTCATATGCTGGTTTTAGAGGTGTCACGAGTCGATTTAAATATTGTTTTAATCACTGATAGCTATCTGATTATTAAACTATATCTTAAATTGTAAAGATCAACCATTTTTTTGGTTTTGTGCCCTCAGAACTGTCATTTACATTATTTATTTATTTTTTTTTTTAAAAAGGATAAGCTACATGATATCTGGTGTGATATGACTACCAACAACACTTTTCCAAACTGGTGACCTCAGGGAACCAGGATGACTCATCTCTGAGTTGGCAGCAGTCATGGTGTCAGGTTAAAAAGTGCAGCTGTGTTGTGGTTCTTTTCTTCCACCTCCGGACACATGTTGGACGTACGCAAATAGGCAACAGTGGATGGCTGTGTGGCATCGGTGATCCTGCTTTTGATTTTTATAATTAAAATTAGAAGCTAAGCTAATTATGACACCTCAAGCTGGTGAGTTCAAGTTCTAACACACCAGCTGGCTGAACATGGAGGTGAAAAGTTTGTTATGATGTCAACTGTGTTGCCATGACGACTATACCCTCAAGGATACATGGTATAGCATAAAGTACACATCTGTGTATTTATCTGTTATCTACTGTATCTGTTTGACAGAGGAAGAGTGCTAATATGAGGCTGCAGTGAACACACAGCTGTCATCATCATTTCAATTCTTAAAGGTTACTTTATCCACATCTTATTTATAAAAATGTCCCATTACTGAACGATGTCTTGGAGTGGTTTGGGAAAATCCGGTGAATCAATTATCGATCGGCTTCCTGGGCTATTTACTACGACCCGCAAACACATTAAGGCGGCACAGTCTGGCAATGAATCAAACAAACTGTTCAAAAAAGGCTTTACACATTAGTCTTCATTGCATTCTGCTCAGAACAATGGGCCCTACGTTTTTTTTTTTTTAAAGCTACAATCCATTCAGAGAGGCTCAGTGTGGAGGTGAATGAGTCCAGCTCAAACCATAAGGCTCATCACTGGAGGATACTGCACTTCACCGTTAGTCTGAATCATCATGTCTACCTGACCCCGCAGTGCTAAATGAGACACGGGAGATATCGGACAACTGTACCTGCAATGCTGGCAAAGACTTCGCTGATTCCTATCAGCACGTACTGAGGCACTTGCCACCATATGGGTAAATCTGCCGCGTAGTAGATAACGTTGCCAAGCACCTGGTCAATGGTACCATTTGACTTGATG
Organism: Argyrosomus regius; assembly: GCA_946959425.1. Taxonomy (NCBI): domain Eukaryota; kingdom Metazoa; phylum Chordata; class Actinopteri; family Sciaenidae; genus Argyrosomus; species Argyrosomus regius. The sequence continues at coordinate 3,375,595 of OX336890.1, forward strand.
ATCTCCAGGCGCTTCGTCTCCAAGATACCTGAGAGGGCAGACACACAGAAAATTTAAATAAGAACAGTTGGCTGAGGGTACTCTCCTAAAACACTACACACAAAAATAAGCTTAACTCGGCAACATACACACTAAAGTAAGGGAAAAATACAAATTGGGTGTATCTAGGCTTGTGTATCTTACTCAGGATTAAAAAAAAATTAAAGTATCATGACACCAACAAACATCCAGAGTTCAAGGATTCAGTGACAGTCCATTAAGCATTTAGCTAGTTTTAAGGCTACCCTACAACTTCATTAAGATCACATCTGCACGCTTCCATATTATGGCAGTTAGTAATGGATCAGTGCAGACGGTTCAATAATAAAAGCCAAGCAGTTGTCATCAACCGCTGCCGCCTCCTGAAAGCTTTATTCGATAGCTATTATCATGTAACCAGCGGCTATTTCCAGATAACTCCCAGAGACAGCCTCCTATCATAACTACACTTAATGCTGTATTTGAGAAGAGTTGTAGCCTTGTAATCCGGCTATCCTATAATACCCGGCGTCCGTCTCAGGCTGTGTGGCCACTGGGCTGCCCAGAGCAAGTCTCACTATAAACACACATCTTTTCCCCCCTTCATCACACATCAGACAACCGAGTGTGATCCCTGGCAACTCTGCTCCAGCTTTTATTAAAAAAAAAAAAAGAGATGTCTTTGGACAGCGTGAAGCTATTGAGCTTTAACTAAAGCAGATTAGTATATAAAGTTAAAGGAATGTGATAAAACATGCTAAAAAAAAAAAAAAAAAGAAATCTCTTCAAAAGCAATGTCAGCACAGCTTTTCAGAGCTGGACTCAGTATGTGGCTGAAGTCTGGGACTGTTGGACACAAATGAAAAGGGGATCAAAAGTCCACTGTCCGCCTGACAGCGAGTCTTCAGCTGTCTCTTTGCCCCGCGCGGGAGGTCCAGCCGTCCTCGCGCCACTTGTGTCGGCGAGCACGACAGAAAACCCTGTGAAATATCGCTGCACCAATGTCATCATGGCAAAAGCTCTGCACATTTCTTGCACATGGTGATGAAATTGATTCTAACTCTGAACAGCAGCGGTGTGGACGCAGAGTGGCAGGCTGACAATGTAATGTGTTAGGCTGGCGACTCTCTAGGCAAAAAAAAAGCCACACTTGGTCATTCCCAACTATCTGTCTGTCAGTCTCTGAACACAGCACGGTTTGAGCTAGTGGACAGATGCAGATAAGCTCTGAGGACACGCACAAAGCCGGGCCGAGGGAAATGCGGTTCAAAACATAACAACGGTGTAAGTCAGCTGCCAGGAGTCGATGTGTGTGACTGAATAAATGTGAAGCGAGGCAATGCTGGGGATAAACAGCACAGAGGCTCTGCGAATCATTCTTGGGTGAATAACAGTTCAAATAAAAAACAGATACAGTATCATTAATGCTGCAGCTCATTCTGCAAAGCACATATCTGATCCAGTCGTCTGATTTGACTCCTTAAAATCCAGGTCAGAACTGTGTTGCACACTAGTTGTTCATTCACCTACTGTTCTGTGACCAATGGCCACACCGCTGCACCGCCGTAAACCCTTTCTCTCCACTGCCGGGCCTTTAAAATTGCTTTCTGCAATATTCAGAATTTATTTAGCCTGAATTCAAATGCAAGGATTGCACTTTCTTTCAGGGAGCCAAATGGAAAAGTAAATACCTGAATGGCTTTTGAACATCTGAAATGAACATGTTGGAGCACCTTTCCTTCTTGGAATGCTCATGTCCTCTGAAAGGAAAATATTACTTTAAAGCAAACGCATTAGACATATTAGATTTGGTTAATAGACCTTCTACTGCATCTCGCTGATTGAAAAGGATGTTTCTGATGGGTTAAGTCAGGCCTTCATAACTCTCAGACGGGAACATCCAAAGACTCTCCCTCAAACTTTCTCATCGCTTTTTCACCATGTAGTATGAAGTAAAGCACAAGGATGAGAGTTTAGTTCAGCGCCCGTCTCTCTCTCTTGCACATCAAACATCACTGCACAGACGTCTAGCTCAGTCCTTTTACTCTACAGATCATACATTCAGTCTATAGATCATTTAAAACATTAATATGCAGCAGTAATTAGTGAGTAATTGCTATGTAAAGAGGGAGAAAGCGTTGCGCTGCCTCTGCCTGTGATGTTATCTCAGTCTCTCTGTGCTTTGTTAAGCCGGTCCCTCCGTGTGCAACTGAGGAGAGCGACTCAAACAGCTGTTTTTCTCATCTAAATCTCTGAATTGAGGATTTATTTTAAAAGAGTTTGTGTGTGTGTGTTTGAAAAGTCGGTTTTGGGGAGTTTTATTTGTTTCTGTCCACTTTGAATGACTGTTTGTGTCTGTGGAGTCTGGAGCGATAAAATGTCTGTTTCTGGTTAAACAAAAGTTTTATCTCTGTAGGGATCCTTTCCATAATATTGCCAGACACTTAAAGTGTGTGCCCGACGAAATCAAGCACTTTTAGTGGATGTACTCTGACAGGCACATTTGTCCTCAAGGATTAACTACGTTGCCGCTTTTGGCCCGGTTTGTGAAAAAGTTCAGATCTAAATCTGAAAGTTATTTTAAACCAATAATGGTGTTGGAAGGACTGTGGAAATACTAACAAAGATGGTTTTTATTATTTTATTTAGTTTCTGTTTGAAGTGAGTTTTCTAATTACCTGTGAGGTAAAAATTCTTGTTTTTGTCACTAGAGTCTGAGAAACTGGTGCTCTATTTCTTATACATAACCTTTAATGTCCTAAGGTGAGTTTATACCATATATGAAAAATGTAATTCTTCCTTTTATATTGATATCAAACCACATTTAAATAATGTGTTTTTTATACATTTGTCTGTTGATCATGTGGCCTTTTACACATTCTGTTGTCAGATTAATTAATAACCTAATTATGCAGATGAGGATGAAGAGAATTACCAGTCTATGAATGTGACATGACACATACAGTTTGATTTTATTCTATTTATTCTATTCGGCTCCTGTAGCCTTGTTGCAAAGTGCAATCATGGAGCTGCTCGTGTAACATACAGATAAAGAATTGCCTTTTGGCAACAGGTAAATCATATCTGATACTGTTATATGCGCAAATTACATTTATGGAATTATTTATAGGAGGGTATTGACTCAAAAATCATCATTTGAAACATTTACCAGGGCTGCTCAGGCTTCTAATAGATGCTTTAAGGCTCTAAAAAGACTTAATCAGATCATATATCAGTCCTGTCAGTGCCTAATTTATGTTCACTTTAATTCGCATGAACTAAATATTTAATAAACTCACAAAAAAAAATTTAATTATCCCTCACAACTGTTGTCAAATTTGATTCAGTGCATGTTTAACAGTCAATTGGCAATCTGGTTGAAGCACACCAGTCAATATCTGAAAGGTCACTAATGACAGAACATGTTCATATTCTATGTGGCAGATGTATTGTGCATCTGAGAGAGGAGAAAGGGCAGTGGTTGTAGAAAATATAATGTGCATTGATTCTCAGGAGTGTTACTGATTTGCTTTCTTTCTTCCTGCCTCCAGGCTTGTCATTTTAGCCTGGATGTATCAATGCAGCAGCGCCCGCTGACAGGCCTGGCTGGGACTTTATTTCCAAAATAATCCACAGGCTGGAAGGAGGACTGAGCAGCGCTGCTGCTGCTGCATGCGGATGCAGCCATTCAGGACCAAAAAGAGAAATGCCACAGCTCCCCCTGTGCTCTACAGGGCAAAAAGAAAAAAGAAAAAAAACCTCCGGGGCTTTTTTCCCCCCTCTCTTTTCCAGGTGGAAAGTCGTGTTTTGATTCAGGGACAATTAATACATCAGTGACAGATGTTATAATTCAGGGACAATTAAAACATCTGTGACAGACCATCTGCTGAGTCGCACAAAAAACAACACAGTAAAAGCAATTTAGTCAGTCAGAAAATGATTTAGAAAAATAGTTTTTGTGCAGCATCAGCTATCAACATGTATATTTTACTATTTTCATATGAGTACCATGTTCCAGAAGCATGTAGAAACAAAATAATGAATGATTTAGATGTGGTAGCTCCGCAGCTGCATTGCTTGTTGCCTTGTAAGTACTGATTGCATGTGACATTTACCACAAACACTAACTTTGTTGTTTCATTTCTGTTTGTCTGACCAACTCATGTGGCAGCACAGTCAGTCGGCGCTCTCACCTGCCGCCACGGCCGACCACATGACAAAGAACATCCCCACCGCGATCCTCTTCAGAGAGGAAGGCAGCAGGCCGCGGCGTTTCAGGATGGGGTCCACCACTTTGTCCTTAAGGGGAATCAGCATAAGGATGAGCACTGCGTCGAACATGGTGAGCCAGGCGGCCGGGAAACGGAACGTCATCTGAGAGGGGCGAGATCCAGAAGAGAAAGATGAGGTGAAACTGTGCAGAAAAGCAGCAAAGCATGAAAACTACAGAGAATGTCAGTGCATTCCAACACAGTTCACTGAGTGTTTGTGTGCATGTGTGTCTACTTTCAGCTTGATATTGCTTTGGCACCCCCAGGTGGTCAAAAGCAAACATAATGAAATGAAAAATATTCATGCAAATCACAGAAGAGAAAGCATAGATTCAAATCAATAAATTGGGATGTGAGTAGTAGAATTATTGTTGTTGATGTTAACACATTTATCAGTAGTAGTAGCATTGTGTTTTTACATGCTTATCTACTAAATATGTAGGAGGCAGACAAGACAAAGTGTAGTCAAAGACTAAAATTAAACTTTTAGCACAATCTATCTAATCTTTAAATCTATTGCCATAAAGTTTAACCTATGAAAGGAATAATTACACTGTGCAAACACAGTGGAAGACATATCAATCAAAGAGAAAATCCATTGTGAGCAAACAAAGTGTCTACAAGTTAAGGCAATATCTCATTGAGTGAGCAATGAAAGGCTGCAAACTGCTGGAGACGTTCTTTGCAATTCAAATTCCGAGTGCCATCTGAGCTCCTGATGTGTCTCTGGTTTAACACTTCTGATAGCATCATTTATTCTCAAATTGAATTTCCATTTCTCCGAGTCACCGCTGGCAATCCATACGCGGCTCCTTGGAGAGTGTTTTCCTCCCTTGTTTGCGCATTATCATATTCAAAATGATGGAAAGTGCTAAGTGAGACTTTGCCAAGGAAAGCCTGGTATGAATGGCAGAGGTGGCTCAGCAGGCCCAAGTCTGCGGCTGGCATGATGTTCTGCTTTTTGTACTTCCTGAAATGGACTAAAGATGCATATGGATGAATATACATGATCTATATCATGGTCCGCTATCGGGAAAGTTCAAAGCTGATTTAATCTTTGCGTTTTCTGGAATACTGGCATTAAAATATACTTAAATAAAATATAAACACGACACTCTTTGCTTCCATATTTCATTAGTTGAAGTAAAAGACACAAAAGGTTTGTTTCTCTCAATTATTGCACACAAGCGTGTTAAAATCCACGATAGTGTACACACTCCTTTGCGAGATAATCCATCCACCTGACAGGTGTGGCGTATCTAGATGCTGATTAAACAGCATGATTATGACACAGGTGTGGGGGCCAGAGTGGGGCGGGTCATGACTTTGCCCGACTGGGGGAAAAAAAACAACATGTTATCTGTAGTCCTGTGAGAAATAGAGATAGTTCTGTGTCTAATGAGATAAAACGTGGATTTTAACACATCTGTGAAGAAAAACTAAAAAGATCAATAAACCTTTTGTGTCTTAGATACTTTACTTCATGAAGGTTTATAGAGTTAAAATTAAACAGTGTGAGAACGTGAGAAAATAATTTCTTCTCTGCTTAAAATGTGTTATTTTTTTAAACGGAGCGCTAATTGTGTTGCATCTCAAGTTAAAGAGGTTGGCAACAGCTTCTCTATATGCAACACAGGGTTAAATAAAGACAAATTAAAATGCAATTCAAATTATAATGAATGCAAAAACATTTACTGTCTATTCACGGAGGCATAAAATACCTGCCGCTCCAACAGAGTGGTAATCTCTGTACCTAATCTTATTATATCCAATTACAACACATTCGCTCCTGCCTCCCTTTGCCACTTATTACTGTTAGTATGGGCGCTGTTTCATTCAAGAGGCAGTATTTGTTCATCTCAGTCATTGAAATGTGTCAGGTGAGGTGAGGGAGCAATTCACAGAGGCATCTAATCTCACTTCCCTTTTGATGTTGAGAAGCGTCAAGGCTGGTAGCAGAAAAGGCTTAGTTCTGTTTTTTTAAATATACTAAACAGTATGTGAAGAGAAGACCAAACAGTACAGTCGTGAAAGCACAGTTAAACACGGAGGAATATGACATGAGTAAACAAAACTGTCAGACAGCTTCGCAGTGTCACAGGGTTCAGTGCGTATTATTGTTGAATGTAAGAATGTACACTGTATGGAAGCCATTTGTGCAACACTGGGTTAGACTGTGTGGGTTGCAGGAAGAGTTTCACTTCACATTTCCATGAAGTCAGTCAGTGCACAACACGCATACTGTACTTTCTTTACTTCCTAGTCTATTCCATTTTCATTTTTGATTTTTGACAAGTCTTTCATTTCCATCAGACAAAAGCAACACCAGACAGGAAGAAGAATGAGTTGTAGGTGCTTCTGTGGAGGTACAACCGCAGCCAGGTTGCTAATCTGCGAGGTATTAGTCTGTGAAGTCAAGTCCCGACTTAATCCCGAAGGCATTAACAACCTTTGCTACTGCCTCCAGCTGTTGCCCAGCGATGTGTGTCAGTGACCTACTGACTCCTTTAGTTTCAGCAGTGAAATCTAGTTCAGTGGAAGCAGGTTGGAGCTGCGAACTAATGTGTTTAACCTCAATGGAAGTAACCAGAGGTTGGTTGTGACACACTAATCACAATGTCTAGACCACCCTCCATGTTTTTAATAATTTAACAAGAAACAGGAACTTGCACTGAGGGTGTTTTTTTTTACTTTAGTTTACCTGGTGGAAGCCGGCAGTGTTGTTCGGAGGACTACCAGGAATCTTCAGATGGAGGCTCTGCAGGACGTAGGTTGTCTGCATCTGCAACACAATAAAGGAGATTACAGTCTCAGCGTGAAGTGATTCTCCACTTTATGATTACCCGGATGTCTGGCACAAAAACCATTCTTCTTCAATATTGAAACGGGGAAATAATCTTCCATCGTATTAACACATGCATATCTGCATCCAAGAAAAGATAATATTGCCATATTAAATTCGGATTTTTCATTTTACGTGACTACTCACGGCTCATGCATTTTGATTTGGCTTAAAATGGGTTGATATTACCTGGAAGTACACAGTCCAGTACGGGATGAGGGCGAAGAAAACGGGGAGGATTTTCACCAGAGATTTCACCTCGTCTACTTTCTCTTCTGGAAATTTTCCTCCGTAGGTCACTTTGGCACTGTCTAGTAGTGTTGGTTTGTTGCTTCATGGGAGTAAAGAAAAAGATAAAATGACCTTTAAAATACTTAAAAACTGCATTATGATTGATAAAAATATAAATAAATATAGCATACTAAACTCTTGATGTGTGAGACTGAAGCAGCCTTTCTTGTGATCATCTCACCCTTAAATAAGAGCACTTCTAGATATAGAAAAAACTTTATTCTAAAGCCTATAATCCTCATCTCTGGAGAAAATGTCTTAATAAGAAATTCTTGAAAGACTGCTGGATTGGCCAAGTTAAAATATTCAATGTCAGGTTTTTGAACCAATTGTGCTACTTTGGTTCAAAGTCGAGTAACAGCTCTTCAGAATAAGTTTTCACCACAGGGAATGAAGATGAATGCCTGGACCAGTGGGGGAAAAAAGAATTATACAGGGGGGGATCAAAGGAGGCTTTAACATAAAGGTCTACCAACAACACCTAGCTGTGTTATTCCACTGAATATCACAGTCACCATCCCACTGAACTTTGCCATGAACTAAAATACTCCTCTCACTGCTGGAAAGTGCCTTCCCATTGAGATTAATGAACACTCTGCTACTCCACAGTCACTCTGAGCGTGCTGTTTGTCATTTAGGGAATGAATTTACCACCTTTATTGCCTGACAATACAGTTTTATGCTATGTTCTTTTCCCCCCCCATCACTTCATAAAAATGCCTGACACACAAAGTTGACATGCCACTCTCACCGGATTAAGTTAGTCTCCTTTGGTTTCTGGGAGCAGCAGGCGAAACCCAGGATCCTGAACATATCTGTGAAGGCGCTGCCATCGGCAGGCTTACTGATGAAGACGGTGCGGCCCAGGACAAAGACCAGGAAGGAGACCCCGAGGCACACGGTGGGAATGATGTAGCCTAGCTCGAAGCTGTAGTTCTGCTGGATGTAGGCGACAAATCCGAGAGACATGATGGCTCCTAAGTTGATGCACCAGTAGAACCAGTTGAAGAATCTGCGGGTGGCCTCTGGCCCTCTATCTTTGACCTAAGATCACATGATAGCCACAAATCAGATCATCACAGGCTGGTACAACATACAGGAAGCAACAATTAAAGATAAGACACTGAACTCTGTGTATCATACAAGTTTGATTGTCAACTAGCAACATCTGTCATCTAGAAAAGAAGTGTGCGCTATGATATCATATCGAATAAGTTTTTAAAATCACGATGGATGGGTATCTGTAGGATTTTATTGATATCAATACTGCTTGGTGCATTTGGTGCAAAGACATGACATGCAAAGATTCAAGGTATTGAGTTACTGCAAATAGTTGCATTTTCATTAAATTTAGAGAAGTGAGCCGACATTTTTGAATATTTTTGCACTGTTCTAGTCAGGAGCTGTTACCACATCCTGACACCCATCCCTAAAAGTCACATGGGGGGAAAATAAGTCCAGAAAGATGCAGTCTTATGCATTTAAAACAGCAGTTGCCCTGCCCAAAGGAACAAGGAACAAAAAACAGAAAAGACATGATGCCACATTTCTTTCAAGACATTACATTCTTAAAACATTTAGTGTGATTATTTTATATATCATTATACAGAAAGTATATAGCCATATGAAACTGAAAAAGTGGAAGTAAACAAGCAAAAGGGAATAGCAACTTTTGCTTTATTATTCATCTGCTCACTGTTGCTTTGGGCATTCGTACAGAATTTTCTATGAGCTTCCACCATTAGCTTACCAAAACAGCAATAAATTCAGTTAAATATCTATGTAATCATAATATTATTATTCTCATAATGGCAATGATCCATTCCACATAAAGTTATCCCAGTGGAGGATAAGATTTTATCAATGCATGATGAAGTGGATATTTCTTTTATATGTGAGCACAAAGGATGCAGTGGTAGAGCTACAATTAACTACTGTGGAGATAATGTCACGGCATTCACAGGCCGATGCTGAGCATAAATCTTTCTGGGGTTTCCTCTCTGCAGCTGTGCAGCCGAGTTAGAAAATGATTCATCACGCTTAAACTGACCACCTGATTGCCACGTGTTACCAAGAAGTGCATTATAAGACATTTTAAAATATAGAGATTGGTACTTTCAGAGCGCCTCGTCTACATTTAGTCTTGACACATGATCAATCAAACTAAGTGGTTGTGTTCCCTCCAGACTTCCATCACGTCAGGACGAGACAAACATTTAATTTACTGTCTTGTTTTAGTGTTGACCCTCCATCAAATGCAAAATGTGATGAGTAAATATTAGAATGGCCAAAAGCTGACAGACGTCACATCTGCAGTGACTCATAAAAAGGACAAAAATACAGTTTCCTCACGCATTTCATGTCCCAAATTTAAGATCTATTAGCTTCCTACACAGCTTCATCAGCAGCACCAGCAAAACTGTAACTTTATGATTACTGTGCTCAAGTTCCATGTTCATTTAAAAACAACTCACAACATTGACGATGGCAATTTTCACGTTGCAAGAGGGTGCAATTACTTCTTAGACAGAAATCAAGCTGCATGTTCCAGGCAATCTTAAACTCTACTCAAACCAGGCACATTTCAAGTATTAACAGCCACCACTGCCATTTAATTAGGACTTTCAGCTGGAGGAGAATTAGCCTGAAGATTGTGCCGTTGAGTGACGCGGTTCACATTAGATGTTCGCAACTCACAAATAAGTATTTTAGCCAGGTTTTATAATTGTTTCTTGCTTCCAATCACTGTGGCTGTAGCTGATTTATTCCCTATATTGATGTTTTTCTGTTGTGTGCTGCCGTTTCTCATTTGTTTCCCTCCAACGTATGGATTTTGCTTGCTGTTGTGCATTGTGCGTGTTTGTACATGATCAAGGGGAGCATTGACAGAAACGTGAAAATCTTGTAATGAGCGTAGCGGGCTCAAGTACTAATCGTATTTGACCCACTGGTCTCCTTTGAAATGTTTTACCCACTTCTGGTTAGATTATGTTGAAAAACAATGAGTCCATTGATGAGCTTTCCCCCTTTTCAGGACTGCTTCTGACATTATATCGTCACCAAACAGGTGTGTTGTGTTTCACTTCTTATCACCAGTAAAGTATCAGTCAAGTGATTGTTCTGCGTGCATGTAAGTGTGAGTAAGAAGAAGACTGGCCGTGGTGTTCAAAATATGCATGTCTAAGTGGTGCAACAGAAATCCAATCACATGTCTGGCCTCCATGTTGTCACACTGCATACTCAATCTTATATAGGAAAAAGTGATGATGGAAATAAACTCCATGTCTCCTCCTCTTTACATTCTTCATCTAATATTAACTTTGAGATCTGAAAGTGTTCAATACTCTACCTGGTCTGCCCCAAAGGGAGTGATGTTGGACTTCACGGTACCCACACCTACTGCAATTAGAAAAAGTCCACTGTAGACTACTGGGCCACAATATGGGGCACGAATGGGGCACGTTACATTGCTCGGTGGGGTACTGCCTGTACACTCCGCAGGCTGCACAGGAAACGCCATCTCTTCTCCACATAATTCTATCCTGGTGTCTTCGTTAGATATGAAAGGGAAAAACATCATGCCCATAATATACAAGATCAAACTGAAAGCAATCGTCCAGAATTTCCCGAGGTAAGCATCCGCCAGCCAGCCTCCAAATGGTGAAATCAGGTAGGTAACTCCCATGAACATCAGGGGTGCCTGGCTGGCCTGGGTGCCCTCCCAATAAAAAGGGCTACCGTTGAGAAAAAGCACAAGGTTGGATGTGATGCCGTAGAATGCAATCCTTTCTAATGACTCGGCCAGCAGGATGGCTGCACATGCCAGCCTCCTTCCCTGGAAAACTGATGGTGGTGGTGGAGGTCTGCTCCCAGCATCTGAGTCCAAAAGAGGGGTGCTCTCACTGGCATCCCTGTTGTTGTAAGCCATTCTCACACTATTTAACGGCTAGTGAGCTCAAATCTGCACAGAAAACAACAATTAAACAGGTTATTTTAAGGTTGTCATCACAGTTTAGACTGAGCAAACAGCTAGCTAGAGCTCCCTTACTTCTTAAATGTAACACAGGCACTTAGAGGCTAGCTTTAGCTCAACGGTAGCTCGGTAAGAGTTATAGCTTTTACGTTACCTTCAACTACAAGTGTTCCTCACTTCTCTCCGTTAACGTAGGTCATATTTACAGCTTGAATATTCACTTTGTACCGTCTTTAATCAACACTTCGTCAAAGGAGAACTGGAAGTCAACAAACAACTGTGTCACAGTACTATCGCGTGACACACATAGCTCGGTTATCAAACTGTCACTCTTGCGTTGCTGTGGAGACGATCTACAAATGACATGCGCAGTAAAAAAGAGCGGGAGCAGCCCTATCCATGTTGTTTGCAAGTCTGTTCAGTTTGCGCAGACGTACCACCGCGAGGCGGTAGCGCGGTTGTTGTTTGTTTGTTTCCGTTACCCGTTAAATCTACTATTGACAGACCTGTCAGCAGACAGGTGTATGCTGTAAGTCGGTGTTTGTGTTTTGGTGACTCGGTTTTAAATAACAGAACACTGTATCCTGTACTATATGTGCTACCGTCATATGTTTCCGTGGGAGCATATTAGCAGGCGGACTTGTAGTAAACATGTCCAGCGTGTGTACACTGACAGCTAACGGAGCTAGCCTCTTTTTTAGCTTTGGCCCTACGTGGTGTAACTTCCAGGTATGAGTTCAGGAAATGTGATAGGAGTCGGTTAGCGAGCCTAAAACTCAGCAACACAGAGGCTCTGCTTGCTGCATTATTCATCTGCCCTTTCACACATGTTTACACGAGAAGCAGTTAGCTCGTCAAAGCAATGAAATTACTCTTTCTTGCCTGTCTCAGCCCCAGCACTGGGAACCACACCACAGCTGAGAGGATAAGGTAATCTGCGTTGTTGCTAAGCGTAGTTAGCTGCTACAGCTGTTGCTAATTACTGGTAGTTAGGCACTGGAGTTAACTTTTAACCCAAAACAAAGCTGCTGCTGTTAAAGCGCCTACTTTGCTGTACAATGGCTGTAATGAATCAGCTGTAGCAGGGTTCTCTTCAACAGGAAGCAAACATTTCATGATAAAAGGCTTTAAAAATAAAGTTAATTTTAATCTTTGCTGTCTTCCATCCATAGTTATGTTTCTCTTATTTTACTCTGCATGTCTGTAATATTACTCTGTAACTCTGTGCAAGAACCTTTAAATCTGTGCAATACCTGCTCATTATAATTTATTTTATCCACTGTTTACATTTAGTCTGTTGTAGATAGATAGATAGATAGATAGATAGATGACTGTATTAATCCCCGAAGGGAAATTAGGTCGTCATAGCAGTCCGGTATATTTGAATACAATAAAAATACAATAGAATAAAATACTGAGGTAGAAAAAAAAATAAAATAAAACACAGAATGGGACAAGAACACTTAAAAAACACAAGATAAATAGGTAGATTAGGTGCAGTGGCAAGATGATGGTAATAGTACTGATGGTATGATGGTAGCGTTATTGTTAATAACAGTATATAATAAGAGATATGCATAGATATGTATATACTGTCATATCCACCTACCTCATGTACATTCAACCATTTGTAGAAACCATATTTATTCCTCCACCTGCACCATTGCACTATCATCAGTCGTTTACCCAGTCCGCAAATGTCTATAGATAGATACTCATGTCCATATACCTTTTAAATATGTTATTTTTTATGTTTTTATGTTGTGTTTGCGCCTACCTGTCATGTCCCTTGTCTTTTAAACTGTACTTATGTCTATACCTGTATGTACAATTGAGAGCAAAGTGAACCAGAGTCAAATTCCTCGTGTGTACTGATTCTGATTTTAGGTCCCACATTGAATCAGCAGGACACACTTGTGAGCTCAGAGATGCAGCACAGTTTGAGTCTCCTGCTGAGGTGGCAAACCTAGTGTCTGAAAATCCTCCGTTTGAAGGTGCAGTGGCCATTCATCTGTTCAGAGCAGGCAGACTTCTCTTAGGTAACCGTCCATGTTGTTGATGTGATTTCTTTACTTATATTTTGTCAACATTAACAGTACTGCTACTGCAACTCACTGCTACCTGTCCCACAGATTCAGGACTTTTGTGTTTTTAACTTTTACACCCAGACATCCAAGTCCCCTTTGGCATTATCTTTGGCGGAACAGACATAAATGAAGATGTGAAAGTTGAGCAGAAGCGTGTGGTTATGGAGCAGGTGCTACTGAAAGCCAGGTGATGTTACTGCAAACCGCTGTTTTTAACCCATTTAATGCAAACTGACTACATGAAGCTTAATCCTTAAATTGAACACATCACAGGGACTTTTAAACTTTTAAAAATAGATATTTTTTTAGAGTTTGAGAAAATATATGTTGTGTCGTATCATCTGTGGAGAACTGCAGAGTAAAACATATCCCAAATCTCAGATTTTAGCTTCTTAAATGTGAAACATTTTCTGGTGTCTTTAGTCCTCTATGACAGAAAACTGCGTATCTTTCGGTTGTGGACAAAAAAAAGACACTTGAGAACGTCAACATTTTCACACTTTTCTGACATTTTATGGACCAAACATCTAATAGATTAATTGAGAAAATGATCAACAGATTAATCAATAATGAAAACAATCAGTAGCCCGAGTAAATAGACTTACCTTATGATGCTACAGTGTCTAATAGACTGTTTTTACGGCAGAGTTTTTAACATGTCATAGCAGGAAAAGCACAGTTGCGAACACTAATAATAGCACTAATTATGGATGAGTTCCATTTCGGTGTGCCCTGTTATTGTTCATGTAAGGTCTGTTATGATTTGAGAGTATGATATAAATGTGGCAGTACTTCTGTCTTACTATATTAATAATAAACACTTTATTGTCATTACCAGATATGCTCGTAATGCATCACCACATGTTTCACTTCCTTTCTTAGAGGTTTGATGCAGATGACACCATCCTGAAGTGCGAGCAGGAAGTAAATGTGACCATTTACTAACTTACTAATTTAACTTGAAATTGTTCACATGAAATCAAGACAACCTTTAATTTATGGTGTGATTTTCACTTTTGGACACACTAATAATAAAACTTTTATAGCCTCACAAGCTCAAAAGACCGTTGTAAATGTAGGGAGAGCAGTGATCCTTTTACTATAGTTATAGATATTACTTTACTGATTCAAGATGTGAAATTGTTGCATTTGGATCATATTGACTGATTCAATGATGTATCTATGTGCCTGGAGTACTCACATGAAAGGCTGAGCACATACAGGCCAGCCCCACCTGTGCAGGTTGTGTGTTCACACCTCCCCTAGTTTAACATAGAAAAGTCAGCGTGCACACATGCTTATCAGTATTTTGTCCTGTGCCCTGGCGTCACACACAGCAGTGTCTCTGTTATCGTTATATTGAAAATAGGTGGTAGGGCATCCATCTTGTAAATCTAAGGGGATAATTGCCTTCTGGGAGATCTGGGGAGATCCAAGTCTCTCATGACTTCAAACATCTGAATCCACACACCTCCCACTGTGGTGTCTTCACACACACACAACCCTTGATCAAGAAATTCAGTCACCACTCTGAGCCCGCTGGCCCATTTAATAATGCACGCTCACACACGCACAAATTAATATCTCCCCACTGTTTTTTGCTCTACATTTTCTTTGTTTTCCTCTTTGTATTCTCTGTGTATTCATCCTTAAATCCTTTTGCCTTCGAACCACAAGCGTTTTTTCTGCTCTCACGTACTCAGTCTCAGCCTGGAGACTTTTTTGTTTTGCTGTTGTTACCCCTGCTTTTTCCCTCTATTGTTGTCAAAATTGTCATTGCTTGAAAAAGGCTAAAACTTGCTGTCAGCAATGAATATTCATCTTACCGAAATGGCTTTCACAGGGGTGATAATAAAGTGTTTTCTTTTTTTTTAATCAGGTTTGCAGTTGCATTTACTGACAGAATGAAAGAAGAGGCAGAGTTATTTCTGGTATGATTATATTCTTTTGTATTTTAATAGACCAGCTGCAGTAGTTTTTATCTCATACGCACTGATGACTTGACTTGGTGCTTGCATGTGCAGGTCTGTGTCTAAGTTTTCTTACCAGTTCTACTCATTCAAGTTTTACTAGAAACTTTGTGTATGAGCTAATTGCTGCTTGATTGACACTTTCCTGACTACCTGCTATCCAGCAACCCCCACCCCTGACATAAAGTTGACTGTCAGAAGTTATACTTGAACATATAGCATAAAATATTGACCCACGTTCAAAGCTACTGTAAGAAATCCAAAAGTTTTGTTCATATTTAACAGCACCCTCAAGAGACAGCACGAGCCTGACAGCTCCAATAAATAAAACAGAAGGGCTTTTACTATACAAACACAATATCCTGCCCTGTCCCGTAATAGTTTGGCATTAAAACAATATTACCGTGTTTTATTCTCAGATTAGATTGCAGCCGCAGGCCGCAGATTGAGGCGAGTGCCATGCTTTATCTCTGCCATTTAGTGCTGACAGCAGGCAGACAGAACAGGCACTGAGAGGCATCGCCACACTTTTTATTGTGACAGAAAACACACATAGGGGATGGATCTAGCGCGATAACATCCAGTCAATTTCCTCTCCATCCCTTCTGATTTATTTTGTAGCATCCCCTATTATCTTTGCAACTGCTTCCCTAACTGTCTTTTGTTTTTTAAAGTTTGGATTAGATGTTCGGAACACAAAGAGCATTAATTGACTGTTTCTCTCTTTGTCCGGCACAAAGAGAAAGAAGCACAGTTAGTAATAATTAAATATAATAGCAGACACTACGAATAATGACTGATTAATTTAAAATACTTATGTATTTATGTCCTGTTTTTTTCTCTCTCTCTCTCTCTCTCTCTCTGAAGCTGTCCCAGAGCGGTAAAATCTATGTCCAGCCCCAAGGTAAGCTCTGCAGGATGAATATCCTCGCCTGATTCTGTGCATCCCTGACTCGCCATTGAAGTGTTGCATTAATCAGCTTTGACATTTTTCCCTCCATTATCATGCCGTCTGCAGTACAGAGTCGTATTTGCTCTTGCCATTGGCCACGGTGCCATGTAGGACAGCCCAAATCACTCTTCCATGTTGTTTCCCACCAGTAGCCGTGTTTGGCAAATAGTGTCCCTTCAGAGATTAGAGGAGAGCCCTTGGCCGGCTGCATGGCTCAGCCTGGACCAGGGAGAGCTTTTTTTTATTTTATTCTTTTTTATGCTTGTCACCAGATAGTGATAACACTCAAGTGCTTTGAAACATTTTTAAAACACTTTAATTCACATACAGCTCAAATTTGTGCCTCTAATGTGAATAAATGTTATGAAGGATATAGGACGACAGTGATGTTTTTATTTTGAGTGCATCACAAAGCCAACAGACACTTCTGAATGTATTTATCTATTTATCAAACCATGTTGGCTGTTTGCTGCATAATGGATTTCAGTGTTGATGTGCAGTAAAAGCTTTACCGAGGACACTGTGTCTGTGTTTATTTTAAAGGCATCCAGACGGAAGTGGCTGAGAAATTCTGCTGGACTGAATTCTTGAGGAGCTCAGGTACTGTTCAGCTTCAGTTGGTTTTAATTCCAGCTATAATGTGAGACTCGATAATCCATAGACCTCACTGTGGACAGTTTTCAGGTTTGTTTATTTCTTCTTTTTTTCGCCTTTAGTAGAAAATATTTCCCTCCTGAGGGAGGTCTGTGGATCGTCCAGAGTGAGCAAAATATTATAATTTTAGCTGGTGTTAAGCCTGTCACCATAATTATGTTAACGACTTATCGAGGTCAGCAAAACTGGCGTTTGTTTAATGTCACCAATTTTTTTAGCCAACGTGATGCCAGAAGAAACAGCGAGGTTTCTCCTCCGTAATTATAACACTTGGGCGCAGAGCCAAAGATGAATAAACAGAAAAATAAATACACAGTTTGAGACATGTTTTGCTGTCTTCTCATCATCTGCTTTCTGATCTCAGGCTGCTCCTGCACACCCACACACACGCACACACACAGTGACAGCGAACCAGGTGAAGTGAAGATAACGTGTTACTCGAGGCTAATAGGTGTTTTTCTGTCGATTTTTCCAGCCAGTTTACGAGTTTGGAAAAGAAAAAGTCCAAATGGACTCTGAGAAGCACTCCAGTGTCAGAAAAGTAGCAATACAACTCTATTGTCTGTTAAAGAATGACTGATGCTCTACACAAAAAAAACCCTGTGATTTGTCACAGGGGTGTATCTGTGTATTTATCAAGTGCAAACAGAGCCAAAAGCCAGGGAGCCCATTTTATTTATTGTTTTAGTTGTGAGGTTTTATTTTAGTTATATTATATTAATTGAATGTCTTCATACTTAACTTAAAGGTTCATTGCTCTTTGAAAGGATGCACTTGCATTATCGTGCTATTAAATTATCCTTATATCAGTGGCATAAAATGGTCTTACAATAACAATTATATCGTTTATCGCAATTATTCCTGGGACAATATGTACAGGTCTGGTTGGTGAAGTGACCCCTTCACAAGAGGACTGAACTGTCATACCTACACTGCATCTTAGCTTGATTTTTTGTGCTCTTTAACAACAGCTTGTTATTGACAAGTAGCATTTTGGTCAGGTTCAGAGTGAGTCAGGTCTACGCAAAGTGTGTGCACATCCACAGAACCTCAGTGCTCAATGCAATAAAATGTAACTGCACACTGAAATTTATGCTCAAATATTTTATTTTTATTGTCGTCGTTTGACCATCTACACACAATGTGTGCCTCATATTTGTGTTACTGCACATATAAGCTCCCTACCATATTCTAGACTGTTCTCCTATTCCACTATTAGTCAGAGTGCAGTGCAGCGGAGCCACCGCTGGGAGCACGACAGGGAATACATTCATACACCACCCCCAACCTGAATAAATAAATAAATTTGCTCTGTGTTATGTTAGACGCATAAGTGTGGTGGTCGGGGAGTTAGTAGAGGAACTCCCCTCATCCACCCTGTTCCCTTCTCTCTTCAGTCTTCCAACTCCCATTTGAATACCTCAGTAAATATGCACTCCACAAACAGCATAGACTTTAAATTGGACATTGCAAGATGATGTCCATCTCAGGTACATTAGCGCTCATAGAGAGTGCCGTTGAGTACAGAGAGGAGCAACTGATTAATAGCTCCCCAGCCCGGAGTCATTCGTCACCACGCTTCACAGCCGGTGCAAGTAATACTAATTGCCCACAGTCACTTCTCCATTTGTTATACTTGAAACAGGAGTCACTACTATTGTGCTTTTCCTCAGACATGATGAAAACACTGTAATCTAACCTGTAGTTGTTATTGTTGTTTGAAGCTGTCTGATGGTGTTAGTTGGTCTAGATGTGGATTAGTCAGTGTTAGTCAGTCACCACAGTGCTTTCACAAGACAAACACAGGTAGACACTCACTGTTTATATGTGAGAATGAGTGAATGTGAATCATAGATAAATCTTTAGTCATGTTCTTAAATGTCTTTTTTCAGCATGAAACTGCACATTTTAGAGGAGCCTTTGTGACCAGTCCAAGAGTAGAGTTCAAAGGGGCAGAACGTTTCCGGTAAATTTCCGGAGCTGGGGAATATTGGAAATATACTCCAAAAACAACTCCATGGGAATTTTTGAGCAGACATCCAGGCAAAATAATACAATTTAAAAAAAAAAAAAAAACATTTCATCAGATTTATTTGTAAGTAGAACTTTATCGAGTTTTAATTATTTTATTGTGCTCCAAAGTGGTCCAGGGTCTATAAATCATCAGTGCATGCGATGGAGGAATACACAGTGTATGTAGGGGACATGGACTCAATAGTTCTGCAGTAAGCAGTGTGCTATGTGCATGTGATAGCAGATATTCAAGTGTACCTGCATGAAATCTGGTTGTTTTAGTCACGGCCCCTGTTAAGGACCGACCTTCAATTCTGTAAATTCCTGGTTTATTCCCATAAATTCCCATGGTAAGTTTCCAACTTTGAAAATTCCCTTAATTTTGCAACCCAAGACACACCTGTGTGCCATAGCCATGCTGTTTAATCAGCATCTTGATATGCCACACCTGTCAGCTGGATGGATTATCTCTGCAAAGGAGTGCTCACACACAGGAAATGTGTGCATAGAAAGAAGTCACAAAAGTGTTGCTTATAATTTTTTGTCGAGTGTAAATAAATCATAACTAAATAGAAAAATCTAGAGTGTAAGTTTACAGTGGCTGGTGTGTGTGTGGAGGTCTGAGTGTTGGGGATAAATGTATTCTGTGTGGCCCAGTGCTGCAGTGGCACAAAACACCTCCACCTGTGAACATAAAAGAGGCACAGCAACCCTCCTACCTGACTGAAGATACATGACTGTACCGTGTGTGTGCCTGTGTTGTGCACCCTCCCAAGGCACAGGCTTGCAGCACTGGGATCCAGAAGCTGTCAGTCCATGTGAGCCGCTCGGCGTGTGTTGTTTGTAGGCCCCTGCTGTGCGGTGCTTGTGCGCTGGGGTTACAGGGATACATGAAGAACAGCGCATTAGAGTGAGCTGCGATGCTTTTGGATCACTGACGGATGAGGGGGAAACAAGCAGGGAGTCTGTTTTTACTTAGTCCATGTACTTGCTTCTGAAAGAATAGTGTGATTCTTGCGTGTTATTATGTGTAAAATGGTAATTAAAAAGGGAAGAGGTGAGTTGAGGGAAGGTTAGATGTCAAGAGCAGAGCCTGTTTTCATGTTACAGTGTGGGAACATGATCAGGGAGCAGTGCGGGTCATGCCGTGTTTGACATTGACCTCGTGCTTCTTGGTTGTTTATATTACCGTGATGAGTTTTCCACATTGACACATAAAAAATAGATCACTGACATATCAAAAAAATACAGTTTGTTTTTCCTGCTAACAATATTTCAAATGCATATTTATTTTGGCGTACCCCCAAAGTTTTAGGTCGCAGGCACAATTACTTACACTCAGTCCCTGTGATCTGTATTGATTGCCCATGTCTGTTATTTAAACAAGTGTCAAGGCTCAGATTATATATAAGATTTTATGTAGTGTTTAATTCATTTTGGCTGACCATAACGCTGCTCTCACGTCTGATATCTGGCAGTCCTGACGTGGAGAGAAGGAAACTAGCCAAAGTTCTTCCGCCTTCTTGGATTTGTGTCGAGCACCCACCCACAATTTTCTCTCTTTGGAGTTCGTTAGCTCTGTTTCACTATGAAACTTTCCACGTTGAATATTTGCACATAATTTTTGATATCCCTGAATCTGAATATACGGTCAAAAGCCATAAAAAAACAATTTTCTCCATGTTTTTAGGAATTAAATGTATAAATCAGGCTACGTATGAGTCTGATAAAATTGACATTTTGAGACGCTACAGGTGAAATTACGAAGAGATACTGTTACGAAACTTCCTCAGTTGATTATTTACATCAAGACAATTTTTTTTTGTATTACAAGTTTAGTAAAATTGTATGTTTAAATATGCAAATTAAGCCTTATCTAATGCAAACTAATGCGAACACCTAAATGTGGATTTCAAGCATTTTCTTTGGACTAGTCTGAAAGAAGACGTGAAACCACACAGCTTAAAATCTCAAATCTTTTACCTGTAGTGTCTTGCCGTAGAATGGTTGATTATCAAACCTCTTTAAAATTGAGACATAATGCTAATTATCGTAACACTCGTGCTGTCATGGATTTGTCCACTTCCTGCAGTATCTGTTCCCGTTGTCGCCGTGTGCCACTCAGCAGATTAAAAGGAGCTGTTCAGATACATGTGTGGTCCCACATCCCAGTGTGTGTGCACACACACATCCTGATTAAAGCTGGGGATTGTTCAGGACGCCCTTCTGAAATCAAAGGCGAACAAACAAAAAAATGTGTTTTGCATAGAAGTCACAGAACTGCAAAGAGAGAGGGAGAAAGGATGGCTGCTGGCACAACAGATGATTTATACAATTTGTTCTCCCCGAGGAAAGATGAATAGTTTTTATATATATATATATATATTATTTGAATTTCTTGCTCAGTTTGACAGCTGTGTGCTCTGGTGTGATTCCAGCTATCCTCCATTATTTTCCTGCATCTCGTTCCGAGGTAGTGACATGTTTTTCCCCCTTTTTGCTGATGTGCTTTCTCATCCCGTGAATCAATGCGAGGAAATTCGATACATCCCCGCGGATGAAGAGCTTTTTTTTGACAATCGGCTCCTAGGATCAGGGTCAATGCCCGCACTCCACGCTGTCATTTTAAGATGCTCTTTAATAGCATTAAAAGAGCTGCCTCAGCCTCCTGATCTGGACTTATCTGGCAGCAGGGGATTTCATTCGACTGTCACTGTGCTTTAAGCACGTGCTCGTGTCTGTCTGCGGTATTATTTTCAAAATGGTTTGTGTCTTGGTTTGTCACAAGCTACATTTTATTGTGAGCTTTTATTTCTTGCTTTACTTAAAAACACTGCTTCGCCAGCAAAACCATTGCCAGCAGGACCATCACAACCGTTCTGATTTATCCTTTTGGGTCATTGTCAAGGATTAAAGGTCAAGGATTAAAAATGTATTTTCTAACACTTGGAACGGTCTAATGTGAAAATATCGTTATACATCTGCCTGTTTTGGTGCATATATATATATATATATATATATATATATATATATATATATATATATATATATATATATGTATAATATACCGTTTCTATTCAGTCAGCAGTCTTTGACCTTAAAATGTTGCCTTTACTTTAAAAAACCTAGACTTCTTTCTCAGATGTTGTAAAGAGCTGAGCATAATGGCTTTAAAACTTTAAAACTGATGTAACGTCTAAATGTCCTCTTCACATGAGGTTTATATTCCATTTGGCAATCCATCCAACTGTTTAATAGATCGCCATGAAAGCAGGTCAAAATCCTTCACTTATCCAGTGAAATATCTCAAAATCTATGTTCATGTATTGGCACAAAACTCGCATTGGAAACATTCATGGTTCCCAGATGATGCATCATAATGACTCTGATGATCCCTTAACTTTTCCTCACCACCGTGAGGTTAAATGTCTTGATAACTTTTCCAATAAGATTTGATACATACGTTCATGTCCCCCTCAGGATGAATTCTAATGATTGGTTGATCCCTCGGCCCAAAAAGGAGAGCTCGGGTTATTTAAAGTGAGGTTATATGAGGTACTTATCTGTAGTCAGTGTATTACCTACAGTAGAGAGTGTTCAGCACATCCATATTTTGTAGAAGCAGACAGGAGGACCAGGACAGAAGCTAAGCAAAGTACTGCAGCAAAATGTATTTTAGCCACCTAAAAAAGTCAAACTACATCATATTTTGATTTTCACTGCTTTACCTTGCCATCAGATGGCTCTTTCCAACAGGAAACTGAAACAGCTATATCGCCATCTCCAAAGCCACCAGACTTCACTGGCAAAAAAACATAATTTTACCTCACAGAACACGGGAGCTGCTGGTGTACCACTGCCTCAGTCCACAACAACAAATATTAGCTGTGAACTAACATGATAAAACACCAAAGTCACACAACACAAACAAACTTACTGATCAAGGCAGCGGTGGACCAGCAACTCCCGTGTTCTCTGAGGTAAACTTATTTTGCCAATGAAGCCTGGTGGCTTTGGAGTGAGAGACATAATCGCTTCAGTTTCCAGTGAAAATAGTTTAAATATAATGTACACACCTGGCTAAAACACGTTTGTTGCTGCCCTCCGTCCACAGCAGCACATTGCTTAGCTTCTCCAAACTGCCGTCTACTGTAAGTAACACACTGACTTTGGATATATAACCCCACTTGAAATAACCTGAACTATCCCTTTAATAAAAGATCCTTGATTATGTTTTTGTGGGTTGAGTGTGAGTTTTGTGTCTAATCTCAGGGTTGATCCTGAAATCTGGGAAAAGAGCCAATTTAATGGCGCTGCCTCACAATTAAAGCGAGGTTCTCGAAATGTTTGATGTCGTTAGGCCGACGCAGGGTTGGCTAATTTTAATCCAGCGCCGTTCACTGAGTAAACTGTCACTCGAACACTCCTCCTCTGTAGTTGTGATGCCATATTACACACTGATTAGGCTACAACCTTCCAATGTTTTCAGCAGACTGTTTCCCTGCTGAGTGTTGCCGCCGTGATCAGAGAATTGTGCGAGCACATTAGTCACTCCTGTCTTATTTTCCTCATGACCTTGGGTGATGTATTGCTTTCATTATCTGCCGATGTACTTGGGATGTTCATTATGCAGTGTTTTGATATTGTGGCGCTGTCTTTCTGTGTGTCTGGCTTCTCCCCAGGTGTGAGCAGCGAGCATGTGGATGAGCTGCACGTCTTCCTGTTGGTCTGCGGCCTCAGAGGAGTCAAGGACCCCCTCTACCTGGTGGAGGGTTTTTCAGGTAGCATTTATATATGTGTAGGTGTCTATTTTATGTATGTACTGGTCTGCACATCATTCAGCACTAGACCTTCGATCCAGGTAAGGGAAAACTCGCCAAAGAAACCTCAGGTAGAGCCACAGAGGAGAGATCCCTCTCCCAGGATGGAGAGACATGCCACAGATGTCGAGTGTACAGAAAAGAGGGGAGGGTGTTACTTGCTGGCATGTTCTCAGCCTGTTCAAACTTTATGTCAGGTAAACCCCCAAATTAGACAGCCTTCCTGGCTGTATTTCTGTATTGCCCTGTGGTAGGAGCAGTGGCAATGTCATCATCAATTAGGAATGAAGTCAGATCTCTGCGGTTGAGTTTCAGCCAATTGAAAATTTATGTGAAAGTGCAGTGGGATTCTTCTGACTGCTCATGCTGGCCCGACAAAGACATCTTATCTGCTCGAGTCTGCTCACCTTCCTGCTGTTTATTTTTAAGATGACTATCTTATATATCTTATATGTATTTAATATAGTCAGCTGTGAGAACTGGCACCGATCAGTGGCTTCTTTCTTTAAAATATTTTTTGTGGCTTTCCTGGCACACAGTTATGGTAATAAGGCAGCACTAGGGGGCGTCAAATTGTATATTAATGTTTCATCCAGATAGGAGTGTGTGTGTGTGGATTTTCACATGGCATGTCTTTGAATCAAATTCTACTTTTCACATGCTTAAAAACAAAAATAAAAACCTGAACTAAGAAGAGTTCAATGCAAAAACAGATTTTACTGCTTCTGTGGTTCACTTTTGTCCTGTTTTCTTACATCGGCAGTTATATTCTGTGTCTTTCAGAGTGGCATTGTGAGAACCCCCTGAATGTTTTG
Organism: Argyrosomus regius; assembly: GCA_946959425.1. Classification (NCBI taxonomy): domain Eukaryota; kingdom Metazoa; phylum Chordata; class Actinopteri; family Sciaenidae; genus Argyrosomus; species Argyrosomus regius. The sequence goes on from OX336890.1 coordinate 3,400,301, forward strand.
GTCATTATTGGGCCAAAGGTAAGTGCACAGTCATTATACAGATTTCTGTCTCTCTCCTGTACCGTGACTGAAATTACCTAGAAACCTTCCCTGGGAATTCAAGCAGCCTCTAATTGGATGTAGCAGAGACACACAGGCTTTAGCTGTTCAGCTGGAATTAACGCTGGGAGGAAATGGCAATCTTCTGCTAGACGGGACGGCGGTCAGCAGCAGCAGAGGCTTTTTGTGTCTAACTGGCTGACTGCTTGATATACTGATGCATTGTCTACTTCAGATTAGCTCTTTACCTCTGACTAGTGACCTGTGTGGAGCTGCCTCATTTTCATACACATGGATGGGCATTTATATCTGGGGACGATGTGCTGGTATAAATTACAGCCACAGCACTTTGTAGCGCTGTCACACACCATCATGCTTCTGTCTTGTGTATTTTTCCTAACTGCACATATATGTGGCTTCATGCCAAGCGTCATATAATTGGAAAAACAACAATTCTTCCAGTCCACCATGATTTGTGATATTCATAAATCAAACAGTCAGCCAGACAATCAAATCAGAGGATTTTTTTTAAATGTTTATTTATTTTTTTTAGTGATTGCTCTTTTCTGTTATATATGAATTTCTGTCTGCTTAGCACTGCAGATATAAGTCATATCCCAGTCAACAGCAGCAGCTTCAGTGCTCTCCCCAACTTCTTTTCCAATCTGTCACTCATTGATTTCTCTCTGTGTTTCTCTTCATCTTTTTCTTCCCCCTGACTTGCTTTGATATGACATCGAGTGTATAGTATTTTAGTGTCTGTTCTTTCTTTCAAACAGTGGTGTCAGGCAAAAGGTATGTTCTGCTTCAGCTTTGCCCAGAAACAACTCAATTAGACACAGCTAGGGGCTTATGTACATGCTCTTACTGCCGCTTCTTGCTCTGCTATGCTGTTATTTGATGAAATGGTTCAGTGGAAGCAGAGACGTGTGATTCATCTCGACACTCCTGAATCACAGGAAGCGTGTTTGTTTGTTTGTTTGTTTATGTGAGAAATGAAAGCCATATATTCTAATCACCATAACAAACATGTATTTGTGTGACCAGCAGTTTTCCCCTTGAGAATTACAGAATATACTTTTCTTTAAACATGAATGTTATTAATAAAATCAATTAAGCGAATCATAAAATCTAAGAATACAAACAGAAGTTTGCTCACGCTGCCGTGACGTACTATCCACAGCTACTCGTTCAAGTAATAAGCGCTCTGGCTGCACAGCATCTGTCATTAGGAGGAAAATTCAGGTCAGTTTGTCAGCAGTGACACATTTCACTCCTCTGGAAGTGGGCTGAATCGAGCACCACAGCGTGCAGCATATTCTCTGTTTTCGAATCAAATAAATCTGAAACTTATTTGAAAAAACGTCCAATATTAAATCATGGACGTTAGCTTTTGGACCAAATATTTCCTTTGAGACAGTGCAGGCAAAAACATGTGTTTTACTTCTATAACGTGTCTTCTGTCAGACGAGTGGAAAAGAAAATGGCCCAAATACACATCTAGGTGTTTATTTTACTTCACTTTGTCTGCTTGTATCTGTATAATCGTCACTATAATTTAAAAAAAAGGTAAAAAATGTATTTTTTATGGTGGTTATCCGTATCCATCTCTGCACAAAGCTTTGACTCTAATATGTAAACAAAGTGAAAGAGGAACTGTGAACCTGTCCTCATGTAATGTTCAAATTAGCACATTTTAATTAGATAATTCCTCATTTGCATGTTTAAACTCAATTTCATTAAACTTGCAAAACAAAAATTAATGTCTTAATCAACCTGGGGAAGTTTCATGCTGATATCTTATTAGTCAAAATTTCTATCCTCTTCACTTGAAGTGTCTCTCCTGAAGAACAAGAAAATACGAAGCAAAGGACAAAACAACAACGCAATTATCATAAAACAGGAAAGGTACGACAGGTTCTGCCCGTCCACGAGGATTTCTGTGGATTTCAGCACAGTGCTTAAATCATTTGTGTGTGTTAATACAGCCTTTATCAGGATCTATCTAAATCCCAGATTACACCAGGATACAAACATGTTATCAGTTTAGATTCTTCCTTTTAACGTACACGTGCTTTACAGCAGAATCCATTTTCGAAATACCGCCAGCTATAAAATGAAAGAGGGCAAAAAGTAGCAGCTTGCTTGGCAGCGTCTTTGACCTAAATTGCTCTCTGCTTTGACTTTTACTGTGGGCAGGCTAATGCACGCAAATCCCACATTGCAATTAATCAGATTGGCCACCCACCCCACCCCTGACCCCAATCTGTGAAAATACAGGATTTTCAGAGAATGATTCGCTCACGATAGAAATGATTAATTGCGTCATTGTTGATTGTATCCCTGTGATTAAGTCATTGCTCTCATCCTTGATGAAAACAGAGCTTTTAACTGTCAGGAAATGGGTTTCACTTGTCTGTAATGTGTCGCTCTCTCTCAGATTGATCCCGTACTTACAGCTGAAGTGGAAGCTGTTGTTCAAAGGTAAGCTTTCTTTTCTTTAAACATCTCATATCTCATAAAAGTAAACTTGAGATCTGACAGTCTAATTGCCAATGCTTTGCTCCAGTGAGGATTTGAAGGCTGCTTTTCCGTCTATTCATCCCATGTGGCGCAAGAAAATATCTAACGTATCTTATATTTATCTTGATATAATGTGAACAAAATAAAAATCTGAGGAACGCCAAGATGCTCTCTCTTTCTTTTCTTTTTTTATCTGTCCTCCCACTCTTAAGTCTCGGCCGATCTTTCAGTTTTTCGCCAAAGGGCCTCCACCGCTACAAAGATGTGTGCGGCAGGAAGCTGCCTTCTCTGGTTAGGACTTTTTCTTTTTTTTTACCTGGACTCTCTGTGCATGTCACACATAAGCTCAGCCGTGTTCCCTGCCCCGAGCTTGTCACTGCCCTTTAGCATCATTCACGCTTCTGTGAGCCCTGAGTCACGTAGAACTGAGCTCTGCCACTGCTCCTGCAGAACAGCAGGGGTCTTCTTGGCCCAGGAGAGGAGCCAGCAGGAGCTTCACGCTGCCATGAAAAGGTGCTTCGCCGTGGTCAACAGCTCCGTCTCGGAGGGCATGTCAGCAGCCATCTTGGAGGTAAACATCTTCAGGACTCATGGGTGACTGGGTAACAGTTCAGCTGCGGAAACACAGTTGTATCATTTCATAGCTCGTGCATTGTGGTACTTTAAAAGTATACACTGAGAATTTGCCATGCAAAGCCCTTAAAATTTAAACATTGTGAATATTTACAGGAGTCCTTATCTTGCTGTTTCCCGCTCAGCTACAATGTTATCTGACCACTTCAGGGACAATTACCCAAATTAATTGCCTGACTCCAATCTTCCAATTCATGAGTGAGCAAAACCTGTAAATCCACTTAATCTCTTTTAAACACAGTCGATTAAGACAATCCACAGCAGGCTTAAGGTCTGATTAGTGTGTTCGCATGTTTCACTCAACAACTAGCTGAAGGTATTAGCCGATACAGATAGTTAATTCTGTAAGCGAAATAAGGCACCAAAGAGCAAAACAGCCGAGCTGTACTATTTCCAAGGTGAGTCTGTGAGTATCTTTAAAAAAAATATATATATATATTTAATGAGTTCAGTATTTAATCTCTCTGCTCCAACAGGCCATGGATCTTGGGGTGCCCGTGCTGGCCAGGGACATTCCAGGAAACGCAGCTGTGGTGAAGCATGAGATCACTGGCCTCTTGTACTCATCTCCTCAGGTGTGTAGGGACAAACGCCCACCCGGTCACCTTACGTGTTAAGCCGTGTTTCATGCTTTAAAGGGATAGTTCAGGTTATTTAAAGTGGGTTGCCATGAGGTGCTTATGCATAATCATTGTAGTAATTACAGCAGCCAGCATGCCGCCGGTTTGGAGAAGCAGACAGGAGCAAGAAAATATATTTTAGCCACCTAAAACACCTTAAACTCTATTTAGAATATTTAAGTACCTCATACAACTCCTCTTTCATTAAGCTGAACTACTGACTGTTTTGATGGACTACAGAGAAGATATTCTGCCAACAGCTACTCCTGTTACCTCAACTGACTACAAAAGTACTTACTGCTGATAAGTACTATTAAGCACTGTCTCAGGATGACTGAAGATGTGTATGTATCTTAAAAAGTCTCCCAATTTTAAGTAGGAAAACTTTACATCCTTTGGTGTAAAACTTTGTACTTGAGATTCTCATCATTAAACCGATCTGAGCAGGTTCAATAAAGAGCTGATGTTTCATTAGAATCCAAAAGCGCAACCTTCAGGGACAGAGCGAAGAGTTACCACATTACCGCGCAGTGATGCAACACAAAGAAGGATGCAGGCAAGTGCAAAGTGGGGAACTCCCTCGAGAACTGTTCAGTCTGATACTTAATGAGGTTTGATGCAAAAGGAAAATAGCAGAGGTTAGGGCTAGTTCACAGAGGGCTTGAGCACGGCGCTGTCAAGACACCATGTTGTTGTAGCGGCAGAGATAAATCCTCTGCGGGGGGGTTGGAAGGAGGCCACGTGTGCTCAGCTGAGCTGCCAGGACGAAGCTCTCACAGATGGTTGCAACAACTTGGGTTGGATAAACCACGACCTCAGCCAGGACGGATGGGCACTGATGACTGATGCTAGCCGTTCAGCCAAAACTTTACTTGCTGAACACACTTTAAAATCCTCTCTTCTTTTTGAGTGACAGTGTTTCTGCTTCTGTAAGCCTTCAAAGTAATTACATGAGAAAGTATAGGTATCAAAAAATGTGTCAAAGGAAACAAACCACACAAGCACTTTAAAGCTTTAAAGAGAAAAATGGCATTTCTTGCCTAGTAATTTCCACTAACAGTGAAGTGATTATATGCATGCTGCTCATAAGTTGAGCTTTAATCCTGTTGCTGAGGATTTGTAGCACTCATATAGTCATACAGAAGAGCTGTTTCCTACCAAGAGCCTCTCCAGACATAATCACATCACTCGAGTGAAGTGAAGTATAGTGAAGTGGCTTGCTGACTGGCAGTGGCTAAACCACGGTGTGCCCATTGGCTCTTTACTGCACTGAATGTTGGCTGCTGTGTTGCAGGAACACTTTAAGGCACTTTCACTTTATTTTGTTGGAGACTCTCCTCTGTCAGCTGGGAAAAACAAATGAGCAACCAGGATTGAGGATGCTGTCTGGAATCAACACATCTCAATGACGGTCCCATCATTTGTATCCGTATCTTTCACTCCCCATGTCCCTGTGACAGCTGTTAGGGTGTTTAAGTGTAGCAGTCACTTTTTGTTTTTTTTTTGTTTTTTCATAAAGTGAGAGGTAGCAGCTATTAGATTAGACTGAAAAGGTCTTTTGGATAGCCGTATTTGAATCCGGAGCCACAAATATCTCCATCCTTTGGCAATGTACACACTTTTTTTGAAGTATTTATCAGCACACAGCTTTTATCTGAGTTCTGTTCTCGCGCTTTGGATTATCTTTTGTGCTTTAAAAAAAAAAACACATCTTCAGGCAGCTTCAATGACAAGCTTTAAGTGGCATTTGGCAGTAAATGAGACACACGTTTTGCCTTTATCCTTGCCAGGAATTTGTGCATCAATCTCAGAGGCTGGTGTCAGATCAGGAGCTGAGAGAGAGAGTGGTGAGGAATGGAAAACTCTACATGGAAGAGCATCACAGCCTGAAACAGGAGAGAGAAACCTACCGGTGGCTGGTGGACACTCTGCTCTGAGCACAGCATTCAGCCTCGCTCTGTATACTTTCTCAGGAACTTTAGCAAACACAGAACGGGGCAATGCACAGGTGCATATAGCTTACATATATATTTATATAATTATCACAAGTGTCTTTATTCCCAGTCTTTTAAGAAATCAGGCTACAAAGGCGTCTTTACAAAATAATCCTGTTTTATCTGCATCGCCAGATTGAAATTATGCTGCAGAGCCAAAGACCTAGATCAGGAATGCTTGTTTTTTTTAAAAAATATATTTAATATATTTGAAATGTATGATGAACTGTTATTTATGGTTGAGTATAAATATTGAATGATGGATTCTCTGTTTATTTGTTCAAATTAATAAAAGAGATGTAACAGTTACACTGGTTGTTTTTGAGTAGTTGACCTGAAAACACTAAATGCTGCCCTCTGTGATACGCCCATTGTAGATAAAACATGATATGGTGGAGAAAATGTAGGCAGCTCCATGTGTTAGAAGATTAGTAATATTGAATAATTCTAAGTTTAAATGTGAGTCATAAAAAAACAGTTTTAATCTTGACCAAGGTCTGGAACTGTTTCACCTTGAATGCATCACGACTTACCCCCTCTTCTGCCCCTCAGACACCGCCACCGTCTGGAAAATTATCATTCCTTCTATTAAGACAAAAATAGCTGTTTGTCATACTTAAAATTCCGAAAGTGTCACGAAATCTTGACTGTGCAGTGCAGGATCAGCTAATTTACTATTGCCAAAAAAAAAAAAAAACACTTCCAATATTTCTTTTCTTTCCAGCCGGTATGCCACCACATTCATTTTTAATAAAGTGCAACTGTTGGGTTGCACACATTCAAGTTTCCAGCAAAAACTCAATTTGTTTAAAGGGCAGAGGGCCACAAAAGGTTTCTTGTAATTTGCAGTTACAAAAGTTAATTTTTGGCAACACCCTGCAAAAGTTTTGCACTGTGCCACATCTCTGAAATTAAGCATTAAACAAACTATATACAGATATCCATAGCTGACCTGTAACACATGCCTGTTAGAAAAACGTGTATGTGCTTAACACAGAAAATCAAGTGAAAGGTGGAATTCAAGGTCTTAGTGTTTTAATGATAAAAAAAACAAAATCTAGTTCAAATTAGAACAACTTAAATTTACAAAGATAAAGGTCTTGGATATTACATGATAGAAAAACACTAATTTTCATTTAGACTTATGTTTAATCAAAGCCACATTTTTGGTGAAACCCATAACTGTTAACCAGTATTTTGTGTTTGATATTTGGGATACTCTTTCAGTGTGTTTTTGTACGGTATATACCAGCATGTGAGTGCAAAACTTTAGAGAAGTAGATATCCACATGCAGCATTAACGTCTGGTGGCTTTAAACATCGTGTAAATAAGAGTCCATCTTTTCAACCATCTGAAACATTACCACACACGTCCACTCTCTGTTATTAACAATAATATACAGTACATGTACATGTAAAAGGCCTTGATAGGTAATGAAATGTGGAGGAGGGAAATTCCAAAATCACATATTCTACACAGTTGTTGGAGATAACAAAGGCATTGAGGTGATCAAAGCCACATCTACTGTACATGTGAGGTCTGATCAGGTTCTGTATTATAACTCTTGCCCAGGCTCTGTAATGGGCACCTGGGGGTCCTCCTCACAACTGTCCTCTTTCCCAACCCAATGGATGCCATGGCCGTTCTCCCTGGGCGGGAGATGTGGTGAATGCTGACGCTCCAGAGTGGAGAAGGTGGTGAACTGGACCCTCTTTCTCTTGCTCGTGGGTGAATTGAGGGACTCGGTGTGCATAGGTTTGCTCCTGAGGGAGCCCACACAGCCAAGGGGAGAGTCTGTAACAGAGGCCAGGCAACTGGGCCTTCTGGACAGAGAGGCAGTTTTATCCGGCCCAATGTCTATGACGGTGGTTGTGGTCTGGGAGTCTTGCTGGACAGGACTGCCTGGCACGCTCATCACTAACTCAGCGTCTGTGCCGAGCCATACCCAGTCATGCCTGTGCCCCGTGGGCTCCTGACCGTGAGATGGAGGCTTCTTGTGCCTGAACTTAATAACATACGAGATACAGTTCACCAGAAAAACCAGGATCGCCAGACAAAAGACGCCCAACAGAGCGTACATGCCAATCTCCAAGTCTGTGAGCGGCCTGTTGGCCAACATTTCGTCGCCACCGATTTCTACCTCCGTCTCCTGCCCAGGTACCTCCACCTTGGTGGGGAAGTTGTTATAGTTCACCAGGTTCCCAGGGGCCTTCACAGTGCTAGTAAAGCTAACACTGCCCATATCCTCCACTATCATATTGTCTGAGCCATATGTTTTGCTGCTGTCACTGGGGCTGCTCATCATGCTGATGTTCACCACGCTGGTAGGACTGCCGGGGTTTCCTGAATTGCTGGTCTTACCCACTCCTCCGAGGCTGCCGCTGGTCATGAAGGTTCGTTCTGTAGATTTGATCGTGGTTGTGATCTTCTGCATTGCGCTCTCCTCTCTATCAGAGGTCGAGCTACGTGGTGGAGGATTCTGGGATTCCCCATCATTCCCATAGTCACTTCCATTATCTTTGCCACCAACAGTGCTGCTGGTATTGCCTCCCGGGCGCCGGCCGTTCACCTGAAACTTGACCTTGAGGCTGCCGTTGCCCACGGCCACAGTGCTTTTGCGTTTGGACTTCTGGCAGTCCTCGCAGATGGACATCTCTACTCTGACCAGGACTCCTTCGCCTTCGCCCTCTGCCACCACGACCGTAGGCTTGTCCTGCACTGACACCACTCCCTGATCTAGAGATGTCACCGTCACTCGGTAGTAAGCAGGATCATAAATGTCAAGAGGTGTCTGGTTGCCATCACTGAACTGCAGCCAGGCACTGACCAAGGCTTCCTGAAAGAATAGAAAATAGGAGAGATTGTGATTGCTCTTCTAAACCTCTGGCGTCAGAGCAATCAACAATGATTGCAAAAGCAATTGATAGGGCCATTGCTCGAACCCCAGAGGAGTTCATCTTTGAAAAATCAGTGGATTAAGACTGTTACCTGTTTGGGGCTCTGTAAAACCTCCTGTGTGGTTGTGGTAGCCAAGATGGCCCTATTACTCCCAGGACTGAGCTGTAAAGTCATGGAGAGGCCTGTAACCAGTTGGACCCCCAACTCTGTGATGGTCACTTTGTCATCCACGACTTTGATAGTTGTCTTAGCCAAGATAGCATCAGACAGCGGAGAAAACACCTGTCACAAAACAATATTAGATACAGTAAATTAATTAGGGTGTCTCCAAGTGTATTCTTACCAGGACCAGTACAGTTTGGTACAGTGTTTGGGATATCTGCTGTCAACCCACCGCCCAGAGGCTAAATAGGTGTTTATTACCTGGATGGTGGTGGTCCCAAGATCTCGCCCTGACAGCACCCTTCCTGCCTGCAGCCTCGCCACACGAGGGTCCTCCACCTTCATGAAGTATCGAACCAGCCTTGTGACATCCACCTGCCAATCCGAGCCCAGGAAATAGGCCTTCGGATCCCGAGGGTCCGCCTGCTCTGCCACAAAGTGAGTTAGCACTCGCACCAGGGCGTGCTGGAACTGCAGCATGCAGCCCTTCCCCTTCCTGTCATCTTCTTCGCTGTTCCAGCCAGTTCTGGGACATGAGCACAACAAAAACACACATGCAGGTCACACCTGTCACATGATAAATACTCTGACCTGCTATACTCCAATCACTCAGCCCTGCCTCTTTGCTTGATTGGATCACACTGAGATATTGCAGTACAATGCTAAAACCTTGGAAAGATATCATTTGGATTTGTACGTGCTAAAGGACGCTTCTAGAACAAATGAGAGGAGCTTTAATGTTGAAAAATGGTTTGTTTGTGTGTCCCACCTTTTTGAGGTCAGTATGGGAACCCTCCAGCTTTTTATCTGACTCAGCTCTGAGTCTGACACCTCAATCTGGAGAGGGAGTAGGGGCATCCACACGTTCAGTTCAAGCTGAGCACTCAGGTAGCTGTAGGTAAAGTTCACCACCATCTTCACTTTGCCCTTCATCTCTTTGCCATTCACAAAAACATAGTCGCATCTGTCCGACACCTGGATAAAAGGAAATGATATATATAAAAGGAACGATCAATCACAATGTGAATAATTTGTCATTTTAATTTCCCTGATTACATCAAAGAGTTTGTGTAAAGTACGCTTGTGTAAACAATCTATATCAAACTCAGAATGATGCTGTTGTCAATGACGGAGATGTTAGTCATCAAACCAATGACAAAAAATAATCAAATATTCTCATAAAAGTCACTATTTTAACAAATAGGCCATTCCTACAACAACAAATGGCCTTGCGGCAGTTTTGCACTGCATGTGTTACCATAGTAATGTCAGCTGGCGGTAATAAACTACTGCGATGATCACCAGTCCGAAGCGTTAGGAAGAGGCAGCATTGCAATTTTATGTTAATCAAAATATCATGTGGTGCAGCGCTGAACATCAGTCCTTCACAGCCAAGTGCATTCATTACACCATAATTTCAAAGGTGACCTTGGCAAGTTTGGGCGTCTGCTCAAACATCTCGTGGACATTTTGAGACACGAGTCAGGAGGTTTTTCCTCGGTCCTCTCTAAAGCCGCTGCTTTAAACAAATTGGATAATTACTGCAGCATTGAAATTCAGTCACAAGCCCCTGAAAGTGCACAGGGGAAAAAAACAAAACAATGACTTTGACAGATAGCCTAAGGAGGAATACAAATAGCAATTCTTTTTATGAACCCAACAATTAGCCAGACGATGTGCTGTCACGGGGACATGCTGTGTTTGAGAGGATCTTGTGTCATCTGAGCATCAGTTATCCTGCAGAGCTTAAGCTTTAAAAATGACCACATCACTATGTGTCACTGCTAACTGAGATTGCCCTGACCTGACCTCTTCTCTGCAAATAATCCTATGCTTGGTTTATATCCAAACAGCCGATTTATAATATGTGGCACTGATTTTTCCAGTTATGGAAAATTCCTAATGGAAGCATGGAACAACAGACGAGGAGTGATTATTTCCAGTGAAGTCATCTTGAGTTTTCTTGTTTTTAATTCGGCATCGGAGGCAGTCAACCAGTCATCCACAATAAGAAAGACGCTATGTTTGTTTCTTATTTTCTTCTTCCAAGAGCTCCGCTGAACTTCCATGAGCCGTGTTCAAATAATATTGCGAAGCATCAGTTAAAAGGGAATGCCATTTTAATGTGTCAGCCGCCCACTCATCCCAGTCACAATCTCATCCTGCAGCCAAGAATATCCCTTCAGTGTTTTTGGTGTCAAAATAGATATTTACTTCAAATGGGATTCGACTTTCATCACAGGGTACAGTATTAAAGACAGGCAGAAATGCACACTTCACTGACACGGCTGTGCAAATAGCACAAGCTAAATACGTTTTAATGCATGTGTGTTAATATTAATATATCTACAGGAAAGGGGCAAGTTGAGTTCAAGCCTTACGGTTCAGTTCAGGCTAGATGTAAATCAGTTAGTCAAATTGCGATGACATGACATGACAAAGTCCTCATTAATCAGCCAAGTAGACTTCTTACGCACAATATGTCCCCGCTTAAAATGTTCAAGTGTCAATCCTTCAATCCTTAACTGACAAAGAGAACGCTTGGGCACATTTTCAGTCACTCCATTATTCATGCACATTTTTTTTTTTTAAATAACCTTTCCATCACAGCAGATTAGACTTTTGTTTTGCTTTTGTTTTGTCACATGAGCTATCCATTCTAGATAAATCCTTCCCCCATCTATCACTAGCAGATTTGATACTCTTCAGACACACCAGAGGAGAAAAGATATCAGAGTCAAGCTGTTAGACTAAGAAGATTAAAGAGAATATTTGTGACTGAAGCTGCTCTCTGGTCAGCAAATACACTGGGAGCTACAGTAAGCTTAGAACAACAGCAAAGACGGCTACATTACAGGGTTGAAAAGAATGATTTAGGCCACATCCAGCCTCTTGACATCCTCATGTAATCCTGCTTTTCTTATAGCCGACGCCTATCTGCACTTAATACATGTGCACTTACTGTGTACTGTACTGTGAATCTCCTCAGGGAGCAGCACTCGGAGTACAGTACTACATTTATTTATTAGCCGAGACGTATTGTTGTTTGCTAAACCTGCTTTGGGACGTATTTGAACAGCAAGAAAAATGTATTACAGGCCCGAAGCCCGCTGCATGTATTTATTCTTTGTTTACAATTCCACTTTACTCTTGAGTAAATACATTCACAGACCCTGACCTCAGGGGCCAGGGGCCTGACTTTCAATTTCATCAGTAAACAAAGCCGGCTTTTGGCAGTCAGCCGTGCTCAGGTTCAGGATAAAAGGGACAAGTCACGGGATGGGAGCACAGTGGCAGACTGTGAGGTCATTTGTGGTGAGCGATTTAGCTCAGTGGCTGTTCATTGTCGGAGTGATTGATGGGTGGTGTTGTTGGAGCCCAGGTAATAGTTTGTTTTACCGTGTGGAAAAGAGACCGAGAGCAGAGGTGACTTTGGTACAACTTATTTATCTGCATCTGTCCTTACCATCACACATGAAACCAACCTTGCCCCTATGGAACTTTTTTTTTTTTTTTTTTTACAGCCACTCCAAACTACTCCTCTGTCTCTAAGTGTCAAGGCCAGAGCTGTAGCCAACATTTTAGAAATACTGAGTTCATGAGTCCTAGTCCTGCGAGAGCGGGGTTAGTACAGTCAGGCTTGGACCAGCAATCTGGAAATTCTGACAAACGCCAGATGGGCAGGCCGACCCAGTGGGCCACCAGCAACTGAGTTGCCGGTCGTTTCCCACTTGATGTTGGAACAGACCATCTGATTTGGAGTTAGACATGCCTTCATTTCAATAATTTCTAATTTTACTGTAAGCATAGACAGTAAGGCAGGTCACCACCTCCCACCACCCCCTCAAGTGGCTCCGTCCATGTAATGTCAAAGGTCAATTGGGAAATAATCAAATGTGATCAAGACAGAACGAGCTTGAATCAAAAATACAAATGAAATAAACAAAGGACCAAAAAATAAACAAAAAACTGCCAGGGCCAAAGTTTGTTCCCAGTCCGACCCTGATTATATAAATCCATGCATTTTAATGCATTTTGAGAGTATGTAAAGGCAAATCTGAGATTTCTTTCAAAATACATGAAAAATGTTGTAAAATAGTTGCTGAAAACACGTGAAAAGACTTTGAACTTTGAACGATATATTGCTGAAATGTGGAGTTAGAGGTTAAAACAGTTTTTCAGGATTTTGAAGAGCAGTACTATGAAGCAAAAGAAAAAAATCTTCATCAGCCCAATGACCCCAGAAGAGACTGACCTTGCTTTAATACATGCAAACACATTTATTTTGGACAAAGGATATTGTACACCAAAAGGTGAAATACAGTCTATGGAAGGCCTATCGTTCATGACATTGAGAAATCTTGCTTCAAGAGGTCTGTATAACCAGAGCAGCCCTTCTCACCATTCTATATTGTTCTTCAATAATCTAAGACGACGTCTCCGTATCGGATCATTCATGGGCAAGATCGGTATTGTGCGCGAATAGAAAACATTCTTCTTTTTATTGCTGCTAAACTCATTTTTGTTCTCAGGTAACCATTCACCAGCAGTGATTGGACGTCTTTTACATAATATTTTTGCAGCACAAGTGACCAAGGTTGAATAAAATGTTTTTTGGAAAATAATTCAAAGCAATTTCACCTCTTATCTTTTCATTGTCAATCATCCAATTATGAAATAGCTTCAAGAAGCCATTTAAGCCACAGTAAAACGATCGCACTTGGAATGTGTGGACAAAAAAGATGAATCTGGAGGTGATTTGTTCACCTTGGTACAGTATGTGGGGGTATATAACAAGGAGCAGGAGGAGTAAATCATACCTTGAGTACGTCTTCATCAGTGGAGCTACAGTCTGTGTAGTCAGACACATCAGTGACTACTCCATCTTCCTCCACAGCTACTGTCCTCACAGGCATCACCACCTTCTTTCCAGTCAGAACGGCTGTGTTCAGGATGTCTGTGTCCTGCAGAGAGGGAAATCAACCTCAGTCACTACATATTTACTTCCATAGAATAGAAAACCACATGCAAGACAAAAAAAATAGACATTTAGCTGATGTTTTCAGGGCAGAAAGTTGTTAGGATAGGAGCACTGTGGGAGGAAAGTAGAGGAGGTAGGTAGGAGAGACAGGGGCGATGATGTGTGACTCAGCAGTCCTGATGAGGTACGAATGCCTGTCCCCCTTTGGAGAGCCAGAGTTAAGGTTGGGTGATGGCCAGGTCACCAAACAGAAGTAAGACCTAATCTTGGACTCTGGGCAGGCATGTCCCTCGGAGCGATGTCATATCAGTTCAAACATGATCAAATTACTAGAGCCATGGACTTGGACTAAGAATAATCTCTATACATATACAGCACAGCCTGTTCTTTAGCACGCACTGTATTATTAGACGGGGCGGCTGTGGCAGGTAGAGGTAGAGTCGGCCCCTAATCACAGCGGGGTTGGTTCTTCGATCCCTGGGTCCTTCTGTCCACATGTCAAGTGTCCTCGAGCAAGACTTCCCAATTTTTCAGGATGATTAGGTTGCCAACCTGCATGGTGGGTGGCTTCCATCGATCTCTGTGTATGTGTGTGAATGTGAGGCAAGTTAGAAAGCTCTTTGGATGAAAACCCTATATAAATGCAGTGTGTGTGTTTGTACAGACGTGCATTTGTATGCATGCATGGATTATCAAAGCATGAAAATGAAACAGATGGATATGTGTCCTCTTCTGTAACTGTTTTAAATGAGCTTGAAATAATTCACTAGTGCGTGTATGTGTGTGTTCGTATGTGTGTGAATTAGTATGAGAGCTGTGGAGCGCTGCCCGGTCAGGTCCGTGAATGATCAGTCGAATCAAATTTAAAGAGACACTTGGCCACTCAGTACAAAAATGAAGCAGATGGATACGAGTCCCTCGACTGCAAAAACTGTTTTAAATGAGGCCGAAATAACTGAACATTGTCATTACAATATAGTTTAGAGAAAAAAAATACAGATCAGATGAAGCCTGTGTCAATGAGGCCTTTGCCATTATATAGAAGTATTGAGCAGCAGCACTAGCTGGAGTTCATAGCGCACAAGGCTAAGAGTGATCAGTCAGCGCTAATGGCCCCTCGAGCCAACTATCAAATCTCCTCGTGTTTGGCCCTCTGCCTGAGGTCGGCTTCTAATCCACAAGAGAGATGAACCATGTCGAATTCACAAATCAGAACACTGTGGCATATCCTCATAATTTAAAGCACTTCAGCACCAGTATGATGGAAACGCAGCAGAGAGAACTGTGAAATATACGGGAAGTAACCTACTGCCCCAAAGAATAACGTGAACTGTAATCAGTCTTAACTTTTAATTGTATAAATTACATATTTCATCCATGCTATGTGGCTAAACACACATGAAGAAAGAAAAATGGTGCTCTGAGTGTATTATGTTCAGTGATGGAAAGTAGCTCAGTACATTTACAAGTGCAATTTTGAGGTGCTTGTACTTTAAACATTTATATTTTAAACTGATTTATACTTGTACTACTTACTTACTTTGCAGATTTAGATTATAATACAAAATATAAATAAATAAATTATGACGTATTACTGTAGGTTAAGCCACCCAGCAGCATATACCGTAATTAAAATCAGCTCCACCTTTTACCAGCTGCAACATTAAAGTGATGAACACATAAATGCATCACTAATTATAATCCAGTAATATAATATACATTATTCTGAATGAGGTCATTATGCATAATGAATACTTTTACCGTATATATACTTCAAGCACTGTATATTCTCATGCTTGCTTCAATTCATCATTCAATACTTTTGTACTTAAACCAGCGTGTAGGACTTGGCGAGATGTAGCGATGAAGTTGCACATTGCAACCGACTGAATACCCCTCGCCTCACCTACAGTGGCAGTGAAACTCCTCAATCTAAAGCCAATGTTCAATCCTTATTTCTGGGTGATTATATGAATGACATATATATAAAACATAGACATATTCTGCCAATAAATGCAATAATTTTTACATGTAACAGAGTATTTGTACTGTGCAGTATTGCTACTCACTCAAGTAAAAGATCTAGGTACTTCTACAATCATGATCATGTTTGTCATTGCCATCTATTGTTCCAGTGGTGCACTCAGAAGGCACCGACCCTGATGACCCTTAACTCAGAGTCAATAATGCAATTCAAAGTGGTGTAAACTCTTGTGTAATGTTCCGTATATAGTGGTGGAGATTATATCATGGATTAATTATAGAGGTAGCATGATAAAGAGGCCTGCGGCACCAAAATAGCAGCACATGAAGCAGCTGTTCGAAGCAGCGGATGACCACATATTGCACGCCAGAACAGAGCAGAACAACACAGAAGAGAGACATCAGCTAGCTGACAGTCAACAACACAAGGTCACTCTCTGCTCAAAATAGAACCCATTTACTAAACAATACAAAGCATATCCAGCCTTCTGTGTATGCAAACCAGACAGGAATGGTTCAGAGCAGAGTGCATTTTATGATATTTTCATGCACCAACGCTCAAAGGAGTAGTGCAGTTCAAGAGTTGGCATTATTGCTGTCAGTAACATCGACGCTGGTTTTAATAATGATCAGGTGTGACATGGAAGCTGTCAGCTGACTCACCATTACAAGAGGGGCCAGGCCGACAAAGTCTCTCTGCGTGGTATAGATCCTCATGGCTCCTTCGGTCTTGGCTACATTTTTGGATTCGGACGGTAGCTCCAGTTTCCATATGATCACCTGGCTGTCGAGAGGACTGCTCAGCTCCTCCACCTCGAAATCCATCTGAAGCACCTCCAGCAGACTGCTCTCAAGCCTGAAATGGGAAGCAGGATGGTTAGAGAGATGCACTCATATCTGTCTGTAATTCCAAATGCAATCATTTTTGTGATTTCTTGAAAATTACTGATTGTAAATCGACAAAAACAATGTTACTGCAGCTTTTCATTGTCACATTGTGGTGCAAGAAGTGCTATTTTTTGTGTTTTTACTGGCAGTAAGGGATCTAATTCCTTCAACCTATTCATAATGCAAATTACCACTGCAAAGACAGAATCTTTCCATCACACCCCTAATAACTTAATATGATTATTTCACCATTGGGGTCTGCAGTTCTCTCTCCACACAATGAATTCCTGTAGAGATAATCACGCCTGAATAAAGGTGCAGTGATTATACCGCAGTGTTTCCTGTACTTCAGCCCGTGGCTTATTGTTCTCAGAACAGGACAAGTGAGTGTAGATCCAAATCTGTGTGTAGCTGAGCCCAAAGCAAAGTATGGGCTTTTTGTTGTATTGTGTCTGCATTTGAATGTCAGACATTTCATTTGATAAATAGCATTAAACAAGACAAAGTGTCTAAAGGCATGCTAGCGGCTCTGTTAGGCTGTGCTCAGGCACCGTAGAGCTTACAGCTGAATGCTAACATCAGCATGCTGACCTGCCTCTAGCACAGAAACCCATGTGCTCCACTTTCCTTTAGGCTCGTCTTGTCTTTTATGCACACAGAATGTATCACCGGATAAAAATACCCCAATTTTTTTCATCATATTTGAAACAACTGTGGCCCGTATGACCTCAGCCACCTCAAGCACAATCACTTTAACCTAACTAAGTCTAACTAGAGGTATACAAACATGATGTGGAGACGTTGCTGCTGTGCTATACAGCTGAGAATGCATTAAATCCCCATTGTGTCGCCTTTTAAACATTGATTAGACAGAGTTTAAATAATTCTGATGCTACACTGACTTGTAATCAGGTGACTGGCATTCCCACTCTGCTCCCCATACACCTGTTTTCGTACTATGTAGCCTTGTACTCGTAAGTACGTAACGTTTTATGCCACCAAGTCACACACCACCAACTATTTTGTTGATTTTGGTTAAACTGGGTCATATTATGTCCTCTGGTTTCTGCACATCAACTCTCTGTGATTTACAGTTTCCTGATAGGACAGTAAAGTAAACTGCTGCCAACTGTAGCTGCTGTTAGCTAATCTTAGCTCAGTTTGTTAGCAGGTTTGTCCCAGGACTGGAAGTCCAGAGCATTAGTGTTTATACCACAGGTGTTTTAGACCACCAGGATGTTTTCAGCCCCAGGGCGTAGGCAAATGCCGACAGGGAGCAGAGCCGCTGTCGTGCCTGGACTGGAGCTAGGCGAGCAGAGCAATGTGCTCAGCAGCCTCAATGCACATAATGACAGATGCAAGACCAAATAGGACAATGATGGATGAAGCTAAGAAGTGAAAACAAGAGCGGCCGAGAGGTTGTCAGACATGAGTAAATCTGGGACTGACTTTTAGTCGTTGGTGAGAGCTTGGTGAAATAAAAGGCTATAACACAAATGCTAAGCTAAATTGCAAAAACAACAATTTCTACGTAATGTTGTCTTAATAATATCTCATTTACTGTATGATGCCAAGTGTGTATTATATAGGCTCTAATGAGCAGTACACCACACACCCCTAACTTATGGATTCAGTCATTATTTTAAAGTGGCAACTTTTCAACTCTCCCTTCTAAAGTCTCTAAGTTCTATCATTATTGTGCTGCTGTTGCAACAACGGGATTGCTACAGTATCCATTTTCTTCAGAGTCTACCTCTGGGAAGAAATGATCTACACCACTTTGGAAATAAGAGAAAAGAAAGAAGCATATGCACTGAACAGGTTTTAAATTGTCATTTTATACTGAATTTGGGAACAGTCAAACCTTTTGTCGATAGAAATGATAACAGTCTGAGTAACGTTATTGCTTTGCACGAAATAGTAACTACAGCAGGGGCTGGCATCAGCGTGGAGGGAGGAGTAGCGACAAGTTTAGAAAAGAGAAAACTTTATTTCATTCATTTAGTCTACAAGTCCCATAACTCGAAATATCATGCCCAGTTGCAGAGAGACAATTGTATAGCGAAGGCGAGGCTTATAGGGAACCAATCTAAATGCAGATGGTGTCATTATTCTAAAGCCATTACGCTGTGCAATCAACATTTAGCTCATAATGACAAGTTTAAAAAAAAAAAAAAAAACTTATCTATTTCCACTTTAAAGTCTGCAAGGAAACTGCTGAAAGAAAAGTATAAAGTAACTTGATAAAGATTGATTTTTTGGGGACTTTGCTATGAATTTGGCCTTGTGGATAGAAAGTGCAGAGATTTTTAGAAGAGGTTTGTGATCCCTGAAGTTGCGACCAGTCCCTTTTTTAAATTTTTTTTTTTACTTTGTAGATTCTTTTGCATCTTCAGGTATTTTCACAAACTAAAAGAAAAAAGAAAAAAAGAAAGAATTTCTCTGTTCTGGGTCTACCCTTGAGTTACCGGTATTGTGAAATGTGAACTGAATAAAAGGTGGTCCAAGGACAGCGTCATCCTGCATACACAACAAAGTATAAGCCTTTGTAACTTATAATGGCTTCTCAGTGATGCCAGCGAGAACAGAGTGTCCTCGCCATGGATTCAATTTTCTCCCATGGCCCAAGTTAGTATCCTGTTTTTTTTTTCTTCTTTTCTTGGCACTGGTTTATTGAACTATAGAAAAGATATATTGGTGGACAAAAATACAATAAGCATGCACATACCCACATGGACATTTATCAGATTCGATGCTTCTGTGTGGTGTGTGTTATAAATATCTGTGTCAGGGCTGTGCAGACGCACAGTAAGTCCAATTTACTGCATGAATATGACCTCCAGAGAAAGGGCTTCACACCAAGCCGCCTTTCTGCATCAGAGCAAGAACAATTGGAGAAACTGCAAATCATGTTTTGTTAATCCTCCATTAAGTTTCAAACTCGACAACAAAGCATACTCTCTCTGCTCTCGCTCAGCGCTTCGTTATATCTGCCCTTAGTAAGGACAAGACAGAGGTTTTGTGTAATTGAATCATCTTAGCATATTGTCCAGAGACCTGAGATTAAAAGATCATAAAGGACTTCTGTCAAATATCAAAACAAACTCACATAAGCGTCCCCTTAAGTATGCATTAACACAGATATCAAGATGAGATAGGGGATTCTGCCACGCTATTTACGCCCTCAATCATTCTTGTGAAGCTTGCAGGGGAATGATGCTGCAACAACTTGTTTACGGCCGGCACTCTGTCTGTGACTAGCAGTGCTTTAATATTAAGATCCAGACCAAGCTGCTGCAACAGAGGATAAAAAAAAAGCTTTAATGTACAGATACAGAAAACACTTTCAGTACTCACTAAAGCCTGTACAAGACAAAAAGTCAGAGAAATCCCCACAGTGGTGTGACAGTAGACACTCACTGCAGGGGTGCTGTTAGTTTCCTGACATTTTGGAGAGGATTAGCGGCAATGACTGGGTGACAGAATATGTTAACCCGTAAAGAACTCGTGATAAACAATGCCATAATCCACACCAAATGGGAAAACAACTTAATGAGGTCAAACCAATAATGACGAGCACAGATAAGGTCATTGTTCCGGGCTCTGTTTTAAAGCAAGCTGTGCCTATTGTTGTCTGACCTCTGAAGAGTCAGTGTCAGACTGAGCCACATGTTTAGTTTCAGGAAGTTTGAAATGATCCCTGCACTGGAGTGAGTTTATCTTTAACTCTCATCATTTAGAAATGTTATTCTACGTCTACTTTTGTTAGGTTTTCTTTTCATCCTGGGAAAGTTGGCCGCCTACTCTTTCCCAGCTCTGCCAACCATTCGCACACAGATTAGTTTTTACAAGCGCTTCTTGGAGCGGCTCTAGAGGCAGAATTAATCGTACTGTTTGAGTTCTTGAATGGCAAAAAGAATTAAAACCAAGTGCACAACAACAACAACAACAACAACAAAATAGTATTCTCCTGAATGCATGTTGCATTCAAGATAGCTCGACCAGCTATATAAACTACAAGCCACACTAGTATGTCACTGTCAGTCTGTTGGTCCAGAATTTACACCCAGGCTGAAATATCTACGAGTTCAACACAGACTTTAATAAGTGAAGAATCAACGCCAAGTTCAGGTTTCTTTTATTGTGTAGTATTTTGTTCTGTCAGTGTACCGTTGGTGCACTTGATAACTCACTGCATCACTTGAACTCTTGAAGCAGTACCACTGCTTTGTGCCTCAAGGAGAAAGGCTGGTCTGTTGTGCCGACTCTCTATTGACACTTCTCGTGCGCACAAATGAATCAAAATGTAGGAATGAGCGCTGTCTCATGCACATGCAATTCGAGCACTCGATGTAGCACAGAAAGGGACAGGAAAAGATTCATCTAAGACTGGTCAAGAGGTCCAGCTCTGTCCTGGACTGTCCTCTAGACTCCGTAGAGGAAGCGAGGGATAGGAGGATGTTAGCAAAGCTGACATCCATCATGAACAACTCCTCTCCTTCAGCAACAGACTGCTACTCCCACCACGTAAGAAGGAGCGCTACCACAGGTCCTTCATTCCAACAGCTGTCAGACTCTTTCATACCAGCTTTCTTCTATACATTTCTTATTTATGAGTCATTTCTTATCCACCTTGTGTACCCAAGCTGCTGTGACAAGTGAATTTCCCTTGTGTGGGATCATTAAAGTATATCTTTTCTTATCTAACATGGGCTCAATATATATATTTTTTCTCTCTATGGCCTCTCCGGGGCTTTGTACTTTGGTGATCCGCTGACTTTTCCATTAGTGCCACTATGTGTGGTTTAGAGTATAGTGTCTCCAAAACTATAGGATGGATTGCCATGAAATTTGGTACGCATTCATGTCTCCTTCAGGATGAATTAGAATCACTTTGGACCTCCTTTGAGCTTAGCGTTAACAAACAAATGCTTGCATGTTAATACACAAAACTTACATATAATTGCTTCAATACTTCGATCATGAGAACCAGTAAGACACAAGTTTTCTGTAAATAAAGCAACATCTCATCAGTGAATGCGACCTTCCTGTGTCGTCATTAGCATGCCAACACGCAAAACGTGCTCAACATCGGCATGTTGCATTGTCATTGTGAGCATGTACCACTGTGCATAAATACTGCCTCACAGAGCCGCTGGCACGGCTATAACTTGGACTCTTAATCGCGTAATACATTTTTCAGTGAGCCATAAGAGTGTTATAGTCTACCTAATATAAAAGAACAGAGGTTTAACTCGGGGGCCACTGTTGTGGCAGCAAGGTAAGAAGCCATCATACAAGACAGAGAGGCCTCGAAAGTCTTATGCCTCTTTAAAAAACAGAGGATGTCCCGTAATCTCAGGAGGCATGCGCCTCAGTTCAATGAGCTGCACTCAGCTGAACTTGAAAGGACGTCTGAGATAAGCTGCTTGTTGGGAAAAGGGTGTAGCCCCGTTTAATGAGGTTATGGGGGCAAGTTAAGTACTGCTTAGGAGCCCAAAGAGCTGAGTTTGATCAGACCAACCTGCAGAGACGTCTTGTAAATAGTTTATGTTTGTGCTCACCACAGTTTTGATATAACTACAGTCCACGCTTGCTGCTCTTAAGTCATAGGTTAAAATATATTTTATACAGCCTGCAATGAATGCATGGACGTGCACGGCTGGTAAATGTTTAGAAATGATTAAAGTACAGTGGAGAAGGTGGGCAATGAAGGAGAAAAAGCAATAGCTGTTTACAAGGGGCAGCTTTACAGGAGCACCTGCAGCCAACCTGTGCTTAGAGAGTATAAGAGATGTCCTCCCAGGACACAGCACAGTGTGCTTCTGCGGTAAGCCGTCTTCAGACTTGTACTGCACAGATTGTTTGTCTTTTACTCCACAGGACAAGACAAATGCTGATACGCTTCCCAGTATATATGTTACAACAGTGCCACTTTTAACAGCCAGAGACGCTGGCAACCAGCGGCACATGAAAAGAAAATCCCATTGGACCTTTGGAGTGTTATTTGTCCTTTCAAACAAGCAATCTTAGCCTCTAAATGTGTGATGCATTTCCCAGCTACAGCAGAATACAACAAAAAAATATGGCATGTAGAGTAATGTGAAGAGAACAGACTTGCCTTTTCCCAGGTATGGGAGCCTTCCTCTGACAAATAACAGCGATGGCTCCATCTGCACCCATATCCAGAGTGATGTCCCACAGTAAAGAGTTAGTGGGTGTCGCTGTTCGAAAGGTCACGCCTTTCTTTACTGTCGCTCTGTGGACGAGTCAAAAATGAAAAAGGTCAAGAATGTGTGTAACTGAGAAATGTCTTCATAGTAACAACAGTGAAAGTTGAGGCAATGGATGGTTATTTTTCCAAAGTCTTTGTAGTGTGAACCATTAAAGAAACATATTTATTCAATCTTTCTGATCTGATCTCTGATTTTTTTCATTTCTTTTGACTTGTTCCTTGCTAGAGTTCGATAGATTTAAACTTCCACATAAAAATTCAGTTTCCTCACACAGAACATATTTAATTTATTCATCCAAACAACCAGGTTATAACAATAAATCTGTGATTTCCTCAAGAAGGCAACCTCTTGTATTTGATATCACACATATAACATGAAGCTGAATATTTATTAGACATATAGGAGCTATCAATCACATAAAAACATGATTTACTTTCACCTGTACCCCACCGTCCTAACACCTCTGTGCATTTTAAACAGCAAAGAAAGCATCAGTCTTTCTGTTCATCCTTGTGTGTGCTCTCGTTATTTAAACTGAACAAATGGATCGTTAGTTTTCTTGGCCTCTAATTTGTAAATGGAAAGCATTATACAGCTGAACATGTAGACCTCCCCAGTGGGCTCCTACAGCATAAGCAGCTTGCAGTGGGTCAAATGTTAATGAGATATTCTTCTACAACAATTGAGATCAAGTTTATTGAGAGGAAGCATGCATGTGATAATGCTACTGCTGCAACACTACTATAAATCCACATGGATAACTGTTCTCTCTTCTTTTATATGCTCAAATCTCTGATATGACTTTCAGACGAGTTGTCTCAAATAGTTCAGAACAACATCCGTCGTTTTCATCTGCATGCAAAGCTGCGCAGTTTATCTCTGAATCTTTGAGATAAACACAAAGTGTTGAGCGCATTATGAGTCTCCGAGGAGGTGTAATCTATGATAGGAGCAACAGCAATCAGAGCACTTCTCCTTTGCTTTTGGTGCCGGGGGTTTGGGCTTCGAAAAACTAGACGGAAGAAGAGGAGACATTACTCCCTGTTCAGCACGGAACAGTCATTCATTTTTCATAACCGTATGTCCTTATATCGGGGTCGCGGGGGCCTGGAGCTGTTGGGTTGGCAGTTCATCACAGGGCTAACAAATAAAGACAACCAACCATTTGTGATTCATTCGGAGTCACCAGTTAACCTGCATGTCTTTGGACTGTGGGAGGACACCGGAGTAGAACCCACGCAGACACAGGGAGGACATGCAAACTCCACACAGAAAGGTACCAGTCTGCTGGTGGGGTTCAAACCCAGAACCGTCTTGCTGTGAAGCGACAGTGTACTATCCAACATGGATTAACTCTTAACTGAAATTGTTGGAGCCATATTAAATCTTCATATATAGTCAGAAAATAAACTTGTTCTGAGTTAATTACAGTAATCATAAAATGTATATTTATAAAAGAAATTATGCAGGAAATTATCCAGAATTGGTGAAGTGAGTTTAAAATGTGTACTTAAAACTGCTTTTTTTATTTCACTTTGGTGATGACAGCTGGCTATTTAATTTTGTGAACAAATGCTTGTGGAGTGGTTAGGTGGCGGAGCATTACACAAATATTTAGATCTTACATGTTACGTTTCTCGTTTTAATTTTGTTTTGTAATTTCAGAACGTGTGTCGGTAACTCTGCAACTCAACCTCAACTGGCTAAAAGGAAAGACACAAAGGATTAGTCAGTTCAGAAATACTTAAAACATCTTTTTAATGTTTTTTTAGGCGAGTTTTGTGTCCACATTTGTGCGTGAACCCTGAACACGTACCAAGGAAGGAGGTCTAAAATGGAAAGAAAGCGCCCCCATTCCCCCCTCTTTCTCAGAAAGATTGAATTTGGCTCATCTTGTAGCATTTGTGACATTTGTGGCAAACACCTCACAGGTTAAAGGTCAAAGTTAGTGTGTTTTTTTGGGGGGTTTTTTTTGCAATAGTGGTTTCAGTTTTGTGCCATCCTGACCCGGGAGGCCTGCGGTTTCCATTCCAGCTGCGCGCAACAGCCGCTAATTTATCTGATTAGCAAGTTCAATCAAGGAGAAGAGGGCTGAGGTGAAATCATCTGGTGCTGTGTCTGGCTGGGAAAACTTGCCTGCATTTTAGTCATTATTGCACACATCTGAGTGCCAAAGTTTTAGAGTCGCTGGCCATTTTATTTACCAGAAACTAAGTGTTGATGCCTCTAACCCCTGACTCTGTGTAGCACAAAGTTTCCTGCAGACGTGTCTCAGGAAACACACTTAACTCACAAATTGAGGGCTGCAACTAATTAAATTACTTCTGGCTCCGAGCTGCTCTCATTCAATAAAGCACAAAAAGAAGCCAAATACTGTAGGTGTTGCATGGTCTCTGTGTTAGTAAATGAAACGAGCTCCTCTGTGTGCTGTGCATTAGAGTGAATGAGCAGAGAGGGTCAGCCGGTCTGTTGTTATCAGTCAGAAGGTTCCCAGGAGGCAGCAGAGCCAACAACACGGGGGACAAACACTCAGTCTCGGCCAAATGAGCAAAGAGAAGCACATGCTGCTTTGATGTAAAGAGGCTGCAGCTTTCTGGTTAGGAAAGATGAAAGATGCAGTGATAAGATGGAAAGTAGCTGCACCCTGTTACCCATGTTAATGACAGAACAATAGAGGAGAGAGGAGGTTAATTATTTCTGATTCTGAATCGCTTTTCTATTCCACTCTTTGAACACAATATGCAGTCTCAGATTAAAGTGTATTATTGTGAGTGTGTGATTAGCTTTTTTTTAAAAGTCTTTAGATTTGTCTCTTTTGTTTGCAAAAGACAAGACGCAGATCACCACCATACCACATTTTGTTTAAAGGTGCACCTGTCAGATTCATACTGCAAACCGGGCTCAGCACCATCCCAGCGACGCAAATCAGGACAGAACAGAGCCCCCAAAACCCGACAGAGGCCAGTTTGACATCAGGGAATACAGTAATGAGGTGATCCACAGCGGCTCCGACCAGGATTCTGACTCCGGGGATGCCAAAGACATCATCAGGTTCATCCAAAGCCAACAAGAAAACCACCTCTGTGTTGTTGACATCATGTCAGATGTTGTTTTCTTCACATTCTGTACCTGTATATACATATTGCTCCTTTAAAACAGCATTTTCTTATAAGCACTAAACAGAAAGTAGAGCTGAGGCTGATCTCAACCATAATTTAACAACCCATTAAAAATGTTGTTGAGAGATCTCACTCGTTTTCATACGGCCCGTCAGATTAATGGCTCGCCGGTAAATCGCACTCCCACCGCTCATACTACAAATCCCACAATGCACTGCGACAGCCGCCACACAGGTCATTATTGGTGAAGACCTGTGCACCACCCCTCCTTCCGCTGCTTCGGTTGTTTATTGCCACACTAATGAACGCACAGCGACATTAAAGCCCCCCGGAAAACGTCCAAACGAAAAGTTGACTTTGCACTAGAGTAAAGGTTGTGATGATGTTTTTGCCTCCTCCCTTCCTAGTGTTTCCTGTTGTTTACACTTCTCCTTCTGTCCCTGTTTTTATCTGTGTGTGTGTGTGTGTGTGTGTGTGTGTGTGTTGCTGGGCGTGGCCTCCAATCGCCCTCTCACCTGAATGTCACCTCACCACCTGCTGCTCATCATCCAATAAACCCCCTGCTGTTTAAAATACTGGCTCAACCTCCCCAGACGCTGAATCCTGTCTCTCCTTGTCCTGCTAGTCCTTCCCCCCTGCCACTACCACGTCCAGCTCAGTCTCGTCCCGGCACCTCCTCCTGGTGTTTACTTCCACCACCTGCCTTGCCACTGTTCTGTTTTGGACCTCACCCAGTCATCCTGCTCCTAAGAGTTGTGCTGTGACCTGTTTAAACTGATTCTGGCGTCTGGCTGGTGTTCACAAGGATCATTAGGGTACATCCTCTGGGAACCACAAATGCCTGGACTAATGCCTGGACTTTCAATGCAATCCAGTAGTTTCAGTTGGGACAAAAGTGGTGGATCAAACACCTGAACATCAGACACTGCCATCCCCAGAGCTGCTAGCTTGGGTTTAAAAATGCCATATGACTCCTTGCACACTGCAGATGCAGAATTTATCAAACAAATATGAACTCTATTCCCCAACTCTCATTCCCTATTTCTGTATAAAACTGCACTCCTGATGCTGACTGTGCAAAATCGTAAGTGCAATGCGATCATTTGCTTTCAATGGGGAGAAAAAAAAAACTCTAATCCGGCATAATCAATGAGATAAGCAGGCTAGCATGCTCGGTGTATTAATGAGAGAACCTAACAGGACTGTTAATCCAGTAATGACTTGTGAATAACATGCCCTGCTGTGATCAAACACCTCAGTGTATTGAGCTGAGTGGAGGAGAGTTTAACTAATAAAAAGTGACAGTAACAAGAAGACTTATCTGAAGCCCTTTATTCTCTCTCAACCTCCCCTTGTGTAAAAAAAGAAATAAAATAAAACCTCCCCTGTGACTGGAATAGGCGTTTTTTTTTTTTTTCCTCTGAGTGGTTGGGAGCAGGAACCAGTGTCCATGGCTTTGGTTAGCAGGCCCTGAGGAGGTAGCAGGCAGGGGGAGGCACCAGGGCAGAGAAGATGGATGGCTGTGGAGACCGAAGCTGACAGTGTGTGAGAAAAGCAGCTCTCAGGTGCTGCACCTGCCATCCATCTCACTTCTGACCATGGCTTGAGTGGCACTATTGTTTCACCTTTTACATACTCTTCTTTCACTCTCACACACACGCATGCATTCATGTGCTACCACACACACACACACAAACGATTACACGAATACGTACACACACTGTCAAACACACTCAAAGCAGACCGTGTTGGCCCTTGGCCTTTTTTTTTTTTTTAGTCAGTTCCTTTCTTTGGTTTGTGGACTGCTGTTTTCTCTAAACTTGTTTGAAAGATCACAGAGTCATGGCCAAGTACAGAAAGTAAAACAATGAGGCAATTCAAAAAGAAAAAAGCGAATACATAATGCCATGAAACAGAGACTGAATTTGATCAAAGATCTAGAAGATGCATTTATCCTCTGCGAGCCTAGCCCAGATGCATTTCATCACAGGCTATCGAGATGCTACATAGTGTTTGTAATTACTTCCCTGATATAATTTGTGTTCCCATCTCTGGCTTTGTGAGCGCATCACTGCAGGGCCACGGTACCTCCGGTGAACCCCGGTGCAATCGGAAACAGATGCAATCGTTAATTATGCAGGCAAATGTCCACCGTTTAGCCAGTCTGATGGCCAGCCATCGGCAACGTGCTTATCGTACTTATGGAGCAGTTTAGGGAGTTGGGGGAGACGTTCGTGCCAGCACTCCTGCCAGATGGCAAGCAACACAGCACTAAAAATGGATGTAAAAGTCCTATTTGTCACACCGATGAATGATTAGGTTCCCCGGTTGAAGAGCTCACTGACACGGCGTCCTGTTGACACAGAAGCTCAAGTTTATTTATTGCCACAATTCTGTCTTTAAAGCGATAGTTTGGGTTATTTGAAGTGTGGCTGGATGAGGTACTTATCCATAGTGAGTGTATTACCTACAGTAGACGGCGGGTGGCACGCCCCCAGTTTGGAGAAGCAGACAGGAGGACGGTAAACAATGAAATGCTGGCGAGGGCAGCAACAAAATATATTTTAGCTACCCAAAAACAAATCAATATTAGTCTAAGGCGATATATTAAGAAGGATTTCACCGCTCTACCTTTTTCAACAGGAAACTAAACACCTCGCAGATTTGCATTAACTAGCATTAGTTTACATCCAAGTCGAACAAACTAGTTTCAGCGGACCAGCAACTTCTGTGTTCTACGAGGTAACATTATGGCTTCTGTCACTTCAGTCCGGAGGGTTTGAGGAGAGCGTAGATCGACGTAAACACATTTTCCCATCGGCTGGGCTGTCTGACAGCGAGGTAAAATATTCTAAATATAGCGATCACACATGATATTTGAGGCTGGCTTCAAAACGAGTCAGTTTCCATAAGCCCCCATGTTCAAATATTTAACTTCACAGCAGAAATAAACACGTTTAATGTGACAGATTTGAGTTTGTTTCGTGTTTCCTGTTTTATTTTGTAGTTCTCCCTTGTCTGTCTTGCATTTCTACTTCCTGCCTTGTTTACCTGCCTGTCTCTGACTATGCACCTGTCCCTGAGTAGTTTCACCTGGTGTCCTGCATGGTTATTTAGTTCCTGTGTTTCTTTGTCTTTTATGTGTCTTTGTTCCTGCATCTGTTCCCGGTTTAGTTCTTAGTTCCAGATTTTGGTTACTGAATTTGTATTTTTTTGCCTGGATCACCAGCTGCCTTTTAGTTTGTCTTGTGTTTATCTTTTTTATTCAGCTCCTGCCGTGAGTATTACAGTTATCTTTTGTGAACATACCTGTGTCTGCATTTGGGTCCACTCATGAGCCCTCTGTGACATTTACAGCCTGGTACAAAAATACACTTTTAGTCTTTAGATCTAATTTCCCCGTTCATGACAACTGTGCCGAGGCTGAATTTAAATATAATTCACCCGCTCAACAGGTGGCTTGTTTGAGCACCCAGGCATCATTCAGCTCGCCTCAGGTCCACGACGATCCACGTCTTTGCTGATTTTTAGATTAGCCAGGAGACGGCAGAGGAAGGACTGCCTAGATGGCGGCAGGCAGAGCGACCTAATAGACCCTTTTCATAGCAGCCATTTTGACATGAAATAGTATGGTCAATGCAGATGCTTCCAATGATACAAATTAAGGTTTCACTTACTGTAGCAGAGCCGTTCCAGTGAACCAACATGCACCACAGCAGCACCCTGGCTCACTTTGACCTGAGTGGAAGCTTAATTTGTATCATTGGTAACGCCTGTGTTTACCTACTATGTCGTGTCACAGGTACAACGTCCATCCTTTATCCTGTCTATGATACAACTCCACTTCAAGTAACCCAAACTCTCCCTAAAACTCAGAACTAGAGAATCTGCTGTGCTCCATCGCTGACTTTTAAGCGGTTTGGAGAATAAAAATCGGAAACTCGCGCCACTCAACTTCCTGAGAATACACTAAAAGGATCATCTAATTACCCTTCACTTCGCAGCGTGATGATGGCGGTGCAACACTTTATCGGTGACCTTTATCAAACTCTGAGAATGACAGGTTCATTTTGCCGGAATGGACAGGTGTGGCTTGTCTTTTTCTCAATCGACCTCAAATTTGTATGTCCCTTGACTCCAGCTATAGACATCAATAACAGGTTTATCATGCTGATGAGAGAGTATTAAGCAAAGCTTAATGGGACATTCAGACAGTGATAAAGCACACAGACAGCTGTTGAGGACCGGATGCACAGGGCTTGTTAATGTGCTGATAAGCTGGGGGAGGGTAGCACTGTGGTGCTGACTACGTGAGTGACGAAGAGTGAGTGTATCATGTCAGGTTTATCGGAGGCAAAAAAAATTGAATTTCAGAGAATTTTAATCACCAATACACCAAACTGCCAATCGCACAAGTTTAATTACTATGAAGTCTCCTAACAAGATTGCCAATCTGCAAGCTGTGAGAGGGCAGGAAAATAACAGAAAAGAAACCAAGAGGGGAGGAGGAAAAGCACAAGAAGGAAAGGAGAAGAGAAGATAGGGGAGAGGCAACATTTCTGCTATCTGCTTTTTGTTCAGAAACGTGTGCGTCTGAGAAAAACAAATTAAAGCAGCAACGATTAAAAGTGACAGAATGAAGAGGGGAAATCAGGATTTCTGTTTTGGTTTCATTGCCTCAGCAAACATCGAGAGACGGAGAGGAAAGAAAATCAGCTAATTTATTCAAAATACACGGTCCAACTCTTTAAAATATGAATGCAGAGGTCTGTTATGCAAGTTAACGATTCTCAGAAACTCCTGACAGTCCGGACAAACCATGAAACGTCAGACGAAACACCTTCAGCTTTGTGTTTTGTTTTTTTAATTCCATTTGGCACGCCAGAAAAGAACTGAATACCTGAGAGAGAATGTTAAGAGACTTCTGCAGAGAATCAACTCTGAAATCTGACGTGGAGGACTTGTGCATCCATGCACAGCTGTCCGCTCAATCAATATTTACCTATTCCTGCATTCACAATTGATCCGAGTAAGTGACTGTCTAAGCGAGTGAACGCAGGAGCAGGTGAAAAAGGAATTAATAATCCATGACTGTCTCCTCACCTGCTCACCTCCACTGAAGCATGCATGAACAAGTCAAGGCAGAGGAAACTCTGAAATTATTTATTTTTCTGCAGATATTGATTGTGTACCGCAGCGTTTTCTCAATCTGCGGAGGAAGTACTTTCTTGTTAAGTTAGTGCTTAAGTCAGGACACCTAACTGGACATCTCCCAACAACGCTGCAAACATCGATCATTTTTTTCACATCATGTCAATCCAAACAACATCTGAATGATTTATGACGTACTTTACTCTTGATCCAAATCTACACAAACCAAATGAATAACTGAGACATGCCGGAAAAAAATGCATTTCACGCCTCCTGACAGTCCATTATTCATCGGCTTGGAGTAAAGCAGATAATGTCTTGAATAATAACAATAATAAAAAAATATATGCTCTAATCAAGTTGGCGTAAATCTCCACTTGTCTGCTCTGACAGCTAACCTCGACGCTGCAGCATGCTTCTTTGATCTCCGTCTGCACGACGGTAATAAAAAGGTATTATGGCGCGGGTGACCATGAAAACCGTCGATGAAACGGCGAGAGCGAGATGGAGGCGTTTAATTCAAATCCAGTTGTCTTCCATGTTGCATCATTTCACCTTGAAGATGGGAGTAACAACCTGACATCTTTGGTGAGAACCGATTAAATCTTGTTTTTCTCTGTTCTGTTCGTTCGTATTTGTCTTTTCCTCCAGAGGATAATTCATTCTTTTGAAAAATATAGTCTTGTCTCAGGAACATTTAGCGAAATGAAAAAAAAAAAAACAGAGCCTTAAATTAAATTGAGCTTAGCTGGTAATCCCCATGATCTCCATACATTCAATAACGATCTTTGGGATCTGTGTTATATCTACATAATGCATACCATTTAAAGCAGAGCAATAATGAGTCGAAAGCTGCACGTGATTTCATTTGATCCATGTCAATCTCGATGACTACCGCTCTTGAAACAGCCCTTCAGTGTCCTGAGTGTGAGCCGTGCTCACAGTTCCCGGAAAGACAGTGAACCTCATCGTATTTTCAGAGAAACGCCGTAATCCTGCTGAATCTCATTTTCTCCAATTTCCACTTATTTTTGATGGCACAGGATTTGTGCAAGAATTAGAGAAGAGGACTGCTAGTGAGCAGTTTCCTGTATTGAATTCTTAATGACTAATTAATTTGGACTGCAGTGCCCTCTGAAGAAGTGATGGCAGTACGCCACCTCAGGGTATATGTGTCTTTACAATAAAGCCAACCCGACCTCTACAAACTGTGTGACAACAGGAAACACAGTCTTACCTGAGAGTGAAGTTAGTCAGCTGAGCCGAGCTGGCCATGAGTATGTAGAAGGTGGCGATATCAGTCTTCTTCAGCGGTTTGGAGGATGTCCGAATGACGATGGCATTGCCAAGCTTGAGCCGAGAGAGTGTTGCCATCCCTTTAGGCACCTGCAGAAGACGTACGCTTCCAATCCTCTGCATGGGAGTGACGGGGACGTACTCTGCCTGCTGCTGCTGTGAGCCACCCCAACGACTTCCATCCACAGAATTACACTTCCCATTTACTTTGGGCTGCGCCTGGTAGTACAGCTCCACAGGGTTCCCGGTAGATGGATCCTGCCTCTCCCTGCTGGTGCCCTCTGACCCCTGAGCAAACCATCCAGGTGGAGGAGCCAGCTCGGCCATGCAGGTTCCCCTTTCACCTCCCATGGCACAGGAACCCCTCACCTCCTGAGTTTGCCAGAAAGCATACGCTGTCACACACGGTAGCTCATCCACACTTCCTTCTCCCTTGCCCCAGTCCCTCCCCGCAACATAGAAGAGCACCCGCACTTTGGGCTTGGAGGAGAAAACCCGAGGCGTCAGCACGAAGGCCTGGATTTTCCAATTAAACGTAAAGACCTCTGGGGCGTTGAAGAGCCGAACTGACTGGACCAGATCTAGAGGCACGAGCTGCTCCGTGGACATAGCGCCGTAGCTGGCATTGACAGCTGGCTGGCGACTGGCTCTTAAGATAACAAAGGGCTGCGTGTGACTCTGCATGCTGGAGTTCCTCATAAAGTCCTGCCCAGCCTCCTTTAGGAAGAGGTAGTCCGCATCTCGTACCTCGTAGTTGACCGGCAAGAAGGCACTGGGCACTGGGCCTTTACTGTCCATCAGCTCTTTACTGCTCAAATCTGTGAGGCAGAAAAAGAATCAGAAAGAGGTTTATAGTTGTAGATTTTTCACATGCAATACAATGTGTTTTTTAAATGAAAAGAGCTGCACAGTTTTGTGCAGGACTGTGAAAAGCATTCACCAGATTGTGTGCAAAAGTATGCAGAATATTTAAACGTGCATGATATTTATCATAAAAAATGACACTTTGCTTTTTACAGGAGTTTATGATATTACCACATTTCACTCGGATTCTACCTGAAACAAACTCAGAAGCGATGACCTCACTTCTCTTCTACATTTAATGAAATACTTTAAAAAACACCAGCAGTGTTCCAGGAACTAACATTTGAGCGCAAGAGTCAGCCAAGGCCAACTGATCAACTGAGTGGGGCATGATGGTATTACACTAAAAGGCCTCTGAGCTTCACCATAAAATTGTCTGTAACGGAGCACATAGGTGGAGTAATGTAAATTAACATCAAGAGGAGCTCAGGAGCGTTTTAGTTTCTCTGGCAACGGAGCTGCAGGTGAACTCTCTAAAAGCTCTGCTAAGGGACTGTACGCAAATTATTTGAGTTGTTTACAAACTTTTATGTTTCTCTTGGCATGGATCAGGAGGTGGAGTGGTTGGAGGGTTCCCTGAGCAAGGCATTGAGCTAAAGTTGTTGTAAACTTTGTTAAAAAACGACACCTGATACATAAAACAATAGTTTTTCTAGTTTTAATTAAACAACCTGTACAGAAAAGGTCACTGAACACACATTGAGGACCAGTTGCAGCGTTTGCAGGATGGATATTATATTTTATTTGAATACATTACCATATTTCCAGTAGGTTATTTGTCTTTTCGCCATTTTAATTCTCCACCTAATTTTAGCGCTTACTCACAAACTTACTTAATTTAATCTCTTTCTTATTGCACACACACACACACACACACACATAAAAGTATTTTTATGAAGTCGCCCAAAAAACCAAACATACATTCTGGATTTTTTATATCCTCAGTTTTCACAGCAGCAGCAGGTGAGCCACATGTGGAGGAGTCTTGTTGTTGATGATTTAGCCGATTAAAACCAACATGGTACCGAAGGACATCGGCACCAACCGGGTGTGTTCACTGTTGCTTTACCTGATCCGTGCTTGTAAAATAAATGATGTGTCCGCGTCTTCAACGTGATAACAGATAACGTCTCTCCCTTTGTTACTGTCAGGAGGAGAGCGAGGATATTGTCCATTAGTTAACTGATGGCAGATGGCGTCATTTTGATGTTTTTCTAATAACTTTACATACTATTATGTGAATGTTGACATGTTTGAGCGGTAAGTAGGCTAGAAAATCGCTGTCTTTTACAACATGAATACAAAATAAAATAAGTGCAACAATCCAAGCTTCAGCCAAAAGAAAAATTACAACACCCTGACCATTTTTTGACCCTCTCTACACCTCTAATAATTTTGTACGGTCTCTAAATAATGTCCTGTCACAGGAGGATTACACCTGTTTCTTCATTTCCTATAGAATTTACTTTTTAAAGCTCTTTACTGTCACACCACGCAAAATGTCAAATGTTCATTAAAAACACTGCCCGTCATGTTATAATATGTACATAGTTTCCTTTCCACCGCCCCAGTTTCACCTCCCTCATGGATGACCTGTTTTCTCTTATATGAGGAGGGGAAGGTGGGGATCTAATACATCTGGCGCAAGGTGGAAATCAGCCATCAAAAACTGGGATTAAAAATGGCTTTTCAGATTGTCAGCAGGCTGCAACTACCCAGCAGATCCTCGATGAAAAGGAGAAAAAAAAAAAGAGAAGATGAGAAGATGAAAAACGAGAATCCGGTGAGAGAAGAAGTAAAACATGATGGGAGCAGATTCTAATGAAAATATTAAGTGAACCAGAGCAGAAATACAGATAAAAAAATGGTATATTATTCAGTAAGATGGTTATTTATGCCTCAGGTGCTTTGTGCTGGACACTGTACTTATACAAGGATTACTAGTCTACTATTAAATACTGATTTCAAATGCATAGAATCACTTTTAACAAATCAACAGCATGAATTTGATCTGGTTTAAAGCTTAACGATGAGCTGTTTGCCTCAGTGGGAATGAGGAGAGGCAGAGGTCACTCTGCCGTCATGTGTCCTCATTAAACGTCTATTTTGATAGAATTATGAAGATTATGGCGGCCGACCTGAGCGTGCACTGTTTATCTGGTGGCTAATTGCCCTACTTGGTGAATTAAGGACACAAAAACACTCTGCAGATTATCGCAGAATGAAAGAAGCTGCATATTGCATGGTGAAAAACAGCTTCAGTAGCATCTCAGACCTAAACAAATCATCATCCCAGGAGTATCCCAAAACTATACACTGCATCTGTACAAGTGTGTAAGATGTATTGGTGAAATGATGACAAAAGATGCCAGTTAGAGCGCTGTGTGTCACTGAATTATTAATTATTTATCCATTGAGGAAGCCTGTTCTGTGTCAATATCAGTCGTCTTGTCCCTCATGGTTGCTGGCATTTGACGGGTCCGTCTATCATGGTCTCTTCTGCTTTTTCATCCTCCCTCATCCAACCCAGCAAAGAAGCTGTCACGACATGCCTGACAGTTCACACAGCAATAACTATACTGTATGTGTCACAGTCATGTCAACCCGGCTGTCCTCGGAAGAAGACAACAGCATTTTTGTCTTTCCCACACACAGACAAGAGTGTCAGTCATGTTTGCAGAGTGGGCAACAAACTGCATGAGAGACTGGGAGCTGGGAACAGGGACTGTCCTGGCTTAGCCTACCAGTGTCCACAGTGACAGATGTGCTATTTAATACCAGAGCTGGCAGCAGCTCCAGCTGGAGTGAATATAAACTGTCTCGTTGCCTCCAGGAGGGGAGAACGCGCCGCCAACGCCAGCAACAAAGTACATCACATGCAAGAGCACCCCTTTACAGGTAGCTTTGATGCATCGTCTGTGTTCTTCTTCTTCTTCTTCGACGTGCTTTTCATTTGATAAAACCCCCAAACGACGGCGTTTAAAATGAAGCACACGGTGTTCACTTTGCAGACGCTGTTCATGCTCCTCCTTTGCCAATATTTCATATATTAAACAAGTAGCCAATGTGAGACACAACTCAACTTTTATGGTCCTCTCATCATGATGAGAGTCCTGCCCTCGACTGATAAACATGAGAGCAAATCCGCTGCACCAGCTGTTCCAACCTCTCAAATCACTCATTTTGAAGACCCTGAGCTTTTTCTTTCCCTTCTTGGCTCGGTCAGAAAACATCAGTGTTGCCATGCAGACGCTACGGCCGCCTCTAAAAGCCACCTCACCGCAACTGCTATCCCTGTTTTTTCTTTTCCCTCCACAGTATGTAGGTTAAGTGCTTCCTGTGAAGATTCTCTTCATGCCGAGCTTTGAATCGTACATTGTTAATCAAATCTTTGTTCATGCCTCTCTGTGTCTCTGTGTATGAAATTAGATTCAGGAGTTGTTTTTTTACACATCATTTGAAAGTAATATCACTGTGCCTTTGAGTGATGGTGGAAAATTAACTTCAGGTGGAGATTTTCTTTCCAAAATGACTTTTTTTTTTTGTAATGGAGCTTTTCATGTGTACGTTATCCCTCAGTTCTGCTGTGTTTTTAGTCACGCCATGTACGAAGCAATGAGAGATTTACTGCCATGCCTTAAAATGAAAATGGCAACTAAATCTGGTGCTTAACTTTGAAAAGTATAGTACAGTAACAGAGATTTGTTCTGCAAAGTTTACGTAGGGATTAAGACTCGCGGATCCATTTCAAAATAATGTTCCTCGTCACCAGTTTCAATAAAAAAAACACTCTTGTATCTAATGAGCTATGTTTTGCCCTGCAGTTTGCCTTACGGCTCTGCATTACTTCTTCTCACAGGCATGTCAGCTGACTTATTTTCCGTGTGCTTGTCTTTTAGCACTGTTTCTCCGCTTGTAATCAATCTTTGTATTATTCTATTAAAATGCGCAAAGCCCGAGCAGCCCCTTTGAATTCTAATCTGCAGTAATGACTTTTACCATATGTGCAAAACAGCTTGCAGAAGTGAGTCGACTCCCAATAGCACCACCACCACCACCAGCCCCACACAAGACAACAATGGATGTCTGCGTTTCAGTCGGTAATCAAGAGATAAAATGAGCTGTTTGTGTCTCAGAGTTTCTCTTTCACACAAAGGTTTTTTAATACTTTTTATGTTCTGCTCATAGGTCACATATCTGGTAATAGTTTAATTATAAAAGGAGGGAACGGTTGGCAAATGGCCCAGATGCTAATGGCACTAATTAAGCACCTGTAGCAGACAACATTCTCTGTGTTACAACTGATGTTAGCACTGTGTGTTTTTATCTTTTGCCTGGCTGACCTTTGTGATACATCTTCCCTTTAATAAAGCACCAAAAAAGTCTCATTAGGATCTGACAGCTTGCTAATATATCGGTCCCCTAAAAACAAAGATTTGAGTTTGTGGGACAAACTGAGCAGTCATCTTGGGGCGGTAAAGAACAGAGGAGAGACGAGCTGTCAGTGCCGCTAGGGGTTTTGTTGCAAAGTTGCAAAGACTTGAAGTATCTTTCAGTGTTGTGGTTAATTATAAAAGGTCATTTAGAAAGTGGGGATACAAAAAAAAGGTCTGGAAGACATTGTGTGTTAGAAACACAAGCTGTGCTGTCTGCTACAGAAGCCTTGTGGTACCAATTAAATGACAAGTCGTAAAGATTTTGCTAACTTAGTGAGCTTGTCCTAATTTTGAGGTCATTACAACCTGCACGACACATTAAACTTGACTTAAAATGATGAGATGTAGAGAGTCAGTGGTGGTTTATGTTCTGTGGTCAACACTCTCCTGCAGATTTGTTGTTGTACCATTTACTTTATGTTATTATGACAGTGAATTATGTGCTGACAACAGCCGAGCTGCAAAACAGGCCCAGCAGTAATGTGCACTTTCCAGGATAAATGTTAGACGACGACGTTTCTGATCAGTCAAATCTCGTAGCAGCATATTCTCATCGTACATCGTGCTTTAGGAAGTGCTTCATACAGAGATGATCATATAGCATGTGCACTGATGGCCTGGTATAGTGA
Source organism: Argyrosomus regius (assembly GCA_946959425.1). Taxonomy (NCBI): domain Eukaryota; kingdom Metazoa; phylum Chordata; class Actinopteri; family Sciaenidae; genus Argyrosomus; species Argyrosomus regius. The sequence continues at coordinate 3,438,754 of OX336890.1, forward strand.
GAGGGGTGGGGAGGATAAGGAGAGAGAGAGAGAGAGAGAGAGAGAGAGAGAGAGAGAGAGAGAGAGAGAGGCAGAGAGAGAGAGAAAGAGAGAGGCAGAGAGAGAGAGAGAGAGAGAGAGAGAGAGAGAGAGGCTTAAGCTTGTGCAGTGATTGGTGGGGATTGCTCTGTCCAATGAGACTCTTAAAGCTGCTTTAACAAAAAAATCTTCTCCATTTTTGTCATCTTTTTATCCACATAAATCAGCCAGCCTGCCTTCCCTGGAAATAGCCATCTACGAGGCAGTTATGGGCTTTACAGTAAATGCCTTTGTGATGTGCTTTTTTATTATCAAAGTTGGCAATTTAGATTGTCCTCTCCTCGTTTGCCTCATTGGGATTCTGGCAAACTGTCTATCGGGGGGAAAGTGATACTTCCCAGAGAGAGGCAAAGCACTGAGCGTTCAGGCACGACTCAAGTTGTAATATAACCATCAAGTCCTTTTTACTACTCACCAATTTCATCCTGAATCTTTTATATCCCACTCACTGCTGTGACACCCCTTCGCCACAAGTAAAACACATAATGCTCATGTTAAGCTCACTGTACCACTGTGGGCTAAGATGTAAGTTTGTGGCACAAATGAGGACATTTATGTATTATTTATACTTGTAGAGAAGAAAAAAAAATGTTACAGTTGGCATGGCACTGCTGAGTGAAGGCCCATCTCCCTCCATCATTAATAAGATGGACAGATAGCTCATTTGTTTTCAGCTGTTATCATTAAATGCAGTGTAGACACAGTATGAGTGACAGCCCCTAAGGGGGCTTCGGGTTAATTCATTGCGCTTTGGCATAAGCTGGTCTTATGCTCGTCCCTGATGAGCAGTTTAGATTTAAATACAACGCAGAACGCAAACCAATTACTCCCCGGGGGTCGCTTACCTTGTGTGAGAACTGCTGTAATTGTCGCAAAGAATATCTGTAAGATCCTCCAGCTCTGGTAGCAAAGGCTCATTTTGGCACCCGGTGCGGCTCGCTGTTCCAGACAAGTTCCCCAGTGTCCGTGGTGTCTGTCTTGTTTCAGCGGAGCATGAAGCTGAACGTTTCATCCATCTCTGCAGTTCGCGCACTTCACATAATCACACCTGTGGGAGTATGAAGTAGTATTCCGTGCTGCAAGTGACATGGAAAGCGCGTCGAGGTCTGTTCATCGGCAGGGTTGTGCGTAAAAGTTGTGCGTAACGAGCCAGGAGACGCCTCTCCTGAAGACTTTGTGTCCGGTGAGAAGATGTGGAAGTCTTGAGCGGAAGCTGTGTGACGGAGAAGGTTCCTTTTTCGATCGATATTAACCCTCTTAGCGAATTATCTCAACAAGTCCTCCAGACTGAGACTCCCGCGGTCTCCCGGTCTGCCGCCGCGGCTGGGACTCGGTGCGGTGTTAAACGGCTGTTAGCAGATCACTGACTGTCTTGTGCGCAATCCTCAGGGCACTAAACTCATCATCTGTCACTGTTCATCCGCTCAGGAAGCGACGTCCAGTGCGCAGCTGGTGGGATTAACCCTGCGTTGCTTTGAGAAGAAATTACCAAACGTGATGCATTTAGTGTCCACGGATTTTTGACCTCTTAGTGTGGGATTTCATTGTATGTTGACCCAGAGTCAGCCATGTAGAGTGTGTAGCCATGATGGATCCAGCATTGGATGTAGTGGAAGTCACTTGAAAAACCTCTCAGTGTTATTTTTATGTTGTGAAAGTCTGCTTAAACTAATGAAAAATACAAGTTACAGTGCGCTCAGGGGTAAAAATTAATACTTTCCTTAAGATGTAATCTATTTTTGATACACCTGATTATTAATTTGGATGGAGGTCTACTAATATAGACAAACTGCATCACCAATTCACCATTTGGAAACAAAAGAACTTAAGCTTCTCTTTGAATTTCCATAATTCTCTGCAGCACAATTTCATTCAATTTCCTGCTTTATTTAACATCAACAGTTTATTATTCTTCATCACCAAATTATGGCTGATTTTCAACGCTGAGAGCCAAAAGAATTGTGCAACCTTGTCACAGACCTTGACTGGTAGAGAAGGAAGAATGTTTTGTAATAATTACATTTAAAATTCAACCAGGACAAATCAGGCTAATTAGGACATGATTACATCACACATACCTCATTATTACTGTTCAGAATTCAGAGATTGGTTAAAGATTAATCTGCTTGAACATAATACAACCAGACTTGAACTTGAACACACCGTCTTTTACATATTAAAAGCAGCATTATCTTTAATTCTGGTTGTGTTTAGATGGAGACGGCCTCTGAATTTGAGGTTGAGAGCATCAGGTGGGTTTTTAGTGCCCTCTGATGGTTAAGAGGAGCTTCTAAAGCAAAGGTGAGTGACTTGGAGTATTGCTTGCAGGTCAGTTGCATCAGAAATTATCAGGTTTTCAACTCATTTTAGCTCATTTTGTTAACAGGCAATCTGATGAGTTTGAATCTGAATCTGAATTTATATTCATGCATGTGTCCGCACAACACACGTGCTGCGTGGAGTTCATGCTATCCCTTGTGCAGCACACTGTTTTTGCACAATTTGGGAAGGCACAATATTAATATTCACAGTTCATTTGAACTTGGTGCACACACTGACTTCTTTCACTCCAACAAAAGTTACTTTTTGCAGACTTGTAGTTAATGTAGTGGCGCTTTATTGACTAATAAAGAGGATTAACCAACATATCAACACGCAGAGTGTGTGACCAAACCTCACAGTATCTGGAGACAAGAGGAAGTTGCCACAAGCTACTGCTGAGAGCTTATTTGAGCTCCTCCCCAGCACTGCAGCACTGTGATAAGCAGCAACAGCAGCAGCAGCAGCAGCATCATCTGTGTGTTGGGGTTGCTCCAGTATGCTGTAGTGCTGCCGTAGGATCATTTAGATCCTTTCCTATTTACCTGCTCCTCACATACAGAGAGAGCCAGCAACTACACTGTGTATTAAGAAAGGCTGAGAAGATTTACCCCCCCGGCCCCCAAACCTGGTGCTGAAGTTGTTGTAATGCTACAGATGCACCTTTAATGTTGCGTTCACTCACAAAACCCAGAACTGGAGACTGCGTGAAGAGGAATACTTGTCATATATGCATACAAATACAAATATTTCATGACATTCAGAATGCCTTAATAGCTGAAAGAGCCACATTTCCCTCTGCTATGTAAATTAAACAGTTTCGACTTGAGGAATTGGCAGCTGAATGGTTGAATGATCTCCCAACCGAATCTTCATTAAAGTAGCAGAAGCATGCTCTGGTAAGGAAACAGCCTCTTTTTAGTCACCTTATGTAGCACATAAGGAGAACCACTTGTCAAAAGTGTCACACATCATTTTACGACGGCATTAAGCCCCTGCAAAAAAAAACCCACTGAATTTGGTGACCTCCCTCCATAAGAAGCATCCACAACAGCTTGCAGATGCAGAGAAAACATATGGCGAAGCCTGTCAAGAATATGTTATGAACACTTAAAGGACAGAGAAACAACACAGGCCTCCGGATATGCAAGTTAGGATGTTGACATAGATGGATGTCACAGCAGAGACGTGCTAGAGTGGGGAGAGTGGCCATAAACTGGTGATAGATGTGAGTGCCACGAGGAAGGGAATGTGTTTTCAATGTACATCATCCTTCTGTTTGACAGATAGAGGTAGCTTCTGCTGAGGTGCATTTAGCCACACACGATGCTCTAATGTCTCCATTCTCATTTTCCTCGCAAACTCAGAAAGTGACTGCACTCAGATTTACATATCTTCACAATAAACTTTGTTACTAACCATTGGACGTTGGATATATAGTCATGGTATTTATGTGTGTTTGTGTGGATTTAATCTGCATACTCTTGTATATGGCTTCCATTCGGCCTTTCCAGTGGTCCTATATCAGTTGTTGTTGTTCTACCATGAGTCTTATGCTTAAGTGAGTTTCTCACTTTCTAATTTGCCTTCTTGATCATTCATTTTCTTGCCAAGAGTTAGATGAGAAGATTGATACCTCTGTCATGATTGTCCGATAGCAAGGAAGCTGCAGCCAGTAGCCGGTTAGCTTCTTCTAGATTAGTATAAAGACTGGACACAGGGGGCAACGCGCTGACAGTATAAAGAATGGACAGCGTATGCGTGACGCCACACACAGGTTTCTAAAGAGTCATTTTGAAGCTCAAAAAAAGACATTACTTAGAGTGAAAACCACCTGTGAAACATAGGATAGTAGCCCAATTTATCTAGGAGTGGTAATGGTGATGAGACAGACATCTTTGTAATCAGTGGAGTCTCTGCTTTCACATGACACCTTGTTTGTGAGGTTTGCTCGAAGTGGTGAAATTAGCAGAAGCATGAATGCTTGGTAGAGGCTTGAAGCTGAGTTTCTCCCCGTCATTTTGGTATGCTACATGTTAGGATTGGTGCTTCCTGGCAGACGCACTGATTGTCTGTACTGCAGGAACTGCAGTTTTGGCACTTCCACATTGGCTTCACGGAGGTTGCTGGTTGGGGCAACAGCTGTCATGGCCCTGTAAAGGTAACAAAATCTCTATTTGTTTGATTCATACATCTCAGGAGGGTTAATAAGGCCGGTCTTTTTCTTTGGAGTGCTGGGAGCTGGATTTTACCTTTACGCAGGCTGTTTTCTAGTCTTCATGTATTAAGTTAAGCTTGCCAGCTGCTGGTTGTCGCTTCATAAACTTGTGGTATCATCTAAATCTTGGCAGCAGATCAAATAAGCTCATTTCCACAAATGTCTCTCTATTCCTTTTAATAAATAGTTTTTAAAATATGGAGTGTGGTCCAGACGCTTTGCAGCTTTTTGTGATTTTTTCTCTCCCAGGAACCGAGAAAACAAACCAAACTGACAGAGTTTGAGGAGAATAAACACCTGTTTAAAAGTTTTAGCAAACCAACTTTTGTTGTTGTTATTGATGGATTATTACAGATTTTTGAAGCATCAGTAAATGTTTTATCAGCCATTAATGAAGACGTTATATAGATATACAGTATATATGTAAAATATTGCATTGCAAACTCTAGAAAGTTGCACAACTTTTTGTCAAGGTTATCTTTATTGGTTTTGTAGCATTGCAACCTTTCGGCTGAATAATGCAACAATGTGCAAAAATATAATCACACAGATGTCAGATCAATCCACCCCTCACCCCCATAACCCAAACACATCCCTCCCATTCATCCACCCTCCCGCATCTTCAGGTCTGACCACAATTTCTTCCGATTATGAACCAATTTAAAGAAAATGGAATGAATAAAAACAGCACAGAGTAAAACAACAACTATAAAACAAACATGCCTGACTCACACAGGACAGTCGGATTCGATACTTACCGTGAAAATGAAGCAAAATGTAGGTTTTGTTTGTTCATCTTTTCATTGCACAGCTGATTTTGATACGTTTGAGTTTGTTTTTATTGACTTTCACGTGTCTGAGGAGGTGAAGGTTTTACCACTTTTTAATGTTGCTTTCTCTTATTGATGGCCTTCGGTGCACCTGAAATCAATTTCCTAGAAGACTTTGTCATTTTGATGTGTTGAAAATCAGCACCATGCTACTCGTTTGCCGCGCGGCGCGGCTCGAGCCTGATCTCTGAAAATGAATCATGAATCTTAAAATTTGAATCCTACACAGTGCTCGGTGCAAGTTCACGGTTGTGAATTTATTTTTTTTGTTGAGTTAACAAGTGTTGACATTTCTCAGCGGATAAATCAACACCTAAAAAAAAAAAAAGGCTGAATATTCAAATCTGCTGAAGGTGTTTAATTAACTCGTAAGAATCCTGGCATCATGCTGAATTTTCAGACTCATTAATTTTCTGAATACATACTTGAGGTCCTGTACTACACGGCAGGCAATTAACCAGAATAAACAAGACTTTAGCAGAGTCGGTGACACACAAACTAAAGTAACAAGACCTTGATAGCAACAAAGTGTCTCCGAGAGGAGCAGGGGAAGGCATGTTGTCTGGTGGAAACCTTATGCATTTTACAGCTGGTGGTGGCGGCTATGATTCAAGAAACCGCACTGTAAAATAAATATGTAACGCAGTGCGACGTATAAGATCTGACAAGTCTAACTACACCCACTAAAGTCTTTGTAAGCATGTCAATCACTACATGCAATTACAGCACGGATGCTCCCGCCTTGCACAAGGCTCCATCTATACTTTCTCACCCAATAAACCTTCAAGCTGTGTTGAATAACAAGCCCTCTACTACTAAAGCACGTTTTTCCATTATATCATGGATAAAACAGCAATAGACAAATCTTTGATATGCTGGAAGCTCCTTCCTATTAAATAACAGAGGAAATGGCTTCTGTGTCCTTAAAGCGAGGGAGGCTTTTTCATATTACATGCCTGTACAACCTCCACCGCGCTCCCACACAAGCCGCTCTCCAAACATTAATAGCAAGTCTGTAAAACTTGAAAGGTACAAAGCCGAGACCTGAGCAAACACGAGCTCAGATGGCTCAAATACACCCGGGAGCCTGATCTCCCTTCATGTCTCAGGGTCCTAGAGGCTTACAAGTTAGCTCTAGTGCGCCAGTGTCACAAAAGAAAGATGCAAACAAGCATCAAGCCATACAGGTGATTCTATGTTTGAGTGCCAAATGTGCATTGGCATCATTTCTTGTGGTGTAAGCCGCACAAACAGAAGATGAAAGTCCTGCCAACGCTCTTGAGTGTAAATAGTGATGCTTACAACTGCAAACAGGCGTATTAGTTCACTCCCTTATTTGAATAGCACACCAGTAGTTGTTTTTCCCCAAACCCTTGTGGCGTCTGCATCCTCTTAATCCAACCCAAACTGGGCCATGAGAGACAGCTCTCCGTGTTTGGGTTGAATACCCCGAGGCAGCCGAGGAAGAGTTTGTTCAAGCCTAATCTCCACAGTGTGATGTGTGACTTCTTCCCCTGCTGTCGTACTCGTGTAATCTGCTGTTTGTGCCACTTTAAGTCTGGGGAGTGGTTGAGGGTGGAGGTGGGGGGGGGGTTGAAGCGGGGAGACTACATGATGGGAACTGTCATCTCCGTCCCATCGATGGGTGCTGCCAGTGTCCTGCTAATCCCCAGAGTAATCCCACCATCCCACAACAGAGAAATCAGACACACCAGGGCAGGCGGGACAGGGTTCTGCAGCCCTCTGCACAGACAGAGACAACATAGTGTAATGTACACAAGCAGACGCACACATTTGGAAGAGCCACTTTACATGAAAATTGGCTCTCACGCTTGATTGATGACTGAATTGATGTTTACAACGTTTGGACAAATAACAAAAAATTCACGAAGCAGCTGAGGATTGTTTGCATTTTGAGTGAAATTGAGTCACTTTCTGGGCATCCAATCTGGGAGGTGTGTGATTGAGATTTATGACATATGGCTTTCTTCACCTCACGCGCATACTGTTTATCTAAATACATAAATGATGTCCCTATTTCAAAGAAATCTTCTTACCGGAGAAATCAGTCTTTTTATTTGTTTTTTCCCCCTGAGTTGACGGTGATAGCATCTTGAGGATCATTGAGCCGAGACAAAATTTCTAAAGACAAAAATCCAATGTAACCCCGCTGTGTAGTCTCACATCTGTCTAAAAAAAAAAGCTCCAACCAGATGGAATCTAGCTGGGTGAAAACCAGATGTTTGCTTTCTGCTTCTCACTCCGCAAACATTTCTCCATCCTCATGGTTTCTCTTCTTTTCTTTTTTTTGCCTAATGAGGAAGCTTTGATGTCTCTGAGAGACGAAATAATTTTTACCGGAGGCTGCTGCCTTGACAATTATCCAAGAAATATGTTAACAATAGTGACATAAAACAATAATAAGGTCTCGACATCTAAAGATTTGTTTCCTTCTAAAGCCCACAGAAGAAATGAATACATCTGAGGTAATTATCAGACAGTTAGTTTGTCTCCCACAAAGATCATCTGTTACACACAGAATCCCCATGTTTTAATAATCGTCTCATTAATTTCAAGTTTAGTTATCCTAAGGAGGTTGTAGAGGAAATGAAATCAGTGATGCAGTATTCAGGCCATTAATTAAGAATACATATCTCACCGAAGACTTATTCTGATCCCATCGTCTGTCTCATTCGTCTCTAATTCGTTTTCAGATTTGTGTCTATGCTAACAAGGCTGTATGAATGGAACTTTAATATGAGATTGTGTACACATATTTGTTAAATATCAGATGATGAATTCTAATTATTTGGGGCATGCTCTGACTTTTCCTCGAGCGCCACCATTACGGTTGATATTTGTGGATTTGTGCCATATTCACTGGCCATTAGATTGACATTTAAAGTTCCAGTGTGTAGCATTTAGTAGCATGTGGTGATAAAGTTGCAAACAACTGAATACTGCTCGCCTCAACCTCCCCTTCCAAGCATGATGAAGAAACTACGGCGGCTACAAAACTGTGAAACGCCTGATTTATTTAGAGTACTGTTCCATGGAACAGTACCGTAGATGGTAAATGGACTGCGCCCCGCTCAAAGTGCTTTTACACTAAATGTCTTATTCACACACATTCATGACTCATGGCTTGCATTGGCTGCCATGCAAGGTGCCAACTGCTTGTCAGTTTTGGGAGCTAACCATTCATACACATTCACACACCAATGGCACAGCCTTCAGGAGCAATTTGGGGTTCGGTATCTTGCCCAAGGACACTTTGACATGCAGACTGTTGATCATCTGATTAGTGGACAACCCGCTCTACCTCCGAGCCACAGCCGCCCAGAAGATAGATATAAAGTCTCATTCAAAGTTAATGAAAACACAATGATTCGTCCTTTCAGGTGATTAAACTCTAATGAAAACATACTTATGAATATTACATTCTATTTCTGCCAATGAATGCCTCCAAATCTTACACACTAGACCTTTAATTTACGGCCCCCAGAGGATGAATTTGTTATCACTCTGGTGAACCCCTGACTTTGTCTAATACTAATTAAACAATCAGCAGTGCAGGCTCCTTGCATATATAAATGAAACAGACACATGAGGTTACTGTTATAGTGAATGGTAACCCAAAACGCAAACAACAATCAGAGTCCAGAATCAGTTTGAACAGTTTAAGCACTAAGTGACTGGATGAGAGAGGAGAGGTGCAGGGCTGCTGGTGGCAGAAAAACAGACTGAGCTGGACATGGCAGGGAATTGACTGGCAGGATCTCCTGGAGCAAAAGGAGAGCAAGGTTGGACAGGATTTATAAAATGTGCATACAGAATTTCAAGTTGCCGCGAAGGCGACTGAACAATCAGATGGAGTATGGAAGGTTGAACTGGTCCTTTACAGCAGGAGCTGATTGGCTGATGAGCAGCAGGTGGTGAGGTGACGATCAGGTGAGATGGAGACCAGAGGCCACGCCCAGCAACACACACACACACACACAACAGAGAGAGGCAGACACAAGAGGAGAGACTATGAAGGCAAACGTATCTAAATATAAAAAATACTGTCATCTACAAATCGTCCTACCTTCCTTCCCTCTTGATTGTCTTGAGTGTGACGTCAGACAACTTCCTCATGAAGTCAGGGTAGATGGATTTGTGTTTGATTTTAATTTAATTTCAAGTTGTCTGGAACGCAGCATAACTAAAGATAGGCTGAATGAAGGCTGGCTCCTCAAACAAACCACCTGTAACAGCTCCCACCTGTCATGAGGTTAATTCTGCATAACTTTAAGCCATAATATAATTTGAACAGATGAGCTGTATAGAAAATCCCCCTCTGTGCAGTTGTCATGAATGCTGTAGAGACCAAAACCAGGCTGTAAACATTTTAATATAGGCGCTTATGGAGATTCTTGCGTTTTGTAACCAGCCTCAAGTGGCTGTTTGAGGAACTGCAGTTTTTGAAACTTCCACATTGGCTTCACTTCACAGCCACAGAGGTTGCCGCTTGGTCAAAGGTACAGTTTAATATAACTGCATAGCCGCATAGCAGCTGTAGACTCTTTGTCATGTTTTACTGAAAGGAAGCTTCTCACTTTGGAGTCGTAAAATCTCTAAGAATAACCTCCGTCTTTCCTCCGTATTCCCGCTTTTTGTTTAAACGGTGTAGAGGTTAAGTGGTAAAATGGATAACAGAGGACTGGGTTTGTTTTTTATGGCGGCGTCACTGGCTCCATGACAGCTATAGTGGATTAAATCTCTACTACAATACAGTTTGGGTGACAGCTCTAGAGGTCAGACAAGGAGACTAGACAGACTCTTATTTCAGTTGCTGGCAAGCTGAAAGGCCTTGACCCAAATTTAATATGTTTGCCAAAAAGACATGTACATACTCAGAATGAGGAGGTTGTTGGCTGCGCACTTTAACCGTGAAAGAGAACCAAGAATAGATGATAAAGTGATGTCTGGTCTTGTCTGTAATCGGACAAGTGAACTAAAGGGCAAAGATGACAGGTTATTTAAGTGCAAGGACAGGTAAGTACAATGCAGGCAGGCAGCAAAGATATTAATCCACTTTCAGAGTGGCCCATAAATGCTACCCAAAGGACCTATGAGGCTGATGAGGTTGATGGAGGGGTCAGTGTGAGTGAATTGCAACACCCCATTGGTTGGACATTAAGGTCATGAGGTAGACCTTGGTAGAATCAGATTGTCAAGGATGAGAGGTGCCGGGGGCAACGTTCAATAAAACATGAGAGCAATCTTCTCACCAGGAGTAAAAGTGCTCTGCAGTTCAACTCCAGGCAGCCCAAACAGATTTCCCCTGTGAGCCAAAAGCACTGCAGCTGCTCATTCACCACGGCTGGCAATCCAAACTGCCATCAAATCGACAGCCGTTGCCAGAAATAGTGCTGAAAATTGGTCAAACTATCACACACTATCTGACCTCTGACAAAGCTTATCTTGCACAAGAAAACGTATGGAGCTGAAATGATAGTGTCTGTCTGCTCCAGCTCCTCTTTCTGCCTCATTAGTTGCTGATATTGGATAGGTTATCTCAGCTTACAGCACATTTTAAGGTTGTAGCCAGCTCACCTTATCCTGAAAACGCCTCAGCGGAAAGGTTACATTTTTTGTGTGTGGATATCACACCCGGAAAACTCCCTTTTTGAATATGATGATTAAATGTGTGCCCGCTGCTTCTCCTATATGTCTCCTGTGTAGCAATGAAGGTGTGTCAGTGATGGCTACATCTTGAGTTCGTTCCATAGCTGAAGACTGCCTGCTACAGGGCATGAAATGAGGAGACAGATGATAAGCTTCTCCCACTCACGCTCCAGGGAACACAGTCAGCCACGAAGGAATGAATCAAGATGGGCCGGAATCTCCGAGTGAGATAAGTATGTATACACCAAATACCACATGATGTATTCACAGCCACGGTATCTATTCGGACATGGGAGCCGGATTCTTGGAGTCCTGGATGCAAGTATACAAAGTGTACGAGTTCCTGCACATGAAGAGCAGAAACAGCAGCCTGAGAAGTAAAGTAGCACAGACTGTAAACATCAAACTTCCAAGTCTTTCCCTTCAGCATTCTTAAAGACTCTCTGCAAGACCAGAGGGGCTCCACATCTTAAGCCCAATTTCCCTTTCACTGATAGAGTGCCAAGTTCCAGGAATTACCTGGCGAACTGCGATCAGGTCCAGAGGATTAAGAGGAATATTCTCTCCCAAAAGTCTGACTTTTTCTTTTTTTTTCACCCCCACACATCCAGAGGGTGGTTTAGGAAAAGGCCAACGAGTTGATGTCAGAGCTCAACTTTAATTTATGTATATTTCTTTTTCGTGCAAGCTCACAACAGCATGACATGCAGGCTGAGCAGTTAGTCATCCATGTTATTAGATTTTTTTTTTTTTCTTACTGGGGAGGTTGGTAAGCACGTGAGGAGTTTCAGGGCAAGGCAACACGTCAATCTAACAGCAGGTGAATGGACAGATATGACATTGTGTGTAATCATGTTATGTCAAACAAATGATCAAGTGAAATGTGTGAACGTCTAAATATTCAATCAGGAGGGAGAGAGGAGCAGCTGCTGCTGCTGCGCGGCTGTGCTGCCATCTAGTGCTGCGAGGCTGCAGCTCGCAGCTCCGGCTTGCAGTGAAATGTTAAATGAATTCAGCCCTGGACTGCATTCATCTTCTTTTCATTTATCTCCTATGAAGCGTGTGTGAGTGTGTGTGTCGCAGGGGATTACGCTTTAGCACACACTTTTATTCAGAGCGTCTTACTGTGCCAGAAGTGCACATGTCTCGAGTAAGGGGTGATCCCAGAGGGAATCAAAGACATAGTCAAAGTTGTTGTTTTTATGTTTTTTGTTACAGCTCCTAGTTTGTTTGAATTGCCTGACAGGATGAGACAGTCTGTGTAGAATGAAAGTATTTGTTTTGGGCTTCTTCTTTTTTCCCTGTCAGGATTTCCATATAATAATGATATTAATTTGTATATTTGATGCAGAGCTGTAGTCAAGTTCACCTTGAATCTTATTCAAGACTACAGAGAGACTGTATATCTTCTACTTCATGATCATTTTGCAAGTGCAGCATAAAAACACTGTAGGATAATCACCAAGTCATATCATCAGTCATATATATCTATATAGTGCATCTTCACATTTTCATTGACTCAACATTGTAGAACATTGAGTCTTTTTATTCTGGTGTAACAATAATATTCTGTATGCGGGTAAATAACAAAAAAAAAAAATCATATTTTCAAACAAAATGTACCTTTGTGTGCCTTTCCATTTATTACACAGATTTAAAACTCACACACACCTTCATCTCTCCAGTGTCTCACAGTGTGTCTTACTATGTGAGCAGCTGAAATAAAAATAAATGATTGTTCCCGGCTTCTCCTGGGCTGCCAATTGAAAATGGAACACAAATAACATGCTTCAGTTAAATAACACAGATGTCGTTTTTTTTTGAACGGGAAAGCTGCTTTAGAAAAAAAAAAGTCCAAGACAACAGATAAGACGCCTCGAGTCCAGAGTCGAGTCCAAGACTGGACATCCTTTTGTTTACATCCTTTAATTCTTTATTATCTATTCAGATTGTTTGGATTTTGGATTCTGACCTGATGTAGTCTGACTCTGTTTGTTCTGTGTTGATTATTGCGTCCCGTTAAAATATTAAAATAGTCTCGCAATACACTGAAATTCCATTAAAAAACAACCTCAGAAGAAATAGTCCCTCTGTAATCTGTGGATAATCAGTAACAGTGGTAGACAAATTACTGCTGATGGTTAATTAACATTTATGGTGGCAAATGTAGCACGACCAGTCCTTTACTGGACCTCCAGCACAGTAAAAACAATTCTTTTGTCAGTTTGGGTGATACAGATGTCACCTCCAGTTTTATTATTGCTCTGCTGTCCTCCACAGGCTGCTGTTGTACTGTGGCTCTACCCCTATGATTGACTGTGTATGCAGCTGGATGAGCCACACCAGGACAGAGCCACTTATCACTCCGGGGAGCAATGAATGACCCAGGAACAGAGATGCAGCCCGGACCGCACACTGTGTCATCTGTCAGCCGGCTGCGTAGGTGAAACCGGTGGATGAGAGGAGATGAGCAGAAGTGAGATTTAGAGCCGGCCCTCCTCACATTATCTCCCCTCGAACCATTGCTCATGTTGCAAGGCTTCCTGGAGCTAAGAGCCACTGGAACAGACTTTACAACCGGGGGAATAAAGGGACAAGCTGAAGGATGAGGGGGAGCATGCAACACCATCGGGTGCACGCTGTTGTGGTTGTATTTCTAATGAGAATTAGACTCCAAATCACTGTATTCATCAAGTACAATGAGTGTCAGGGAATTTGTCTTGTCAGCACCGAGGCAAGGACGTATCGACAACTCTGCACCAGTGCCAGCTAGACAAATCTCAGTACATTTGTTCTCATTCAAGGAGAGGAGGTTAAAGTTTGACTGCAAAACTTCCACTTAACCTCGTCTGCATTGGCTGCAGAGTGGATGGATGATCCAAGGGAATTAAAAATGCATTGTACAATAAAAAAAATAACACATCATATACATAAAAAACACAAGTTCTTTGCATCGTCTGCATGTGCAGTTCAGTCAACTGTTCAGTCTGTGTGAGAGAGCAAGCCACGCACACAAACAAATCTTTCCATCCGGGGAGAGCAGAGGGAGGGATGGTGCATTCAGTGGAGCTGACAGGTACCTACCTCTCATCCAATGTGATTTATTTCCAGGCAGAGCTTTGGACGTGGGCAGTGCATCGGCAGGTCAATTTGGTTTGGGTAGAAGAAGAGTTGTCTGATTGATAGAGTGGGGGCCGGCCATGTTCTCTACGCTCGGCTCCCCCTCCATCAGGGCCCCTGCTATGGCCGATTAATCCTCCGCACACAGAGCACAAGCTCTGGCAGGGACTTTGTGTTTGGGTAAACCTCCATCTCTGACCTGAGATTGCCTTCCTCCAAGAGGCAAGCTGCCTTCTGGCTCATTTTTGGTGTGAGTGCATGTTGTTAGTTTGGACATTTTTACATATTTCCACAATATAAAGCCAAGAACATTCCTCCATTAACTGCTTTAGCAACAAGGACCTGCAGAAGTTCTAATTAATCAAGTACACAAGTGTCGCCACTAGATGGCAACATCAGCTAAAATAAATTGGGTAGTTTTTTAAATTAAATTAAAACAGATTAGTTTAACCAACACTTGGATGACAACAATTTAGAAAACTTACTAATATTATGTTTACCAAAATTTTTGCTCCTCTCCTTCACTTGATGTAAGATCTCAGTGGTTTTCAACCTTTTTTTCTCAGATGCTACTCCTTTGTTGACACCACCCGTCATGTTGGATTTTAAATTGGAAGTTATTCAACACTAAAAGTGGATATTACAGTACTTTTTACACGATTGTCAATGTTAAGTTGCTTCAGTTGCATTTGCTTACATCTGTTTTTATCAATTTAAATTTTATGCTGCAGAAGAATGTTTTTTTTTTAAGGATAGCTCTGATAGTAATGCTATTTAAAGTCGAGGCCTGAGGTGTTTTCTTGAGGTCCACAAATATACTGCTAAGTGGACTCTTGAAGGGAACATGGCTGACTTCCATCAGGTCCTGTAAATCAGAGATGTGAAAGTTTCGGTTCTGAAACTGGCCTGTTTAATTGCCGGAGAAAGGCTGACCAAAAAACCTAAATCTAAAGATCCCTACGGAACAATGTTGATCTGGTGTAAAGCAAAGCTCAGAAACTGTGTTCAAATCAAGCAAGATTATTACACAGAACCTTAGATTACATTCAATTTAAAGAGAGGGCAGAGGTCGCTCTGTGCCCAGTTGAGAACTGGTACACTACCACTGGCAGCTGAGACGGGCAGGTATTCCTGAGGATCAGCGTTTGTGTGTTTTCCGTCATCTTGAGGAACCATCTGTTTGAAACAGCTCCAGCTGAAGAAGCGTGATTTGTGCTCGGTTGTCTGAAACTGATATGTTAAGTTTGCTCTTTAATGAGAAGTATGTCTTAGTGAGATTAATAGAAACTGCGTGGCTAATTAAGACAGAGAACACAGCATCCAGCATCATAATAATAATAAGTTTCTGTCATGAGAAGTGAATGTTGTCTGTTTGAATTTGTGGAACTGTACATTATGAGTTGGCACGTGGCCATCCTGACTGTTGTTGCTGCCTTTATAAGTCCATATGCGCTGGACACCACATGGTGCGGGACGCAAATAAAATCAATCAATTCTATCCATTACTTTAAGCTAACGACTACAACGTTTTATTGATTATGATCACTTATTTCAACCGTTCATCCATTACTGTTAGCTAACTGTTTCGTCCTTGGGCTGTATAAATTGACTTGGCTTGGCTTGAATCAATATGTAGACATATTCCTTAATCAAATTCTATTTTTTTTATCAAATCACTTGAGCCACTCCGCAATATTTCCTCGTAAATCCTGGTAAATGCAGAGGTACCCTCAGGGGTACAAGTGCACCTGTTTGGAAATCGCTGATCTAAATGTCAGCATCACTGTGGTTTTTGAATATGCAATCAGTAAGACGGTGTGATATAAGACCCCCACTTCCACAAGACTAGTCCTTCGTCTCAAAAGCAGGTAAATGAAGGAGAGCAAAGAGCTGCTGACTCGCTGCTTTATCAGCCACACACTTGCATAGCTAGCCTGCTCCCCCGTAGCTCACTTCAAGCTCCCTCTCCTGGTGCTTTCTCTCGGCGCTCACCGTGAGCCTTGCTGTGTTGGATGAGACTTTACAGACCTCGGGCGCCTCACATCTTCAAGGCTCGCTGTGGTCAAAGTGCTGCCTGATGTCCCACTGACCAAGCCCAACCTCTGAGTATCTGTCCAAGGCCTCTCCTTTCGCCTGAAACCCCCCAAAGACTTTTTATCCCTTTATCCAGGCATGAGATCAGAATTCCAGATCAGGATTAGGGTCAGTGTCTAGATCAGTTGTATCAGATATCTATTGAGGCATATCTCTCCATCTCCCCTCTCTTCTCTCTCTAAGCTTTGCTGGTCCACCGAAAGACGTTTTATCTTGTGTTCTCCTTCTCCTCTCTCCTGGAGATGAGTGACACATCAGAGATAGCCTTCAACTAATCCCATCCTTTATGCTCTGTGAAAGTAAGTTGCGAGCCTGTAGCCCTTTCGCACTTTATTTGTTGTCGTTTGAAATCACGCTTAATGTCATGCTCGATGTCAGATGGGAACTCGCTGCCTTTTAAAATTTCACTCAGTCGGTGATGTGCCCTCTCAGAAACAGAAGAAACTTAAACATCAAAGCAAGACAAAAATCCTTCCAGTCAGACTGTTGGTTATTGTTGGAGTTGCTCCAGGAAATAGTTGATGAATGCACTGGCAACGTGCCTTTTTCAGGGCCTGCATTGTTTTTTCGGTTTGGGTTTTGAAAGCTTCCCACGCTGCTGTCAGTGTACAGAACTGGACTCCAGAAACCAGGACATGATACAAGCAGAGCCGTGATAAATGAAATTAACTTTCTCCTGCAGCTTCCACTTCACAGGACGATCTGAGGTGATAGTAGTTCATCTTTTTTGCTTTGCTGTCACTCACATTGTGCCCGAGCAGCTGCTTTTGCACATTTTTACCCAGCAGGTGGTGCTGGAGAGCTGGTGTGTTTGTTGAAGGCGGACCTATCCCCAGAGCTTTACCTGACCTCCCATTCCCCTCTGCCGCACACACACACACCTTGTCAGCAGGTTGAGCCTTATCTCTCGCCGACTGAACCGAGCCATTGAGCGCACACTTGACCTTGTCATTATCTTGTACCTGGCTTTGTTTCCATTCTCCTTTTCTCCCTTTTGTTTATATCCTGACTTTCCCTTTCCACACTCTTTGAACAAAGATAAGAACAGAGTCTATTTACACCCCCCCTCATCACACACACACACACCCTCTCTTCTCTCCTTTGTTTATGAAAGAAGGCTTGTGTTTATTACAAAGTGAGGCCCTGACCATGACCTTCCACGGCGGTTTGAGGTGTACTAGTCAACACCACTAAGTCTTCCTATTCTCATTTGAAACATAGAGGAAGGACGCAGGATCATAGGCCTAGTTTTTCTTTTTTTTTTAGCCAGAGTACAAAGCATATTTAATGTTGTGTGCTCTTCCTGTTAAACATTAGAAACAGACTACATACAAAGAGCTAAAAGACAGGAAAGAGGAGGAACACTTAGGCCATTAATCTCACCGATTATGTGCAGCACTGAAGCCCGAATAAAGAGGGAAAGTTATTTGAAGAGTAGCCTGTAGGCCGGATCTGTCCATACATATCAAATAGACCAGATGACTGTTAGTTTAGCTTATCATAAAGACATGAACAATCAGAAATCACAAATTGTTTTTACACTTTCTGAAAAACCAACAAGATATAACATGTTTATGATTAG